>CM065591.1:412061203-412776233 GCA_033119425.1 Bufotes viridis | reverse complement strand
TATGTGCCAGTAGCCAGAGCCTCCCATATCATGTGCCAGTAGCCAGAGCCTCCCATATCATGTGCCAGTAGCCAGAGTGCCCACCTATCATGTGCCAGTAGCCCCCCCTTATCATGTGCCAGTAGCACCCCCCCTTATGTGCCAGTAGCCCCCTTATGTGCCTGTAGCCAGAGCCCCCCCCCCCATATCATGTGCCAGTAGCCAGAGTGCCCCCCCCCTATCATGTGCCAGTAGCCCCTCTTATGTGCCAGTATTGTACAAAAAAACAACAACACACACACTTGTACTTACCTCCATGTCAGTGATGCGATGCAGGCCTCTTCCGGCCTGTGTCCCTCGCTGTACGGCTCCGGTGGGGCGATGATGTCATCGCGTCGCCTGCACCGGCTTCGGATAGGCTGCCGGCCTAGTGCTGGCAGCCTATCAGAGGAACAGGGAGGGGACACGCCTCTCTCTCCTCTGCCACAGCACAGACATCTGTATCGCCGTCCTGAGGACGGCGATACAGATGACTATGGAGATAAGCGCAATGGAAGCGCTCATCTCTTGCTCTGCCCTGCCGCGGCCACCCTAATTGCCACCAGGGCTGTGGCAGGCCAGTCCGGCACAGGCTGTAGCGTCTGCGAGCTGTCACACCCCAAAGGCCGGCCCTGGGCACTCCACTGAAGCAAGGAACTATTTGCTCCCCGCTCCACCATTGAGGCGCCAGCGCTCCACAGCAGCAGCACAATGTCCTCACACATCGTCCTACTGATCTGTGTAGGAGGAGAAGGAGCGGAGCAGAATGGGAATCAGCCTCTACTCTTCCTACACAGCAGCGCGATATGTCACAGTATCCTGCTGATGGGGAGCGCAGATCATGGGAGGAACAAGGTGATTGAGGCAAGGAGGATTTATTGTTTGGTTTTTTCACTTCCTGTGAAGGGGGCACATCTGGCATATCCATTGTGAAGGGGGCACTGGGCACATATCCTGACATATCCACCGTAATAGGGCACATATCTTGGCATATCTACTGTAAGGGGGGCACATATCTTGGCATATCTACTGTGAAGGGGGCACATATCTTGGCATATCTACTGTGAGGAGGCACATATCTTGGCATATCCATCGTAAAAGGGCACATATCTTGGCATATCTACTGTGAAGGGGGCACATATCTTGCCATATCTACTGTGAGGGGGCACATATTTTGGGATATCTACTGTGAAGGGGGCACACATCTTGGCATATCAACTGTCAGGGGGCACATATCTTGGCATATCTACTATGAGGGGCACATATCTTGGCATATCTACGATGAAGGGGGCACATATCTTGGCATATCTACTATGAAGGGAGCATATCTTGGCAAATTTACTGTGAGGTGGCACATATCTGTGAGTAGATCTGAGGGACTGAAACACTGGGTAGAAAATAAAAGTAGGCACATAAGGACCAATTCACATATATCCGCTCTGTATCATGCTCTGTGTAAGG
The DNA here is from genome assembly GCA_033119425.1 of Bufotes viridis. NCBI lineage: Eukaryota > Metazoa > Chordata > Amphibia > Anura > Bufonidae > Bufotes > Bufotes viridis. The sequence continues at coordinate 412,774,754 of CM065591.1, read as the reverse complement.
TATTTAATCTATAATATATGCCGTTTCATTGCTGTAAGCGCCGTGCAAAATGCCACAAGTGGGCCCACTAAGACTTTATCACCCAAGGGCCCACATGAATCTGGTGCCCATATTTAAAAAAGGTCCTTCACAGGTAATTATAGACCAGTTAGTTTAACTTCTGTTGCGGGGAAAATGTTTGAAGGACTCTTAAGGGACTATATACAGGAGTATGCGACTGTAAATAATATTATAAGTAATAACCAACATGGGTTTACCAAGGACAGAAGTTAGACTAACCTGATTTGTTTTTATGAGGAGGTGGATAATAGCCTAGACAGAGGGGAGGCTGTGGATGTAGTGTTTCTGGATTTTGCAAAGCTTTTTGATACTGTCCCTCATAGAGGTAAAGTAAGGTGTATAGGCTTGGAAAGTATAGCTTGTAATTGGATTAATAACTGGCTGAAGGACCGTGTCCAGACAGTTGTGGACAATGATTCCTATTCAGAATGGTCCCGGGTTATAAGTGTTGTACCCCAAGGTTTAGTGCTGGGTCCTCTATTATTTAATTCAGGCATGCTCAACCTGCGGCCCTCCAGCTGTTGTAAAACTACAACTCCCACAATGCTCTGCTGTAGGCTGATACCTGTAGACTGTTCGGGCATGCTGGGAGTTGTAGTTTTGCAACAGCTGGAGGGCCGCAGGTTGAGCATGCCTGATTTAATTTATTTAACCCCTTAAGGACCGGGGGTTTGGGGATTTTTGTGTTTTTGTTTTGTGCTCCCTGCCTTCCAAAAGCCATAACATTTTTATATTTCCGCTCACATAGCCATATGACGGCTTGTTTTTTGCGGGACAAGTTGTACTTTTTAACGCTACCATTTATTTTTGCATGTGATGTAGTGGGAAACGGGAAAAAAATTCCAAATGGGGTGAAATTGCAAAGAAAAAGCAATTTCACCACAGTTTTACGGGTTTTTAAATTACAACGTTCGATTTGCGATAAAACTGACTGGTTAATTTTATTCTTCAGGTCAGTACGAATCCGGCAATACCTAATATGTATAGTTTTTCTTGCGTTTTGATAGTGAAAAAAAATTAAAAGTGGGAATTTTTTATTTAATTTTTTGTCGCCATGTTTTGACCCCTATAACTTTTTGTAATTATGCGTACGGAGCAGTGTAGGGGCTCATTTTTTGCGGGGCAATCTGAACTTTTAATTGATACCATTATGGGGTGCGTATGATGTTTTGATCACTTTTTATTCATTTTTTTAGGAAATGAAGCGTCCAAAAATGGCGAATTAGCCATTTGGACGCTTTCTTTCCGTTTTTATGTTTACCGTATGGTGAATATTTTTAATATTATTATAGTATGGGCGTTTCGCACATTGCGACACCCATTATGTGTAATTTTTTTATTTATTTTATTTTCATTTTGGGGAAAGGGGGTGATTTGAATTTTTATATTTTTTTATTATTTTTTTTTAAACTTTTTTTTTTTTTTACCACTTTCTTATAGTTCCCATAGGGAACTATAAGATGCAATCATCAGATTGCTATTCTCATATATTCCAATGCAATAGCATTGGAATATATGAGAAAATACGCATATTTCCTATGGAGCCTATTACAGTCATAGGCTCCATAGGAATACTATGTAGTAACCTAGGTTTCATTCACAGAAACCTAGGCTACTACATGCATGCTCGGCTCCCCTTGTGGCCATCAGGGGAGCCGGAGCACAAACCGAAAGTGAAACTTTCGGTTTTGCGCTGATCAGATGCCGTGGTCAAGATTGACCACGGCATCTGAGGGGTTAAATGTCCGCGATCGGCATCGCTGCCGGTCGCGGACATGAGCTGCGGGTGTCAGCTTGATGAATCAAGCGTTTACCCGCAGCTCATGCGCCCGCTCCGTGCGGGCGCCATCTTTAAAGTGCGGACGAAGGGCGTACATGTACGCCCTTCGTCCTTAAGGGGTTAATAATGATATCAAGGACAGGAATAATAGCACCATTTCTTTTTGTGCAGATGACACTAAACTATGTAGTACTGTGCAGTCTATGGAAGATGTCCATAAACTACAAGCTGACTTTAACACTCTGAGTGATTGGGCATCAACTTGGCAAATGAGGTTAATTGTGGATAAATGTAAAGTTATGCACCTTGGTAGTAATAATCTGTGCTTCATATATCCTAGGGCAGTGTCTCCCAACCAGTGTGCCTCCAGCTGTTGCAAAACTACAACTCCCAGCATGCCTGAACAGCCAAAGGCTGTCTGGGTATGCTGGGAGTTGTAGTTTGCAACAGCTGGAGGCACACTAGTTGGGAAACACTGTCCTAGGGGATGTAACACTGGGGGAGTCACTTATAGAGCAGTATTTGGATGTCCTTGTAGATCAGGGATGCTCAACCTGCGGCCCTCCAGCTGTTGTAAAACTACAACTCCCACCATGCCCTCATGTAGCCTGATAGCTGTAGGCTGTCTGGGAATGATGGGAGTTGTAGTTTTGCAACAGCTGGAGAGCCGCAGGTTGAGCATGCCTGTTGTAGATCATAGCATGAATAACAGCATACAATGTCAATCAGCTGCTTCTAAGGCCACCAGGATATTGTCATGCATTAAATGAGGCATGGACTCGTGGGGCAGGGATGTAAAACTACCACTTTACAAAGCATTAGTGTGGAATCATCTGGAATATGCAGTTCAGTTCTGGGCACCAGTCCATAGAAGGGACGCTCTACAGCTGGAAAATGTACAGAGGAGAGCGACTAAACTGATAAGGGGCATGGAGGGTCTTATGTTATAAAGAAAGATTAAAAGAATTGAATTTATTTAGTCTTGAGAAGAGACGTCTAAGGGGGGACATGATTAACCTATACAAATGTATAAATGGGCCATACAAAAAAATACGGTGAAAAACCGTTCCATGCAAAATGCCCTCAAAAGACAAGGGAGCACTGCCTACGACTGGAGAAGAAAAAGTTCAGTCTCCAGAAGCGTCAAAGCTTCTTTACTGTAAGAACTGTCAATCTGAGGAATAGACATCTCCGGACGTGGTCACAGCAGGAACAGTGGTTTAGATTAATTCCTAAAAGTAAATGACATTAATGCTTATGAAAATCTGAGTCTCACTTGCTTCTGGGATTCACGTCCCCACCTATCCCTTGGTTGAACTTGATAGACTTATGTCTTTTTTCAACCGTATTAACTAGGCCTGCACAATATATCGCGAAAGCAATCGCAATCGCAATTAATCGCCATATCGCAATCGCAATTTGCTGACCCAAAAATGCTGCAATTATATTACCGTATTTTTTGCTTTATAAGACTCACTTTTCCCCCCTAAAAAGTGGGGGGAATGGCAGTGCGTCTTATAAAGCGATGGTTGACTTTCTACGTGACACTGACACTATCTCCGGCCGCTATGCTGCACAGCGCGGCCAGTGATACATCAGTTACAGTGCGGGGAGGGAGGAGCGGCTGGTGGAAAGTCGCTATTTTAATGAACACACGTTCTTATATCTATTTTATTTATCTGTTCTGTGCAGTGCTATTAAGAAAATGGCAAGTTTTGTATTTTGTACTTTTGCAGTAATGCAAATATGTATTTTATTTTGAAAAACACTGTGCATTTCAGTTCTTGAGCTCAGCATAACTACATTTCACATTATCAGTCATCTGTGTGTGCTTTTACCTTGAAAATCCAAGCAGATAGACCTTTAGCACAACCCCCTTAAAATATCGCATCGCATATCGTTATCGCAATTTTTAGGGCCCAAATCGCAATCGCACAAAATTCCCATATCGTGCAGCCCTAGTATTAACTATGTAACTATGTATGAGACAATAAAATCAACCCTTCTACTACTCTTACCAAATTGTTTTATGGCAGTGTTAGACCTGAAGGAGGCCTGCTGTCACTTCCCTATCTATCCAGGTCATCAAAAATTCCTACGAGTAGCAGTTGATTTGAAGGGTCAGCTAAAACATCTTCAACTCCGGTCTTTCAGTGGCGCCAAGGGTCTTTACCAAGGTGATTGCAGAGATGGCATCCTACATAAGGATAGACAACATAACATTTGTTCCATATTTAGACCATTATTTTATTCTAGCTGCTTCATTCCAAAAGTGTCTAGATAGTGATAAAGACTTTAGAAAATCTGGGGTGGATGATAAACATCAAAAAATCAAGAATGATTCCAAAAAGAAAACAGTTCTTTCTAGGGTTGGGCAATATACCGGTATTAATGATTTACCACGGTATTAAGAAATGGCGATATCGCCGTTTCTCAATACCGTGGTATTTTAATGACCTAGCAAAGGGAGCCACAGCACTCATCAATTGTATGGCTTTTCTTGGGTGCACGTCCCTTTTAGATCCCTTCTCCACATTAGGATCAGACTTCTTCAAAGTATATCACACATCCAGCGATTATTGCAAAGTGAAATATTTATTCAGCCAGATCGGTTAGTGCAACGGCCAGCGTTTGGGAGTGTAACTACACGCATTGCATGATGAAGAGCTCCAAATGATATAGGCCCAAAACTTGCTATACTGATGTGCACTAACCTGTCTGGCTCAAAAAATATTTCACTTTAAAATTATCACTAGAGTGCTGTCTGAACATGTGATATACTTCGAAGCGGTATGTTAGTGACATCATAGGGGCAGTCACACTTGAGAGTGCGAACTGCCTTTAAAACATCAGACGCACATTACAGCAGCATGCCCTCAAGCCGGCACAGTGGAGAAGGAGGGAGTCCCTCCCTCTCCACTGCGACCCAGCTGCTGCTGGCCACCAATGATAATAGCATTGAGGAGGACAGGAGGGCCTGTGGCCACTATCACACAGCCAACACCCGGCCTCAATGACAGGGCATGGCGACCCCACCGAACCCCGTCAACTAAGCCCTCAGGTGCCGCACCTGAGAGGTTAATTGACAGGGTTCGGCGGGATCCCTAACATTGAGGGTGTCGGCTGTGTGATACAGCCAGCACCCGCCGCCCACATTTGTATTAAGGGGTTAATTATATTAATTGGTGGCGCAGTGCATCCCCCATCCTCAGTATAATAATCATTGGTGGTACAGCAGACTCCCCCACCCCATTGGTGGCAGTGGCCACATGGTTCCCTCCTCATGGGTGGAAAAGTGGGCTTGGTTGCACTTGTGGGTGGAAAAGTAGGGCTTAGACAGCCATATTAATGAATCGTAAAAAAAAAATGCAATCTCACTCGGGAACCCGTCCTGCTCTTACTACAGTGCAGGAGCTGTAATCCTGCATTGAGCACGGGGGCCACAAATCTTCTTTTAAACAATACCAGAATCACAGCATTAGCTTCACTACATTGGAAGATATCGCTGTTAGAAACCGGTATACAGTTAATGCAGCTGAAAGTGAAAGCAGATTTTACCACATTTATTCGTGACTCTATTTCTAACAGCGATATTTCCTGATGACGTTGTGATAATGCAAACTTTCCAAACAACACATGGCCTATGTCTCTAGCTGCTACCAATCCAGAGATATGAGCAGCTAAAGCAGCCCTTCCCCTTCTGCCCAAGCTGTGCTGGGGGTGAACAGTTAAAGGGGTATTCCTTTTGGTACAATTCTCAGATTCCCTTACGTCCTACCAGCAGCACAGATGGGGTTAACCACCCCCCGTGGACTGGCAGGACCGGCGGAATGTTTAATGAGCCCAAGACTAATAACTCAATTTAACAATTAAGTATCTCCTTAAAAGGAGGAAGTCAACCCCCAGCCCACTGTGTTTTTTTCTGTCCTCCTGGACAGGTGGACTAGGCGGTTTGTTCCCCCCTTTCTTATGGAAAGTGCGGGGAGCCTTCTTTTCGTTTGGGTAACGGTGTTGCCTTTTTTCCTAGGTACCTTGTCAGTTTGGCCGGCAGCTTGTTTGCTGCCGGCCCCGCGGAGTTGCGCCTGGCTGGGTATTTTGGCGGCGTCCTTGGTCCAGGATTCCCGGTCCCTGTGCGCCGCCATCTTCCGGAGGTGACGCGGGGACTCTCCTTTTGCGTCACCTCCGGGTAATCCGGCCGTGATTTTTTCACGGGCACGATTTTTTTGATAGATGCGATTTTTTTCTTTTTATGCATCTTCCTGTGGAGGATTTACTGGGGGAAGGGTGGATTGGCTATCCCTCCCTTCCCCTATTTTGGGAGGCTGTGTGCTCCAGTTCAGTCTCTGGCTACATATGCTTTTTCAGCTAGCTTCCAGAGTCCTAAAATTGGTGTTGTTCCACTTGTGGTGTTTTTTTCCTCAGCTGCCTCCGGTCTGTTTTTCTTCCTTTCTTGCATAGATAGGTGGTTTACAAATGTTTCATTTGTCCCTTTTTTTCCCGCAGTGATGTCTCCTCCGCGGGATTCGGAAGGCAGGAAAGTGGATTCCAAGAGGAAGCATCTATCCTGCTACCATTGCAGCAGTCAACGGTTATTGTAAGCTGATCATACCTGCACTCGTAAGATCGCAGAAGCTAAGCAGCTTTAGGCTGGGCTAAGACCAGGATGGGAGACCTCTGTCCCGGTAGAGAGACCTTCTTGGTCTCCTTAGTTTCTTCCTCCTCGGATAAGGAGGAGGAGCTGATATTGTGTTTTCTCCCTGGAAAGACACAGAAGTTGCTCAAGTCCATCAGGTCGGGGGACCATGATGTTGACTCGGGGAGCCTCCGTTCCCGCTACTCGGGCACATCGTGTCTTCAAAGCGGATGAGACCCTCCTCTCTGTCATGATATAGAGTGGAAAAACCTGGAAAAGGTCCGGTTTTAACAAAGAAGTTTAAATCCATGTTCCCGATGGCTTAACCCTTGGTGGATTCGTGGGGATCCATTCCCAAGGTGGACATGGCTATGCTGTTGTCCAAGCGCACTCTGGTTCCTGCAGACGATGGGTCTAGCTGCAGGACCCCTTGCAGAGTGCACACTAAGACGGGGTGTTACGGCAGCTGCGGCTTCCGCTTCCACAGCCATAGCGGCTTTTGAAGTCTCTACGTTCCTCTGATCTCGCCTGGATCAATTCAAGTTGATGTGAACCAGAGGTTTGAACCAGATGCTTTCAAGACCATCAACCTGGCTACGGACTTCTTGTGCGATACCGCACAGCCCCAGTTGAAGCTAGCGAGGAAGCTTCCCGCTAGCAAAGCAAGTCCTGGATATGAGGCCAAACACAGATCCTTGCTCTTGAAGCTAAGCAGCAGGTCTGTGGCTCATGGGAGACCAAGTGCCTTTGGCACCCTGTAACAATACTATCAAATAATGTCAGGGGCCTATATATAGCATGGCCCTGAGATCGGCGGCCCATATTCCATTTGGAGGAGCCAAGGATGGAAAATCCACCTCCTGACTACGGGCCTCTTTGAGGCTCTTGCTTAATTCCCGTTACTCCTGCCGCCCTGCCAATAAGCTTCATGTACCCGTCGGGAGTCATCTCTCCCACTTCTGAGAAGAATGGATCCAAGAGATCTCGGATCCCTGGGTCCTGAATATCATTTTCAACGGTTATTTAGTCAACAACACCTCTATTCCACTGGACAGGTTTGTCAAGATCAACCTTCTACAAGCTGCCAAGGAGGCGATCCTAGAGGCGTACATTCAGGACTACATTTGCAAAAGGGCTCTGGAGGAGGTTCCGGCAGGAGAACGGGTACTAGGGATCTATTCACCAGTTTTTCTGGTTCCCAAGACTTCAAGAGATCTCCGGATGATTATCGATCTGAGATATTTCAATCGATTTATAAGGAAGGTGAAGTTTCGTGTAGAAACCATCAGGTCAGTAGTTCACGTCGTCAATCCTGGAGACGTGATGGCAACCCTGGACCTCAAGAATGCATATCTGCACATCCCGATCCATCCTGGTTCCAGGAAGTATATCAGGATCACAGTCCAGGTGTCCGGTGTCGTCAAGCATCTTCTGTTGCCCTTCTCTTTGGCATTTCTTCTGCCCCTCACACTTTTACCAAGGTGGTGGTTCTGTGGTGGCGGCTTTGAGGCTTCAAGGACTGACCATCATTCCTTATCTGGACGACTGGCTTTGAAAGCCTCTGCTCTAGCGGTCCTAACCCAACTTCTTCAGGTAACAATCTCCTTTCTGTTCCACCTAGGTTGGATCATCAGCTGGTAGAAGTCGAACGTGAGCCCGTCGACTTCAGTAAGATATCTAGGCTTCATAACCGACTCCGCTGGGATGTCGCTCCAGTTGACTCCAGAAAGAAGATTCCGGGTTCAGAACACGGCAAGTTCCCTTCCCGGCGAGTTCCAATCCGGACTCTCATGAAGATGTTGGGGCTCATGTCAGCGTCTGCGGAAGCAGTCCCTTGGGCTCTATGGCACCTCCGCCTCTACAGTCGGAGGTCCTCTCCTAATGGAATGGCAGCCCTGCTGGGCTAAACTCCCTGTGCTCCCTGACTTGGCAAACTCGGTATTCCCTCAGATGGTGGTGCCATCTTTTAGACGGGAAGTCTATGACCCAGCCAGTCTGGGTCATATTGACTACAGATGCGTCCTAAGTAGGCTGGGACGCTCACCTAGACGACACTCCAGTTCACGGGACCTGGTTTCTCAGGAGTGGCTTCTTTCATCCAATCTCCGCGAGATTCAGGCTATCCGGCTAGCCCTCCTTCACTTAGCCCCTCAGATCCGGGGCAAAGCGGTGAAAGTCCAGTCAGACAATGTGACTGCGGTACTTTACATCAACCAGCAGGGAGGCACAAGATCACTTCCCTCTTGTCAGAGATCGGGGTGATTCTGGATTAGACAGAGTTGTACCTTCCCACTTATCTGCGATCCACATCCAAGGCTCCCTCAATATGATAGCGGCTGAGCCGCGGTCTTCCGTCGGTAGAGTGGTCTTTACATCCGGAGAATCAAGCAGATAGTCCTCAAGTGGGTATGCCAGAGGTGGGTCTCATGGCAACAAGGTTCAATGCCAAGGTGGAGAGGTTCTGCTCCTCTACAGGGAGGACAACCCCTGGCGTTAGACGCTCTGTCAATATCCTGGAGGTTCAGGCTGGCTTAAATCTTCCCTCCCTTTTCCATGATACCGAGGGTATTGATGAAAATCCGTCAGGATCAGGCCTCGGTGATAGCCATCATACTGTTTTGGCCGAAGAGATCCTGGTTTACCTAGCTCACCCAGTTGAGTCGAGGACAATATTGGAGGCTCCCCCACAGCAGACCCTGGTGTCGTGGGACACTCACCTCTGCTCAGATCTGCACAGATTCAACCTGACAGCCTGGAGGTTGATCAGTCCCTTCCCGGAATAGAAGGGCTTTCAGAGTCGGTCCTGAGAACGCTGTCTCATTCTAGAGCGGACCCTACCAAGAGAGCCTACTCTTGTATTATGAGGATATTCTCATCCTGTTGTACCTCAACTGAGGAGGCGTCTGCAGATCCGCCCTCTCCGCTATCCTTCAGTTCCTGCAAAACGGCCTTGATAGAGGCCTTGCCCTTTACTCTGAAGATTCAAGTTTCAGCCATCTCAGCTTGCCTTAACAGGCTTTTTTCTCAGGACCCGCTGATCAAACGGTTCCTTAAAGGAGCTGAAAGATTAAAGCCTACAGTACTGAGACCCCTTTTTTCAATGGGTTTTTCAGTAGTTCTCAGGGGTTAGCATCTCCCCTTTGAACCGTTAGAGGAGGTGGACATCAAGTTCGTCACTTGGAAGTTTGTGTTTCTCCTTGCAGTGACTTTGGCCAAGAGGGTCTCTGAGCTTCAAGCTCTCTCAGCACATGAGCCCTATTCTTACATGACCGGGACCTTCTTAGATTCCTCCCGTATTGTAGGCCTAAAGTTCCTTCCTTCCAGAACATCAACCAGGTGATATTCCTCCCGGTTCTGTCGACATCTACCACCTCCTCCTAGGAACCTGCTAGACATCCTCTGGACGTCTCGAGATGTCTCCGGATCTATGTGGATAGATCAAGGAGTTCAGGAAAGATGAGAATCTGCTAATCCTGTTGCCGGTAAGTTTAAAGGCTATAAGGCATCCAAACCTTCCATCAGTCGGTGGATTGAGGAGGCTATTAAGGAATCCTTTGTTTCCACAATCTCTGGACCCTCCGGGATTTGTGAAGGCCCACTCTACTAGAGTTGTGGCTACTTCTTTTGCCGAGAGGAGTCTTCTGCCTCTCAACATGATTTGCAAAGCTGCCTCCTGGAGCTCTGAATCGACATTCATCTCCCATCATAGACTAGATGCCAGTCTAGCTGAGTTTTCGGCCTTTGGGCAGACTTTTCTTAGTTCTGCCAGGCAGGAAGGCCCTCCCTAGGGTTTTTTCTTGCTATCTCCCCATCTGTGCTGCTGGTAGGACGTAAGGGAATCGTTAATTTCTAACGATAATTTGTTTTCCTTAGTCCTAACAGCAGCACACAAATTTCCCACCCTAGTAAGTCTAGTTTTTTTCTTGCTATAAACACAGTGGGCTGGGGGTTGACTTCCTCCTTTTAAGGAGATACTTAATTGTTAAATTGAGTTATTAGTCTTGGGCTCATTAAACATTCCGCCGGTCCTGCCAGTCCACGGGGGGTGGTTAACCCCCATCTGTGCTGCTGTTAGGACTAAGGGAAAACAAATTATCGTTAGAAATTAACGATTTATTATCCACTTTGCTGGTACAGTACATTGCCAATTGCCGCATGAAAATCTGCAGCTAATCACTCACATGCGACCCCGGTCCAAGACAGTTTACTTACATATTTGGAGAACTTTTTTGCCTGTCTGTGGATGGGCAGCAGCTTATCAAGAACCTGCACTTCCCAGGAAGCAAGTCAATTAGCTCATCAAGCTATTCCTCCTTTCCATAGAAAATAGTCCCCCACATATAGCTATATGTATAGTATAGATACATATGGCAACGCCCAAAAATTTTCTTTTTCACTGTTTAGGGAGATATAGCTATTAATTTCTATGAATTCAGTAGTAGAGATGAACGAAAGGTGTCTGGGCCGCTTCACTATGATATCATTACAGGACTGGGATGAGGAGGGAGCTACTGAGCCTGTTAGTCCTCCTCTGCAGGAGAAGGTGGCCAGAAGATACAGAACAGTCGCTACTAGAGGAAAATGTCATGTACATAAAAAATATATTTTATTGCATGTTTATTGCAATACTATTTCTTTTAAAATGTTCTATTTATTACATAGTAATATTTTTTATGCAATATCCCCTTTTTCACTATAGTAAAACATTATATTGTGCCGACTGTATGTCCTCAAGCCAATACCAATAAGCTTGTGTACGAAATGAGGCCTGTACGTGTCTCCTGCAGCCATCAGGGCTTATTCTGAATTGCAATTCAAGAATACAGAAAATACAGTGATTATTCACCATGCCAATTTCTAAACATACACACTATCAAAGAATACTGAGGAGACGGTACTGGCTATCTTATAGAATATCTAAACATCTTCTGCTGTGGAATAATCCGGAGTTCATGCAGGGACATACCAATAGACTCTTTGCAGAGTGGAAATCTAAAGGGATCACACACAGTCAGACATCTGCATCATGACTCGGAACCCAGATGGCTCTGAGGTGAGAAACAGATAGCAAAATTTACTTTACACCCCTTCCAGAATATTCGATTTGCCCAGGTTAAAGCAGCTATAACATCGAATCTAGTAGTAGTGCACAAAGAAGTGAACCAAAACATCCTAGATAAAATTCTGGAACTGGGAGGGGTAAGGTGTCAGTCTTTTCTATTTATAATAGAATGCAAAAGGAAAGAACCCAAGGTGAAAAGGCAGTGTGAATTCAAAAATTGGGCTGAACAAATAGGAGATGGGAATATAGATCAGAAAATACAAAAAGGATGGATGCGGGTAAGAAGTCATATTCTAAATAAAGCTTGGAGAGATACTCAATTGCGAATTATACACAGAGCCATATTTGGTTTTAATATACCCCCACATCCAGATAGACCTGACCATATAACAAATTGCCCTAAATGTGGCAAAAGTTACACACGACCTATATCATGGGCTCTGGACATGCCCGAAGAGCAAGCAGCTCTGGGAGGGGGTGGCGAGGATGGTCAGAGAGATATGGGGCAGAGGGTAGGATTACTTCCCCAACTTTTTCTATTTCATTTTGAGGAGGTGGAGAGATCTGGGAGGTCTGTGCCCCATCTGTTCCACTCAATCTGCATGGTGACCAACAGATGTATATTGCAGAGATGGCTGCAAATGGAGATGCCTACAATATCCACTATTGTGGAACAACTGAAAAAATTGTTGCATATTGAGCGCTCAGATATAATGCGATCCAAAGGAGACATACAAAGAGGCTTTTTCAGAAATGGAGAAGTTTTATTGCTACATATATGTCCGACTCAGAAATACAATATATAATGCAGCCTCTCTCTTTGACCGAGTGGAATCTGGTGGAACAGATGAGGGGGAGACTGGGTAGGTTTGCTTCTTCAGGATATTGATATCAGAAATGGGCAGAGAGATCCCTGAAAAGGATGCCCCTAGTGGGTAATTGGATGAGCAATTGCACGACTATTCAGGTGGCCCCCCCATGATCTTGCAATTCACGTCTTTTCTTTTTCCACTTGATTTTTAAGCTGACTTTGACTCTATTGTTCTCTATTGATGTGCTGAAGTGTACCCCATTAACATGGGACATTGTTTAGAGGTCAGTAGATCTCTTTTGTAAGTGACATTTTTTAGGTACTCTGTTTTGGATTCTGTATATCCTATTTCTCAGTGATAATGTTTTAGGGTCTGCGTACCCTGATGGTGTTATGTAATAATTAATACTACAATAAAAAAAGAATGGACACCTTAACATTTTTAATCTTACTGAACCACCAAAAATGGAAAAAAATAATATTAAAAAAAACAGCCATTTATTTCCAAAAGCCACTTCTGTTACAGGCTGGTTCATGTAATGCAGCATCATGATATTTCATCCAAATAAATAGGCTTCCTCTTTTAAAGTACAGGTCATACAGGTCCGGGATATCGATGGTCTGATCAGATGACAGTCTATATTAGGAACAGTTACGTTGGAATAGTAGATGTCAGTCCCTGCTCTCATGAGGGCGAGATCACAGGTTCTAAATGGGACAGTCATAAATGTGAATTTCCTGGTCGTCTCCAGCAGAGGCAATTTTTGATCCATTCCTATTGTACTGTACACCCCAAACCTAAGGAAAAAAATGGATTAGCTATGTTTTGTTGAATACTAGAATCTGCTTATATTTAAAGGGGTTGGCTGGCACAGCATAGATGTATGCAGCTAGTTATAAGCATTATTAACTCATCGGTGTGGGTGTCAGATGGTTTAATATGAATAATTCATGTTTGCATGCAGGTCCGATCACCTGTGTGCCGATGCTGCTCTGGGAACATGGCCGCTGATGGAGGGGTCCATCAATCAGCGGCCTTTATTCATTTGGTCTGGAGAACCAACGCATGCACTGTACGTCCCAACTATAAGTAAATGGAGGCAACTAATTGACGGAACTCTCCATTAATGGCCATGTTCCAAGTGCAACGATGGCGCACAGGTCGGAGTCCTGCATGTTAACATGAATTATTCATAGTAAACTATAGGAAACTGGTGCTGATGGTTTAATAATGTTTATTACTAGCTGCACGCATGTGTTATCAGCAAATGTGTAGCTAGTAATATAAACTGGCCTACCCCTTTAAAGAGGACCCATCACCACAAAATGCAGTGCAATCTGCAGGCAGCATGTTATAGAGCAGGAGGAGCTGAGCAGACTGATATTTCTGTGGAAAAAGACTCAGTAAAACTTGTAATTTATACCTTCAAAACTTTGCGCTTTCTATAGTTAAGACCACCCCATTTATCAGCAGCTAACAGCCATCAATGTGTACACAATAATACATAGCATGCTATTATTCACCGATAACACCCCTCTCCCCCCTGTGTACAATGGAAGTCAGAAAGAGGAGATGTTTAAATGTATAAACTACAACTTTTACTGGATATTTTCCCACAAAACTATATATCAGACTGCTCTGCATCCTCCTGCTCTGTAACATGCTGCCTGCAGCTCACATCCAGGGAGAAGGAGACGCCCATTGAGAAACCCGGCCGTTTCCTCCTCCCTGTACCGAAGTTGCTATTTAGCATACAGGGCGGCAAAATTGAATGGGGGGGGGCACAGCGGAGGAAAAAGCGCACTGACATCTACTCATCATGCCCTACACGGTCAGGTAATAATATTGTAATGTTAGGACCCGTGAAATGTCCTCTTTACAGGATATAGAAATCTATCAGTGCTTGTCAAGCTCCATTTACAAGAAGCAATCGTCAGTACTGTATGTGATCAAACTATTGTTAAAGGGGCTTTCTGCTTTCCCCATATTGATGATCTATTCTCAGGACCTCAATATAAGTTCGTCTGGGGTCCAACTCACGACAACCCCCAAGATCAGCAGTTTTAAGAGAACGCAGTACTCCTGCGAGTGCTGCATCCTCTTCACTGTTTACCTGCTCACCGTCAACATTGCGGCATAATTACAGCTCCTCCTTTCCATTCACGTGAATGGGACGGAGGAGCTGCAATTACACTGGTCTCTGCTGCGATGTCGACGGCGAGCAGGTAAGCGCTAAAGAGAATGCAGCACTCACAAGAGCACTGCGTCCTTTTCAAATAGCTGATCGTGAGGGTGCCAGGAGTCGGACCTCGGCCAATCTGATATTGATGAGCTATTCTGAGGAAAGTTTCATGAGGCGATGTGCTGCCAACAAACAATGATTTTTATGCCTGCATAAAAGATGCTATCACATAAAAAAAAAAAGCAAATGGACCATTACTGAGCATGGTTACAGATGGCAATGACTGGGAATGAACGTTCTTGGGAATCTTCGTCCACCAGATCATCAGCCCACGTAGAAAGGTCTTTAGAATAAGGTAGTCTAAAGATGTGCCAAATTTATCACAGGCTGTATGATACATTTAGTGGTTGCTAGCTATACGTTTTACTTTATACCACCTTTGGCATACTTTACTCTAGATTTTTGGTGCCCATCTTAAGCCATGGCCCCTTTCTGGTCCAACCCACATTTTCCCACTAAGCCACACTCTTTGTCAAACAAAGTGGTAAAAGGAGTGTCTAAAACACGGCACATCTGTCAGAATTCTTGTGTACTTTTATTAAATGTAGAAGAAACAAAGAGATATCCAGCTCCAAGGACCCTAATTGTATGATGGTCTGAAACGCGTTGACTAAAGCATCCTGTGTTAAAGATTTTATTACTGTAAAATAAAGATACAGATTTTTCTACTATCTTTGGAGCTGGACATCTCTTCGTTTCTGCTACAGATTATCACCCTCAGGTGCGATTTCCGTGCTCAGATAGTGGCTTAGCAGGGGAGAGCTGCCTTCTACTTGTACTGGGACTGTTTTTATTAAATGTACCCCAGTAACTCAAGTATAAGAAGTATGAAAACAAAGGCCTTTGCGTTACCTGTTCTTGGTGGTCGAAGAAGGTATGTACACATGTCCTGCTGGCAACGTCCCAAACCTTTACACTTTTGTCAGAGGAACTAAAAAGAGATGATAGGATGCATGAGTACTTCATACCAACCACAGATCCCTTCCACTGATGTGTTGTCTACAGAGAAACATTCCACCCATGCTTCCTACCTAGAGACAAAGTGAGCATCATCAGGAGAGAAAGCCACATTCAGCACCCAGGAGCCGTGACCACTGAGCGTTCCAGCCAAACTGGCGTGTTGTCTGCCGAAAGAAATAACACTTTGTTTTACATCATTTATTCTGACTTATAAAATTGAAGGATTGAGGGATTGTTAGTTGTGCAGTTTTATAAAGCATACAGCGCCTACAAAGGTAAAGCTTTACAGACTCAGTAATAGACAGCATCCTCACCGACATCCTCAATATACTACACACAAATCGAATAGCAATAAAACAGTTTATAAAAGGCAACAACTCACACATCATAGATCTTAATATATCCATCATCAGAGCCTGTAACCAGCAGCTGAGAATCCGGAGAGAACGTTAATGATCTGATAGGCATAGCATGTCCTGGGGAGGAGGAGAATAAAAACAGACACTTTAACATATCATCGTACTCTACATTTCTTTAGAGAAAATGCAATAGAAGCTCAAAGATTCCAGGATTAGGAAAAAGATATTGTGACGTAAAACAGTCATATGTTATGGTGCACTCTATGCGCCCCATAATTTAGAAACTTTTTAAGCTTCAACACTCATCTGAAACGGCAAACAAAGAAGGGAAGGTTAAGCAGGAGGGGTGGGGCTCAGCACTTCCCGCCGGATTTACTAACTTTACTAACCTGAGCCAGAAACTGACTTTAGTTGTAGCTCAAGTCTACACCAGCCCCTGGCAGTACATTTGGGCTTCTGGCACACAGTGTGCAAGAAATGTCACTATTGAGGCATTTGCCTCTTAATAAATTAGGCTTGTCTTCTCGAATCAATGATCATTTTCCTGTGATGGATTTCCAAGTTTTATGGACACTGGACCATTTCTCTACTTATCATAGAAGATAATGGCATAAATTTCACCTTATGAATTCGGAAAGGTGCTGTCTGCATCACTCTGATCCACTGATGTTATATTAGCATCAGAACAACACAGAAAACACCTGGAGAACCTAGTAGGATTCAAACCAACACCATCTCAGGTCCAAAATGGAGCATTTTCTTCCCAATGTGAAATATTATGTATCTGTTTAAATAAAAAGCTGATTTAAAGTATAACTGTCAATTTTTTTTTAATATCACCTTGTTGGCCCTGTTTTAATTTCTGATTATTTAATAAATAACCCCTAAAAGCCACCTAAAAGTCCCCAGTATTGGCTATTGTTACCTGAGATAAAATCAGGTTGCTATGCTCCTTCCGTCTACCAGATAGAGGACTAGATAGAGGACGGAGCACGCTGCGAACATTGTAAGGGAATGTATAAAAAGCCAGGTTCTTCCTGACAGGAGATAACAGTGCTGGGCTGTGTGTGTGAACTTCTCCACATGCCTGTGCTTGGCAGACACTCCCTTAGCAGTGCTGGACAATGTGGCTGCTCGGTGTATAAATGACAGCCTTATCTGATAAGAGGAGAACTTGTAGAAGGACTACAGGCTTCAGCCAGACCTGGAAACTTCACTGCAAGACCCCCCTATACAGAGCTGGTCTTCACTAACTTCACTGCAGGCGTCCTATGGGTTAGCCTCAGGGCTGAGGGAGGCCATCTTAACAGAATAGTGAAATTGCAGTTTTATGCAGACTGGTTGCTAAGGGCTGAATCTTATTAAATAAGGGGTAAGTAAGTCTAATAGTTATTGATTCAGAAATATTATCATATTAGTAACTACATATATGAAAACTGAAATTAGGGTCTAAATGTGACAGTTATCCTTTAAAGGGGTTGTCCAGGATTCACGAATATCTAATTGGTAGGGCTCCAATAACCCTGGACCCCTGCCGTTTTTTTTAAGATTAGGCAATCTAGCAACTATCAAAATGAAAGAGTCTACAATGGGATTTGGAAAAAAATAAATAAA
Source organism: Bufotes viridis (assembly GCA_033119425.1). Taxonomy (NCBI): domain Eukaryota; kingdom Metazoa; phylum Chordata; class Amphibia; order Anura; family Bufonidae; genus Bufotes; species Bufotes viridis. The sequence continues at coordinate 412,757,232 of CM065591.1, read as the reverse complement.
AAAATTGATCACTTGAGCTAAAAGTGCAGAAACCCACAACCAAAATACACAATCACTGTGCCATGTGTGAAGTTGGTTTACAGATCACAAGTTTAACTGTATGTCTCTCATTTTAGACATGCAACAAATTAAAGGGGTTGTCCAGCCTTTATTAAGTGACGGTCTATCCTAAGGAGTCCAACAACCCACATTCCCGCCAATTAGCAGCTCAGTGTAGCTCTGTCACCAGAAACTACACAACACCATTACCTTATAGTGTCGGAAGCTTCCAACTACAGCGCTGCTTCCATTGACATATAGTGGAGGAAGCACACTACTATAGCGCAGCTCCCATTATCATATAGTGGAGGAAGCACACTACTACAGCTCCACTCCCACTGACATATAGTGGAGGGAGCACACTACTACAGCTCCACTCCCACTAACATATAGTGGAGGGAGCACACTACTACAGCTCCACTCCCACTAACATATAGTGGAGGGAGCACACTACTACAGCTCCACTCCCACTAACATATAGTGGAGGGAGCACACTACTACAGCTCCACTCCCACTGACATATAGTGGAGGGAGCACACTACTACAGCTCCACTCCCACTGACATATAGTGGAGGGAGCACACTACTACAGCTCCACTCCCACTGACATATAGTGGAGGGAGCACACTACTACAGCTCCACTCCCACTGACATATAGTGGAGGGAGCACACTACTACAGCTCCACTCCCACTGACATATAGTGGAGGAAGCACACTACTACAGTGCCTCTCCCATTATCATATAGTGGAGGGAGCACACTACTACAGCGCCTCTCCCATTATCATATAGTGGAGGGAGCACACTATTACAGCGCCTCTCCCATTATCATATAGTGGAGGGAGCACACTACTACAGCGCTGCTTCCATTATCATATAGTGGAGGGAGCACACTACTACAGCGCTGCTTCGATTATCATATAGTGGAGGGAGCACATTACTACAGCGCCTCTCCCATTATCATATAGTGGAGGGAGCACACTACTATAGCGCTGCTTCCATTATCATATAGTGGAGGGGGCACACTACTACAGCGCTGCTTCCATTATCATATAGTGGAGGGAGCACACTACTACAGCGCCTCTCCCATTATCATATAGTGGAGGGAGCACACTACTACAGCGCCTCTCCCATTATCATATAGTGAAGGGAGCACACTACTACAGCGCCTCTCTCATTATCATATAGTGGAGGGAGCACACTACTACAGCGCCTCTCTCATTATCATATAGTGGAGGGAGCACACTACTACAGCGCCTCTCTCATTATCATATAGTGGAGGGAGCACACTACTACAGCGCCTCTCTCATTATCATATAGTGGAGGGAGCACACTACTACAGCGCCTCTCTCATTATCATATAGTGGAGGGAGCACACTACTATAGCGCCTCTCCCATTATCATATAGTGAAGGGAGCACACTACTACAGCGCCTCTCTCATTATCATATAGTGGAGGGAGAAAAAAACTTTGCTCAATTGAGCTCAATTCACCACTTTTACCCTTAATATTTAAATCAGTAAAACTTCACTTTTATTAGTAGTTCTCTAAAAATGTTTGTGAGTTTTGACACACTTGTTAAAACTACTGCTCGAATTTGCACACTGCTATCGCACAGGTTGCTAGTGGTAACGGAGGGTGTGCACTACCCTCCTAACCTTCCCACAAGTTTGCAATCAGTGTATAACTACCTGCCTGACTAATCCTGCAGGGTACTCGGTGCTGTGAACATACACCTAAGTAAATAACTGTTTCTACTGTTTCCTACTCAGTGTTTAGCAACTCGAGCAGAGCTAAAACCAACAGATTCTGTCCCCAACATGCTCACCAGATAAACTGGCGTCTTCAGGGGAAAGGACAGTCTGTCCTTTCCCTGAAGACGCCAGTTTATCTGGTGAAACATGTTGGGGGACAGAATCTGTTGGTTTTAGCTCTGCTCGAGTTGCTAAACACTGAGTAGGAAACAGTAGGAAACAGTTATTTACTTTAGGGTGTATGTTCACAGCACCGAGAATTCTGCAGGATTAGTCAGGCAGGTAGTTATACACTGATTGCAAACTTGTGGGAAGGTTAGGAGGGTAGTGCACACCCTCCGTTACCACTAGCAACCTGTGCGATAGCAGTGTGCAAATTCGAGCAGTAGTTTTAACAAGTGTGTCAAAACTCACAAACATTTTTAGAGAACTACTAATAAAAGTGAAGTTTTACTGATTTAAATATTAAGGGTAAAAGTGGTGAATTGAGCTCAATTGAGCAAAGTTTTTTTGTTGCTATGGAACCCTCCCTTAATAGGGTCTCTAGTTTTTTTTGTATTAGATAGTGGAGGGAGCACACTACTACAGCGCCTCTCTCATTATCATATAGTGGAGGGAGCACACTACTACAGCGCCTCTCTCATTATCATATAGTGGAGGGAGCACACTACTATAGCGCCTCTCCCATTATCATATAGTGAAGGGAGCACACTACTACAGCGCAGCTCCTATTATCATATAGTGGAGGGAGCACACTACTACAGCGCCTCTCTCATTATCATATAGTGGAGGGGGCACACTACTACAGCGCTGCTTCCATTATCATATAGTGGAGGGAGCACACTACTACAGCGCCTCTCCCATTATCATATAGTGGAGGGAGCACACTACTACAGCGCCTCTCCCATTATCATATAGTGAAGGGAGCACACTACTACAGCGCCTCTCTCATTATCATATAGTGGAGGGAGCACACTACTATAGCGCCTCTCCCATTATCATATAGTGAAGGGAGCACACTACTACAGCGCAGCTCCTATTATCATATAGTGGAGGGAGCACACTACTACAGCGCCTCTCTCATTATCATATAGTGGAGGAAGCACACTACTACAGCGCCTCTCCCATTATCATATAGTGGAGGGAGCACACTACTACAGCTCCACTCCCATTATCATATAGTGGAGGGAGCACACTACTACAGCTCCACTCCCATTATCATATAGTGGAGGAAGCACACTACTACAGCGCCTCTCCCATTATCATATAGTGGAGGGAGCACACTACTACAGCGCCTCCCATTATCATATAGTGGAGGGAGCACACTACTACAGCTCCACTCCCATTTTCATATAGTGGAGGGACCACACTACTACATAGGCTCTCCCATTATCATATAGTGGAGGGAGCACACTACTACAGCGCTGCTCCCATTATAATATGATGGAAGGAGCACACTACTACAGAGCCTCTCCCATTGACTTCTAGTGGAGGGAGTACACTACTACAGTGCCACTCCCATTGACTTCTAGTGGAGGGAGCACACTACTACAGCGCCGCTCCCATTGACTTCTAGTGGAGGGAGCACACTACTACAGCGCCGCTCCCATTGACTTCTAGTGGAGGGAGCACACTACTACAGCGCCGCTCCCATTGACTTCTAGTGGAGAGAGCACACTACTACAGTGCCACTCCCATTGACTTCTAGTGGAGGGAGCACACTACTACAGCACCGCTCCCATTGACTTCTAGTGGTGGGAGCACACTACTACAGTGCTGCCTCCATGGAGGTCCACTACAAGGTTGATGGGACTGTGTAACTCCATCACAGACTTCAAGCATTAAACTACACCAAACAGCTGAATGGTGGGGGTGCAGGGAGTCAGACCCCTACTGATCAGCTAGTGATGGCCTATTTCGACTGTCTTAATGAAAATAAGTGTGTAATACTATGTCAACATGGGATCAGTCCCGTCAAGCTAATTAATCATTTTCTATGAGGACATGAGACTCATGATATTCTCAATGATTGAGAATAGCCAGCAATGAAGAACTGACTGCTTCAGCTCCTTTTAGTTTTGTTTTAGGGCTCATTCAGGCAAACGTATCCCTTTCTGCAGTCCGAAATTGCGGAATGGGCAGCCCTATGATAGAAATGCCTATTCTTGTCGCAATTACGGACAAGAACATATTGTATCTTTTTTGAAGAGCCACGAAACGGAAGTACAAATGAGGACAGCACACGGTGTGCTGTCCACATCTTTTGCGGCCCGGTCGTGTGAATTGGCCCTTAATAATATAGGGCTGTAAAGGAGTTTTCCTGCCCAATCATTAAAATGGGGGAGGTAGTTGCACCATATCCAACTGCCTTCTGCTGGGGACCAGACCGCACCAGATATAAAAGCTGACATGGGGCCGCTAGCTGAGCATTACAAGGTTGACTAAGGTTACCACCTTATATTAGTTAGTAAATGAATTCAAATTAAACCTTAAAAGGAAAACTAAACCTAATGAAAAATAAAAGTAAACAAGAGATAATCTTGTCCCACTAGTCAGTCTGCAGCATGTACTAATAGTACACAGGGTAAATCTACTACTTATCTTGTTCCATTGAGGCAAAGCAATATTTGTGCCCTACTGTAAACAAGACAGAAGAGGGAGGCAGCTGCTGCTGCAGCCAGTTGTCTTACAGTCAGACAATGGACAGTAAGGCTGATCATCTTAGACACAAAAAGAAGATATATTTACACAATTCTGTTATAATAGTGGTATGAGGCAAATAGGTTTAAAAGAAAGAGAAGAAATTAATAGATTTTTTCAAATATTTTTGGTGAACTTTCTGTTTAGTGCTCCTTTAATTTATAATGAGAATACCTTCCAACGTGTGGAGCAGTTTTCCAGTAGCAATATCAAAGATATTGATAATCCCATCTATGGCACCGCTAGCCAAATACTTTCCATCTGGGCTCTGTAGTTAGGGAAAAAATGAGAATCAAAATAAAATAATACACATTTCTCAGACAATCTATGGCCCAGATTTACTATGCCTGTAGATGGTGTGAGCTTACAGGGTGTCTAGACCTGCTCACGCTGGGTTCACACCTGAGCGTTTTACAGCGCGTTCCTACGCGCTGTAAAACGCTCTACAGGCGAAAACCCATGTTTTCCTATGGGCATGATTCTCACCTGAGCGTTTTACAGCGCGTACGAACACGCTGTAAAATGCCCTATGCCCAAAGAAGTACAGAAGCTTCTTTGGGGCGTATTGTCGCGCGTATTGTGATTGACGCCACAGTGGTACGACGCGCGTCTCCTATGTCCACAAACGTGCGTATCAAGTACGCTCAAGTGTGAACCCAGGGTGGATGATAAATCTGGTACAGGGATAGACACTTTTCTCTGACTCTATACCAACTATTGGTTGGCTTACTTTGAGACAGATTTTTATGTCAAAATTACGTTGAACTTTTGGTGCAGCTTAGGCCACACCTCTTTATTATACAGTCCTACCCACTTTTCACTAAGCCCCACAGTTCTAAGCATATAAAAAATATGAAAGCCCTAGGTGCGCCAAATTGCTCTATTTTGCACCACTTTTTTTTTTAGACAGATTTTTGGTACAGACACATCAGTAAATCTAGGCCTATTTTTAATGTTATAGAAGAAAAAAAAAACTCACATAAGCAATACTAAGGATAAATTTCCCTCTGGTGTCCAGGGAGTATTCTTTCTTTCCAGTCTCTACACCAAAGATGTTCACTTTTCCTACATGACTTCCAGTTGCCAAATGCTGTGAGTCCGATGAAAATGCCACAGACCAAGCATCCACTAGAGGGATATAGAACAGACAGTCACTTGATCTGTGCATAGAACAGAATCTACATCTTCTACATAGAATAAGGCCTCATGCACACGACCGTTTTTTTATGCTGTCCGCAAAAAGGGGTTCCGTTGTTCAGTGATCCGTGTCCGTTTTTGCCTTCCGTTGTGCTTCCGTGTGTCTTCCGTTTTTTTAGCGGACATGACCCAAAAGATTTTACCAAAAGACAGGCTGACAATGTTTCCCAAGTGCCTGCCAAGGGATCCGCAAAAAAAACGGACACGGAACACGGATGACACACGGATGGCCATCCGCATTTTTCACGGACCCATTGACTTGAATGGGTCCGTGAACCGTTTTTCACGGACAAGAATAGGACAGGTTATATTTTTTTGACGGACTGGAATCACGGACCACGGACACGGAGGACAAACGGTGCATTTGCCGAGGTTTCCACGGACCCATTGAAAACCAATGGGTCCGCAGAAAATCACGAAAAACGGAGCAACGGACACGGATACAATCAACGGTCGTGTGCATGAGGCCTAAATGCTACTATGTGAACGATATCATAGAGAAATAACAGTCTTCATACCTGGTCCGGCATCGATAGAACGGATTTGCTTGCCAGACTCAAGGTCCCAGAGTCGAATGTGAGCATCTAAAGAACTAGAGGCTGCAATGTTACCATTGGGACTCACATCCACGGACACCACCCCTAGCTGGTGGCCTTCGAGTGTCCATTGTAATTCTAGATGCTCATCAGACCTGCAGAGGACAAGAAAAACACCATATAAACTTCACTTCAAGTGCTCCTAGTGCTGGTATTACTCACCACTCTCCATTGCCCAGCAAATTCAGTTCAGGATTAGGGTTGCACCGGGTATCGAACAGCCAGCACCTGGCCTCAAGTACAGGGCATGGTGATCTGCCCAACCACGTCGATTAACCCCTCAGGTGCACCCTGTCATTGAGACTGAGTACCGGCTGTGTGATACAGCCGGGACCCACCACTTACATTTGTATTTGTATTAATTATATGCATTGGTGGTGCAGTGTTAACAGCCCCTCCCCCAGTATTATAATCATATTAATTATATTCATTGGTGGCGCAGTGGCCTCCCCCCCCCCTACTTGGAACCAAACCCTGTTTTTGGGAAATGTTTTTTTTACAGTATAAATTAATTTATGAAGTTATTGCGCGAAGTCTCGAAGCAATAACTTCGGCTCATCGGAGCCTATACATTCTAATACTGTACGGAGCTCCTGCTCCGTACAGTATTAGAACGAAGTTTTATGCGAATCGACTTCGGATGTTTCATCCGGACGATTCGCTCATCCCTAATTATATTCATTGGTGGCGCAGTGGCCACAGGTCCCCCCTAATCAGTATTATATTCATAGGTGGCGCAGTGGCCACAGGTCCCCCCCTAATCAGTATTATATTCATTGGTGGCGCAGTAGCCACAGGGTCCCCCCTCCTCCTCAGTATATAGTATATCCATTGGTAGCAATGGGCAGCTTCCGATCGAAGCCCCAGCAGTGAAATCGCTGTGCTGTGATCGGTTACCATGGCAGCCAGGACGCTGCTGAAGCCTTGGCTGCAATGGTAAGCTCTTTGCTGCTGTGTGCACAAAGCCGGGCAGCAGGGACAGTGTAAAATCCTGTTCACCCTAATAGATCTCTATTAGGGTGAATAGGTCAAGGGCTAATAGTTATTAAATAAAAAGTTAAAAAAGGAAAGTTAACAAAAAATTGCCACCTTTCCCAATTTTACATAAAAAATATATAAAGAATAAAAAAAATAAACATGTTAGGTATTGCCACGTCCAAAAATGTCCAAACTAATAAAGTATTAAAAAATATCTCCTATGCAGTCAACCCGGTAACAGAAAAAAATTAAATAAAAACTTGTGATTTACTGGTTCTATTATGGGCTGGATATTTTATAAAATGCTTTTTTTTATTTTATTCTTTTCACATGGTATCGAATGGTATCAAAACTTTGGTATCGAGACAACCCTATTCAGGATACTAACAACTACGTATAAGGCCGTCCACAACCAGTCACCTCCTTACATCTCTGACCTGCTTTCCAGATACACCCCCACGTGTAATTTCCCATCCTCGTACTATGGAGCTCACTACCTCAGAACATCAGACTCTCCCCCAACATCCAAACCTTCAAAAAAAGCAACTGAAAACCCACTTTTTCAGGGAAGTCTACCACCTGCAATAAGCATGCTGCCACCACACAGCCATGTGAGCAGCATTTACCCTCACTTACTGTGTCCTCCCCCCTCCCTTGTAGATTGTAAGCTCTCGCGTGCACGTTCCTCTACCCCTATGTACCAGTCTGTTACGTTTAATCTCTCTTGGAAATAATGGCGCCAACCACTAAATAATAACAAGCTATTACCCTTTGCTGACGGAGCAATTTTCTGTTTTTGCGTTTTCATTTTTACTCCCTGCCTTCTTGGAGCCATAGCTTTTTTATTTTTCCATTCAGATAGCCACATAAGGACTTGTTTTTTTGCACGACAAGTTGTGGCGCCATTTAATATTGTACAGGATATAGTAGAAAGCTGGGGAAAAAAAATTCCAAATGTGGTGGAATTGGAAAAAAAATAAAAATTAGTGCAATTCCGCCACATTTTTATGGATTTTGTTCTCACGCTGCTCACTATGCGGTAAAACTGACTTGTGCTATTCATTCTCCAGGTCAGTATGATTATGGCAACACCGCATTTCTATAGTTTTAATACTTATACCATATTTTTCGACCCTTAAGACACATAACCCCCCCCCACCAAAAGTGGGTGAAAAATGCCTCTGTGTCTGATGGGCGAATACTAATGAGCACTTCCATTAGCCTACATGCACACGGCAGTGGTTTTTTGCGGCCTCCGTTCCGTTTTTTTTGCGGATCCGATGGTTTCCCATTCATTTCTATGGATCCGTTAAAAATGCGGATGCCTCTTCCGTTGCCTGTCCGCGTCCGCTGTCCGCATTTCACGGCCGCAAAAAAAATATGGCATGTCCTATTCTTGTCCGCAAAAAACGGTTTGCGGACCCATACAAGTCAATGGGTCCGCAAAAAATGCGGATGACCAACGGAAGCCATCCGTTTGTCATCCGCATCCGTTTTTTTTGCGGATGGTTGCTTGGAAACCAGGGCACTTGTACAGGTACTTTAGGAACTGGTTCAAGCCTTCCGTTTTTTTTTGCGGATCCGGAAGCACAACCTACAAAATTTGCGGACACAAGGAACGGATGTGGATGTGAAAAAAAAGGGAGACGGATCCGCGATTTGCGGACAGCAAAAAACAACTGTCGTGTGCATATAGCCTTATGGAAGTGCTCATCAGTTCCAGAAGACCAGGAAGCGGTGAAGGCTCTGTACTCACTGCTTCCTGGTCCTCGGCTGTCGGGTGTGCAGTGCCTGCTCACAGCGTGAGGGCGCTCTGTGATCTCACGCGGTGCGCGCCAGTTCACAGCACAGCCGACAGCAGTAGGAAGAAGATCGCGAGCGGTGAGGAGCAGGAGAACATGAGGCAATATGGGGTTGCTGGAGGCTGATCTGAGGCAATATGAGGCTGATCTGAGGCAATGGGGGCTAATATAAGAGGTAATGGGGTTTGCTGGGGGCTAATATGAGAGGGAATGGGTGCTGATATAAGGTAATGGGGACTGCTGTTGGCTAGTATGAGAGGCAATGGGGGCTGCTGGGGGTTGATATGAAGCAATGGGGCTGATATGAATGCTGGGGGCTGATGAGAGGCATGGGGCTCTTATCTAAGGTCTGATTGGGGGTCTGATCTGCGGTCTTGTTGGGGTCTGATTAACATTGGGGGTCTGATTGGTGGTCTGACCTGAGGTCTAAAGAAAACATTTTTAATATTGTCCTCCTCTAAAACCTAGATACGTCTTATAAGGTGAAAAATATGGTAATTTTTTTCAGTCACTACTATATTCTGACTCCCATAGCTTTTTTTTTTTTTGAGGGGGGTGCGACTTTTTGAATCGGCCATATTGATTTTTTTTCTTCCCCATTAGGCCATTCACCGAATGGGATAACTTTTTTATACTTTAATAGTACGGGTGATTTTGGATGTGGCTATGATGGAAATTTTTTTGATTTGGGGGAAAGAGGGCGATTAAAATTTTTATTTACTTATTATTTTTTTTACACTTCTTTTTAGGCCCCAAGTGGACCCCAATATGCAATCATTCAATTGCAATTTGTATATTAAGTAATAGAATTATATCCATTATCATATACAAATATTGGTATATTACAATTCAGTGCTGCCACCTGCTGGCTTGAATCGTAATATACAAGTGATAAGGCTAGAAGCCTAGTAAAAACTCAATAGAATGCATTCCACAATCTCCTCCCGGAGGAGACGTTCCTGCCTGGCAAGCGTGCTCTTCTGGGTTTTTTAAGCCTCTCAGACTTAGGGGGTCAAATGTCTGCATTATCACCAATCACGGACATTAGGCCCCAGTGTCTGCTGTGTGAAACAGCAGGCACCCAGTTGCTATGGCGCCCGCTCTGCTCTGAAATAGGCATCATCTTATGTCACATGTCGTTAGGGGTTAACCCCTCAAGTTGGACAAAAATAAAAACAGGAATAACTTTAAAAATATGAAAAAAAAATAAGAATGGAAAAACCCCCATAAAAAAACACCACTTTATTATGTAAAAAAAAATAAAGTAAAAACACACATTATACATAATTGTAATGCTGAGTGGCACGGATCAAGTGTACAGACAATGGTTGTGGGACCACTGTGCCAAGTAACCGGTTTGACGTTGGGACAAACCCTAAGGCCCCTTTCACACAGGTGAGTTTTCCACGCGGGTGCAATGCGTGAGGAGGACGCATTGCACCCGCACTGAATCCGGACCCATTTATTTCTATGGGGCTGTGCACATGAGCGGTGATTTTCACGCCTCACTTCTGCGTTGCCTGAAAATCGCAGCATGCTCTATATTGTGCGTTTTTCACGCAACGCAGGCCCCACAGAAGTGAATGGGGCTGCGGGAAAATCGCAAGCATCCGCAAGCAAGTGCAGATGCAGTGCGATTTTCCCGCATGGTTGCTTAGCAACGGGACCAGATCTTTATTATTTTCCCTTATAACATGGTTATAAGGGAAAATAATAGCATTCTTAATAAAGAATGCTTAGTAAAATGAAGATGAAGGGGTTAAAAATAATAAAAATTAACTTACCTTAGCCACTTGATCGCGTAGTTGAGATCTGTCTTCTCTTTTCCAGCTTCAGCTAACAACTAAAGGACCTGTGATGGCGTCACATCACATGGTCCAATCACATGGTCCATCTTATAAGGGAAAATAATCAATTCTCCAGAATACTCTACCCGAAACCGGACTTCAGTGATGAAGTCCGGCTTCGGGTACCAAACATGGCGATTTTTCACACGCGCGTGCAAAACGCATTACAAACGTTTGCACCCGCGCGGAAAAATCGCGCATATTCCCGCAACGCACCCACCTTTTATCCGGGCGTCAAACATAACGCCCGTGTGAAAGAGGCCTAAGGGCGTTATTTTGGTGCCTCCCCGGTATTCACCCTTTAATCCCTAAACAGGGATGTGGACTTGGCTGCAGGTTAGCGACCAGACCACTACCTCCTGGGATGGTCCCGGTGTACTTGGCAGTTGACCTACATGGGTGAGGAACACTACTGCAAAGTCCCAGGAACACCAGCATTGCATGATACAGAACCAGAGCACAGGCAAATCCAAGGCAGGTAACAGACAAGACACGGAGCACTGGCAGTTAAACAGATCAGGCACCCAGACACACAGGCTTCATGCACTTGGAGACACGGACTACAGGAATGGACTACTGGAACTACTAACTAGGACTCTATATAGACATAGCAGACTTGGCAAGACGGACATCAGGAAATGGACACTGTTCAGATCCAGCGGACAAGGCAGGACTCTCAGACAGACAAGCTCCATACAGGGCAACGACCATGACAAAGACACAGACAGATTCCTAATGGATCAAGGCAAATCACAGTACAGCAGACGAGAAAGATATGACAAGAAAAGACATGATATAAATCTGAAGGCAGGTCATAGCACTCAAGAGACAAACCCAATACGGACACAGAACTCAGGAACTAATATAGCAGAGGCATCACACAAACAGAAAGAGGTATTAACCCCTACCAGGCACACAGAAAGCAAGGACAATTAACTCCTGCCTTGCTGAACAGAAAGGAGATACAAACACAATAGACCTGTTCACACCACAAGTATCTGCGCCACAAAGGTGGATGTGCACTGTCACACCGACACATGGCAAGAGGTACACAACCAGCCCACACGGCATACAATTGAAAACGTGAACAGATATCATAACACTGTGCTGTTTCCATAATAACCCAAACTTTAAGATCAGATTACATAGACCAGAAAATGAATGATGTACTTAAAAAAAAAAAAAAAAGCATGCCAGAATTGCCGGAGTCTTTTTGTTCATCCCCTCCTTAAAAACATATCAAAAAGCAGTTAAGACGTTTTTCTTAACCCAAAATGATACCAACGTAAAAAAAAAAAAAAACAACAATCTTACGATAAACAAGCCATCACACAGCAATGTCGACAGAAAAATAAAAAGCATAGTATATTATGTTTTTGTATATATTTTTCCCCCCAAAGCTTATATGCGGGGCAACAAAAGTTATGGCTCTCAGAAAAACTAAAAAGCCCCGATTCATTCAGATAGAAGATGTTAGGCTTTACATTATCTGTTGGATACAAGTCTTATCAACTTACCATTTCCAAACTTTTACCAAATCATCTAGGGAACCACTAATTACAGTTTCTGTCCCGTCATTTTTATTCTTCCCCCATGCTACAGACCATATGGCATCAGTATGGGCTGCAAAAAAATATAAAAAATGTATTAATGTGAAAGCACAAGTTCTAACAAAAGCTTACCACTGAAAGTGAGGAATGCTTTCGAGGCATTGTATGGCTGCAGAGCAGGGGTGGACATGGACAGTAAAGGACCCCTGTGCAAGAATAGGATGTGGCACTTAGGGCTCTTTCACACTTGCGTATTTCTTTTCCGGCACAGAGTTCTGTCGTCGGGACTCTATGCCGGAAAAATCCTGATTATGATTATCCCAATGCATTCTGAATGGAGAGAAATCCGTTCAGGACGCATCAGGATGTCTTCAGTTCAGGACCGGAACGTTTTTTGGCCAGAGAAAATACCGCAGCATGCTGCACTTTTTGCTCCGGCCAAAAATCCTGAACACTTGCTGCAAGGGCGGATCCGGAATTAATGCCCATTGAAAGGCATTAATCCGGACCCGGCTTTAAGCTAAACGTCGTTTCGGCGCATCGCCAGATCCAACGTTTAGCTTTTTCTGAATGGTTACCATGGCAGCCAGGACGCTAAAGTCCTGGTTGCCATGGTAAAGTGTAGTCGGGAGCGGGGGAGCAGTATACTTACCGCCTGTGGCGCTACAGAGTGACGACAGGGCGCCCCACGCGCGTGGATCACGTAATCGCATTCTGGAGCGCCCCAGGAGCCGCACGGGCGGTAAGTATACTGCTCCCCCGCTCCCCACTACTACTATGGCAACCAGCACTTTAGTAGCGTCCTGGCTGCCATAGTAACACTGAAAGCATTTTGAAGACTGATCAGTCTTCAAATGCTTTCAGTTCACTTGCGTTGTTACGGATCCGGCGGGCATTTCCGGCAACGGAAGTGCACGCCGGATCCACACAACGCAAGTGTGAAAGAGGCCTTAAAAGGAGTAATGAAGTGCTTAGATATTGATGACCTATCCTCAGGACCGAAAAAAATATTTGAAGACAGCACCAATGTCCCAATTTTTAGCAAGATGCATGGTCATCTCCGCTCCAAACTGTAAAGAATAAAGAAGATCGTGACCTGCGTCTTCTCTTTTTGCAAGTTTATTGCAGTTCACACATAAAACAAGGCAACGTTTCAGCTTGACAAAGGCTTGGTATAAGCCGAAACGTTGCCTTGCTTTATGTGTGAACTGGAATAAACTTGCAAAAAGAGAAGACGAGGGGCACAATCTTCTTTATTCTATCCTCGGGAGAGGTCATCAGCGTCAGATTGGTGTCGGTCTGACACCCTTGCCGATCAGCTGTGATCATGTCACCGATCATGTGAGAGCCTAGTTCTCCAGGAGTGCCAGGGTCATTAATATCTAAGGCTGAGTACACATTTTCATTGAAGACTCTGAAGATTCCGTAAAAAAGAGCGCACGAAAAAGTCCAGGCAGTAAAAAATAAAATAGGATTCCGAGCAGAAACTGAATGGCCTCCACTGTAGTCAATAGAGTCTGTTCAGCTCCATTTGGTTCAGCTATGTGCCCTATACAATACTTGTGTAATTTCCGTTGTTCTGCCTCCTAATGGAGGAGCCCAAGCACTGCACAACCCCTTTAACAGCTAATTTATCAAGTGACGGGCTCATCATTGTGCTACCTTGCTGGGACTCTACAGTCAGTCCTTCATCTGATGGATCAGAGTCCCTCAGAAATGTTGAACCTTGGGGCCCTTTTAAAGTGGTGTGGGCCCCCTTGCCTAAATGGCGCAGTCGCACCAACCGGACCGACCTGTCTGACTGCATCTTTTGATTAAAACTGAAAATATCAGCTAGAGATGCAGCTACTAGGTCAGGGATGAGCAACCTCCGGGACTCCAGCTGTTCTGAAACTACAACTCCCAGAATCCTCATTTCACTTCCATAGGAGTTACAAGAACAGCTGAGTAAGTGTGCATTCTGGGAGTTGCAGTTTCACAGAAGCTGGAGTGCCGAAGCTTGCTGATCCCTGTACTGGATCATGACCACGGACCATTCTGGACAAAGTGGAATTGGTGCTAGTGTGTCCAATATAGTACAAGTTATTCTGGGCTCCACTGAGGACAGGGACTGCGGTCAGTGAGGACTCTGCACTGCACTGCAGAATATGTTCTACATCAACACCGTGTAGATTATTTGTTTCTTACCTTGCTCTTGCTTGTGCAGGATACTATACTGTAGAAAGATAGAAGGAAGCATTAGTAGGCAAAAAGCTCTGCGGCTGTTGTGGAACTAGCTATGTGCACATTTAGAGGATACACAGCAGATCCACCGTTTTTCATCTGCAAAATTTAGGACTGTGTAAAAAAAAAAAACCCAGGGTAAACTGACCTGCATTGTGGATTTGAAATCTGCAGCATGTCAATTTATACTGCCGATCTCCGCCGCAGATTTAGCCCTTTGCAGTAGAGAGAGGGTGAAGTCCAAAGACATCTCGGTGGCAAAGCATCATGTAATGCCCATTTAGAAGAAAAAAACACTTGGAGACATTATACTGTATGGGGGCAGCGCAAAGAGACGTTATACTGTATGGGGGCAGCCACAAGGAGATGTTATACTGTATGGGGGCACAAGGAGACGTTATACTGTATGGGGGCCACAAGGAGACAATATACTGTATGGGGCAGCCGCAAGGAGACGTTATACTGTATGGGAGTAGACACAAGGAGACGTTATACTGTATGGGGGCAGCGCAAGGAGGCGTTATACTGTATGAGGGCAGGCACAAGGAGACGTTATACTGTATGGGGGCAGCGCAAGGAGGCGTTATACTGTATGGGGGCAGGCACAAGGAGACGTTATACTGTATGGGGGCAGCGGCAGCTACAAGGAGACGTCATCCACAGATCCACTCCCCCCTTAAATGCCATCCACAAACCCCCCTTAATTGCCATCCACAGATCCCTTCCCCTTAAGTGCCATCCACAGATCCCCCCCCCCTTAAGTGCCATCCACAGATCCCCCCCCTTAAGTGTCATCCACAGATCCCCAGCAAGTGTCATCCACAGATCCCCCTTAAGTGTCATCCACAGATCCCCCATTACAGTGTCATCCACAGATCCCCCATTCAGTGTCATCCACAGATCCCCATTCAGTGTCATCCACAGATCCCCCCATTCAGTGTCATCCACAGATCCCCCCATTCAGTGTCATCCACAGATCCCTCCCCCATTCAGTGTCATCCACAGATCCCTCCCCATTCAGTGTCATCCACAGATCCCCCATTCAGTGTCATCCACAGATCCCCCCCATTCAGTGTCATCCACAGATTCCCCCCTCTCAGTGTCATCTACAGATTCCCCCTCTCAGTGTCATCCTCAGATTCCCCCTCTCAGTGTCATCCACAGATTCCCCCCTCTCAGTGTCATCCACAGATTCCCCCCCTCAGTGTCATCCACAGATTCCCCCCATCCAGTGTCATGTGGGCAGCAATGCGCCGGGTAGGAGGTGGCGGAGCCAGGGACGCAGACGCAGGAGCCGGCAATGATTTTTAATGTGCGGCGGCGGCGGGTGGTGAGTGAGGAAGGCGCCGCAGACAGAGCGCATGGCGTCACAGAATACTGCGATTATTAGAAAACAGTGATATCGCTAATATCGCTGTTTTCTAATACTCCTTGATATCTCGTAACTACGGTTTATTGCCCAACCCTACATGTAATACATGTGGATTCACTGCAAAATCCACAGCAGTCTTCTCCCTGTATTTTAAATCCTGTGTGGATGTACCCTAAGGCCTCTTGCAGACGAACGTGTGCACCCCGTGCCCGTGCTGCGGGCCGCAAATTGCGGCCTGCAATGCACAGGCACCGGCCGTGGGGCAGCCGCAGCGGATCGCGGACCCATTCACTTGAATGGGTCCGCGATCTGCCCGTTCCGCAAAAAGATAGGACATGTTCTATCTTTTTGCGAGACGAACATGCGAACGGAACCCCGCGGAAGCACTCCGTAGTGCTTCCGTAGTGTTCCGTTCCGTCATTCCATTCCGCACCGTTCCGCATCTCCGGATTTGCGGACCCATTGAAATGAATGGGTCCGCATCCGTCATACGGAATGGACACGGAAATGCGGTCCGCAATACGGGCACGGGCGCACACGTTCGTGTGCAATAGGCCTAAATCTGCAGCATGTCAATTCATGGCGTTGTTGTTTTTATTGCAGAATTGACCCATGGCAAAGCAGAGTAAAATCTGTGTCTAATCAGAAACATTTCTACAATGGAATCCACAACAAAAAAAAAACGACATCATCTGGAGCAGGATTTTTATCTGCTGTGGATTTTCAGCAGAATCACTGTAGGTTTGTTTCGTTTTTGCATAAATCTGCAGCACTTCACTCATGTGCAGCTGTTCTCTTAAAGGGTTCTCCAGGAATTAAGAAGATGAAAATATGTAAATATTACTTTATTATAAAGACATTCCCAAATACCTTTCATTAGTTATAATGGCTCATTTTGTCTAGTGAGCAATCATTAGGAGAAATAAAATGGCTGCTGTCCTATTAGTACACACAAAACCTGTCCTAATCACACAGGATGACAAGTTACTTCACAACACTGAGGTAAAGAGCTGCCTCATCCTCCTCTCTGCTCTGCCTGTCAGGGATTATAATCCTGAATACAGATGAGAAGATCTTCAGCTGAATCTCTGTAGGAATGGGGTTCATGAGGAGACATGATGTAAAGAGAGGAAGGACAGACTGTTGTAATATGGGGCTGTGGTAATGGAGACTGCATACAAAAGCTACTGCTCATGAACTCCATTCCCACAGAGATTCACCTGTATTCAGGATCATAATCCCTGACAAGCAGAGCAGAGAGGAGGATGGGGCAGCTCTTTAGCTCAGTGTTGTGAAGTAACTTGTCCTCCTGTGTAGTTAGGACAGGTTCTGCGTGTACTAATAGAATGGCGGCTATTTTGTTTTTCCTAATGAGCCCCAGACAAAACGAGACATTATTAACTAACTAAAGGTATTTAGGAATATATTTATAATGAAGTAATATTTAAGTATTTTCATTTTCTTAATTCCTGGAGAACCCTTTAAAGTGTACCTGTACTTTTAACAAACTTTTGATATGTCACAGTGACATCAAAAGTTTAGATTAGTCGGGGTCCAAGTGCTGAGACCCCAACTGATCACTAAAACATGGAGAAAGAAGAGCTCACACAGACTGTGCTTCCTCTACTCTCTGCAGGCGCCAGACTCAGACTTAGGGTGCTTTCACACTTGCGTTATTCTTTTCCGGCATAGAATTCCGTCAAAAGGGCTCTATGCCGGAAAAGAACTGATCAGGCATATTCCCATGCATTCTGAATGGATAGAAATCCGTTCAGTTTGCATCAGTATGCCTTCCGTTCAGTCACTGTCAGGCGTTTTGGCCGGACATAATACCACAGCATGCTGCGGTATTATGTCCGTCCAAAATGCCTGATCAGTCGCCGGAATGCCGGATCCGGCATTAATTTACATTGACTTGTATTAGTGCCGGATCCGGCATTGAGAAACAACTGAAGGACGGATCCGTCCTTCCGGTCTGCGCATAAAAACTGTGAAAAAGACTGCAGGACGGATCCGTCCATCTGCATGACAAGCGGAGAGACTGATCCGTTCTTGCAATGCATTTGTAGATGGATCCGCACCTGGATCCGTCTACAAATGCTGTCAGTTGTCACACTGAAGGGTGGATCCGGCAGGCAGCTCCGACAACGAAACTGCCTGCCGGATCACACTAACGCTAGTGTGAAAGTACACTTAGGCCTGTTTTGACACTTGCGCTGTTGTTTTCCGGTATTGAGATCCGGCAGAGGATCATAAAACCGGAAAAAACTGTTCCATTTAGTCCTCATGCATTCTAAATGCAAAGAGATCTGTTCAGCATGCATCAGGATGTCTTCCGTTCCAGCAGCATTCCGTTTTGTGTCCGGACACAAAACCGCTGCAAGCTGCGGTATCGTGTCCGGTTATAGTAACAGAAAAAAAACTGATCCGGTATTGAAAACAATGTAAGTCAATGGTGACGAATCAGTTTTTTTAGAAACCTAAAAAACCAGATCCATCAGCCATTTACTTTCAATGTATGTAGTGATGGATACGTTTTTCCCGATTTCATTTCACACAACCGCATCCTAACGGAACGGATGCATCCTGATGTGCAAAATCAAAAGGGATCCTCTGCTGGATCTGAATACCGGAATTAACAACGCAAGCCTTACATGTTCTGTGTGAGTGGGTCCTGCTCCACGGTGGGGGTCTCAGCACTGGGACCTCCACCAAAGCCTGCATCTACCTCTGACACACAAAAAAAAGTTTGTTAACACTTCAAGTCACTTCTGACTGTGATTTTAATGTACAGAAAAACGAAGCAGACAGCAGTGACCAGCTATTATCTGCCATGGTCACACTGTTCAGCACTATTTAGGGGTTGGGAAACCCTCCATGACCTGGGGAGGCACCTGCGGTTTGCAACTGTAGATAGTCTGAAATGGAGCCTATGACAGGAGCGTTACCTGCGTGCTCATGACCAGGCGTCAGGATGAATGAGCTGAGATACACAGGATGCGGCACTTCCCTTCCGACCTATCGCCTCTTCCTCGTTGCTATCAGCGGTTTACAGGTCCCAGCGCTGGCAAATGTCGCCGTTTGATGACGTCAGCACGGAACTTCCAGGATACTAGGGGAAAGACTGTGCTTCTCATATGTCTGCAGGCTAGCGTTGTGCTGTCAGAATACAGGGATCATGTGACCACGGAGGGGGAGGGTGTCATGCCAAAAAACTGCGCTCAAGGAGCAGTCTGGAGGTGTTCGCTGGCAATGGGGCTCTAATGCATCCTCTAGGTCAGGGTTAGCAATCCCTGGCAGTCCATTTCTTGTGACCCCCAACATGCCGGCCTGCTTGGCTGACGATGCTGTGGCCATAGAGCTGAACAGAGCACGTTGGGAGTCGTAGTCTCACAGCTGGAGTCCTGTGGGTCAGGTTATACTCTCAAATGTACTGGTTGGGGTCAGCGTGGAATTATCTTCTGCTTTAATACATTATGGGGAAGGGATGATGCGCTAAAGAAGTATAATTAATGTGAGTCGTTCACCTAAAATCACCATTATAGAACACTAACATCAGGATCTCCATTATATTCCGCCTAATTATATTGTTGCCTTTTATAATGCTATCGCCTATTTTCTCAGAAAAACGCTTTTATTCCATATGATAATTAGCTTCTGAAGGTGCCCAGGGGCGGCGTTCATGCGGCCGGTGCCCATGCCCCTCGGCAGAGGCATCAGAGCATTTAATGCCCATGCGCCGGGATCGGGATGTACGGGCCGGCGCATGCGCATTAAACGCTCTGGTGCCTCTGCCCATAATGGGTAATGCTGTGCGCAGACTCAGAGATTCTGTTGAACAGCGCAGGCGCTGGATTTCTCACTGAAGGGAGGAGGTAATCAGAAGAATCTAGGGCGGGCCAGAGGGGTGAAAGGGGAGGTGTTTGGTTTGAAAAGCGCCGAGGGGCATGAGCACCGGCCACATGAATGCCGCCCCTGGGCACCTTCAGAAGCTAATTATCATATGGAATAAAAGCGTTTTTCTGAGAAAATAGGCGATGGACAGCAATATGAAAGGTAACATTATAATATGGGGAATGTAATGGAGATCGGGGTTCTATAATGGTGATTTTAGGTGAAAGACTCCCTTTACCCTGGGAACACACCTGAGCGTTTTTCAGCGCGTTCAAACGCGCTGAAAACGCTCAACATGTAAAAAGCCATGCATCCCTATGGGCATGGTTCACATTTGGGCGTTTACAGCGCGTTTGAGCGCGCTGTAAAACGCCCAACGCCCAAACAAGTACATGAGCTTCTTTTGGGCGTTTTAACGCACCTATGGACAATGTTGCCATAGGGGAGAATCACTGAATCGCGCGTATGACGCGCGTTTCTTAGTTACAAAAACGCGCATCCAAAAACGCGCGTAAAACGCGCGTCATACGCGCGATTCAGAAACGCCTAGGTGTGTCCCCAGCCTAAAAGAGTCTCTCCAGGCTACAGATATTGATGCTCAGGACAGGTCATCAATATCAGATCAGTGCACTATAGTTTCAGAAGCCAACGTAGGTCGCGTTCAAATCTCCGTCTACGAGATCCGGCAGGCTGTTCACGCACACAGCAGGGTTGCCAGATCCCCACTGACTGCAGTGACTTCCAGCGGTGATCCGGCCAATTTCCGGCATAAATGCTGGGTTCTGGTGGACAAAAACCGTAGCATGCATTTGTGCCGCTGGATTCTTCAAAGTGGAGGTGTGAACGCTGCCTTACTAAGGCTCAGCTCTCATTCACTTAAATGCAGTGGCATGGACAAAACATGGTGTACAGATATGTCTGCTTCCAGCTCCGTACGCTGTCTGTTTTCCAGTGCAGTAGCTGTCTGAAATATCTGATTAGTGGGGGTGCAGGGTGTCGAACACTAACTAATATATTGATGACTTAGGCTACATTAGGCATACGAATGTATTTTGTTTAGTCCGTTCCGTTTTATTTTCGGATTGGATGAGGACCCATTCATTTCAATGGGTCCACAAAAGATGCGGACAGCATCCGTATGTCCGTTCCGTAGCCCCGCAATAAATATAGAGCATGTCCTATTCTTGTCCGTTATGCGGACAAGTATAGGCATTGTTACAATGGATCCTCAAAAAAACTGATGCAATACAGATTTCAAAAGGATGTCACTCGCATTTTTTGCGGATCAGTGTTTTGCGGACCGCAAAAGACATACGGTCGTGTGAATGTAGCCTTATACCGAGAATAGGTTTTCAATATCTGTAGCCTGGGGAACCAATTTAATTCTGGTTCTCAACATTTTTTTTATAGATTTGCCAAAATTATAGTGGTGTTTTTTGAATACATAGGGCTCTGTGTAATGTATAGGTACTAATTCATTATATGACTTGTTTCCATGGTTATGGCCACCATGGTTGGATTGCAGGGTGGTCATAACCATGGAAACAAGCCGTGTATAATGTGATGGAAAAATGAATCCAGCCAGCAAAGGAGACAATATGGACAATCACAATACATTAGTAAGTGGCTTGTATTAATTTTTTCTACATGATAAATGCTATTTGCTAAAGTGAGACAACCCCTTTAACCTCCTAAGGCCTCATGCACACGGCTGTTGTTCTGGTCCGCGTCCGAGCTGCAAATTTGCGGCTCGGCCGCGGACCCATTCACTTTAACGGGGCCGCATCCGTTGCTCCGTTCCGTGCCCCCGCAAAAAAAATAGAGCATGTCCTATTCTTGTCCGTTTTGCGGACAAGAATAGGCATTTCTATAATGGGCCGCGTTCCGTTCCGCAAATTGCAGAACGGAACGCGGAGCAGCTTCCGTGTTTTGCGGATCCGCAGTTTGCAGACCGCAAAACACCAACGCCCGTGTGCATGTAGCCTAACAGTCACGTTAAAATTGGAAAAACCCTCCCAAAAATGTCACTTTTTTTATTGTAAACTTTTAATGTGTGTCTGCAGTAAATCTTGTTGGCGCACAACTCAGGGTACACTCTTGCATTTTCAAGCCCTTAGCGGCACCATTAATTTTAGCCTTAAGGACCAATAATATTTCCCCCCTTTGTGTTCTAGCAGTCATAACTTTTTAATTTTTTCTTTAAAATTTTTTTGTTGTAGTTTTTTTTAGCAACCATTATTTTGTGGAATTTATTTACGGCGTTCACTGTGTGGTAAAAATAACATAATTTTATTATGTGAATCATTACAATGATGATGATGTCACATGTCTATATATGTTACTATTTTTCCTTTCCTCCTGCAGCCTTTCAGCTCTGCAGCTGCTGCCTCATTCTCCTCCACACTGACAGAGAAGAGGGGGGGGGCTGCTCTAGCTGCTCCTATCTCTGGTTTGGTACCAGCTAGAGATATGGGCATTGTATTGTATGAAAGCTGACATTCCAAGCAATATGTTCAGTACAGGGGAAGATATCAATGATAGAAATCAGGTATGCTGTGAATGCAGCTGAAAGTGAAATAAAACAATTTGTAACCCAAAGGCATACAAAAAAGTCACAGCAATGTCGATCTGTCCTTTCTCCTTTTGGCTTTGCGTGTCCACGTGGTGAAAGTGGGTAAAATTCACCAAAAATCCATAAAACCAAACAAACAAGTGGTCGCGCTGCCTTCAGCTTCCGGCTTCTCAAGCTTAGAAGTACAATCCACGGTGTTCCCAGTGCACCTATAACGCTCCTCCGTCAACAGATGGTTCACTCTTACACTTCACCCTCTGTATATATAGAGAAAATTTCCACACTGTAGTGAAGTACGTTCATCAACGCTTTTTTATTTTCTCATACTCACAAAGGTAAAATCACATCAAGCATTAAAATATTATTTCTCCATATGCATCGCCCGACCCGGGTTTTGCCAAGACCAGCTTCGTATTAGTTAGAGCCCAGATGGGCAGGTGTTTATTTTGTGCTGTTATGATTGTGCTGGTGCCAAAATAAATGACCTATTTGGACTTTAAATCCGCTGTCTGGGAAGAAGTCTGTGATTGCGACCCCCCTGAGACAGAGCGATCCCTTACAATTGGTGGAGGATGCGGGCATGTGTCCATGCTAAAAGGACAACAGCCGGTTGCTTGGGGCAACGGAAAGTGAAAAAGCGAAGTGTTGCTAGGGGTAACGGCACGACAGAAAAGAGCAGGTGCTGCTAAATGTTGCTGCGTTTGCAAAGAATTGCTGTGCGGTGATTTAAAGAGCCGGAAGCCCAAGTAAAAGAGACTGACCTGTGGGTCACTATGAAACCCTATGTGGAAGTTGCTGCGGCTTGGGGGGAACTCACCAGGCACCCCAAAGTATCGCTGGGAGTGTGTCCCTGTCCTTCGTAACGGACTATGGCTTGGTGCAGTGGGAGCTCTTGAAATGTGAGACCCTGAAAGTGTAAATTATACTGGGCAAAGACTTTCCCATGTTTTGGCAGCTATGGAGTGGAGAAAATCCTACAAATCGTGCGGCTGGAGAATCAATGTAGTGGTTGCCCTAGCAACAGCATTACGGCACCTCCGCACATCCTCTCTGGACTTGGCCCTGCAGGTACCCTAGAACTCTGAGCCCCGTTTCTAAGGGCAACCAACAGGAGCCAAGTGAGATGGAGAGCGGTTTGGTTCTCAGAAGTTCGTATGTTACCTGCCAGTGTGTACAGAGTCCTAGAGAGGATGTGCGGAGGTGCCGTAATGCTGTTGCTAGGGCAACCACTACATTGAGAAAGTCACAGCTTTACTTAAATCTTCGGTTACAAGAGGTAACTGGGGGATAGCGAATCTCAACGATCCAATGCTAACCCGTGTCAGAGGCAGCAAGATTGTAAAACCTGAAGCAAGTGTGGTTACTGAGGATGATGACCTTGGTGGAGATGTTCTGGTAATACCCTCATCTCCCGGGATTGAAGAACCCGTGACGACAATGGGTAAGATTGTTCCTGTTATTGATTGTATAGCGGATAAAGTGACTGTGAGCCGGCAGCAGTTGCTACCTGCTGGGCCGGTAGGTGTTAAGACACCGGGACTAGAGACAGCGACAAAAGTGTGTGACATTGTGGTAGATGGCAGTCCAGTTCAGAACAAGTGTTGGACGAAGGGCCAGGTGAGCCTGGTACATGCCAGCTTGGTAGTTGGGGACTACGTGTTGGACATACAAGTGAGTGTGATGGACATTCATGGGGATAACAAGAACTATCCTGTGGCCCTCATGGAGTGTGAGACTTCAGTGGGAACTGGAACTTATGAACTTGGTGTTGCAAAATGGCTCACGCATGATGTAATGTTGGGCCGTGATTTCCCCTTGTTCTGTGAGTTGTGGGGAAATGGAGACACTTCTGCAGAAAGTGCCGAAACTCCTGCAGAACCTGTACCTGTCCCTTTAAAAGAAGGTGTAAGGGAAATGACCATTGAGAACAATGGTGCAGATGAGGTGCAAAATGAACATGTGAAGTTAATTGAAAAGCATAATGAAAATGTGGCGTCATGTGAAATATGTGATGATGATGACAAGCCTTCTACCTTGCAGGTTGTGATCAGGCGAGAAGTGCCCCCTGTTGGTAAAAATGTGTATGATGTAAAAATACTGGTTGATGTTAAGTGCACAGAGTTAGGCCTCATGCACACGGCCGTTGTTTTGGTCCGCATCCGAGCCGCATATTTTGCAGCTCGGGCGCGGACCCATTCACTTCAATGGGACCTCAAAAGATGCAGTACAGCACTCTGTATGCTGTCCGCATCCGTTACTCCATTCCGTGGCACCTCAAAAAAAAAGCATGTCCTATTCTTGTCCATTTTGCGGACAAGAATAGGCATTTCTACAATGGGCTGTGTTCCGTTCCGCAAATTGCGGAACGGAACGCGGAGCAGCTTCTGTGTTTTGCGGATCGCAAAACATATACAGTCGTGTGCATGTAGCCTTAAGGGAACCCACTGTGGGGAACGTGTACCACCAGTGGCGTAACTAGAGTTCTATGGGCCCCAGGGCAAACTTTGAATTGTGCTCCCCCCCCCATAGGTTTCAATATGTTGTAGTAGAATATTAAATAGAACAGGTAGGTGTTTAATTTTTTTTATTTTTATTGTTACCATATAAAATATAGAAAAACAAGTTTTAAAGTATTCTGGAACAAAGATTCCCCAATTAAGGCATAAACCTTCTGGACCCATATCTTGGTAAGTCACCTACAATTAAAAAGATGATAATGACAGTATATTAGCTGTCAGTCTGGTGAATAATTAGATACAAATTTTGAATATAATACATTTTTTACTTACAGAAATTTGATTGTAAATAAGTACGAGTCGTGCTTCTTAACCAGAACTAAAATCCAAATGAAACATCAAAATGAACCGGTCAAGTCTGAGAAGGCATCAAGTAGAAAGGAACCAATTTGTTCTCACTGTAGGAGAGGAGATGGTAGCATTTAGTAATTATAGTATTTTTGATGTTGGTAACATTTGCCTTCTTTCGGATATAAAGCTTTTGTTGTGCAGAAAACAGTTCTACTTTCAAATAGTTCATAGGAGTTTGTTGTGTTTTAGAGTCTAAAGACATCAGAATTCTTTATTAGTTGTAAACTACCTGTATTATTGTTAACAAAAAGAAGGCAGTTATAATAATAGTGAAACCAAACTAGTTAACTGTTTAGTAAAACAAATTGAACTGGGTTAGTATGAAATTTTTGCTAGTACAACTCCCTGTACCCAACAAACTGCTCACTTACGCAAAATGTATATTACTAGAAGTTGCGCCGTCTTGCTTTAGACTCAGCACATTTGTCAACAATAGCCGGAATGTCCATTTTTTTTGCTCTTTCATTCTCAATGCTTAGAAGGGCAAGGCCAGAAAGCCCTTGTTGTGACATGCTGTTTCTCAAGTAATTTTTAATCAGAGATAATTTGGAAAATGATCTTTCTGCAGATGCCACCGTCACTGGTAACGTGAGGAGAAGTATTAAAGCTGTACATACATCCGGTAGGGTAAATGACAAAGCAGCATTGTCAATTATAAGAAGCTGTGCCAAATCTTTAACGGTGTGGAGCTCAGAGATCTCATTTTGTAGTGTGTTACGAAGATATGTCATCTTTATAATACTGCTGAAATTGCAGTGCGGCTTGAAACAAGTTATCGTCTGATTCAGTCGCCAGCACACGTGGCTGAATTATCCAAAATCTTTCAACTACAGTGTTCGTGCTACTAAATCTGCTTGATAACTGGGATGTTATTACATCTAAAGTAGCATACAAAATTGCAGTTTTAAATCGCTTCTCTGGGTCTTGCAGTCTTTCGTCCAAACGTAGCCCACCACTATGGTGCTTTACTTTCGACACTCTTTTATTCACAAACATTGCAGGAATTCACCACTTCTCTGCAAGTGTAATGGCAGTTGTTTTAGCATCTTCAAATAGGTTTCTGTAGCTGCTAAGAGCTTTAATGGCATTATGAATTAAATGGGCAGCATTGCACAGATCCATATGTTCTGACTGCAGAACCTTTGATATTGCATTTATCTTGTCCAGAATTTTGCTCTGTAGAACAAGTAGGAAGACAAACTCAAAAGATTCAATTTTATTCCTAAGGACCCTGTCCTCTTCCCTCTCTTTGCTTTTGGTAGTAGGCAATATTAATTTAGACAGTGCCTTAAAGGGCTTCTGTCACCCCACTTATGCAATTTCTAGTAGCTGACATTAGCTACTTGCTAATGTCAGCTGAGTTCAAACATATGTTTCATACCTTTATTTGAGTTTTCTATCTTCTAAAAATCGTACTTTTATTATATGCAAATTGTCTTCACTACCAGCAAGTTGGGCGGATACTTGCTGGTAGCCGCCGCATTCTCATGCTCTGGGAACGCCCCCTCTGCTCTTGATAGACAGGGCCAGCGCGCTCTCCTCCTCCCGCTGGCCCTGTCTGCAGCCGAAATCCCGCGCCTGCGCCGTATCGGTCTACAGTCGGCACAGGCACTCTGAGAGAAGAAGCAGCCAAGCGCCTGCGCCAACTGAAGACCGTTACGGCGCATGTGCGGGATTTCGGCTGCCGACAGGGCCAGCGGGAGGAGGAGAGCGCGCTGGCCCTGTCTATCAAGAGCAGAGGGGGCGTTCCCAGAGCATGGGAATGCGGCGGCTACCAGCAAGTATCCGCCCAACTTGCTGGTAGCGAAGACAATTTGCATATAATAAAAGTACGATTTTTAGAAGATAGAAAACTCAAATAAAGGTATGAAACATATGTTTGAACTCAGCTGACATTAGCAAGTAGCTAATGTCAGCTACTGGAAATTGCATAAGTGGGGGTGACAGAAGCTCTTTAAAGAGGACCTTTCACTGGTCCACAGTTTATGAGGCAAATGTATATACATGCAGAGCGGCACCCAGGGATGACCCTGCACTTACTTGTATCCCTGGGTGCCGCTCCTTTCGTCCTCTTCTTTTGCCCTGGGCGCCTCCTTCTCCCAAGCCTGGAGCGCTGGCCAATCGCAGCGCTCAGCTATCGTCTTTAAGGACATCAACAAAGACATCAACAAACCGAAAGCGTAGGCAAACAGTGAGTCATAGCGGGATGACCATCATGTAGGGCACAATCTTTTTAGGGTGACAGAGGACTCAGTGGTTAGCGACTGAAGAACAGACCATCGGGTGATACTTTTTCCAAAAAAAAACATACAAACTCTGTATCGCCTCAAAAAATCTTGACACCTTAGGTACGTGGCTCACAGCATCTTGTAGAACTAAATTAAGGTTGTGGACTGCACAGTGAATGTACAAGGCATTTCTCTCTTTCTTTTGAATGTGAATTTGAAGACCCGAGTATACTCCACTCATGGTGGCAGCACCATCATAACCCTGCCCCCGACATTTTGATAGCTGCAATCCTCTACTTTCTATACATTTTATAATATCATTTTTGAGTGCTGCAACACTAGGGTCTTCTACGACATGAAAACCTAAAAACGCTTCCTGTATATATATATATAGAGGTTGCCCTTTGGCTTTTGTCTCTGCTTACAGTCACATATCGGAATATTTGACTTAATTGGTCAACTTTGGAAACATCTTGTGTTGTGTCCATATTTATGGAAAATAATTGGAGGCTTTAATTTCACTCACATTGCCTTCTTCGACTTTTTTTTTGCAAGGATATCTATTATTTCATTTTGTATTTTGGGGCTTAGGTATTTATCTGTCCCCTGAGGTAACTGGAGTAGCTCCTTCAAAACATGGTCATATTCTGCGAGCAGCTCTTCAATTGAGAGAAAGTTTCCATTATTACTCTCTCCTATTTTTTCTATAAGACCACAGAAAGCTACATTAGACATTGGTTAGGATCACATTGGTTATTCTATGAATGACTTGTCACCAAAAGCTTT
This sequence comes from Bufotes viridis, assembly GCA_033119425.1. Lineage (NCBI taxonomy): Eukaryota > Metazoa > Chordata > Amphibia > Anura > Bufonidae > Bufotes > Bufotes viridis. Next base: position 412,728,830 of record CM065591.1, on the reverse strand, counting down.
TTCTCCTTTAAAATTTCTTTTTCAGTCTCCTCATCTATAGTTTTTTTTCTCCTCCATTAATCATATACAATACAAGCGTCCATGTGAGCTTGGGAAGCTTCATGAAATTATATTTTGGCTGAGAGCCTTAGCCATTTTTGGATTCCTTTAGCCAATGCTGGTTCAAAGCCAAATTTTTTACAATCACCAAATAACCAGCATGGCTCGCAATAAGCAACGTTTAACTTTGGAGAGTAGCATAACCAAATGACTGGAATCTTATGGCCTGCTTTGGTAATTCTGTCATAGTACTTTTCAGAGAAACACCATTATCTCTGGGAAATTGCCCTTTAGGGTACTTTCACACTAGCGTTTTGTAATCCGTTTGTGAGATCCGATTCAGGGCTCTCACAAACAGTCCAAAACGGATCAGTTCAGCCCCAATGCATTCTGATTGGATAAGGATCCGTTCAGAATGCATCAGTTCGGCTCCGTTCCGCTTCTATTCTGGTTTGGAGGCGGACACCAAAACGCAGCTTGCTGTATTTTAATGTCCGTCTGAAGAGGCGGAGCCTAACAAATCCGTTTTGAATTACAATGTAAGTCAATGGGGACGGATCCGTTTTTAATGACACAATATGGTGCATTTGAAAACGGATCTGTTCCCCATTGACTTTCAATGTTTTCAAACGGATCCGTTTTGGACTTTGTCATTTTTCTTTAAAACGAATGCAAACGGATCCGTTCTGAACGGATACAAACGTTTGCATTATAGGTGCGGATCCGTCTGTGCAAATAAACAGACGGATCCGGACCAACGCAAGTGTGAAAGTAGCCTTAGGTCTGCAGGGTCCATTAGCAAGAATACATTTTTTTATGTTGGGGTCTGTTATTGTAATGGGAAAATGTCCCCTTTCTGTAACATACATTTCTCCAAGTAAAGTATGTTCTATACAGACAGTGCCAGTGTCTTCACTTTCTACAGTTTCTTGTACTTCAGATATGCTGGCACTTGTATGTGGCTCCACTTCTTTAATGCTAGGGCTGAAGCTACATGTTTCACTGTGGGTACTAACCACCTCCATCGACTGAGAGCTATCAGTAACTGTAGCAGTAGAAGGTCTCTCACTTATCTCCTCACACTGACCAGTTATGGTCTCAGTAGTTGCAGAACCACCAGCAACCTGTTAAAAAAGCTGCTTTTCTGAATTTTTTTGTTCATCTTTCCTTTTTTTTTTTGCGTTTTTGTGATGGTAAAATGACACTATGGTGGATTATGTTAGTTGCTGCTACACAAATTTAGATAATCTGCAAATTAAATATGTAAAAACCTGAGTTTTAAAGCTATCAGTATAAAGAAACTGCAAAAACAGCAACAGCATAAGACAGTTCTTCCCAAACTGAGAAACAGACCTCACTTGGTGAGGCACACCGCAGTTGTTAAGGAAGCACTACTCCATTATAGGAATAGAAGAACGGAAAGGACAGATTTGTTACAAAACTGAGCCAAACGGAGCCTACAGACCCCATAAACATGGGGAAATGCAGGACTTTTGTCTGAGCTTCAAAAACCTTAGGGGAAACCTAAGGGATCCCATTATAATCTATGGGGTCTGTAGGCTCCGTCCGGCTCAGTTATGTGTCCTTTACATTCTTCTGTTCCTATAATGGAGCAGGAGAACTGAAAGGCTAATGCTGATATGAACCCAGTTTTGCAGATAACTATATAAGAGCAGATCCTTGTTAAAGAGGACCCTTCACAGGTTTTTTTGTGTGTACCTTTACATGCGGAGTACCCTCCACTGATGCTGCCGGATTTTTATTTTTTTTCAAACACCCTTTGCCTGCCCTGCTGTGATCCCCTAAAGTTTTGGTGCCAAATATGTTACTCCTGAGTGGTCCAATTGCAGTGGACTGCGTCATAGATGGGGAGAAGGAGACACCCACTGAGAAACGCTGGCATCTCTTCCTCCCTGTACCGATGCTCAGGATTAACATATTGGTCGCCAAAACTTTGGGGGATCACAGCGGGGCATATGAGGGATCTTTCAAGAAAACAAAAATTCTGGCAGCATCAGAGAAGGGTACTCCACATGTAAAGGTACTCAGTTAAAATGTGAAAAATCTCCTCTCACCATATATATTTTATTTTGCCCCCTCTGTATATCTTCCATTTTGTCCCCTCTGTATATATTCCATTTTTGCCCCCTTTGTATATATTCCATTTTTGCCCCCTTTGTATATATTCCATTTTGCCCCCTCTGTATACATTTCATTTTGCCCCCTCTGTATATATTCCATTTTGCCACCGTTTGCCCCTCTCACACCGCTTCTGTGCGGCATAATTTGGTGCCTCCCGACACCTTCTTCCTCCCCTGCTGCTATGGGGAAGTCAAAAAGACTCCTGCCCAGGCTACAAGACGGGTCTGTGGAGACCTTCTTCACCAGGGGAAGACTTAAGATGGCGCCGACTCCACTGCCGGGACCCCGCCAGCATCCCCTATTGGTGCTATGTCACCCGCACCTCCGGCCTGCTCTCCACTGGACCCCCTGCGATTGCCTACCTCCTGCATCCTTCCAGCCGTCCCTTTCTCCGACGACAGAGGAAGCCAGATCCCCGGAGCACAAGGCCTCTAAGACCCAAGATGGCGCCGGATCCCCTGCATGGCGCGACGGCCTCCTCATCAGCCCGCATCAATGCAACCTACAACCACAGGCTTCATGCCCTGCCAATCTGGACAGGCCGCAGGTCAGTGACTCTCCCTTGTCACAACTGCATGCTGTAAAGCCAGCTGACCCCTTTCAAATGCTCCCCACCTCTAATAAACCAGTTTCAGAGGACTCTCTCAAAACCATGTTGCTGGCCCTGAAAACCTCTCTTCATACAGATATAGAAGGGCTGTTTAACCCTTTATTTACTAGAATGCAGTCAGCTGAGGGCAAAATCTGTCATATTGAAACAAAGATGAGCGAATTTGTGTCCTCCCAAAATGAGGTTATAGATGCTCACAATGACATGGCTGACCAGCTAGAAGCTATCAAATTAAAGATGGAGGACCACTCCAGATGAAACAATATAAAATTCAGGGGCATTCCCGAGGACGTCACCCCTCAAGAGCTGCAACCGTACTTGAAAGGCCTCATGAAAGTGCTCCTGCCGCAGATTCCAGCTCCTGATATGATAATTGACAGGGCTCATAGGATTCCTAAGCCTCCCCACCTAGGGCCTAACATCCCGCGTGATACCCTCGCACGCATTCACTTCTTTCACACCAAGGAGGCCCTGCATCCGCTCCCTGCTCCCTACCAAAAAGTCAAACTCTTTACTGACTTGTCTATGTTTACGCTCCGCCAATGTAGCGTGTTTTTGCCTATCACCACCACCCTCTGGGACCATGATGTCCCCTATAAGTGGGGTTACCCCCTGAAGCTGCTAGTCCGCAGGAATGGACAAACCCACGCTATGAAAACTCTCCAACTATGGTGGATCCCATTATCTCCACGGACCACCGAAAAGGATCTGATGGCGTGGGCTTCACCACCTCCGTCCATTTCAGAAAACTGAGACATTGGTCCTACTCCGTATGTCTACCACCTTCAGGCGGATATCACCTCTAGGATCCAGCCGCCCCCTCCACCAAAGTGATTTTTGATGCTCAGGACTCACATCGTTGGGCAATTCACCCACAACCTCTCCACGTATGGTGCGACCACCTAACCATATTTTGCTCCAGTTCTCAAGACCCTACAGCACCAGCACTGGACTTTCGCCTGTTTGATCCATAGGCGACGATCCTCGTTGCTCTGAATATTTTGTTCTTATTTCTTTCTTATTTTTTGGTCTTCTTCTTGTCTCCTCCTTGCTCCCTCTCTCCCACCCCTCCCCCCTTGTGTACCCAATATCTGGTTTGCTGATCTACGGGACTACTCCCCTAATTTTGTTTATTAGTACTGTATTTGTATTTACTTTGCATCTCCCCTGTTCCCCTAACAGACAGGTGTTTACCTCCTCTTTAGCGCGATGGGCCTTAAGATTATGAGTCTCAACGTCAAAGGTCTCAACTGTCCTCAGAAACGATCCTACATGTGGTCTGAAGCCTTGACTTCCAGCATTGATGTTCTGTGCGTACAGGAATCCCACCTACTCCAGGCGGACGCCTTCAGAGTGCATCACCGCTTATTCCCAAATACCTTTCACTCACACTTCCGCAAAAAAAAGATAGGTACACCCATTGCTGTTAAGAATACTGTCGCTTTCACATCTATCGCTACTAAGCTAGACACTTCCTGTCGATATATTATTCTAGTATGCTCCGTAAACAATGTTGTATATACATTAGTCAACTTATATGCCCCTAACTCCCACCAGCTAGTTTTCTTGCATAAACTTATGTGCAATGTCAATAGAATCAAACAAGGAAAATTGGTCTTGTGTGGAGACTTTAACTCGGCACTGCACCCAGCCCATGATTCCACCTCCCCTACACCTAGGGCCGACGCAGGAATGACCTCTTTTCTACATGCAGAAGGCCTGGTAGATGCCTGGAGAGCCCAACACAGTCTAAAAAAAGACTACACTTTCTTCTCGCCTTCACATCTCTCGTACTCACGAATAGACCTGTTCATGGTGGATCACACTTCCTTTCTTCACACCCTCTCCACCGACATAGGCCTTATAAAGTGGTCAGACCACACCCCAATTACAATTACCTTGGATGAACAATTCCAATCTCACAGAGCCCCGGTATGGAGGAACAACACCTACCTCTTTAGCAACCCTAAGCATATAGAAGAGCTTTCCGGGCACCAAAAAGAAGGGATAAAACCATCCCTCTGGGTGTCAGTCTGGGGAGAGAAAACTTGGAAACAGAGGCCTGAAGTTTGGGGGGCTCAGCGACGCCTGTGGAAAGCGGGTCTCACGGTCAGCATCAGGAGGACGTAAGGACCATAACCCCTCCCCCAAAGGCTCTAAGTGGTCTCAGCCAGGAGGGCTGAGGGGCCACGAGGCTATGCGTAGCCCGATCTCTTCCCCGTGTGGACTTGTGTCTCATGAGCAGACCTGCTAAGGCTTGGCACATGAAACCTTGTCTATTAGCTGTGCTTAGAGGTGAGTCAGGGAAAACTACTATGTATTAGTTAGAGCCCAGACGGGCAGGTGTTTATTTCATGCTGTTATGTTTGTGCTGGTGCCAAAAAAAAGGACCATTTTGGACTTTAAATCTGTTGTCTGCGAAGAAGTCTGTGATTGCGACCCCCTGAGAGAGAGCGATCCCTTACAGTACAGATAATGAAACAATGTGAAATATAGGGAAAAAATCATAATTAAATAATAATGAAATAATAAGGATTAATGAACTAAAAGGAAGTCTAAAGCTAATAGGGAAGCTGCAAACATGAGGTTAGGGAAATGAGCAAAACATCCAGGACTCCTGTTACCCTCCTGCCACCAATGAGTTAAATGATGATAACATATTCTTATTATACTTTTTTTAACCCTTTATTTACTGCTCTCTCCACTAATCATTTGTCTTACTATGTGGGTTCTATAGTTTGTGCCCCCTACTTTCAATTATTATTATACACTATATGATGGCCAATCAGCCTGCTACTTCCTCACTTCACCCCTTTCTTACATTACATTAAGTCCTTACTGTTAGGATATGGCCCTTCCAAATATCCACCATTTTCCTCCATGACTATTTCTACTTGCTTTAACCCCTTCTTTCTGGACTTTTACCCTAATGATTCTCTTTCCTCTTACTGACTTATCTTCTGTACATCATATAGCAGTCCAACTTAAGCTGCTATATGTCCATTACAGGTCTAAGGTCTAATTACAGACCGAAATGTCCGGGGAAGATAATGTGGCTATAATAATTTTCAGCAGCTTGGTGCTGGCAGGAGGATCCAGCAGCCGCAGGCCGCATGCACTGCCTCCAGGAAACCGCAGAGGGAGTCCTGTGCTTTCAAGACAGCCACCGCAGGAGTTATTAATCTCAGGTTTACCACCGCCACCAACTTTCCAGCTGGGTTACTTGACAACCAACGCCTTCTCTTAAAACCCGATGGTGGTCAACTACCAGCTCCCATGGAAGGTGGCATCCGCTGCAGCAAGAGGTTCTGGGCTCCATCACCACCACTGGAGGTTCTCTTACCATAGCACCTGCAGCCGGAGATCCCAAGTACACCTGCCCCGGCAGGAGGTTCCAGTCCTGTTAAGCAACAGATTGCCGCAGCTATAGACAGTGTGACCAGCCGTTCATTACCAGAGTCCTCCACCAGAGCAGCCAGATCTTGGATTACTCCTGAAGGGTGAGAACTAGTTGGCCCTGTGTTGGTTCTTACCCAGATGGTCATGTTTTTTAGGACTCCGCCCATCTTCAGTAACTTCATGTTCCAAGTTGCGCCTAACAGCGCCAATTCCTTTTTCCCCCCTTCTCAGGTTGAATGGGAGCCCCCTTTGCTTAAAGGGTTCTTATCAAAATTGCTGCTATTTTATACATACCCCTAGTGGATTACAAATAATGACTTTAATACGTTATGTGGATTATAAATGACTTTTACCTGTTGCACTATTTGTTCCAGATTGGTGCACTTGATCCGCCAGCACTTAAAGAAAAGACTCAAACATATACCTGAGTTCATTATGGTTTCTAATGTGAAATTGATTGCACAATGTCTTTGTATTATGTGTTTTCATCATTACTATTTCAGGAATTTCTGCAACGTTCAAGCACTGTAGCCCTTTGTCTGGACTCTTTTTACAGTTACAACAATGTGACCGCATGCACTTTAAATGGACTTTGGTAAAATATTATTGTTATCCAGATAGTTAGCACCTTGCTTCTTTGCTCATATGGACTGCCTCTGAGGACTCCAAAATACTATACGTTTTATGTTACCTTGTGTTAGCTTAGAAAGCCTAGGCATTGTACTGTATTGTTGCTACATAAGGAGAACCAAGTGGTAAAGTCACAAGCAGGTCTAACATCATCAAGGGTAACCCCACTGCAACAATATGTGTTAAGAGGGATCAGCCCTTAAGGGAACTGTGGAGAGTAAACCGGTTCCTTCTCCTAGTTCTAGATGTCTTAAGGTATTGCACACTGCCTTGGGTTAGCTACCAGTTTAGTCATCAAGGTGACCGTGCGAAAAGCTTTATGTAGACCTTGGTGCTGGGAAGGGAATACAGGATAAAGCCATCCTTCTATTTGCGGGTGTCTCATAGCATTGTAGAGGGATTACAGTACATGACACCCCCACACTTCCGGTGATACTAAGGCTTGGTGTCCACACAAAACAGGAGTATTTGAGCGCTTTGTGCAGTCTTTTTGGTTCTTTGGTTATACCGAAAGTGACAACTGTGACTAGACACCCTGCTCATACGGGCAGGAACCTAGTGGTAGCTGTAGCTATGTCAGTCTAAGTATGTATATCATAATAATAAATAGTATCATGCAACACTTTAAATTTCCCTTGGGTACCCCAGAGTGGTATTACCACTCCTGCACCTTGCTACTAAGGGAGGGGACCAGTTAGTTGCAGTGTAGTCTACCCCCTGCAAGGGGAAGGGTGTGTAGGGGCACATCTCTGCTTGATGTGTCCACGCCAGCCAGAGCACCCTAAGCTCTGCTGGCCATGGAGGCAAAAGCCTAAAGCCTTAAGAGCCAGGAGATTAGTTTCCCGACTGAAGATAAGTCAGACTACAGAGTGAAGTGCAGCATCAAGAAGCTGAGTTATCCAGTCAGCCTGTCAGTACAGCAGAAAGAGAAAGGGATAAAGCAGAGTTGAGTATGCTAAAGCCTGCCGGAACCAAGACAAAGCCTGTAAACAGTTTGAAGAAACGTTTATTCAAGTAAAGCTGCCATTGAACTTCAAGTTCAAAGGTCTGGGCTCAAGTTGTTCTTTCAAATCCCTCCATTCTCTCCCCTATTTATTGCATAGGAGCCAAAGCCTGGGGTCCAGAGATATCCAGGTAGGATACACATAAAGAGACATTTAGGCCACACTACACCACTCAGCATTCCTACACCTGAAACGCGTTATAGAAGGGCCCTGGGGGGAGGCAGGCCATTGCACAGGCCCCACACTCACTAAATCCCCCCTTAAGGAAAAAAGACACCTTGCTGCAGTGCCTGGGGTTCTTGTATACTGCAGGCCTGAGCGAGCCTGCGCTCAGTCAGTGACCTTCACTTAGTTGCAGGCACTGCAACAGCGTCAATGGCATTGACTGTAAGTACCCCCTTGCAGTATGGCAACCAGGACATCTGCCGCTCTGGTCCCCCCTCGCTACACCACTGACTGTCTCTGGGAAGCTGTACCTTTGGAGATGCTTTAAAGGTTTACTGAGTTTTCAGAAAACTTTTGATATATCATAAAGAGGTATCAAAAGTTTTAATTGGTTGGGGGTCTGGCTGCTGAGATCTCCCCCCAATTGCTAGAAAGATGAGATAGAAGCACTTGCCTATTGTGCTTTCTGTTGTTGCCTGAGACAGAATTGAAACAAACTCATATACTTTCTATTGACTCCGTTTTACTTCCTCTTCTACATCGAGCAGTTGAGGTCTCAGCACTCCGACATGCACCGATCAAAACTTTTAATATGTCTATTTGACACATCGAAAGTTTTCTGAAAACTCAGTGACCCTATATTTGAACATCATGCATGTGATATCATATTTTGGGTATTTATAAATGAGTAGTTACCTGGTACTTATACCCATGTTACATGGACTGTTTTTATGCAATAACTGCCTTATATTGTCCTTGATTGTCTTTTCTAGGCACAATTATTGTTTTATCATAATATCTGATCTATTATGGTCTGTGCTGTGGTGGGTGGTTCTCTATGCCACTGTTATTTTGGGGACACCCATTAAATCTCATAGAGGTTTTTTAATTGTTTTTAATTTTGCATGTCCAATAAAGCTTCTATTGTTTTGTATTTTGTGCATGGTGTGCACCTTTTTTTGGCATGTATTTTTTTTTCTTTGGGTTATTGTACTTGATTGTTTACATGCTGGTAGCACCTATGGTCCATTATGATGTTAGTGGCGACAATCTTCAGACAATGTAGTTTGTGCATATTGCTATACACCAGGTGGCACCATAATATGTAAGTAAATGTCATAACTGATTTCTTTTAATGAGCTTGAATATAAAATTAAAGGGGTTGTCCGGGTTCAGAGCTGAACCCAGACATAAGCTCCCCTCCACTCATTTACCCTGTATGAATGAAGCATTGGAGCATGTTTTGCTCTGCTGCTTCCTCTTGCCCTGTGCTGCATTGCGGAGGGCAAGGCCTTCTTCTTTACTACCGGGGACATACCAGGCTTTACATAGGTATGCTAGGTGGAGACTTCCGCCTAGCAGTGAGCACGGTGATGTCACTGGCACAAATGAGCGGTCTTTAGCACTGCCCTAGGCCCTTAGTGCCAGTGACGTCACAGGGCTCGGTCCTAGGCGGAAGCCTCTGCTTAGCATACTGAGAAAAAGCCTTAAGTGAAGGGGAGCTTATGTCGAGGTTTAGCTCTTTAACACATTGGGGCAGATTTACTAATATGCTCTTAGACAGTCTAAAAATGTGGCATATTTATTACAGCGTCTAATACTGGATGATACATCTGTCATACCATTAGACTGTCTAGTCTGACGATATACCTAAGTTTTGGCACATCCTAAGCCACAACCCTTTTATGGCAGGCCGCACCCATTGCCGTATAACTCAGACATGGGCAGTAGAAACATTTAAAGAGTAACTAATCTTTTGAGTAAAATTTTAATATGATGGCGCTAATGCCCTAATAATAGTTTTTCTAATATACTTTATTAATGGGTTTTGTATTTTTATTAGACTTTTCCCTACCTAAAGCGCACTATTCCCTGTGCATTTGAAATTGACATTACTGTACACCGCTGACTGCTCAGCGGTGTGCGGAGTATGGGCTGTAGGCACTTTATGAATGGGACCACAGCAGCAGTGCGTACGGGCAGGAGCACATATTGCTGCTCCTGCCTGTGCCCCAAGGAGGTTTACCAACTCCTGGCATAGTACATGGGTACCCTGTACCCATGTGCTATGTAAGAATCATCTGAGCGGAGCGGGTTCTGCTTCTGCCTGCTCCGCTAAGCTAAGAGAACTGCATGTCAGCTCTTAGCTTAGCTTAGCAGAGCAGGCAGAAGCAGGAGCCTGCTCCGCTCAGCTAATCCTGGCATAGCCAGGAGTTAGTAAACTTCTGGGGGGCACGGCCTAGAGCAGCAGTATGCGCTCCTGCCCGTGCTCACTGCTGCTCTAGCCCCGTTCATAAACTTCACAGTCCGTGCTGTCAGCGGTGTACAGTAATGTCAGTTTTAAGCGCGCAGGGAATGGTGCGCTTTAGGGAGGGAAAACTGTAATAAAAATACAAAATCCATTAATAAAGTATATTAGAATAACTATTATTTGGTCATTAGGGACATCATATTAAATTTTTACTGAAAAGTTTGATACCTCCTTTTAATGTTGAACTTATTCCAACTCACCTGTACTATTTTGTACTTTTTTACATATTGTTTGTGCAGTATACATTATTTTCTTTGATCACAAGGCATCTTTAAATAAGTCTAACTTTCTAACTACTGACAACTATGGTAATTGGATGCATGATTAGTAAGTTACAACAGTATATAGGTCTTTGTACAAGGTATGGCTTTAGTTTATTACAGGTTTCCGCTGTGTAAATTAAATGTATCTTTTATGGACTGTTTGCTGTACATGCAGAATTACATATGTACAAAGAAGAAGAAAATATCCATTAAAGCAATTGGTTCCAATCCAGGAATCATACACATTGGGAACTTTGCTGCTCTCTATGGGTTCAGAACAGCACAACTGATTAATACAGCTAATACTGGAGATTTAGAACAAATCACAGTGAATACTTTGAAGCAGTCACCAGTGTCTCCTTAGACTTCAGAGTAGGCAGGAGCAGAGTCTATGACATTGCATTTGAGGACCCTTGATGGCAGGCATCCGTCCAAGCAGAGGAGACACGGGTGCTGCAGGCGGTTGCCCACCTTCAGGAGGCTCCCACCATGAAGCTGGAATAAGCATGGTCCTCAGAACGGTGGAGCTCCCAGCTAGGCAAGGTTTGTACTGTTGACCCGAGATTGTAAGGCTGATCATACTTGTGTTGGTGGATTCCATTGTCAATAAACTGCTTATAGGGTCCACCTAATGTCCCATTCTTGGAGAAAAACAGGATTGTGCATGTTGGATATTGTTCTGCTGGGAGATAAGCCACTGCAAGAAGTGTCTCCCCATTTTAATAAATAAGCATGCCTAATGAGCTGAGCTTACATTTTTATGGAGGGAGGTCAGGGGACATAGATATAGGCTGAATGACTTTCTTATGTGTATAGCCAACTTGAAAGGTTGTATGAATGATATACACCATGTGATGCTATATGTAAAGTTAGGCTATTTTCACACTAGCGTTTTGGCTTTCTGTTTGTGAGATCCGTTCAGTGCTCTCAAAAGCCACCCCGAACGGATCAGTTTTGCCCTAATGCATTCTGAATGGAAAAGGATCCGCTCAGAATGCATCAGTTTGCCTCCGTTCAGTCAACATTTCGCTCTGGAGGCGGACCCCAAAACGCTGCCTGCAGTGTTTTGCTGTCTGTCTGACTAAGTGGAGCCAAACTGGCACAGTAGAAAACGGATCCGTCCCCCAATTGACTTTCAATGGTGTTCAAGACAGATCCGTCATGGCTATAGAAGACATAATACAACCGGATCCGATCATGACGGATGCATGCGGTTGTAATATTGTAACGGAAGTGTTTTTGAAGATCCATGACGGATCCGCTAAAATCGCTAGTGTGGAAGTAGCGTTAGCTGCTCAAGATTTTAGTGTCTGTATTATTTTGTGATTTAATTAGGAATCATCTGAGAGGTAATGGTAATCACTGCCAGTAGTCGAGTCACAAGTTCATTCATAAATGTTGAGATTATTTGTCTTCCATTGTTTCCAGCAGATACTCCCATCAATGTTCATTCTGGTTTCTTGTGTAGTATCGACACCTTGTGCTCTATGTGCGATCACTGGGTCCTCACTTACTCCTCTGTCTGTCTGATGCCTCCACTCTGAAGGCAGCTCTGCAGGTAGGTCACAATTGACAGGCTCAGGTGCTCCTGGCTGCCCTTTGACAGGAAGAAATGGTCCTCATCAGGATAAATCTGGGAAAAAGATAAAAGAATTTCTTTGTTTAAATAAAATTGAAGTGTTTCTATAGTCTTCAAGGAACCTAGACAGATCATATGTTGAGGATTCACACATCAAAAGTAGACAAGAGTAACCAGTAACTACAGCAGAATGATATACAGGATAGATGCAAGGCAAAGTGCAGTAGGTTCATTGTATAGTCATTTATTGGGGTGCCAAGAGATCATAATCTCTGTAAACCAAACATTAGAAATACAGAACTAGGTAACACTTTTAGGCAGGTTTTGGGGGAAAATGCTAAATTAGAATGCTTTCAAAATAGTGTTAATAGTTTATTTTGATCAGTTAACAAAATGCAAGTGAATGAACAAAAGAAAAATCTAAATCCCCTCATTAATTTGGCGTGACCAGCCTGTGCCTTCAAAACAACATAAACTCTTCTAGATACACTTGCACACAGTTTTTGAAGGAACTCTGCAGGGAGGTTGTTCAAGACATCTTGGAAAACTAACCACAGATTTTCTGTGGCTGTAGGCTTGTTCAGATCCTTCTGTCTCTTTATGTAATCCTAGACAGACTCAATGATGTTGAGATCAGGGCTCTCTGGGGCCATATCATCACTTCCAGGACCCCTTGTTCTTCCTTCTTAATGATAGTCCCTAATGACATTGTTTGGCGTCATTGTCCTGCTGCAGAATAAATTTGGAACCAATCAGAAGCCTTCCTGTGGTATTGCATGACAGATAAATATGTACTTGTACTTCTCACCATTTAGTACACTATTACACCTGACCAAATATCCAACTCCATATCCAACCTGTCTGCAAGTGTACCTAGAAGAATCAATGCTGTTTGGCAAAGAGCAGTCACACCAAATATTGATTCAATTTAGATTTTTCTTTTGTTCATTCACTTTACATTTTGTTAATTGATAAAAATAAACAATTAACACTTCTAGTTTTGAAAGTATTCCTGCAATGCAGCATTATTTCTACATCCACCTAAAACTTTTGCACAGTACTATATATCAAAAACATGGTTTACTTACATCGAAGATTAAGTACATCACCACAACCAACATTTTAAGGCCTCTTTCACACGGGCGTCATGTTTGACGCCCGGATAAGAGGCGGGTGCGTTGCGGGAATATGCGCGTTTTTCCCGTGCGGGTGCAAACGTTTTGCACGCGCGTGAGAAAAATCGCCATGTTTGGTACCCAGACCCGAAGCCGGACTTCATCACTGAAGTCCGGTTTCGGGTCTTCTGGAGACTTTATTATTTTCCCTTATAACATGGTTATAAGGAGAAATAATAGCATTCTTAATAAAGAATGCATTGTAAAATGAAGTGGAAGGGGTTAAATAATAATAAAAGTTAACTTACCTTAGCCACTCGCGCATAGTTGCGATCTGTCCTCTCTTTCCCTGCATCAGCTAACAGCTAAAGGACCTGTGATGACGTCACATCACATGGTCCATCTTACCATGGTGATGGACCATGTGATTGGACCATGTGATGTGATGTCATCACAGGTCCTTTAGATCTTAGCTGATGCTGGGAAAGAGAGGACTGATCACAACTACACGATCAAGTGGCTAAGGTAAGTTAACTTTTATTATTTTTAACCCCTTCCACTTCATTTTACTATGCATTCTTTATTAAGAATGCTATTATTTCCCCTTATAACCATGTTATAAGGAAAAATAATAGAGATCGGGTCCCGTTGCTAAGCAACCATGCGGGAAAATCGCAACGCATCTGCACTTGCTTGCGGATGCTTGCGATTTTCCCGCAGCCCCATTCACTTCTATGGGGCCTGCGTTGCGTGAAAAACGCACAATATAGAACATGCTGCGATTTTCACGCAATGCAGAAGTGATGCGTGAAAATCACCGCTCATGTGCACAGCCCCATAGAAATGAATGGGTCAGGATTCAGTGCGGGTGCAATGCGTCTTTCTCACGCATTGCATCCGCGCAGAAAACTCGCCCTTGTGAAAGGGGCCTAAGGCCCCTTTCACACGAGCGAGTTTTCGCGCGGTGCAATGCGTGACGTGAACGCATAGCATCCGCACTGAATCCTGACCCATTCATTTCAATGGGTCTGTGTACATGAGCGTTTTTCACGCATCAGCTGTGCGTTGCGTGAAAATCGCAGCATGTTCTATATTCTGCGTTTTCACGCAGCCCTAGTCCCATAGAAGTGAATGGGGCTGCGTGAAAAACGCATTGCATCCGCAAGCAAGTGCGGGTGCGTTGCGTTTTTCACTGATGGTTGCTAGGAGATGTTGTTTGTAAACCTTCAGTTTTTTATCACGCGCGTGAAAAACGCATCAAAACGCATTGCACCCGCATGGTAAAAACTGAACAACTGAACGTAATCACAGGCAAAACTGAATGGCTTTGTCTGTGAAATCGCACAGTTTTCACTGGACGCATCCGCAACGCATCCGGACCTAATCCGGACACGCTCGTGTGAAAGGGGCCTAACTGTTGCATCTGACTGAAGTAACTCCTATTCAGACCTTCTGTAAAAACTGTGCGATTTCACAGGCAAAGCCATTCAGTTTTGCCTGCGATTGCGTTGAGTTGTTCAGTTTTTTCCGTGCGGGTGCAATGCGTTTTGATGCGTTTTTCACGCGCGTGATAAAAAACTGAAGGTTTACAAACAACATCTCCTAGCAACCATCAGTGAAAAACGCAACGCACCCGCACTTGCTTGCGGATGCAATGCGTTTTTCACACAGCCCTATTCACTTCTATGGGGCTAGGGCTGCGTGAAAAACGCAGAATATAGAACATGCTGCGATTTTCACGCAACGCACAAGTGATGCGTGAAAAAAAACGCTCATGTACACAGACCCATTTAAATTAATGGGTCAGGATTCAGTGCGGATCCTATGCGTTAACGTCACGCATTGCACCCGGGCGGAAAACTCGCTCGTGTGAAAGGGGCCTTATGCCTCTGTAGCTACAGACTACAAAGAAACCCTATGTAGTCTGTTCCTGCAGTCATACTGCCAGACAGATAGAACGGAATATGACTGCAGGATCCTATTGTTGTCTGCTACCCTGAAGACACATAGGGGGTCATTTATTTACAGAAATACTCACGCCAGGTCTACAAAAGTGGGCATGATGGAAAGGGGACGGGCCAGCATGCTGGTCTCTCATCATTTTCTACGCCTGTTTTAGGTGTAGAAAATAGTCTAAACCAGGCATGCTCAACCTGCGGCCCTCCAGCTGTTGCAGAACTACAACTCCCAGCATGCCCGAACAGCCTACAGCTATCAGCCTACAGCAGGGCATTGTGGGAGTTGTAGTTTTACAACGGCTGGAGGGCCGCAGGTTGAGCATGCCTGGTCTAAACCTACACCAGCAAGGGAGCTGGTGTAGATTTAGAAGCGGCAGGTGGATCCTCTACGTAACTTCGGCGGATCCACTGCCAACGCAGAGCCTTATTAAGACCGGCGTCTAAAACGCCGGTCCTAATAAATAACCCCCTATAGTTCTATAGTCTATTGTAGTGAATGGGATCTACACAAGTAATATAGCAGAACAAGGTTAACTGCTTCCGTAACTTTGGGAGTTACAGACGCTGAGTAGCCAGTTCTGCTACACTGTTAGTGTATCTTCTATTCACTCCAATGGGAGTCACCAAAACAGCAGAGCAGATGTGGCGACACATAGTTCTGTAGTCTTTTGTAGTGAATGGCAGGGGTGTAGTGAGGGGGGAGGAGCCAGGTGCAGAGGCTGGGGAAGGCGCACCCACCTGGTGGTTTATTTCCATGGTGAAGCAGGGAGCCATCTGCTCCCTGCTTCACTGTTCCGCTGGTCTCCGGCGCTCCTCAAGCCGCGCATCGTGCTGCTGGCTGTGTGGGAGGAGTGTTGAGAGCCCGGGAGTCAGCCTCCTGCATAGCCAGCAGCGCAATGTGTGTGTGTGAGCGCGTCTGCTGCTGCTGAAGAACATAGGATGTGCTGATCATCAGTGAAACAGGTGGATATTTTTTTTTTTTTTAATGGAGCTGGAGAAAGCACTAGGGGCAAAAGGGTGGCACAGGGTGGACATAACTACTGTGAAGGGGCACAAAGGGGGGCATCACTACTGTGAAGAGGCCACACGGTGGGCATAACTACTTTTGAAGGGGCCACAAGGAGGACATTACTACTGTGAAGAGGCAGACGGGTAGGCATAACTACTGTGAAGGGGCACAAAAGTGGGCATAACTACTGTGAAGGGGCACAAAGGTTGGCATAACTACTGTGAAGGGGCACAAAGGTTGGCATAACTACTGTGAAGGGGCACAAAGGTGGGCATAACTACTGTGAAGGGGCACAAAAGTGGGCATAACTACTGTGAAGGGGCACAAATGTTGGCATAACTACTGTGAAGGGGCACAAATGTTGGCATAACTACTGTGAAGGGGCACAAAGGAGGACATTACTACTGTTAAGGGGCACAAAGGTTGGCATAACTACTGTGAAGGGGCACAAAGGTGGGCATAACTACTGTGAAGTGTCATAAAGGTTGGCATCACTACTGTGATGGGGCACAAAGGTGGGCATAACTACTGTGAAGGGGCACAAAGGTGGGCATAACTACTGTAAAGGGTCACAAAGGTGGGCATAACTACTGTTAAGGGGCTACGAGAAGGACATCACTACTGTAAGGGGACACATTGTGGGCATAACTACTGTGAAGGAGACACAAAGTAGGCATATCTACTGTGAGGGGGCACAATGTTGGCATTAGTGCTGTGTGGTAGCACTAAGGGGAAATGCCCTAGATTACCATGGTATACTTTGGGATAGCTGGGTCTTACAGGGCCAGCACAGTGCCACCTGCTGGGGATTTCAAAAGGGGCAGTTACCATCCCTTCCTTATGTTTTTATTCTTTTTGCTCATCACCACAAGGACCTTGTTCCGGATCCAGTGGACATCACGCTGACACGGCAGCGACACCCTGAGTAGCCTGTTCTGCTACGCTGTTAGTGTATCTTCCATTCACTCCAATGGGAGTTACAAATACAACAGAGCAACGGCCATCTCGGCTATTTCCATAAGGGCCAGCACTTAGTTTCATTTTGTTGTGGAAACACCTTTAAATATACACTTTAGATGCAATGGAATGATACAAACTGTTGCGAAGGTATACATAGCCCTTAGATGTTAGACAGAATTGTTTGTTATAGCAACTAGGCTGGGTTCATATGACTGTGAAAAGGGTTGGACTGACCCTCCAAGGGTAGCAGGGAACCCCACAATGGGCCCTGGCTTTGATACAGGAATGGGCCCCAGTGATCCAGCAGAAGACAACCCCATTTGTAGCTGATTTTGGAGCCAACCACTTGTCACTTGGGTCTATTTCTTATGGGGTGATTTTTCAGAAAATATCTATTAAACCCTATTGATGAGATGTGCTGTGCATTGTAAGTAGTGTTGAGCGCAAATATTCGAATAGCGAATTTTAATCACAAATATCGCAACTTCGAGAATTCGCGAATATTTCAATATATATAGTGATATATATTCGTAAAAACTAATATCAGTCAATTTTTTTTCATCTGAACCTATTACCTGCCTGCTTCTTGCTTGTGGGCCAATGTGAGAAGGCTGCAATATCTAGTGAATTAGAATATTCTTCATTATTTAATATAGTTTATGTTATGCGAAAAATCGGTAATTAAGTATGCGCATTAATCGAATCGTGTAAGGGCATTAAGTAACTTTCCTATTGGGTCGGCTTAGTAGAATTGTCGAATATGTAAAATATAGCGCTATATTCTACATATTCGACAATTCTACCAAGCCGACCCAATAGGAAAGTTGCTTAATGCTCTTACGTGATTCGATTAACGCGCATATTTAATTAATTTTTTTTGCATAACATAAACTATATTAAATAATGAAGAATATTCAAAATCAGTAATGAGTCATTACTGACTTGTGGGTCAATTAAATTCGAGAATGTTCGTCATTTTTTCCATCTGAAGTCATGATTCCTCCCTGCTTAAGTTGCTTTAGGGCCAATGACTGTTCACATTAAATTGGAAAAAATGATGAATATTCTAAAAATATTATTAAAAAAATATATTATATAGTGCTACTGTATATATTCGTGTTTTAGAATATTCGCATTACGCGAATATTACATTGCCGATTTTTCACAATCAATAGAATAATCTCGAATACGAATATTCGCGAATATATGACGAATATTCTAATGAATATTCACAAAATATCGCAAATTCGAATATTGCCTCTGCCGCTCATCACTAGTTGTAAGTAGCTTATTCTGCTATGCTGTTAGTGTAGTCTAACTCCCATTCATTTCAATGGGAGTTACAAAAACAGCAGAGCAAATGTGGAGACACATAGTTCTGTAGTCTATTGTTGCGAATGGCATGGGCGTAGCGAGCGGAAACAGCCACTGGTCTCCAGTGCTCCTCAGCAGGCTGCACACTGCCCCATTGTAGAAATGACTATTCTTGTACACAAAGCAGACAAGAATAGAACATCTTGTATAAATTGCGGCATGGCATTGTGTAGAAATGAACAAGTCCGGATTCAATCCGCAAAAAATGCAGATCAGATGCGGACTGAAAATATGGTCATGTGCATGAGACCTAAAGATTACGTGCAAGTAAAAGTGGACATAACATATTTTGTATAGATGAGGGAGCCCCTCAAGATCATCTTCTCTAGTGGGCCCCACGAAGACCAGTCTGAAAATGGCTGTAATACAGTGGTAGCCAATCTTTGGTTCTACTGAACCCATCTTAAGGTGGTCATACACATTCATCTAACGTTGAACAAAATGGACGATTTCAACCGAAACAAACGTTTGCCAGTTGAAAATTAGCAAAGAAAGATCGTTTTAGCCAACCAATGATAGACCATTATCTTCTGAAAAGAAGCCAGCCATGTTCAGTATTTTTGTGCAATAGTTGGATGAAAGATCTTTCTTTGAAAGAATGTTTCCAGAAATGTCTTTCGTCCATTGTCCCAATTTCATTGAACATGTAGAACCAGTTTAAACAACTGTAAAGGCCAACAAGGGCTAAATGTGTATGGTCGTGTCTGTGAAACAATCACCAGATGTTTGTTTGCTAAACTTGATGTTCAACCAACAACCAACTTCTTTGTAATGGGTATGGCCACTTTTAGATTGCCATAGTGGTCTGGTACAGTGGTGGGAGGAAGTCGCTGTAGGTGTTGCAGCCAAATCATGGCAATGTGAAGCCAACCTACTAGAAATTTAATATAAGCATTTTCCTTTCTATAAAGAACATGGATATGCAACACACCAGTGTTTATAGATCATGTAAGATCTGTATTTGCACTAGTGTTTAGCATAAAGAAACTAAAAACATATGTCTTGTTTTTTTTTCCCCCTTCAGGTGTTTTTAAACACTCTCCATAGACTTCAATAGGTCTTACCCTGCTTGTGACATTAGATCCAGACTGGATCAGACGGTTTAGAAGTTCAGCTGTATGTTGGAAGTGCACATTGGCTTTTGATTGCAGAAATTATACGCAAATATGGAAGGAAACAGACAGTTAATGAACCATATAGAGAAGATGCATCCCAACCAGAGAAGAACAAAAAACAGTTTACACCAATGAAAATTAAATGTATTAATAATTCCAACCCAGAGGTCACTTTTCATTAAAAACCAATAACCCTGAGCTATGACATTTCTATTAAATTAGAATTAAACACAAGCCTTTCCATGCATAGATTACTAAAGGCCACTATGAAAGGGTAACAAATTGAGGGTTACA
This sequence comes from Bufotes viridis, assembly GCA_033119425.1. NCBI lineage: Eukaryota > Metazoa > Chordata > Amphibia > Anura > Bufonidae > Bufotes > Bufotes viridis. The sequence goes on along the minus strand of CM065591.1, from coordinate 412,708,863 downwards.
TTGTGTGTGTGTGTGTATACTGTGTGTATACATATGTTACAGGCAATGTATGAAATGCAGGCATTATATAAAATGCCCGGGCAGTATGAAATGTCTGTGTTATTTCAGTCATTTATATACTTTAGGCAATATATAGAATGACGAGTACTCTTTAGGCAAAGTATGAAATGTTAACAAGTATTATACGTTAAGCCTTTATTGATATGAACATGAAAGAATGAAATGTAAAATAAACTACACTTGTTATAAAATAGTGGAAGAACATAACTTTCTTACTGAAAAACAAGAGCAAGAAACCAGCATTGTCATCACTTGTTGCAAAAATGGCATTTTGAATTACACTTAATAGTCTCTCTCACACAAGAGCACTTCTTAGTTTGCCACTTCTTCTTGCACAGACGAAATGTAAATGTGTAACATTTACCTGTCCGGGCTCCAGCAGAGCGATCCTCAGCCTCGGCACAGCTGTGACGGGAGAGACACACTGCTAAGCCATGGCCCCTGGTGAAGCGACAGCATCCTTAGCAATGCTCTGTTTCTCCCCATGGCGGGTGTATGCTGGAGGAGATTAGCAGTGGGCTGTGTGTTCAGCTGCACTATTCCTGTTTGCTAGTGTTCTGACTAATGGAGCGCAGAGTCTTGACCTATCAAGTTCTGGTCCTGGGACTCGATGCTCTATTTAAACCCCGTCCTGGCCATACGCCAATGCCAGTCATAGTCTCTGACTCACTAGCTGTGTTCCTGGTTACTTGTTTTTGTGCTTATTGCATTGCTCATTCCTCTGACACTGGCTGGTCTTCTGACTACTCTCTGACTCTTGTTTGGTACTTCATAGCTTGTCTGGTTCTGACCCATTTGTGTCTGTCTTTGTTGTTTGTCTGTCTCTGCACTTAAAAAACTTAGGGACCATCGACCAGTTGCTGTCTCGCTATCTAGGGCTTGTACTGCAAGTAGGTAGTGAAAGCGGGCTGGGTTCTAATCTTTGGGCTCGCTGTCTTTGTCTGTCCCTAACAAAATGTTCTCAATAAACTAGACATTTTTTAAATAGCTGAAGAACAAAACTTTATTTTACTGCAAAACAAGAGAAACAGACCAATATTGTCTTCATTTGTTGCAACAAGAAAGGCTAGAATGGTATTTTGAATTGCACTGAATTGTCTTTCTCACACAAGAGAACTTCATAGTTTGGCGCTTGTTCTGGCATAGAAGAAATGCAAAATTTCCTCAATAAATGACACTTAGGCCTCATGCACACGACCGTATGTGTTTTGCGGTCCGCAAACCGCGGATCCACAAAACACGGAAGCTGCTCCGCGTTCCGTTCCGCAAATTCGCAGCCCATTGTATAAATGCCTATTCTTGTCCGCAAAACAGACTAGAATAGGACATGCTCTATATTTTTGCAGGGCCACGGAACTCTGTGTGCTGTCCGCATCTTTTGTGGCCCCATTGAAGTTAATGGGTCCGCGCCCGAGCCGCAAAATATGTGGCTCGGACGCAGACTTAAACAACGGCCGTGTGCATGAGGCCTTATTGTAATAAAAAAGTGGAAGAACAGAACTTTCATACTGAAAAAGTGACCAGGTTTTTGTCCTCACTTGTATGGCAGTGATTTTATGGCGCTGTCACTGTGTGACAACATCTGGAAGGTAGTATTTTGTACTTTGCAAGTTTTGCCAACAACGACCTCTGCAAGAGAGTATTTTATACTTTGCCGGTTTGTCTTTAGGCATTACATAAAATGCATAGGAGCTGTGTGAACTATTATGTGTTTCATACTTTGCCTGATTACTTTAGGCCTCATGCACATGACAATGAATAATGGCCGTGTGATGGCCATTTAATTAAAGGCCTTCACACGGCCATTTTTAGCACCAATGAAAGTCTATGGGGCTATTCAGATGGCCGTTCTTTTAAAAAAAAACTCACCTCATCTACTTGCTCGTGCTGGGGCAGTCTCTTCTCTCTTCATTGAGCAGGACCTGCTGAAGGACCTGCGATATGCGTGGTGATGTAACCACGTGGGAGGGCTCCGTGATGTCATCGCGCACATCGCACATCGTCCTGTTCAGTGAAGAGAGAAGAGACTGCAGGGCGAGCAAGTAGATAAGGTGAGGTTTTTTTTCTTTTTCTAAAACAGCTGTGGGTTACTATAGGGGCATTATTTAAACCATGGGGAGAAATTATTTAAGATGGGGCCCTACATTGGGGCATTATTAAAGCTGGGGGCGGTAAAAAAAATTATAATAATTCCTACACTATGAGGAACATTATTTTAGTTGGAGGCCTACATGGGGGCATTATTAAAGCTGGGGGCAGCAAAAAAATAAATAAAATTCCTACACTATGAGGGAATTATTTTAGTTGGGGGCCTACCATCCTGTGGGTGTTCTCAGAAGGGTGGGTCTAGAAATAACTGCCAATCAAATTCATCAATTTTTCATGTCTGTTTTTAATGGACGTGAAAAAAGGATGCAAAACGGATATGGTCAGAAAATGGATGCACACACTGATGCAAAATGCCTGTTTCATACATTGCCTGTTACATTTAGTAGTACAAAGTTATAGACAGAAATACATTTTGAAGATTAGACAGATCTGGCTGTTTGCAGTTCTATTTACCGTAACTATTTTCAAATGTAGCATTCAAGTTATCAAGGTACATATATGTACTTGGGACCTGGACTGAAATTAACAGGTCCATGTTTTTTTATTTATCATGAAAATAAATAGTTATCTTGTACTCGATTCATATTCAGAAATGACTCTTTAGCTCAATGACAAAAGTAGCCATGCAGTACTGCAGCAAAATGCAATGCAAATCCAGCATATTCAGGCAATCTTTTAAAAAATTCATAATGCAGAATCCTGTCAATGCAAACAGTTAGGATTCCTCACAGACATATCACCACATTATTATTACTTTCTGCAGACAAGCTGCAGCTCTTGGGTATTGGACTCCCTCCTATACTTGCTTCAGTCATTCGTCTATGTGCCTTAGGCAATCCATACACATAAGAAATGATTTCATGATGCAACTTTTATGTTTTTTTTTACAAACCAGATTTGTGTACATAAGAGTGCTTATAAGGAAATAGCAAACGTAATTTATTAAATTATTGAGCATCTATTCCCTGTGGCAAAACGGTCTAGCTACGTGTTTTTTTTTACCGAGATGACTGCTATTGCTATTTTCCGTGAAAATAAAGGAATTTGGTATGCGTTACAAAACGATGCCCAAATTGAGGCCCTCGGGGTGACATACAATTTTCACGAAAGGTCTGTAGCGACCAAAAAATCCCTTTAGGGGTCCCAACTAAGGCCCCTTTCACACGGGCGTGATTTCCGCGCGGGTGCAATGCGTGAGGTGAACGCATTGCACCCGCACTGAATCCGGACCCATTCATTTCTATGGGGCTGTGCACATGAGCGGTGATTTTCACGCATCACTTCTGCAGACATCCCAACCTGCGAAAACTCATTTCAGGGAGGTGCACTTCTCATTTCAGGGAGGTTTTCTTTTTTTTTCACAAATTTTTTATTACATTCATCAGCCCTCCCAGTGCCTCTCCATTAGCCCCCAGTGCCTCTTCATTAGTCCCCAGTGCCTCTCCATTAGCCCCCAGTGCCCCTCCATCAGCCCACAGTGCCTCTCCATCAGCCCCCAGTGCCCCCTCCATTAGCCCCCAGTGCCTCTCCATTAGCCCCAGTGCCCCTCCATCAGCCCCCAGTGCCCCCTCCATTAGCCCACAGTGCCTCTCCATTAGCCCCCCAGTGCCTCTCCATCAGCCCCCAGTGCCTCTCCATCAGCCCCCAGTGCCTCTCCATCAGCCCCCAGTGCCTCTCCATCAGCCCCCAGTGCCTCTCCATTAGCCCCCAGTGCCTCTCCATTGGTCCCCAGTACCCTCTCCATTAGCCCCCAGTGCCTCTCCATTAGCCCCAGTGCCTCTCCATTAGCCCCAGTGCCTCTCCATCAGCCCCCAGTGCCCCCTCTATTAGCCCACAGTGCCTCTCCATCAGCCCCCAGTGCCCCCTCCATTAGCCCCAGTGCCTCTCCATTAGCCCCCAGTGCCCCTCCATCAGCCCCCAGTGCCCCCTCTATTAGCCCACAGTGCCTCTCCATCAGCCCCCAGTGCCCCCTCCATTAGTCCCCAGTGCCTCTCCATTAGTCTCTAGTTCCCCTCCATCAGCCCCCAGTGCCCCCTCCATTGGCCCACAGTGCCTCCCACCAGCCCCCAGTCAGTGCCTCTCACCAGTCCATAAAATATATTTAAAAAAAAATACCCACTTACCCTCTCCTGCTCCTGGACGCCGCCGCTCCTCTTCTGCTGCTGTCGGCTGTGCTGTGAAGGCTGCACACAGCGTGACGTCACAGAGCGACTCACTCCTGTGCGCAGGCTGCAGAGCCGACAACCGAGGACCAGGAAGTGAGTACAAAGCCTTCACTGCCTCCTGCTCCTTTTGCCCTGAACGGGAACAGCGTTCATGCTGTGACAAAATGCAGGAACCCCGCTCCCACCCGTTCCCCCTACTTTCCAGGATATATTCTTTCTCATGCGGGCGTCAGGGAGCCGCTATCTAATAGCAGGAGACTCCCTGAACGTCCGGGAGACTTGAGATCCCTGCTTCTGCGTTGCCTGAAAATCGCAGCATGCTCTATATTTTGCGTTTTTCACGCAACGCAGGCCCCATAGAAGTGAATGGGGCTGCGGGAAAATCACAAGCATCCGCAATCAAGTACGGATGCAGTGCGATTTTCCCGCATGGTTGCTAAGAGACGGGACCGGATCTTTATTATTTTCCCTTATAACATGATTATAAGGGAAAATAATAGCATTCTCAATAAAGAATGCTTTGTAAAATGTGGATTAGGGGTTAAAAATAAAAAACTTAACTCACCTTAGCCACTTGATCGCGTAGTTGCCGATCTCTTCTGTCTTCTTCAAGCATTCGCAGCCATCTAAAGGACCTGTGGTGATGTCACATCACATGGTTGTCATGCCTTTTCATAAGTATATAAACATTTATACATTCATTATTGTTATAACATGTATTCATGGCCTATAAGTAGCCATGTTGTACTTATATTCACCCTCCTGTATGAACCTTCATTGTAAAAGAGAAAAATGGGTTCAAGGAAAGGTTCTTCCTGGCAGATGTGGGCCTATCTAAGGGAGTGATTTTACCTCATCACTAGGCTATGAGCCGATATAAGGTTCTTCCTGGGACACGTCTGTCATCTCTTTATAATGAGATTTATTAATGAGACAAACATATAATATCTATCTGTTCATATAGTGGATCGTGGATATAGTGGAAGATTCCATGCTAATGAGCCATTCGGCTCAACTGGGCGGGCCTGCAAAAGTTCTCCCGGGCGTGTCATTCATCTCCCTGGCACGGAGCGCATCCAATCAGCATGCTCCTCTCTTAGCCAGGGAGAAGAGGCTGGAGAGATTTCATCCATCCTGAGCCGGCGCCATCTTGGATTCCCGCGGCGAGCATCGGAGCAGCGTGAATGCTCGCCGCAGGAATCCAAGATGGCGCCGGCTCAGGATGGAGGAAATCGCTCCAGTTCTCGCGAATCTCCCCTGGCTAAGAGCGGAGCGCGCTGATTGGATGCGCTCCATGCCAGGGAGAATAAAGACACACCCGGGAGAACTTTTGCAGGCCCGCCCAGTTGAGCCGAATGGCTCATTAGCATGGAAGGCGGGAAATATTGCGGGGGGCACCGCGGACAAACGGGGGCACATAGTGAAAAAAGAAGAACTGAATAAGCACTACCGGGGGCCGGCAAGTAAGGGTATGTCTTTATTTCAACTTGCATTTTCAGGTGAAAGGTCCTCTTTAACATGAAGTCACATTATATAAATTTAACTCTTAAAAGCTTCACATTTATAGGTTACACAACATTGCCGCCTAGGTATCAGCAGGTAACACTACATGTTTACCATTAAGCCTTTTGGGTAATGTATGATCTTACAGTACAATTACCATATGTGCACACCCTCTGGTTTGGTTGGAAGACCGTTATCTAAAGGGGTGTATTCAGGGGTCGAGTCGAGGGGGAACGCGTGGGAACGGCGTTCCTGCACTTTTTTCATGGCAGGAACGCCGTTCCCTTTCAGGGCGAAAGGACCAGGAAGCGCTTTCTGGTCCTCGGCTGTCAGCTGTGAAGGCTGTGCACAGGAGTGAGTCGCTCTGTGACGTCACTCCGTGCGCAGCCTTCACAGCCGACAGCAGTAGAAGAGGAGCGTCTGCGTCCAGGAGAAGGAGAGGTAAGTTTTTTTTTTTTTCATATTTTATGGGCTGAATGGAGAGGCACTGACTGGAGGCTGGTGGATGGGGCACTGGGGGCTGGTGGATGGGGCACTGGGCGCTGGTGAATGGGGCCCTGGGGGCTGGTAAGAGGCTCTGGGGCTGATGAGATCTGCTGGGGCTGATAAGAGGCACTAGGGGCAGATTAGAGACACTAGGGGCAGATTAGAGGCACTGGGGGCTGATTAGGGGCACTAGGGGCAGATTAGAGGCACTGGGGGCTGATTAGAGGCACTGGGGCTGATGAGATCTGCTGGGGGATGATATAGAGGCACTGGGGGGCTGATGAGAAGTACTGGGGGCTGATGAGAGGCGCTGGGGCGCTGATGAGAGGCGCTGGGGGGCTGATGAGAGGTACTGGGGGCTGATGAGAGGTACTTGTGGCTGATGAGAGGCACTGGGGGCTGATGAGAGGCACAGGGGGGCTGATGATAAGCACAGGGGGGCTGATGGAGAGGCATGGGGCTATTATGCTATGAGGCTACTGAGGGCTGCTATGAGGCATGGGGCTATTATCTGAGGTCTGATTGGGGGTGATTCATATTGGGGTCTGATCTGAGGTCTTATTGGGGTCTTATTAACATTGGGGATCTTATTGGGGCTGTTAGCTGAGGTCTGATTAACATTGGGGGTCTGATTGGTGGTCTGACCTGAGGTGTAATGAAAAATATTTTTTTCTTATTGTCCCCCTCTAAAACCTAGGTGCGTCTTATGGGCCGGTGTGTCTAATAGGGCAAAAAATACAGTACTTGCTCCAGCCGACCTCCTCTGCCCTTTGCGAACGCCGCGCGCTGTGACATCATGCGGAGGCACTTGGGTGAGTTCCCACACTTTTTTTCCCAGGACTTGACCCCTGGGTGTATTCTTTTGATAAGTCTGTGAATATTAATCATAGACAGGATGAGAGAGGGAATTTCAAAAATAAAGAAAAAAAAAAAATAAAGAAAAAAAAATTCTTTTGAGTCTGTCAAGATTCATTCACAAGTACATACAAGTCCACAGACTAAGTAGCATTAGAAACACGGATCAAACACGGATCTAGGAATTGTGGTTTGTTACTTTTGTTTCTATATTGGCAAAACGGCAATTATATAGTTGTGCTTTCCTGCAGAACACTCTATTGACAGTCAGTAGTTACATTTATAACTGCCTCTTCGTCCCATTTTATTTCAGGGATCTCATATGGCAGCATGTAACTCATTCACTCCTTTTGGATACATGATGTGTGAAATTACTGCAGTGCTCCTCTTTAATCACAAACCACAAAAAGATCCTTATTTTTACGGCTGTGGTTATTTTTTTTTGCGTGGTTTTGGTGCATTCCACCACCCTATTATTGTCCTATAGGCTCAACCTCACACTTGCTGAGAGCCCACCAAACTATTATTTTTTTTATTCTTTATTTTAATTTTCAGTTTTATAAACAAAGTAGAAGAGCGGACCCATGGGACACAGCCCAAGAAAGGCCACTCTCAATAAAAGACAATACACACACCATCAAGTATTCCAACTCGAACATGTGACACAGGGTAACATTATCACAAACATGACACCTTTTCAAGTAAACCAATGAATTGTCCTGGGTAGTTCCCGATAAGGTTGACGGAGAGTCTCCCCACAAAAGAACAGCCGTATAATAAACAAGTGTTGGGACAGCAGGTTGCAAAAAGATCAATAGATGAGGGGAAAGGGAGAGAGGGACAGGGGAGAAAGGAGAGGAAAGAGGAGGAGGCAGCATTCAGGTAACGATAAAAAGAATATGGGTTACAAAAGGATCCCCCTGGCTGGACGTCACTGATATCACTCTGATAAGAGAAGTTTAAATTCCTGTGAATCTTGAAAGGCTATCCAGCTACTCCAAGTTTTGCGAAACTTACTTTCAGTGTTTCTCATAGAAGCCGTGAGATCCTCCATTCTCATAATCTCCTGTACTTTCGCGATCCACATGGCCAGGGTGGGAGCAGCTGTTTGTCTCCACATACAGGGGATGCAAGCTTGCGCTGCGTTTATCAAATGACGAATCACTGATTTTTTTGTAAGTAGACATGGACAAAGCGCACTGATGGAGCAGGAAGACCTCCGGTTTCTTCGGCAGGACTATAGAAGTGAATTTTGAGGTAGTACGCCACACCCCTTCCCAGAAACTCTGAAGGACTGAGCACTCCCAAAAGGTGTGGAGCATCGTTCCCCTGGCATCGCCACATTGCCAAAAGATTGGCGAGACTGTAGGTATAAGAGAGTTCAATTTTGTAGGTACCCTGTACCATCTAGAAAGGGTCTTAAAACCCGCTTCCTGGATGTTGCTAGCTATGGAGGATTTGTGTGAACAGACATAGAGTCTGTCTCTCTGTTCCGCTGAGAAAGATAGACCCAGGTCCCGCTCCCAGTTAAGTATATAATTTGGAGGTGATTGATTCAAAGGCGAGACCAAGAGACCATACATTCTGGAAAGGGCGTGTCTCATCGAACCCCTCTGATCGCAGCAAAGTTCAAACTCTGTTTTGGTCTTACGAAAGGTCGTTGGCGGAGGCAGAGTAGAGAAGAAGTGTTGTAATTGTTGTGTCTGCCACGAGGGGAGGATCGGTGGAGCGTCAGGAGTAGTGTCAGGGACAGGGAGGGACCAAGAGTCCGCCAGGATGAAATGATGCGCCCTGAATATGTGTTTCCCGATTAGTTCCTTGAATGGGCCTTGCTCAAGACCTTGAGGGAACTGGAGATTGCCCAGGATCGGAAACATCGGGGATGGTGAGGGAGAAATGTCCAAGTTGGATCTGACGGACGAGAAGCACTTCAATGTGGGGCCAATAGTGGGATGTAGACTCGCCTCTAGCGGAACATGGGAATCCAGCCAGGGTGTCGAGGGTAACGGAGTATGGATAAACGATTGTTGTAGCTGCACCCATTGTTTATTGGGTTGGTGCCTACACCAATCCACGATTCTCAGGAGGTGAGAGGCCCTATGATTTGAGACGAAGTCCGGTAGGCTCAGACCACCTTTGAGTTTCGGTCGAAAGAGGACCGACTGCGCAATTCTAGGAGTCTTACCGGCCCACACAAAGTGCGTCAAGGATTTCAAGAGGGAATGAAAGAACAATCTAGGGATATGTATTGGTAATGCTTGAAAAAGGTATAGGACCCTAGGCAGGATATTCATTTTAAATATGGCTATTCTGCCAAACCAGGAGAATGTCCCTAAGCGCCATCGCTCCAGGTCATACTGTATCAGTCGTAGTAGAGGAAGGTAGTTAACCGTGTATAGGTCAGATAGGAGTGGTGTCAGGTGTATACCAAGATATTTGAGGGTGGACCGTGCCCACTTAAACGGGAAAGAGTCTCGCAATTCCACAACCGTCTTCGGGGGAACAGTGAGATTCAACGCCTCCGACTTCTGATAGTTTATTTTGAAGTCCGAGAGGCGTGCATAAGTGTTGAGCTCCCGAAGAAGGTTTGGAATGGACACTCGTAGGTTGGTGAGGAAGAATAACAAGTCGTCCGCGTAGGCCGCGACTTGGTGGTGGGTACCCTGGATTTGAATGCTTGTGATGTCCTTGTTAGCTCTAATGTGACCTAAGAGAGGTTCTAGACTCAGAATAAAAATCAAGGGAGAAAGTGGGCACCCTTGCCGGGTACCATTCCTGATGGTGAAACCCGTTGAGTACTGACCATTCACCTTGACTAAGGCCGTTGGGTTAGAGTAGATGTTGCGGATACGGGCCAGCATAAAGTCTCCCAAACCAATATGAGATAACGTGGCAAATATGAACGTCTAGTTTACTCTATCGAATGCCTTCTCGGCATCCGTTGAGAGAAGGATCGCGTGTAGTTTGGACGTCACTGTTTTGTATATCAGGTTGATGGCCCGAGTGGTGTTATCACGGGCTTCCCTCAGGGGCATGAATCCAGCCTGATCTAAGTGGACCAGCCGATGTAGGTGAGGGATGAGACGCGTGGCCAAAATTTTTGAGAACAATTTCAGGTCAACGTTAATCAGGGAGATCGGCCGATAGTTTTGGCACAAGGCCGGGTCTTTACCCTCCTTGGGGATTACCGTAATGTGGGCACTGAGTGTGTTAATAGGCACACTTTTGGGTCTATCCAGGGAGTTAAAAGCCTCTAGAAACCGTAGGTCTTATAATAGGATAGGGGAAGGCCATTAGGCCCTGCGGCTTTCCCTGTTGGAGAGTAATTCACGGCAGACAAAGAGTTCCGCAGCGGTTAGGGGGGACTCCAATGCGCTAATCGTTTCCGGTGGGAGTCGAGGTAGGCCCGAAGCCGTAATATATGACTGGATCGAGGTCAACATACTGTCTGGGTCATGTGTCTCGGTGTCGTAAAGATTATAAAAAGCGGAGTAGTAGTCCTTGAAGGACTCGGCCAATTTGGGGGGAAGAACTGTACATCGGCCCGCGGAGTCTAACAGGTGGGGAACATATGTTGTCTGTCTCGCCGTATGAAGCGCTCTTGCCAGTGTTCTACCCGGCTTATTGCCATGTTCATAGAAATGCTGACGGCATTTCACCAAGGTTGCTTTTCCCACCAAACTATTAACATCCATTCATCAGCTAACGCTGACCCTGTCATTTAAGTATTGAGCTGAGAACTCCATGATGTCTGCCCTGGCTAAAAGCATTCACACTATCACCCCTCCCGACATGTTTCGCCGCTGCGTGCGGCTTCGTCAGGGGAGTCGGGGTCACTAGCGTGCCGCAAGCCACCACCTGCCCTCTACTTAATGCCTAGGATCCTCCTCCTGTATGTGACAGCGCCCAATCAAAGCATGCCATGACCGGAGGTATGTGCATATTGTCCGCTGACAGCGGGGATGCGGCGTGCGTCACTCACATTCTCCCCTCCTCTTCTTACTACTGGATAATCCTGTGTGATGGATTGCACTCTGCACCTATTGCAGCAGGGAGTCAGGTGACATCACTTTCCTCTTCTTCTCACTGGGTAACCACTTATGATTGATCGTGGTCCCAGCCTATTGTAAACAACGAGTCAGACAGCATCACTCTCCTCTGCTAGTCGCTGAATATCTATATATGATTGATCGCAATACAACCCTATTCTATACGCAAGTAAGAAACATCATTACTCTCTTCTCGTCACTGATAAACGGCATATAAATGATCGTAGTCACACCTTTATATAACCGCATGTCAGAACAATGTAATTTCATCTTGCCCAATTCTGCTGTATAAATGAATCAAATTCTACATCAATAATAATTAGCTCCCTCATTTTTTCTTTTTCTACCAGGAGCAATATTTACTCTCTAGTTAATAAGGGGGAATTTTTGCTGATATATAATTAGGTGATGACGAGGAGAGGAGAGGAAAGAAAGGGCTCATCAAAAGGAGGATGATTCATTAATATCATATATATGTGCATGGTGGTGGAACGATTTAATTCATTTATTCAGATAATCAAGTAAATAAACTGTGATGACTGGCTCTGGAAATTGTGAGCTGGGAATAAATTAACCCTGATGCATACCCTGATAGTTTTAAATACACAAACCAACTGAAAGGTGGCATGAAGCAGGATGTGCTCAACCCAAAAATGCAGTTGTGCTTATATATATACAGGGGAGCAGATCCTGCACTTGTGGCCCGTTGCTAATGGTGATCCCCAGCAAAAATGCATACGGTGGAGGATGCCCGCAGCGGACCACAAGTACCACAATAGACATCCTACACAAGATGGCAATAGTGTGGATGCAATAAATAATATAACAATATAGCAATAACAATTGACAAAACAGGTTCACACTGCGGTCTTACTAAGCCCTCAAACTGATGTTAAAATTAAGAGGTTAGTCAACATGTCCTACAGTGGAGGACATGTCTTATGCCCGAGCACCACGCCAAGGTCTCTCAAGTAGCTCGGGCCCTAACACTCACCTACCTGTGCCATATGGGCAATACCAGGGGCCAGTGGGCAAAATTACAGGAATGTATTAGGCCGACTCACAGCAGACTCCTCAGTTACCTCCAGCATGTGAACATGCCTTCAATGAGAGGAGGGAGGAGGCTGTAAGCCCCACCCAAGACTGGCTGATATGGCCCAGGCCTCACAGGTGCACCTAAATGTAGCCTGTGGATGGAAAACAGGCTACATTTACATGGGAGTTTATACACCTCCAAAAAATTATATATACACAAACCATCTGAAAGGTGGCATGAAGCAGGATGTGCTCAACCCAAAAATGCAGTTGTGCATATATATACAGGGGAGCAGATCCTGCACTTGTGGCCCGTTGCTAATGGCGATCCCCAGCAAAAATGCATACGGTGGAGGATGCCCGCAGCGGACCACAAGTACCACAATAGACATCCTACACAAGATGGCAATAGTGTGGATGCAATAAATAATATAACAATATAGCAATAACAATTGACAAAACAGGTTCACACTGCGGTCTTACTAAGCCCTCAAACTGATGTTAAAATTAAGAGGTTAGTCAACATGTCCTACAGTGGAGGACATGTCTTATGCCCGAGCACCACGCCAAGGTCTCTCAAGTAGCTCGGGCCCTAACACTCACCTACCTGTGCCATATGGGCAATACCAGGGGCCAGTGGGCAAAATTACAGGAATGTATTAGGCCGACTCACAGCAGACTCCTCAGTTACCTCCAGCATGTGAACATGCCTTCAATGAGAGGAGGGAGGAGGCTGTAAGCCCCACCCAAGACTGGCTGATATGGCCCAGGCCTCACAGGTGCACCTAAATGTAGCCTGTGGATGGAAAACAGGCTACATTTACATGGGAGTTTATACACCTCCAAAAAATTATATATACACAAACCATCTGAAAGGTGGCATGAAGCAGGATGTGCTCAACCCAAAAATGCAGTTGTGCATATATATACAAGGGAGCAGATCCTGCACTTGTGGCCCGTTGCTAATGGCGATCCCCAGCAAAAATGCATACAGTGGAGGATGCCCGCAGCGGACCACAAGTACCACAATAGACATCCTACACAAGATGAGAGCTACTTGAGAGACCTTGGCGTGGTGCTCGGGCTTAAGACATGTCCTCCACTGTAGGACATGTTGACTAACCTCTCAATTTTAACATCAGTTTGAGGGCTTAGTAAGACCGCAGTGTGCACCTGTTTTGTCAATTGTTATTGCTATATTGTTATATTATTTATTACATCCACACTATTGCCATCTTGTGTAGGATGTCTATTGTGGTACTTGTGGTCCGCTGTGGGCATCCTCCACCGTATGCATTTTTGTTGGGGATCGCCATTAGCAACGGGCCACAAGTGCAGGATCTGCTCCCTTGTATATATATGCACAACTGCATTTTTGGGTTGAGCACATCCTGATTCATGCCACCTTTCAGATGGTTTGTGTATATATAAATTTTTTGGAGGTGTATAAACTCCCATGTAAATGTAGCCTGTTTTCCATCCATAGGCTAGAGCACAAAATGGATCCGTTTTGACAATGTTAAAAAAAAGTTAAAGTTAATACAAGCGGATCCGTTCAAACGGATGCATACGGTTGTATTATCTTAACTGAAGCGTTTTTTTCTCGACATAGAGCCCTGACGACGGAAAAACAAAAACGCCAGTGTGAAGGTACCCTAAGCTGGAGAAGATTATCTGGTTTTCCTTGCTGCCAGGGATCCCTCATGATCTTCACAGCTTGCAGACACAGGCAGTGAATTATAGCCTGTGACCCGACAGGAAGTTCATGTGGGGTCAGGGGTTATCATTCACTGCCCGTGTTCAGTACAGAAGCCGCTCTGCGGATGTAGATAGGAGAGCTGGCTGTATTCTGTGCAGTTTTTTACAGTTCTGATAGATATAGACATCAGATGTCAGGTAGTCACTAGTGTAACTTAATTATAATGTAATCACAGAGTACCTTCACCAGTGTAAAACGTAACCTTTACCGATGATCATTAAAAATCACCCAATTTCTGCCCTTAAAAAGGAATTAACAATGAGGCTGGGCAGGACAAGGAAAGGATAATTGACTCACCCTCACACTTGCCCTATCAAACTATAGGCCCTGCCTAGGCCATATATGTCCCTGACAAGGGATAGAACCCCACCCAAGAAGAGACCTAGTATGACTACAGTCCAATAGTAATGTCATAAGTCAATGCATGTATCAGAAAATAATAAAGTTACAACAGAAATAATCGCACATAATACATATATGCTCCCAAGTAAACCAGTGGCATCCAGGTTTTGATCACCAGTGGAAATAAAAGGAGCACATACCATATGTCCCAGTTCCGACGCGTTTCTCTGAACCGTTCATCAGGGGACCACATATAACAAAAAGACTTAAAAAAACAAACAATACTGAAATGGAGGCAATAATATGTGTACAAATCAGATTATATTCTTGTAGTAATACCCAATAATAAATCTCATGGCCATAAAGAAAGACAATTACCACATATTTGGGGCCAAATATAATGCATCTGCATCACCTACCAAATGTCCACAGTGCTGCTACTAGTGAGACCCTTTTAAAATTCTACCACACGCCATTTAAATATTGATAATCAAAGTATGGCTTTCAATAAAATCGAAATTGCAGCAGGATAGGCCAATAAACATAACAATCGCTATGACAGAAAGGGGAGGATATGATTCCCTTACGTCCTACCAGCAGCACAGATGGGGTTAACCACCCCCCGTGGACTGGCAGGACCGGCGGAATGTTTAATGAGCCCAAGACTAATAACTCAATTTAACAATTAAGTATCTCCTTAAAAGGAGGAAGTCAACCCCCAGCCCACTGTGTTTTTTTCTGTCCTCCTGGACAGGTGGACTAGGCGGTTTGTTCCCCCCTTTCTTATGGAAAGTGCGGGGAGCCTTCTTTTCGTTTGGGTAACGGCGTTGCCCTTTTTTCCTAGGTACCTTGTCAGTTTGGCCGGCAGCTTATTTGCTGCCGGCCCGCGCAGTTGCGCCTGGCTGGGGTATTTTGGCGGCGTCCTTGGTCCAGGATTCCCGGTCCCTGTGCGCCGCCATCTTCCGGAGGTGACGCGGGGACTCTCCTTTTGCATCACCTCCGGGTAATCCGGCCGTGATTTTTTCACAGGCACGATTTTTTTCATAGATGCGATTTTTTTATGCATCTTCCTGTGGAGGATTTACTGGGGGAAGGGTGGATTGGCTATCCCTCCCCTTCCCCTATTTTGGGAGGCTGTGTGCTCCAGTTCAGTCTCTGGCTACATATTCTTTTTCAGCTAGCTCTCAGAGTCCTAAAATTGGTGTTGTTCCACTTGTGGTGTTTTTTTCCTCAGCTGCCTCCGGTCTGTTTTTCTTCCTTTCCTGCGTAGATAGGTGGTTTACAAATGTTTTATTTGTCCCTTTTTTCCCGCAGTGATGTCTCCTCCGCGGGATTCGGAAGGCAGGAAAGTGGATTCCAAGAGGAAGCATCTATCCTGCTACCATTGCAGCAGTCAATGGTTATTGTAAGCTGATCATACCTGCACTCGTAAGATCGCAGAAGCTAAGCAGCTTTAGGCTGGGCTAAGACCAGCTTGGGAGACCGGTTGGGAATCCCTGGGTGTGTTGACTTAACCTACAGAGATCGGGGTGATTCTGGATTAGACAGAGTTGTACCTTCCCACTTATCTGCGATCCACATCCAAGGCTCCCTCAATATGATAGCGGGCCGTGGTCTTCCGTCGGTAGAGTGGTCTTTACATCCGGAGAATCAAGCAGATAGTCCCCTGGGTATGCCAGAGGTGGATCTCATGGCAACAAGGTTCAATGCCAAGGTGGAGAGGTTCTGCTCCCTCTACAGGGAGGACAACCCCCTGGCGTTAGACGCTCTGTCAATATCCTGGAGGTTCAGGCTGGCTTACATCTTCCCTCCCTTTTCCATGATACCGAGGGTATTAATGAA
Source organism: Bufotes viridis (assembly GCA_033119425.1). Classification (NCBI taxonomy): domain Eukaryota; kingdom Metazoa; phylum Chordata; class Amphibia; order Anura; family Bufonidae; genus Bufotes; species Bufotes viridis. The sequence goes on along the minus strand of CM065591.1, from coordinate 412,692,658 downwards.
AATCCGTCAGGATCAGGCCTCGGTGATAGCCATCATACTGTTTTGGCCGAAGAGATCCTGGTTTACCTAGCTCACCCAGTTGAGTCGAGGACAATATTGGAGGCTCCCCCCACAGCAGACCCTGGTGTCGTGGGACACTCACCTCTGCTCAGATCTGCACAGATTCAACCTGACAGCCTGGAGGTTGATCAGTCCCTTCCCGGAATAGAAGGGCTTTCAGAGTCGGTCCTGAGAACGCTGTCTCATTCTAGAGCGGACCCTACCAAGAGAGCCTACTCTTGTATTATGAGGATATTCTCATCCTGTTGTACCTCAACTGAGGAGGCGTCTGCAGATCCGCCCTCTCCGCTATCCTTCAGTTCCTGCAAAACGGCCTTGATAGAGGCCTTGCCCTTTTACTCTGAAGATTCAAGTTTCAGCCATCTCAGCTTGCCTTAACAGGCTTTTTTCTCAGGACCCGCTGATCAAACGGTTCCTTAAAGGAGCTGAAAGATTAAAGCCTACAGTACTGAGACCCCTTTTTTCAATGGGTTTTTCAGTAGTTCTCAGGGGGTTAGCATCTCCCCTTTGAACCGTTAGAGGAGGTGGACATCAAGTTCGTCACTTGGAAGTTTGTGTTTCTCCTTGCAGTGACTTTGGCCAAGAGGGTCTCTGAGCTTCAAGCTCTCTCAGCACATGAGCCCTATTCTTACATGACCGGGACCTTCTTAGATTCCTCCCGTATTGTAGGCCTAAAGTTCCTTCCTTCCAGAACATCAACCAGGTGATATTCCTCCCGGTTCTGTCGACATCTACCACCTCCTCCTAGGAACCTGCTAGACATCCTCTGGACGTCTCGAGATGTCTCCGGATCTATGTGGATAGATCAAGGAGTTCAGGAAAGATGAGAATCTGCTAATCCTGTTGCCGGTAAGTTTAAAGGCTATAAGGCATCCAAACCTTCCATCAGTCGGTGGATTGAGGAGGCTATTAAGGAATCCTTTGTTTCCACAATCTCTGGACCCTCCGGGATTCGTGAAGGCCCACTCTACTAGAGTTGTGGCTACTTCTTTTGCCGAGAGGAGTCTTCTGCCTCTCAACATGATTTGCAAAGCTGCCTCCTGGAGCTCTGAATCGACATTCATCTCCCATTATAGACTAGATGCCAGTCTAGCTGAGTTTTCGGCCTTTGGGCAGACTTTTCTTAGTTCTGCCAGGCAGGAAGGCCCTCCCTAGGGGTTTTTTCTTGCTATCTCCCCATCTGTGCTGCTGGTAGGACGTAAGGGAATCGTTAATTTCTAACGATAATTTGTTTTCCCTTAGTCCTAACAGCAGCACACAAATTTCCCACTCTAGTAAGTCTAGTTTTCTTCTTGCTATAAACACAGTGGGCTGGGGGTTGACTTCCTCCTTTTAAGGAGATACTTAATTGTTAAATTGAGTTATTAGTCTTGTCTCATTAAACATTCCGCCGGTCCTGCCAGTCCACGGGGGTGGTTAACCCCATCTGTGCTGCTGTTAGGACTAAGGGAAAACAAATTATCGTTAGAAATTAACGATTATACTTCCCCAAATCCTAGATGAGATGCCAAGCCTGGAGAAGGTAGCATAATGGATCAGTCTGGGTCAGCACAGGAACATTGGTGGGGCAGTGGTGGCCATCTTGATGGAAAGTCTGGTCTCTGTACTCTGTGCAGTGAAGTCAGGTAGCTGTGAGGAGGAAGCAGGGACATGCTGCCCGCTCTTCAATAGTCTTTGCGGCATGTATTGAGACTGAGGGAGGCTGTTCTTACACCGCACTGTAAACTACTGTTTCACAATGCCGCCCCACTCCTTCCCTAGATGGCGCCGCCTGAGGTAGCCGCCTCACCTTGCCTCATTAAAGGTGCGCCCCTGATAATCACAATACATTAGTAAGTGTCTGGTATTAACTTTCTCTACATGATAAATGCCAGTTGCTGAACTGAGACAACCCCTTTCTCGATTCCCAACGCTCTTTTTTTATTAGACATCTTTACAGACTTTTCTAAGAACTGGGGAAACACTAATACTGTAATTGAAATGGCACATAATGGAAACCAATAAATTATTTAGTGAACAAGTCTTTTAACAATAGGGTGCCTGGAGGCAGCAGAGGCTCTCTGTGCAGTGAGTCAGAACATGCAGCTGCATCCAGAACACGTGAAGAGCTTCCTCCTAAGTTTCCATCATTACAGGATAACACATTGGTTATGGACGGGGCCACAGTAGAGAACTAAGGGACATTAAGTTCTGCGTCATAAATTCTAATCCTGACTCCAGGGGTGCAGCTAGAAAAGGCTGGGCCTCACAGCAAATTTTTGAATCCCCCCCACCTTCCCGAGCAACTTCCTCGAAACCCCTCTCCCACGGCTAGTGAAGACCACCCACACATGCCAAGTAGTGCTCCCCTTTAATGCCTCACCCTAAAATAATTGAAGGCCCCCAGTTGATGAAACATGAACAACATATAAATTAAAGGGGTACCTACTATGTGACCAGCCATATTGTCCCAGTGCTTCTCTCTCCCAGACTGCACATGCATTCATTATACAATATGTTGCTTACTGTTTAGCTTTCTACATTAGTTTTTCTCGCAGGCTTTTGCCATCCATCATGCATACCAGAGGGGTTATTTCCTGGTAGGATACATGTGCAGGAACCCACAGCAGCCAGATTGATAGCGATGCTTTTTTTTATACTGGACTTGCTGATGGGTTTCTGTACCAGTTAATAGGCATCCCCAATTTCCGTTCATTCCTGGTCTACAAGAAAACACATGCTATGTATTATAATGCATTTCAAATGAAGTGGACCAACATGCACCTGTTCATTCCATGGAGGGTGTCTCACCATCTGCAGTGCCATGGACCAGTAGAAATCGTTGTTCCCGCAGCCTCTGGATGTTATTCAACACTGAGGCCACCTAGCGAGACAGATACAAGAACAGATGACTGATACCTGCTCGCTTTAATGTCTTTTTTCCAGGCAGCTGAAATGAAAATTTCAGACACTAGGCTAGTTATTAAATGCTGTGTTGAAGATGATATTTTTTCTAATTAACCCTTTCCTGACTGAGCGATTTTCAGTATATCATTTTCGTTTTTTACTCCCTGCCTTTCTGGGCCATAACTTTTTATTTTTAAAATACGTTTTTTTTTTATCCCAGGGCCACTTTAAATTCCCAAACTGCCCCTGACCACCATAGCATTTTAGCGTGGTCAACTCTGCTGATAGCTCCCTTTGATTTTGCACATAAGTTCACATAAGTACACTTAATATCAGAAAACATACCATGTATGCTGAACCCTCTTGAGATGGCATCCCAAGGTAACGCTCTGAAAGAACTGCCGCTGGATCATAAACATAAAATAATATTATCATTATTTATCGTTATGTGAATTGCAAGTATTTTTGTAAAATCATACAGTAAAACTAGCGTAGCAGAGCACATGCTCAATTGCCACTACTTTAAAGGGGTTATCCAAGATTATTAAATGTCCCCCATATGCCTGGGCCCCTCACAATGAATATACTTACCTGCCTCCCTGCTCCTGGTCCCCGCACCGCTGCTGCTGCTTCTCCCCATGCGCAGATGAAAACATCCGGTGTTAGGGGGGGAGCCAATGGCAAGCGGTGACGGGGACGAACCTCTCTAGCATTATCCGCGATGCTAGGGAGGCTCGTCCACGCCTGCCATTGGCTGCCCCCCCAGAAACCGTATGTTTTCATCCGCGCATGGGGAGAAGCAGCAGTGGCGGTACGGGGACCAGGACCGGCGCGGGGAGCCAGCTAAGTATATTCATTGTGAGGGGCCCAGTCATATGGGGTACATTTAATAGTCTTGGATAACCCCTTTAAGGCTCAGGACCTCGTTCTAGTGATCAGTGGATGTCTCAGTGATCAAACATTTTTCACCTATCCTGTAGGTAAGTTATACGTGTGATTGGTAGAAAGACTTGAATCACCTTAAACAATTGTCTTGTGTGTAGATATTTTTTTTTTATTTCATCTCAGAACGTCCACCTGATGTGTACAATGCTGGTGAGAAAAATTCACTTTTAGTGCGCTGATTGTTATTTGCTAACCTGCACAGAAGCACAAGTTAGGGTACTTTCACACTAGCATTAGGCCTCATGCACACGACCGTGTGTGTTTTGCGGATCCGCAAACCGCGGATCCGAAAAACACTGAAGCCGCTCCGCCTGCCTTCCGCAATTTGCAGAACGCAACGGGTGGCCCATTATAGAGATGCCTATTCTTGTCCGCAAAACGGACAAGAATAGGACATGCTCTATTTTTTTGCGGGGCCACGGAATGGAGCAATGGATGAGGACAGCACACGGAGTGCTGTAGTAAAGGATGAAAGCAGCACACATGGTTTCACCGGGTCACCAGAATGCAACAGCCGCCAAACGAACCGCGGATCCCCAGCGGTCACACCAAATAGAAATAGAAGAATCGCAGCAGCATCTCCGGTTGTTCAGTTTATTACGAAGACTTCACAGCGTGTATACAGATAAAATGCAACGTTTCGGCTGTTACCAGCCTTTGTCAAGCATAATCAAAAGTGAAACATGTAAAACTTAAATAGTATAGCCACCACCCTGCTCATAATGCTCCTCCAATCACATAAGCCCACCTGCAATAGTTATCCAATCATGACCAATGCAAGTTTTAAACCCTCTTTTGCATAAATTAATGTTGTCACCTGTGTGGAGTTCATCCGATTGTTCCATGTTCAAACCCTGTGTTCGCGTCTCTGCATCCCCAGTGCGCAGCCTCGCGCCACTCCTTGTTTACATATCACCTGGGCAACGGCAGTCCACATCTCGCGATGAACCCGCGCGACCGCGTCACCATACCACGTGAGTTCCTGTCAATGAATCCGTGCCGCGGCCATCCACCACGCACAGATATGACATCACTGTGCGACAGGTTGCCAAGGTAATGCGCAAGCCAAGTTGCAGGTATCGGAACAGCGGGTACATGGAACTGTATATATTGTTGATGTCCTCATATATAAATACACAACATATACATTGTAACACAATATGCTGTAACATGATGATATACCTTAACATGGGGGCTAGATCTGTGAATATTGGGGGATAACAATATTTTAATATGAGAATGTACTAGACATGGTTAAAAATAATTAGAAAACACCTGGATTATACAGAATACAGAGGATGATCACAAATAAAATGCATGTAACATCCGATTGGGGGTCACACTAATCAACCCCTGTCACATTGAACTCTAGATTGAGGCCAAATGGTTGCAGGGATCGCAGGGTATATATCTACTTAAGTTCCTTTTTCCTATGAATTTTTTCTCTATCTCCGCCCCTTCTGAGGGTACCTACTGCATCAATAACTCTAAAACGTAACTGGTTAATGGAATATCCATGCTCTATAAAGTGTCTGGCAACAGGTTTGTCCAAAGCTCCTTTCCTTATTGTGCTTTTATGCTTCTTGATCCTGTCTCTCACCTCCATTGTAGTCTCTCCAACATAGATGAGACTACAGGGGCACTGTATCATATAGATGACATCTTTGGATCGGCAAGTAAAAAGCTGTTAATTTTGAATACTTTTCCACTGTAAGGGTTGGCAAATGTATCTCCCTTCATAATGCTGCTGCAATTGCAGCATGACAAACAAGGGAAATTGCCATTCTTTTAGGCGCTAAATACATTTGTCGATCCAACTTAGGGCCACCAATATCACATTTAACCAACCTATCACGTAAGTTAGTGTTCCTTTTGTAAGCCATAATTAAAAGGGACAGATAATTCATTAATTTAAGGTAACCCCCGTTGTAGAATATGCCACTCCTTTCTAAGGATACTGGCAATTACACCACTGTCCAGTCCAAAACTGGAAACAAAAGGAATCCTTTTCATCTTCCTGTCGCCAGACGACTCCCTGAGCGTGGACTCCCTATCCATTCCCATAATCCTCTCCTTAGATCTCAGTAGGAGTTGTCTAGGGTAACCTCTATCGGCAAACCTATTACACATTTCATCAACTCTACTGGAGAAATTTTCCTTTCGTGAAACAATCCTTCTAGCCCGCAACAACTGACTCCAGGGTAAGGAGTCAATCATGCATCGAGGATAGTAGCTATTATAAACCAACAGATTGTTTCTATCTGTCGGTTTTTGATAGATATCCATGTGTATTGTACCATCATTGACATATACCCTGACATCAAGAAATTGTAACTCACTCTCTGACATCGTGACTGTGAATTGTAGTCCTGGAACTCCCATGTTAAGGTGAGTATGAAAATCATTCAATTCATCCCTAGACCCGCTCCATATCATGAAGATATCGTCGATGTAGCGCCACCAGCAATGGACCCTCTCAAAGAATGCGGATCGATAAACCAACCTGTCCTCCACCTCGGCCATAAAGATGTTCGCATAAGTTGGGGCCACATTGGACCCCATGGCCACACCCCAAAGTGGAAAAAATTCCTCCTCAGGACCACCTCCAGGAGGCGGAGGACAAGCCGGTTCGCATCCAGGGAGAGTCCGGTGCTGGCTAGAGCCACATCGACGACACTCAATCCATAAGTATGGTCAATTGATGTGTACAAGGAGACCACATCAAAGCTCACCAGTAGAAACTGTGTGGGTAGTTGAATCTGTCGCAACTTACACAAAAAATGCCCTGTGTCTTTGACATAGGAGGGGGCCGTGGTTGCATGGACCTGCAGCAATCTGTCAAGGAAAATAGATATTGTGTTGAATACGGACCCCCTGCCCGACACAATCGGTCAGCCAGGAGGGTCCTCCAACCTCTTGTGTATCTTGGGGAGTATATATATCATGGAGGTAATTGGATGATCAATCCTTAGATACTCATTCAAGTCTTCATCTATGACCGCCCCAAGTAAGGCCTCATCCAAAATTGTACCAATTTCCCGCATGATATCCCACTTGGGATCTCCACCCAACACCTCATACACCTCAGTATCACTTAAATGTCTCAAAATCTCCCCTACATATTTCGCAGTATCTATCACAACCACGGCACCCCCCTTGTCGGCTGGCTTGATGGTAATGGATTTATTACCCTCAAGCTCTTAAACATTTATCACTGTCAAGTTTTACTTTCTCTATCTGTTTATGCACAATTTCAATATATGATTCAACCACATGATTATTGCGTGGTGGAGAGAAATTGCTATTGCGTTTTAACCCAAATTTATTAAATGGCAGTTCCACATCTTGTTTACTTGCATGTGTGCGGATGCCACCATCTTTATTGGGGGCAAAGAAACATTTAAGTCTCAACCTCGTAAAAAAACGTTGTAAGTCCAATTCTAGACTAAACCAGTCGCGTGTACCTGTGGGGGAAAAGGTTAGACCCCGGCTCAACACCTGAACTTGTTCAGGACTCTGAAGAGGCAACTGAAGAGATATTAACCACCAATTGTGTCATTTCCTTGGGTTGCACCGCGTGGGTCTCCCTGATACATTCTTGTTGGGGCCCAAATGCGGAGGTGGTAAACTTCTTCCGGAGCCGATAGTGTCTCCTCCCTCCCCTGCGACATCTCCGCCCCCTGCCTTTTTTGGTGCTCCTAAAAAAGAAGATTTACTGGATTCGTCTGTGGATTCCGAGTCACAGGTGGTAAATCTAAAGTGTCCACGTTTAAATGTCCGACCCTTCCTTCTGCGTGGTTTTTGTTGAGCAGATTAGTTCTGCCAATTGTATATTTTACCCAGTTGGTAATCCTCGAGATCTCTATGCCACTTATCACGTTTTGCTCTCTCAACCTCATTCCTGTGGTGTGATATATGTTGAGCCACCTTATCTTTATGGGTTATAGAGTCCTCAACACCAATGAGGTTCTGGATCTGCATGTGAAGACCTCCCAATGTCCGTTTGATATTGTCGACTTCCTTATATATGTAATCAATGTTTAGCAGCATGAGATCAAAAGAGTACCTGTTGTAAACTGCTTCAAATTTTTTGCAGAATTCATCATTATTGGGGAACAAATTAGGGCGGAGGTGAGACCTGAGGCCCCTCAATATCCTCTCATTCCTATAGTTTTCCTTTAATGTGCTGAGATGCAACTCCATAGTGACCAATTTCTTGGATTCCTGTTCATAGTTACGTTTCAACAAGTCAATAAATGGAGTACTCAGAAAGGCAGTATCAGTGGTATCGTCCCCAATCAATTTGTGAATTTCATCCTCTGTATACATGCATATATGCTTAAGTGAAGCTTCTGAGTTCTTACCCGAACCTAAGGGGGTCTCCATGCCAAAACTTGTGGTGGTATATCTCCCCTGGTGCAGGCTTTCCAGATCAAGGTGATGTAGTAAAGGATGAAAGCAGCACACAGGGTTTCACCGGGTCACCAGAATGCAACAGCCGCCAAACGAACCGCGGATCCCCAGCGGTCACACCAAATAGTAGAAATAGAAGAGTCGCAGCAGCATCTCCGGTTGTTCAGTTTATTGCGAAAATGTTTCACTTTTGATTATGCTTGACAAAGGCTGGTAACAGCCGAAACGTTGCATTTTATCTGTATACACGCTGTGAAGTCTTCGCAATAAACTGAACAACCGGAGATGCTGTGCACTGGGGATGCAGAGATGCGAACACAGGGTTTGAACATGGAACAATCGGATGAACTCCACACAGGTGACAACATTAATTTATGCAAAAGAGGGTTTGAAACTTGCATTGGTCATGATTGGATAGCTATTGCAGGTGGGCTTATGTGATTGGAGGAGCATTATGAGGAGGGTGGTGGCTATACTATTTAAGTTTTACATGTTTCACTTTTGATTATGCTTGACAAAGGCTGGTAACAGCCGAAACATTGCATTTTATCTGTATACACGCTGTGAAGTCTTCGCAATAAACTGAGCACACGGAGTGCTGTCTGCATCTTTTCTGGCCTCATTGAAGTGAATGGGTCCGCGCCCGAGCCGCAAAATATGCGGCTCGGACGCGGACCAAACATACGGTCGTGTGCATGAGGTCTTATTCTTTCCCAACATTGAGTTCAGTCTTCGGGGCTCAATACCGCAAAAAAGCTGATCATTTATATCTTAAAGCATTCTGAATGGAGAAAAATCCGTTCAGTATGCATCAGGATGTCTTCAGTTCAATCACTGAACGGCGTTTTGGCCGGAGATAATACCGCAGCATGCTGCGGTATTATCTCCGTCCAAAATTCCGGAAGACATGCTTAAAATTACCGCATTGACGGATCCGCATGCACAGACCTTTAAATATGTGAAAAAAATAAATACCGGATCCGTTTTGCCGAATGACACTGGAAAAACGGATCCAGTATTGCAATGCATTTTTCTGACTGATCAGGCATTTTTCAGACTGCTGATCAGTCTAAAAAATGCCTGGTCAGTCAGAAAAAATGGCATGCGTTTGCATACAGTTTGCCTGATCAGGCAGACAGTTCAGGCAATGGAACTACCTGTCGTAATCAAACAACGCAAGTGTGAAAGTCTGCACAAGAAAGGTCCAGACAGCGGGACTGAACTACTGAGTATATGTCATCACCAGCACTGAACATCATAGGCTCCATTCACAAGTCCGCAAAATAGGTCCGCATCCGTTCCGCAACTTTGAGGAACAGGTGCGGACCCGTTCATTTCCAATGGGGACGGAAAAGATGTAGACGCACTTTAGCATCCACACTTCTGTTTCCGCAAAAAAATAGAACATGTCCTATTCTATTAGGTATTTTCTATTATAGTGCCAGCGATATGCAGTCCGCAAATTGCAGAACGCACATTGCTGGTGTCCGTGTTTTGCAGTTCCGCAAAACACTTCTGGACGTGTGAATGGACTCTTAAGTGAAGGTTTGTCTAGGTAATCAAAAAGAACACCAGGGGGCTCCATAACAAGTACATGAGAACAATATCTAGCCACAATTCAAACTGAAAAATTCTGTTTTGCTTGATCTAACAGAGAAATACTAATTTATTCACATGAAAATTAGCAGTGCATACATAATAAATAGTATTACTGTTTGTCAAATTAAATGTAAATGGTTGTTCTCTTTTCATATTAAAATTGCATAAATATTTTACATTAAAAACAGATCCTAGCACTTATAGTTATAAAGGGTCACTGAGTTTTGGTAACATGTTTGATATGCCATAGAGACACATTAAAAGTTTTGATCGGTGGGGGTCTGAGCTCTGAGACCCCCACTGATTGCTAGAATGAAGAGAGAGAACTGCTCGCATATAGGGCTCTCCGAGAAGGAAGAGTTTGTATATCGTGCTCTCTCCCCACGTTGCAGAGGACAGGATTGAGACAAGCCGATGGACTCTACTGAGTCAGTCTTCTGTAGCAAGGAGAGAGCACGATATGCATGACCTATGACTTATCAAAGATTTTATTAAAACTTAGTGACCCTTTAAACAATGAAAATCTCTGTGTGTAACTGTGCCAAAATAGCAATTTAATACTTCATAATTAAAGGAACACATCAGTGAGGATTAGGTATTTTTTTAGCTCAATATTCATAGACAATATTTATTTTCGAATGTTGGGCTGTTTTGCTTTTTAATTTCAGCAGTACTATGCCACTGAAAATGAAATAAAAAAATATTGCCCTCCAGTAGCAGTTGGCACAGAAAGATAAAACACCTTTTTTGATAACTAACCCATAATGGGTTGTGTCTGATATTAGAATTAAGGTAAATAGGGCTAAGATACCAGATGCAATTACTTTGACTGCCAATCACTGTCTGAGGCAGGTCACCGCTCTGGGCAGTGGGATTGGATAAGCTGGTAGTCCAAGACATTTCCTGTGTGTCAAGCTTGTGCCAGGAAGTGGAGGGCAGTGAGAACGAAGCAGAGTAAATGATTCCCCTGGAAAATCCCTTTAACATTGTAGGCTGTTCTGACAACAGAACTGTGTAGTACGAATGTACCGTATTTAGCTGTACAATCACATGCAAAAAAGCCAATAGAGGAAAAGTGCTATGTCTGTCATTGTTACTCAATACATACTCACAGTGTAGGTGGAAACTTGTGATGGGAGCAACTGCTACACCACAAGTAAACAGCTCTTCAGGCAGTGACAGCAGCTTGATAGCCAAAAAGCCACCATAAGCCTAAAATAAAGTTAAAGAAATAAAATTAGTTTAATGTGCCTACTGAACATTCCTACAATGAGCAGGAAGAGAGACGGGAGATGGCTCATGCACAATGTACGCGCCTTCTCTTCATTCAGCTGATTGGCAGTGATGCCGGGTGTCGAACCCCCGCCAATTTGATATTGATGACCTATCCTAAGGATAGGTCATCAATATTAAAAGCCTGGAGAGCCCTTTTAAGTCTGATGGTCTGACTGGGATCCTGACAGCTTTCAGGCTATATTATACAAGCCCGTAATCTTGAATGACAATTCTGCCTATAATTCCCTCCATTCCCTTCCCTTCATTATGAAATGTAAGGCAGCTACATGCTAATTGGCCACGCGGTTCCTCACCACAGCATGGCCGCAGTCCACCCGCAGCATAGCCGCTCCGTGTGGCTGTACCCTACGAAAGAGTGGCCTGGGTATACCTACTACTATGATTTATAGTGATTAGTAGCAAATTAATTTGTAACTAATCAAATTTCTTAGCAAATTTTAGCAAAGTTGCTGAATCAAATTTTTCAAAACTTCACTGAGGATAGATAGCTCATCAATATAAAAACAATGTAGCATCCTATGTCTTTGTTGAAACTAAGGTTTGTTTAAAAGTAATGTATGTTTATATGTTCTGTGTGTTATTTATCAAGATGATCTGGGGGCCACCTCCGCCTTTCTGATTTGCTTCTATGAATGTATCTAATAAAAAAAAGCTTAGAACACTAGTTGAGTGTGTGGGCATTGTCTCACAGCGGCGACTTTACTGTGCCTACATATACCTAGTGAATACTACAATTTTTGTAAATCACAATCCACAACTAGAATCATCTACACCAAAAACGTATATTTCCCTGAATTCAAAGAGGAGAAAAAAAGAACTGCATTGATGATCTTCCTGTTTCTACAGTGTAAATAATGTAATTGAGTACTCAAGTCGAGACCAGCAAAGAACAAGGACATGTTTTATAACCGGAGGGGGAAGTAATCAATGGATATTGATCTAGCAACAACTCAGCCGTAACCCAATGAAATTATTATTTGACATCTAGATGCACAGGCAGTAAGTATTTTAATGTCCTGAACAGACATGGCCAGATTAAGTTTAGTGGAGACCCCTTGGCAAAACATCTGGTGGGACCCCCAATAATAAATTTTTTTAACGTGGCTGGGGGAATGAGGCTTTTACGAGAGCTGCATGCCTGTCTACTGCCACATTCCACTAATGTCTACCTGTCACAGTTGCTCTTTGTCCAACTTGGTGGCCAGTCCATAACCTAGCGTAAATGCTACAGTCAGTCAGTGCAAAGTCTGGTGTAAATGCTGCAGTCCGTCAGTCCATAGGCTAGTGTAAATGATACACTCAGTCCATAAACTAGTGTAAATGATACAGTCAGTCCATAGGCTAGAGTAATTGATACAGTCAGTCCATAGGCTAGAGTAATTGATACAGTCAGTCCATAGGCTAGAGTAATTGATACAGTCAGTCCGTCCATAGTCTAGTGTAAACACTGTGGTCACTCAGTCCATAGTCTAGTGTAAACACTGCGGTTAGTCAGTCCATAGTCAAGTATAAATGCTGCAGTCAGTCCTTAGTCTAGTGTAAATTATACGGTCAGTCCATATGTTGCATTCAGTCCATATCCTACTGTAAATGATACAGTCAGTTAGTCCATAGTCTAGTGTAAATGATACAGTCAGTCCTTAGTCTAGTGTAAATGATAAGGTGTCACGGATAATGAGGAAGGGGAAAACACAAGATACACACAAAAGGAATAGTGTAAACACTGCGGTAAAAGGAATAGACAACAGTCTAGGCCTCAAAAGCTAAGGAAGAGGGATGGTGACCTCCTAGTAATCGCTAGGCCTTTCCCTAACTCCTGCCAGTATGAACAGATCCTGATGGTGGAAATGCTCATACGCTGGATACCTAGGCCTTGCTGATACTGACCAACCCTAGGATAGGTAGCAGGAGACGAGACAGCTGGTTCCTTCCCAGATGAAGGAACCTGTGTCTCCATAAGGCCTAAAAAAAAAAAACGGAGAACAAAAAACATAAAAGGCAACTACTACTTAGCTTTGAGAAGTATGGAGAAGCAGGAGATCCAAAACAAACAAGCTCTAGCAACTCCAACAGGAAATATCAACCGCATGGTCAGCAGTGTGAGGCGGACCTAAATAGAGCCTCATCACTGATAACGAGTAGAACCTGAGGAGAGGTGAGATCCTGTCAAACAACAACATACTAAAAGGAAAACAGAGAGACCTGTCAGATAGCCTCACATGCAGCAAGTCTATCTAATCTTCTCACCTCTGTCACAAGAGGGACCGTAACATAGTCTAGTATAAACACTGCGGTCGTCCATAGTCTAGTAGAAATGCTGTCAGTCAGTCCATAGTCTAATATAAACACTGCAGTCAGTCCATAGTCTAGTGTAAACACTGCAGTCAGTCCACAGTCTAGTGTAAACACTGCGGTCAGTCATTCCATAGTCTAGTGCAAATGCTGCAGTCGGTCAGTCGGTCCATAGTCTAGTGTAAATGATATGGTCTGTCAGTCCATAGTCTAGTGTAAATGATACGGTAGTCTAGTGTAAACACTGCAGTCACTCAGTCCATAGTCTAGTGTAAACACTGCAGTCAGCCCATAGTCTAGTGTAAACACTGCGGTCAGTCCATAGTCTAGTGTAAACAATGTGGTCAGTTCCATAGTCTAGTGTAAATGCTGCAGTCAGTCCATAGTCTTGTGTAAATGATACGGTCAGTCAGTTCATAGTCTAGTGTAAACACTGTGGTCACTCAGTCCAAAGTGTAGTGTAAATGCTTCAGTCAGCCCATAGTCTAATGTAAACACTGCGGTCAGTCCATAGTCTAGTGTAAAGACTGCAGTCAGTCCATAGTCTAGTATAAAGACTGCAGTCAGTCCATAGTCTAGTGAAAACACTGCGGTTAGTCAGTCCATAGTCTAGTGTAAACACTGTGGTCAGTCAGTCCATACTCTAGTATAAACACTGTGGTCAGTCAGTCCATAGTCTAGTGTAAACACTGCAGTCAGTCCATAGTCTAGTGTAAACACTGCAGTCAGTCCATAGTCTAGTGTAAACATTGCATGCAGTCAGTCCATAGTCTAGTGTAAGCGCTGCGGTCAGTCAGTCCATAGTCTAGTGTAAACACTGGGGTCAGTCAGTCCAAAGTCTAGTGTAAACACTGGGGTCAGTCAGTCCATAGTCTAGTGTAAACACTGCGGTCAGTCAGTCCATAGTCTAGTGTAACTTCAAATGAGAAAACAGGAAAATCCAGCTTCTTAAAAGTTGCAAATTTATTCCATCAAGTTAAAATCTTCAGATACAGGAATAGACTCAATGAACAACGCGTTTCAGACCTTAAGAGACATTACGGTCCTTACTCATGAACCTGTTCATGAGTAAGGACAGTAATGTCTCTTAAGGTCTAAAAAACGCGTTGTTCGTTGAGTCTATTCCTGTATCTGAAGATTTTAACCTGATGGAATAAATTTGCAACTTTTGAGAAGCTGGATTTTCCTGTTTTCTCATTTAAAGTTACATAGTCCGGTCCAGACTGCATCCGTGCTTCTTTGCTAGTCACTACAGGTGAGAGCTGCTTCTGTTGGTTTGCCCGATAGTCTAGTGTAAACACTGCGGTCAGTCCATAGTCTAGTGTAAACACTGCAGTCAGTCCATAGTCTAGTGTAAACACTGCAGTCAGTCCATAGTCTAGTGTAAACACTTAAGTCAGTTCATAGTCTAGTGTAAACACTGCTGTCAGTCCATAGTCTAGTGCAGGCATGCTCAACCTGTGGCCCTTCAGCTGTTGCAAAACTACAACTCCCATCATTACCTGACAGCCTACAGCTATCATCCTACAGAAGGGAATCGTGGGAGTTGTAGTTTTACAACAGCTGGAGGGCCGCAGGTTGAGCATCCCTGGTCTAGTGTAAACACTGCGGTCAGTCAGTCCATAGTCTAGTGTAAACACTGCGGTAAGTCCATAGTCTAGTGTAAACACTGCGGTAAGTCAGTCCATAGTCTAGTGTAAACACTACAGTCAGTCCATAGTCTAGTGTAAACACTGGGGTCAGTCAGTCCATAGTCTATTGTAAATGATACGGTCAGTCAGTCCATAGTCTAGTGTAAATGATATGGTCAGTCAGTCCATAGTATAGTGTAAATGATACGGTCAGTCAGTCCATAGTCTAGTGTAAATGCTGCAGTCACTCAGTTCATAGTCTAGTGTAAACACTGCAGTCAGCCCATAGTCTAGTGTAAACACTGCAGTCAGTCCATAGTCTAGTGTAAACACTGCAGTCAGTCCATAGTCTAGTGTAAACACTGCGGTCAGTCAGTCCATAGTCTAGTGTAAACACTGGGGTCAGTCAGTCCATAGTCTAGTGTAAATGCTGTGGTCATTCAGTCCATAGTCCAGGGTAAACACTGCGGTCAGTCAGTCCATAGTCTAGTGTAAACACTGCGGTCAGTCCATAGTCTAGCGTAAACACTGCAGTCAGTCCATAGTCTAGTGTAAACACTGCGATCAGTCAGTCCAAAGTCTAGTATAAATGCTGTAGTCAGTCCATAGTCTAGTGTAAACACTGCGGTCAGTCAGTCCATAGTCTAGTGTAAACACTGCAGTCAGTCAGTCCATAGTCTAGTGTAAACACTGCGGTCAGTCAGTCCATAGTCTAGTGTAAACACTGCGGTCAGTCAGTCCATAGTCTAGTGTAAACACTGCGGTCAGTCAGTCCATAGTCTAGTGTAAACACTGCGGTCAGTCAGTCCATAGTCTAGTGTAAACACTGCGGTCAGTCAGTCCATAGTCTAGTGTAAACACTGCGGTCAGTCAGTCCATAGTCTAGTGTAAACACTGCAGTCAGTCAGTCCATAGTCTAGTGTAAACACTGCGGTCAGTCAGTCCATAGTCTAGTGTAAACACTGCGGTCAGTCAGTCCATAGTCTAGTGTAAACACTGCGGTCAGTCAGTCCATAGTCTAGTGTAAACACTGCGGTCAGTCAGTCCATAGTCTAGTGTAAACACTGCGGTCAGTCAGTCCATAGTCTAGTGTAAACACTGCGGTCAGTCAGTCCATAGTCTAGTGTAAACACTGCGGTCAGTCAGTCCATAGTCTAGTGTAAACACTGCGGTCAGTCAGTCCATAGTCTAGTGTAAACACTGCAGTCAGTCCATAGTCTAGTGTAAACATTGCAGTCAGTTCATAGTCTAGTGTAAACACTGCAGTCAGTCCATAGTCTAGTGTAAACACTGCAGTCAATCCATAGTCTAGTGTAAACACTGGGGTCAGTCAGTCCATAGTCTAGTGTAAATGATACGGTCAGTCAGTCCATAGTCTAGTGTAAACACTGCGGTCAGTCAGTCCATAGTCTAGTGTAAACACTGCGGTCAGTCAGTCCATAGTCTAGTGGAAATGATACGGTCAGTCAGTCCATAGTCTAGTGTAAATGCTGCAGTCACTCAGTTCATGGTCTAGTGTAAACTACTGTATGTATCAGGCCCATATCAGATCCTTTAGGTAACAAGTGATTGAAAATCCATTGGAAAAATCCACTGCAATTTATTTTTTCCGCGTTTCCACAGCAAAAAGCACACAAAAAGCTGCAACAAAACTGCATGTATTGCATGTGGTTTTTGTTGCGGAAAATAAAACAGATTTCAACCTCTCCATTGGAAAGGGTGAAATCAGCAAGAGAATTCTGCTGTATAAATTGACATGCAGCTTTTCTGCTGCTTTTTTTTACCCAGCGTTTGAATGAGAATTGAAATTCTTATCTACTTTGCGGATTTGACGCACATAAATCCACGACAGCGGGTCCACAGCTAATCAGTCACGTGACTTTGACCAACGCTGGTTTACTCAATTTAACAGCACCAAACTGTGTGTGTACATATATCCTACCCTAGAAGCCTACTCTCCAGGCATGTAGAATTGCTCTATCTAGCCTATCTGAGCAATGCTTTGCTTTCAGATATAACATGTGACTGAGCATCACTAATTAATCTCCTTCACTATAAGGTAACATCAGACTGTTTTTTCATAGCAAAAACCACAGCAAAACACGAAGTGTAAATTAAAGGTAAAGACAGCTGTAATATGAAGACTATAGAATGAGCTAGTATCACGGGAAAAGAATGTCTCTGCAGCTCTGAGAACTGTAGATAAGTGGAGATTGTAAGATAAGTTCAGCACAAATCGATAGATAACATTCAGCTGCACAGTAACTACAGATAAGATAAGCTGACAGTTTACTGTAAAGACTGGTTACTAGAGAGCGCAACCCATATAAAAGGGGCTGCCGCTATCAGGCAGTGTCTCCTCAACAGCTGATGACTGAGGAGAGTCATAATAAAATACCCTGCACATTATTAATGCTGGGGTCACTCTGGGGGACATTACTACTGCTGGGGGACATTATGGGGGAAATTATTACTGCTCGGGCCACTATGGGGGACAGTATTATTACTGGGGGCCATTATGGTGGACATTATTAATGCCGGGGGCCATTATGGGGGCCATTATTACTGCTGGGTGCCACTCTAAGGGACATTATTACTGCTGGGGACCACTATTGGGGGGCATTATTACTGCTTGGGACAACTCTAGGGGCCATTTTAACTGCTGGGGGAACTGGGGGGCATTATGTATACTGAAGGGGTTGGGATTTAAATAAAAAAGCCAAGGAAAATCACCCATTTTTAATGGCCGTTAACGACCATTAAAAATGGTCAGAAAGTTGATGGAAAAATGGTTAAAAATGTGAATGTACAGGCCCACCAGAGCGATTTGCTTGGGGGACACATGGGGGCAATGAACCCCACATTTGTTCTTATTGCATTTTATTAGGTAGCCTGCTTCTTCCACCCCCCCCCCCCCCTTTTTCTTTTTTCTCTCTTTTCCCCCCTTTTTTCCCCGCCTTTATTTTTCAGGTAAAAATTACCTCAGTCAAGTTGAAGAGAAGGCGAATCCGGTTGGAGCTGGTTTTGTTTATAATGAAGAATCTGGATGGCAACTAAAGCTGCGCTTCTGATTGGTGATTCCCTGCTGCTGGGGGAGATTTCCAGCTCTCTGATTTGTCCTTGCCCGCACGGCGGGAATTTCGTTCCCTTTATATTTGCAGGTTTGCTGCTATCTCAGGGCAGTCGACGTTGATTTGGACAGCGCCCGCCCTCCCTCCCCAAATAAAGTCAATTTGTTGCTGTGCTTTATTAGAGGGGCTGTATCACTCAGCTGATGCTGAGCGGATCTTGGTCTAGATATGGATGGTTTTTGATTGGTATTTATTGTTATGGTTATGGTTTAACTATTAATTAATTTACTTAAATAAAAATATTTATTGGTTTTAATTATGGTTACCCTTAACCAGTCCCCGACCGCCGTACGCAGGATTGCGTCCTGCGGGCGGCCGGGATCTTCTGTTTGGACGCGCCGGGGCGTCATCCCGCGAGACGCGAGAGTTCCTGTGAGCAGCGCGTGCGTGCGTTCACAGTGATGCGCGTCTCGAGAGTTGGACTACAGCCTGCCAGCGATGATCAATCGCTGGCAGGCTGTAAATGCGATATAAATCGCATCAAACAGCTATATCAGACGCTGTTTTATGAACAGCGTCTGATATAGCTGCTACCTGGTCCTCTGGTGGTCCCATTTTCTGGGATCGACCACCAGAGGACCAGGTAACTACAGTAAAAGTTGCACCAAACACTACACTAACCCCCCACCCCCCTCACCTATTAACCCCTTGATCACCCCATCTAGACCCCTGATCACCCCCTGTCATTGATCACACCCCTTGTAAGGCTCCATTCAGACGTCCATATGTGTTTGCGGATCCGTGGATTCACGGATCCGTGGATTCACGGATCAGCGGATCCGATCCGCGAATCCTCAAAACACGGACACCGGCAATGTGCTTTCCGCATTTTGCAGATCCGCACATTGCCAGAACTATATAGAAAATGCTTTTTCTTGTCCGCAGTGCGGACAAGAATAGGACATGTTCTATATTTTTGCGGAACGGAAGTGCAGACCCGGAGCGCGGATCCGTAATTCCGGATCCGAGCGGGACAAGTCTGTCCCCATAGAAATGAATGGGTCCGCAATTCCGTTCCGCAAACAGAATTGCGGACGTGTGAATGGGGCATAAGGGTCCCTTATCACCGCCAGTTAGTTAGCTACTTGTTAGGTAGCTAGCGCCCAGCCCACCGCACCGCAGTCACTGATTTTGGCAGAGATTTTTTCATCCACATTGATCGATGCGAATGAAAAAATCTGTGCCGTTCATTTATTTTTTTTTCAGCGCAGAGGCTGAGCGGAAAAAAAATCTCATTACCCGTATGCTCAATATACGGAGAATCGCAGAAACTCCTAATGCTGGCCATACGTGTAATGATTGCGGAGACCCTCAAATGCCAGGGCAGTACAAAAACCCCACATGTGACCCCATTTTAGAAAGAAGACACCCCAAGGTATTCCGTGAGGGGTATGGCGAGTTCATGGAAAATTTTATTTTTGTCACAAGTTAGTGGAATATGAGACTGTAAAAAAAAAAAAAAAAAAAAACAATTTCCGCTAACTTGTGCCAAATTTTTTTTTCTGTGAACTCGCCATGCCCCTCACAGAATACCTTGGGGTGTCTTCTTTCCACAATGGGGTCACATGTGGGTATTATACTGCCCTGGCATTTTAGGAGTCCTAAAGCGTGAGAATCCAAATGCGTAAAAATGGCCTGTGAAATCCTAAAGGTACTCATTGGTTTTAGGGCCCCTTTGCGCATCTTGGCTGCAAAAAGTGTCACTCATGTGGTATCGCCGTACTCCAGGAGAAGTAGGGCAATGTGTTTTGGGGTGTATTTTTACATATACCCATACTGGGTGTGAGAAATATCGCTGTAAGCGACAACTTTTTACATTTTTTATTCAAAGTTGTCAATATACAGAGATATTTCTCTCACCAGCATGGGTATATGTAAATACACCCCAAGCTACATCGCCTACTTCTCCTAGTCTGATGACCACATGTGTGACACTTTGCAGCCAAGATGCGCAAAGAGGCTTAAATTAACGAGTACCTTTTAGGAAGGGCATTTTTACGCATTTTCTTCTCACGCTTTAGGGCCCTAAAATGCCAGGGCAGTATAAATACCCCACATGTGACCCCATTTTGGAAAGAAGACACCCCAAGGTATTCGCTGAGGGGCATAATGAGTTCATGAAAAATTAAACTTTTGTCAAAAGTTAGCGGAAGGGAGACTTTGTGAGAAAAACAATAAAAAATCAATTTCCACTAACTTGTGCCAAAAAAAAATATTCTATGAACTCGCCATGCCCCTCATGGAATACCTTAGGGTGTCTTCTTTCAAAAATGGGGTCACACGTGAGGTATTTCTACTGCCCTGGCATTTCAGAGGCCCTAAAGCGTGAGAAGAAAATGCGTAAAAATGCCCTCCTAAAGGTACTCATTGGAATTTGGGCCCCTTGCGCATCTTGCCTGCAAAAAGTGTCACACATGTGGTATCGCCGTACTCAGGAGAAGTAGGGCGATGTGTTTTAGGGTGTATTTTTACATATACCCATGCTGGGTGAGAGAAATATCTCTGTATATTGACAACTTTGAATAAAAAAATGTAAAAAGTTGTCGTTTACAGCGATATTTCTCACACGCAGCATGAGTATATGTAAATACACCCCAAACTCATGCCTACTTCTCCTGAGTCCGGCGATACCCATGATGACACTTTTGCAGCCAAGATGCAAAGGGACCTAAACCAATGAGTACCTTTAGGATTTCTGAGCCATTTTATGCATTTGGATTCTCACACTTTAGGGGCCCCTAAAATGCCAGGTGAGTATAAATACCCCACATGTGACCCCATTTTGGAAAGAAGACACCCCAAGGTATTCCGTGAGGGCATGGTGAGTCCACAGAATTTTTATTTTTGGCACAAGTCAGCGGAAATTGTTTTTTTTTTTTTTTAATTTTGTTTTTACAAAGTCTCATATTCCACTAACTTGTGACAAAAATAAAATTTTACATGAACTCACCATACCCCTCACAGAATACCTTGGGGTGTCTTCTTTCAAAATGGGGTCACATGTGGGTATTTATACTGTCCTGGCATTTTAGAGGCCCTAAAGGGTGAGAAGAAGTCTGGAATCCAAATGCGTAAAAATGCCCTGTGAAATCCTAAAGGTACTCTTTGGTTTTAGGGCCCTTTCGCACCCAGGCTGCAAAAAGTGGCACACATGTGGTATCGCCGTACTCAGGAGAAGTAGGGCAATGTGTTTTAGGGGTGTATTTTTATATATACCCATACTTTGTGTGAAAAATATCTCTGTAACGACAACTTTTAAAAATTTTTATACAAAGTTGACAATTTACAGAGATATTTCTCTCACCCAACATGGGTATATGTAAAAATACACCCCAAAACACATTGCCCTACTTCTCCTGAGTACGGCGATACCTATAAGTGCCGCTTTTTGCAGCCTGAGTGCCAAAGGCCCAAATTCAACGAGTACCTTTAGGTTTTACATGGCGACTCACAATTTAGCCCGCCCAAAATGCCAGAACAGTAAACACACCCCACAAATGACTCCATTTCGGAAAGTAGACACCCCAAGGTATTCACTGAGGGGCATAGTGAGTCCGTCTGAGATTTTTTTTTTTTGCCAGAAGTTATCAGAAATTGAAACTTTTTTTTTTTTTCTCAGAAAGTGTCATTTTCCGCTAACTTGTGAAAAAAATGAAATGATACATGAACTCACCAAGCCCCTCCGCGAATACTTTGGGGTGTCTTCTTTCTAAAATGGTGTCATTTGGGGGATATTTATACTATCCTGGCATTCTAGCACCTGAAGAAACATGACAGGTGCTCAGAAAGTCAGAGCTGCTTCAAAATGCCGAAATTCACTTTTTTGCACCATAGTTTGTAAACGCTATAACTTTTACCCAAACCAATAAATATACACTTATTGGATTTTTTTATCAAAGACATGTAGAACAATAAATGTAGAGAAAAATTTATATAGAAATGTAGTTTTTGAAAAATTTTACAACAGAAAGTGAAAAATGTCATTTTTTGCAAAAATTTCGGTAATTTTTGATTAATAGCAAAAAAGTAAAAATGTCAGCAGCAATGAAATACCACCAAATGAAAGCTCTATTAGTGAGAAGAAAAGGAGGTAAAATTCATTTGGGTGGTAAGTTGTATGACGGAGCAATAAACGGTGAAAGTAGTGTAGTGCGGAATTGTAAAAAGTGGCCTGGTCATTAAGGGTGTTTAAGCTAGGGGGGCTGAAGTGGTTAATAAAGCACAGCGGCCATTTCTATTCCATTACAAGTTGTCAGTGTGGTTATTTATTTTAGCCTTATAAGATTGGGGGTCGAAGTGGTGTCATTTGTCTCCATGTGGCCTTGAATGAAGCTGTATTGGGACTGTGATGACCATTTAGGTGGAGAACATCTTCAACCTTTTCCCACTGTAAACTATTTTAGTTTTTTCCTCCCTGCCTTCCAATAGCCATATGAGGGAGACCCTCCCTCTGACTGCTCAGATGCAATGGTCACTATTGATTGCAGCATTAGAGGGGGTTAAACGACCGGTATTGGAGTTCTGGTCACGGTGTGGATGTCAGCTATATTACGTAGCCAGCCCCTGATATGTATCGAGCTCTGTAAATGTACATCACAAGTGGTTAATTTTTCAGTGAGGTGAAGCATGTATCCCTGGTATGTGGTTATGAGTTAAATACTATAAAGAATACTGTTCCTAACAATGTTTATGCATCTATCAAGCCCTAACATCTCCTTCATCTTTACATAGGGTTCGCAAATGGTGTTCTGGTGCGGCTCAAAGCCATACCTGAACTGCCAAGTGGAGACCTCAGAAAAAAACACACATTTTAGAGTCTCACAGTTGTAGGAAATGTGATTTTCCACAGCAGAAAAACTATGACATGATGCATTTTTTAAGTATATTATACAACAGATAAGATTTACTTACTTTCCCATATACTGCAATGCGATGCTGGTCAACAAATGGCAGCTGTTTCAGTTGCCTGCAGAAAAATGATTATTTAATAAAGCCAAGAGTGACTGAAGGAGACCATCTCAACTATTCTCCTGTAGTGATCACCTTGTCCTAAAATAATTACTATACAGAATATCTGTCTTAGGCTTCATTCACATCACTGTTCCGCCTTTCCGTTTTAGGAGCAGGAGAACGAAAAGGATGGATTCGGCACATAACTGAGCTGAACAGAACCTAAGGACCATAGACTATAAAGGAGTCCATTAGATTTCCGCTCAGAAGATGATTTTGGAGCGGAGACAACAGTTGTGCATGCAGGACTTTTGTCTCTGCTTCAAAAATCTTCCTCTGAGCGGAAACCTAACGGATCCCATTATAGTCTATGGTTCTATTCAGCTCAGTTATGTGCCAAAACCGTCCTTTCCGTTCTTCTGCTCCTAAATGGAGCAGGAGAACGGAAAGGCTGAACAGTGATGTAAACGTAATGTAATACGTGATGTAATATAATGACCTCATGCACCTGGCGTATTATGGATCTGTGTAGTACGAGTTCATAAAATACCAGTACCATATGACGGTGCACAGAGTGCCAACAGCTCTGTAATACAGAACTGCAGAGGCTCCATGTGCTGTGCTGATGTGGCCTCAGTCGTGTCTGATCTCCTTAAAGCCATGTCTACACGTAGTTTATTTGCTGCAGTTTTCTGCACCAAAAGTAGGCAACAAACACCATATAATGCATGTCAATGGGGTTTTACAAAATCGGCACATTCAAGGTCATGCTCCAGATTCTCACATCATGGACTTTTGATTTATCTAATTTTCACCTGCTGCAAAGGGTAAAATCTATAGGCGATAATATTAGCAGGTAATATCCTATGCTGGTGTTATCTCAAATAGTGACATTATAAAGCAGACCTACTGCAACACAGATATATAATCTTTAGCATCAACAGAACCAAGTTTCCGATCAGTTTCATGAAGCAAATTCAGTCCTTGATTTTTGGAACCCCGGCCATCAAAATGGGCAACAATGATATGGAATGAGCTCACAAGTACAGACTCCCATCCGAGTGAGAACTCCTCTGTGACCTGCTGGGCCCCTGGAGCTTCTGGTCTACAAGGGGGAAAATGTGTCTTGTTATGATTTGGAAATAAAGGAGATTATTCCTTATATACAGCTGATTTTTAAAAAAATTAACGAATCAGTGTATAAAGACACGTAGTCTTGGGCAAGTAGCAAGAATGCTACACTGCTCACATGCATATTATGGATTTAGTTCTGAATTTACATTCTCAGCAGTGTCGCTGTCTTCTTGAAATTGGTTATTATGACAATTACTCCAGTATATATGGTAACGTATAAAAAATACCAAAAACCATGTGCCCCATATGAGCGGTGTGCCAGGTTCTCTACTGGGCATCCAGGTATGTACAGTAGAGACTAGCAAACAATACTCCACAAGTGCAAGACGTAATGAAAGGCACATATAAAAGCTTCTATAATTGTTAGGCAACAATAATCACTAAAGAGCGTTTGTACGAACACTTGTTAACGATAACGGCCCATTTAAACGTTTGTCCTTTCGGTAATAGATTGTTTGGGTAATTCTCAGTTGTGGGCAGCAGATTAGCGATCTGCTGCCCACAAACAATGATTCTGTATGGGGACAAGCAAAGGCATTAGCGACCACTCCTCCCCATACTATGGAGATCGTTCCTCATTAGTATGCATCGGTCACCTCCATGATGTACGAGCAGGAGATTATAGGGAAGAAACGCTTCTTTCCCAACAATCACCAGCTTCATGAGGCTTATTAATGGGCCTTAAAGAGGACCTTTCACCTCTCCTGACCTGCCTATTTTAATAGCTTCATGCATTCCCCATGTAATAACAATTCTGGAGCATCTTTTCTTATGTCTCTATGTTGTACCATTCCTTCATTATTTCTACTAGAAGTTATGAATGAATTGCTATTAGCCTTCAGTAAGGGTACAGAGGGGTAGTAACCAGTTCAGGGTGTGTCCCTGCACAGTCTGAAAATGGCAGGACTAATTGGTTAGAGTGAGAGTACACATCCCCAACTGGTTACCACCCCTCAGTACCCTTACTGCAGACTGCTAGAAATTCATTCATAACTTCTAGTAGAAATAATAAAGGAATGGCACAACATAGAGCCATAAGAATAGATGTTCCAGAATTGTTATCACATGGGGAGTGCATGGAGCTAATAAAACAGACGATGTCAGGAGAGGTCACAGGTCCTCTTTAAGACAAATCAGTGATTACCAATGTTACTTACAGCCAGAGAAGCAAGGGGTATTCTGAATCTTGGTATCCTGATGGGACAGTCAGACGAACAGTCAGATCTGGAAAGTAGAAAAGAAAACAAAACTGTTCAGATCCAGGTGCTGGCCTGAAAACTGCAGAATATTTTTTGTGGTACAACCCCTTTAAGGCGTCTACACACATTAGATAAATATCAGCTAAACCCACCAATTTCGGCAGGATCAGATGACCATCCAATGTTTATGGGGATGTCCTGACTTTCACCAAAAGCAGAAAGAAGGGTCAGACATGTTGGATTTCAACATGCTGGATCTTTTTGTTCTCAAGATAAGCCACCACTAAGGGTGTCTGGCAGTGGCTTATTCTCCTCTCCCTTTTGAGAACACGTGCATACTTGGCCAATCCAAGAGTACATGTATATGGAAAGGTCAGGAGGAATGGAGGACCAGCAGTTGGCTGACAGCTATCTGAAGTGTATGGCCTCCTTTAATCTTTGGCATAGTTAGGGAGATTTACTAAAGAAAATTTACCAAAAACTAAGCCCAAAAGGCACATTAAATCATTTTAAAACCTTATTATACCTGCCTTGACAGATATCAAATATGGTCTGGAACCATATTGCTAAGGCTTGATTTACATATGCATGAAACAGATCCGGCAGTCTGTTTCGGCCAGGAACAGCCTGTTGGATCCGTCCTTGCTGGGCGCAACCATGCGCTGCTGCAGTTATGTCTGGCCCCATTCACTACAATGGGGGCTGGTGGAGATCCGTCCGCAACCCGGCAAATATGCTGAGGAGTGGCCGGACACATACCACTGCGCACAGAAGGGTAATAAAATGTGCCAAATTTATTAGTGATGTGCACTATTTTTTATGCAAAATCCAGAGGTAAACCAGCTATGAGGTGCTGAAAGGGGTATTCTGGTTTCAGAAAGCTATTGCCTGTCCACAGGATAGGGGATAATTGTTCAGAGGGGGATCATACCACTGGGATCCCCACTAATAACATGAACAGGGACCCTGTACCCCGTAGAGCCCCCAAAATAAACAGAACAGTAGGCTGAACTTGGGCACTGCTGCTCCACTCATTTCTATGGAAGTTCTGAAGATAGTTGAGTACAGCACTCGGCTTTTTCCAAATCTTCCATAAAGTGGGACCTGCCACTCTGTTCACTGGGGGACCCTGCTGGGTACAGAGTCCCCATTCTTGTAATTGGTGGGGGTCTCAGTGGTAGGACCCCTAACAAATGTAGTACTGTATTTTCCGGCATATAAGACGACTGGGCATATGAGACGACCTCCTACTTTTCCTGTTAAAATATGGGGTTTGGGCTATACTCCCATATAAGACTACCCCTCTTCCAACGCACACCAAATAACAATTAAACAGACGATCCGAGCATGAGAAAACCACTGAGAGCAGGGAGAGGGGGCCGCTTCAGGAGTGACAGGCCGGGACACACGGTGGCTCAGCTAGAGGGGGCGCCTGTCCCTGAAGCTGGAGAAGGACAGCTTCTCTAGTCCAGCTTGAAAGTAAAGAGGACCTTTCACTGGTCCAACAATTGTTAGATAATGATATATACCGTATGTGTAGAGCGGCGCCATATACTGTATGTGTAGAGTGGCGCCCAGGGAAAATAGTAGGTGCAGGGAGATCCCTGGGCGCCGCTCTACACATACATATCATTATCTAACAATCGTTGGACCAGTGAAAGAACCTCTTAAGTTTCAGCACGCAGTATACCGGCGTATAAGACGACCCCCGACTTTTGAGAAGATTTTCATGTGTTAAAAAGTAGTCTTATACGCCAGAAAATACAGTGCTTTGTAAAACTGTAACACTCCTGTAAGGAAGAAATGTGTCTAACTACAAAATTACACCAAATGTATAGCATGCAGACTTGGCAAGAAATACCTAGGAATTGATCACCTACTGATAACATTCCTATGCCGTCACAAACGACAATCATGCCTGTCTTGTCCACACAGTGCAGTTTTTGATATAATCATTATTTCTAAATTAAATGATCTTTGAAGATCTAATTCGAGTCTAATTCGTCCAGGCCATAGTTATCAGTAGTGATAAGTCAGAGCAACTGGACTTGCAGTATTTTCTCTCGAAGATGTTTCGCTAGTCATCAGACTGGCTTTCTCAATCAAGATGAAAATATAGTTTCAAAAATATAACAAGTCCAGTTTCTTATTACTTCTGACATGATAATATATTTAAATTGTACTGCATTAGGCAATATGGCATCATCCTATACACACAAGGATGCTAAGTATCTGAGATCGGTCATCTCCGGTTGGAGCCTAGTTTTATTTTTCATTACATGTTTTTTAGTATGTTAGTGATGTCATGTCTGCATTATTGTTAACAGAACGTTCTACTTACCATAGTTATCAATATGGATAGATCTGTATAGCGTCTCTGGCATTTCCTTATCAAAAAGCACAGTTTTCAGTTGCTGGTTGTCCTCCAGGATTTGAAAAGCTATGAAATTAGAAATGAACTAAAGCTTAGTGTAATATTCTCAGGCATACTGGATAGTACATGAAAATATGTGAAATGTATAATGTTGAACGAAGTGCCGAGACATGTTCATTTCAGTGGGTATGTAAAGAAAGAGAAGTCTAACAAAGTATACGGGGCGGACTAGGAACTTAATATGGCCCTGAATAAAACTTAAAAGTGGCCCCATGTTGTGTGTGTGTGGGGGGGGGGGGTCCAAATCGACAGAAGGTGGGGCACCACAAGTAGGCGGCATCAGCAAAACCATAGAGCAAAATACCATCCCGTCAGAACCATATGCCATGGAGCAGTAGAATATACTGCCCCAAAAACTGTCCTTCTGTTATGGCCATCATTAGATGCCATTTTCTGCCCTCCCCTTCCAGTTGTCTCTGATTAAGATATGGAGCAGGGGCTTAGGAGGTGAGATTTGGGCCACAGCATATGAATTCAGGAGGGCATGTGCGGTCTCTGGCCAGCTACATGGGTATCTGATTCTCACAACGTTACCACTGAGAGCTTACTATGTAACCGACCATCGGCCCACCGGGAAATTACCCTGTAAGGTCTATGGCCAATCCATCCCTGAAATTATACAATTATGGTATATATTATCAAGCGGGAATCACACATGCAATTTTTGAGCCAAAACATAGAAGTGGATACAAAAAAGGAATATCAGTTTTCCCTTTATTTTTTTCTCCTTTTTGGATCTACTCCCAGATGTGGGTAAAAAAAAAACATTAAAAAGGACCTAAAATGCATGTGTGAGTCCTGGATATTTAATCACTTATTGTACCAACCTTCTCACATAGTGAAGCCAATACACCAGATATGGCACATAAAAAACACTGTGTAAGCCTCTGTTCACATTTTCACTGCAGTTTTCATTATAAATAGAAACCACAACAAAGTACTAGATTGTCTCACGATGGACACCAATGGTGGTTGACAGTTCCCACCGACTTATAATAGGATCCGTTTTGAAGGGAAGAATAGTGCTGTATGCTGTGCTTCTGCATCTGTGAGGGAGGCTCTTGATGGAGCTTCCAACATGAACGTGTGCTTAGTCTAGGAGAGGGTATTTTGTTAAAGAAAACATTCTAGGGAATAGTCATATTTCTACCTGTGTACATGGGCGTAGCTATAGGCGGTGCAGAGGTAGCAGTCGCTACCGGGCCCAGGACCCTGAGGGGGCCCAAAGACCCTTGTGCCACATAAGAAGACACACAAAGCACTGAGGGAAGGGGGGCCCAAGCTGAACTCTTGCTCCAGGGCCTATGAGCTGTTAGCTACGCCCCTGCCTGTGTACATTCATTTTTTTGCCGTTTTCACCTATTGCAGTCATAGAAAAGCATGGTGCAAGCAATTCACAATATCCTCTACAAAGAGCAATGTCAACAGACAGCTGTAATAAAAACAATGCAATGACAGACACATCAAACCTAGCTGTAAAAACCTGACATTCTAGTAGGACCCAATAAAGATCTGGCCACTGCTATAAAGTATACAGTATTATGTTCGGTAATCAATGGGGCAACTTTCATTCTGGCTGAATACAGGTTTGTCCTGTCCTGTTTATGCTGTGGATAAGGCCTAATGTACAATTTAGAAAAACATTCAAGTATGTACAGTATTTGAAATTATATGGCCCTTTCAGTTGATCAATTTTGATCAGTTTTCGTCATTGAACCAAAATGTTACCAATGTACCACTTATTTTCAAATTACGGTAACTATTTTTTACAAAAATGAGTAGAAAAATGAATTTTACAAAAATGAACTAGTCTACGATGCGAAATAAAGTAAAAGATTATAGATTTTTACTTGTCAAAGCAAATAACTTTTTAAACTGGCTTAAGGACAGTCTATGGCTCCTACCTTTAGGGTTGTGGGTTTGGTGCACAGAGATATGAGGAACTCCAGGACCTTTGGGACAAATAATGACACATTTTTTATCAATATATATATATATAGATATATATTATACATAGGGCAATGTAACAACAAGTAACTGTTTTGGGTTCCACATAAAAAGATACAATCACACAACAAACAAGTGTTTTGCTCATTTGTTGAGTGATCGGCAGCACCTTTATAAAGGGCAATTAGAGGGACCAAACATTCATATGAATGTTTGTTCCTGATAATTGGTCCGGTTTCTTTGGCCAGTGTAAAACAGCCTTTAAATGGATTGTCCCATCTCAGATTTTCATAACTGAGATAGCATTAACACACAGTAAGTGTTGGCCCGGAGAGATGGGAGTTATGGAAAAGGCTGTATGACTTGCAATTTTCTGTTTCCGTAACTGCCATAGCAGTGAATAGAAGCTACCCAAACAGTGTAGCACAGCAATTTGTTGGAGTTATGGAAACAGCAGCGCTTTTCCACAACTTTGGCCCCCTTGGTTGGGGCCTACTGTGGATTATTCCCATATCAGCCATGAAAGGCCTAGATGGGACAACCCCTTTAACCAGTTACATGGTTACTGCACTAATCCTGACCTCCAGGCGGCTATTGATCAGATGAGATGATGACTGATTACAATGTCTATCAGTATCTTGCTACACAAACAATTAAACAGTATGGGGACGAACAATCGTATTAAAGATCGTTCTTCCCTATGAACCAGTGATGACTGCTGCATTTAAATGTAGCTAACAAGCAATGTTCTGCCTGATGATTGCCCACTCTATCATTTGGTCAGAACATGTAAAAACTTTCCAACACTTCACAGGATGGATTACATTGGATTTTGAATTTCCAATAGTATTTTAATGTTCATGGCTCCAATGTGTGGATTCTATAGTACAGTATTTTAACAAGAGGTAAATGATAACGGAAAATGTAATCATGGTTTCTAGGAATACACTGGATTGTTCTTAGTTCTTCGTAGTCACCTTTACAGAACAGGATAAAGAAGCTGCCTCCAGGACTAAATTCTACATCCAGAAAATTGCAGCCTGGAATGAGGTCACAAGTCACACATGTGCGGTTAGGAGAACCCGATATTTCCACACTGCAATAAAAAAAGCAAAGGGTGTGTTAATTTTATCTTCTGTATAAGCATTATACATTGGTGTGCCTTGTACTTCAGGGAAATGTTAACTTGGACATCGTCATTATATAAAGATTATGTTACTTTCGTTTAGAATGAGTGGCAAACACACTTCTAAAACGCTGAATAAAGTATATAGTTCTAAATATGTTGTCTCATGTATACGTTTATTCCCAGCATATAAACTTTCATAGGCCCTAAAGATTGTCCTTTTGGTGTCTGCAGGGCAGGTATATGTAGTTTCATTGAATAGGAAACCGAAGCTAGCTGTGCTTTAATTTACAGTGCTTTATAATACCATTCATCTTATAACCACATACATTTTTAAGGACCATGATGTGGATATGCTTTGCCACTAAATGAGGATTTGGCTTGGGGCTACTCCTAAGGGCATTATCCTGGCAGTCCCTTGATCTTCACCATTTAGCCATTATATAGAGATCTGGAGTCCACTGCAGGGGAACCACCAGGCTGCAACCTCCTGGAGTAGTCTCAGTTCAGTGGTTGCTGACCGACGGGTTCAAGAGACACTGGTGTGGAGCACCAAGGGATCAAGTAAACTGTAGTCAGGAAACAAGCCAAGGTCAAGGCAGGCAGAGTATGAGCAATCCAGTAAACAGTTCAATGGTCAGGATGGGCAGTATAGGGTCAGAATGAGGTAGGCTCATAGATAGGCAGAGATCAGTACATGGGCAGGTAGGCAAACAAGACAAAAAGTATTGCAGAGAAAGGTGCCTAAAATACCCTAAAGTGGCCAGTCATTGGCTGGGAAAGACTAATGCACACTGGCCCTTTAAGAGCTGGAGACACCACACATGTCCTACAAGTAGGAGGAGAGGCAGCACAACATCCGAGAGGAGCAAGGCAATGCTTCTTTGGAGACCGTACCCACCAGAAGGAACCAGGAAGAATGACAGGTACAGGGCTGACAGCAAGGACATGGTGAGTGTTCCAGCGATCATGCCCACCAGGAGAGGTGAGAGGGCAATGGGCATGAACCACTGGTATAACATACGATAATACAATAATAAGATTTTGCTATAATCCCATTAAAATTCATTACAGTCATTGCAAAACTTACCAAGTCCAAACTACTGCTACTACATGCTGATTATCAACATGGCAAACCAATTTGGCAAAATTGTTGTAATGACCACATTTATGAAGTCATATGTCACCTACTGCTATAACATTTTGGGGCACACACCCTAGGAGCAGTGCTGTTATTGCTGATGGGTGAAGATGAAGGAGCAGACCTTGTAAAACCCCCTCTGTATGTCATTGGATTTGTAGTTTGCACATGTATACATGGAGGTCAGAGGTCTTTGTGGTTGGTAAGGGCAGGTAGGGTGCACATGATGGGGGGAATCTGGGAGGGACACATAAAAACAAAGGCTCATTTTCCTTACCTGTACAGATGTCTTGTTCTGGGTTTGTCTTCAGTGCTCAGGAAATAACTGGTATTAATATACAATGGAGATGAAAAGAACAAAATCAAATTGAAGCAAATTAGATAAAGGTCTTTTATAATCTAATAGACAAAACCTTACAGATTGGAGATCTTGTTTCCTTCTGACAGGTGGGGGTGAGGCATCTAAATGACATTTCCAATTCTATCATCTAAGCATGCCTATTAAACCAAGTTGTCTAAACCAGGACAATATCATTAGGGATCATACACAACATTGTGGCTGTACACATGGGACTGCTTGCATTTGTCTAATTCTATAAAAATGCTACCACATGGTTGAGGGAGGACTGGACATCAGCAAGCAATTACACAAGAAATCAATACTCACACTGTTTTGTTGTCTGTATTGTAGGTCACTATCCTTGTCACATCCCATTCCCCAGAAGTCAACATTTGTAAAGAGTTTTCTTTCCCGCCTAGCTGCAGTGAGGATAAGAGCACATTAGAGGCTGATGCGTTTCATGCTGTCCGTGGTGCTAAGGCAATGGAGGATTCTAATAATCCTGATGATGACTGTATTCTTGTATCATCACTACCTGTGTGGAGAACATGGTGATATGGATATATTCCCCCTGTCCTCCTTGCTTCACTGGTACAAGAAGGAAAGTAAAATCTGCAGAAAGCACTGGGGCAGCCTGCAAAAAGAATGGAGTGTCAGGCCTCATGCACATGACCGTCTGTATTCTGCAGTCCGCAAAATACGGATATCGTCCATGTGTACCTTCCCCACTGTTTGCAGACCCATTGACATCAATTAGTTAGTGGTCCACATTTTGCAGCCAGCGGATCATCCATGTGCTTTCTGTATCAATTTGTCCATTCTGCAAAAAGATAGAATGTGTCCGCAAAATGCGGACCACAGACCCACTGCAGTTTAAAACAAAATTGGGGACAGCACGCAGACTGCATCCGTATTTTGCAGAGCCGCGATTTGCGGGCCACAAAATGGATACGGTCGTGTGCACGAGGCCTTAGAGTGATGTGAAGACACAGGGCTGCAGACAGAAATATTCTGTTGTAATTCTAAGAAGACACGATGTAGTGAAATAAATTCTGCCTTCATTCTATCTTAGAAAAAAGTAGGACATCAAGGTTGATCCTCAGATTTTCAATGCACCAGATGCAGCATTAAACTAATTAAAATGGTGCCACAGGGATAACATTGCTAGCACTACACCAGCTTGCCTTTGGGGATCTGATTATTAGAAACGTGCCCGTTTTTCATCTACATAAAAACAAAGCAGTTTTATAACGGAATATCTTTGCTTAATCTCGCTACTTTGGGGAACACTTTGGAAGAGTTTATTAAGAGTTCAGAGTTTCCCTAGCTTAGTGTAAATTAAGCACATTAATATGTACTGTGGAAAAGAGAAATTTGCTCATATAGAATAAAAGAATTTATATTAACGGCCTAACGGGGTTGTCTCATGAAGACGACTCATTTTTTTATTAAAGCTGTCATACATTTTAACTTCAGCAACTGAATGGCTGACCATGTATTCCATGAACAGGCTGAATCCGTTACATGGAAAGATGTCCCATGGAAGGATGCTAATACTGGGATGTCATAGGTTATAAAGTCTACCCATCAACACCAACTCTGAGACCTTAAAAGGGGTGTTCTGAGATCAATAAAAATCTCAGACAAGTCCCAAAATGGTGTAAAGTAACAAACAAGACTATACTTACCTCTCTAATGCTGTTCTCTGCATTGCTGGTCTGATATCATGTTTAATGATGTTGTTACAAACTATATATCCTTATATAGGACACAACCCTGCCGCATTTTGGCAACTGTGGGTCTCAGAGCATTTTGTGACATCACTGCCTAACCTGTTATTAACAAACCTGTGATCACCAACAATTTCGGGGCTTCAAAGATGGTTTTCCCATGTTTAGAGATTAATGATCTATCTTCAGAATAGATCATCAATTTCAGATTGGTGGGGGTCCAATAGAGCCACCCTCACCTATCAGTTTTTAGCAGTCACCGGTATGTAAACAACACATGTACAGTGCATAGACCTGGAAGCAAAAAGCTCATTCACGCATTTAACTTAAAGTGTACTTACATTCTCAGATGACTTTTCAGTATAAACGTCATGTATGTCCGATTTCTGACCATTATATTACTTATATTCTGCATTTTCCCCCTCTGCCGCCTATATCTTTCATTCTAAGTTGTCCCTGAGCTAGTGGCTAAAAACTAGCTGTTATCATGTCTGTTATCATGTCTCCTATAGACTGCACACAGAAAAAACTGGCGATTTTACTCCTAACTCTCTTTCACTCACTCACAATCATTCAGAAGCATTACATTATAGAGAAGTACTGGGCAGTATTGATGTGAATAAAGCACTTGGGGTGAAATATAATACTTATTATTACCTGCTGCAACTTCTGTACCTGTGTCTCACTGCAGCTGCCCCTTCTCCCCTCTCCATAGACTTCTAAAAGCAGCTACAATTTGATCCTTCAGTGAGCTGACAGTTTTCATAACAGGAGAAAGAAGTCTTTTTTTCTCTGATAAAACATAGTTCTATTCACCTGTATTTAACTTTAAGGGGATTGTACAACCCAATAATTAAATAAAACATTACTATGAGATGATTGCGATGTCTTTACCTGACTGCTGATCCACATGTCGGAGGAAGTTCGGTACTTCTAAATATACAATAAGTAATAGCATTATTATCTTGAACAAGTGCTGATGGGAGTGAGCGTGATGATTACTGCGCAGTGGCAATATTTGGAGATACTTATGCTTCTGCTGAGAGTAAAGCATCTCTTGAGAGCTATGAGATCTGTGATAGACAAGGCTGCATTGTTCTCCTGTGTTAGAGATTACAAGCGGATGTTGCTCTGGAGATGGCCATGCTGATGTCAGTAAGTGATCACTGGTGATAATTAAAATAATTTCTCAGTGTTATTGAATTCAATGGAGGCATCTGATATGTGTGAGATATCACATGAAATAATGAGCATGACATTCATAATCATGCATTCATGATCATTTTCCCTCTCAGTTTAGACATAGCTAGATGAATATGATGAATATGAGGACATATTTTATGTGTTTTTTATTATCAGAAAATTGGATTTTCTAGGCTTTTCTGGAGAGCCAAGCAGAGTTTGGGTTTTGCTGTTGTAATATGGACCCTGAAATGCAAAAAGTTTCTAACATGGTTAATAATAAACTCTGTATTGTAATAGACCATGCGATTGTCTGACTGGACTTTCTGCCATACCAGTTGTTAAAATAAGAATCCAAAGTTGGCTTTGGCAGCTAGGTACCAGCCAGTACCAAAGCCCACTTTTAATGCCTATTGTAAAATGGGATACCGAAGTAATTCACCAAAGTCTTGTGGGACTTCGGCGGATACGAAATTTGCCTACACAGAGCCAATACATTTTAATGTTGTATAGACAGGGCAATAATAAAGAAGTTTTTGAACCAATCGACTTCGGACCTTGAAGGTCAATTTGCTCAAGCCTAAACGTTTCGTCATATGGCCTAGGAAAAGCTCAGAGAAGGCCACGGTGCTACTGTCAGTGCCTTCTCAAACTGCTGATCGGTGGGGGTCTCGGTTGTTGGACCTCCCCCCCCCCCCCCCACTGATTAGATACTGATGACCTATCCACAGGATGGGTCATCATCAGTATTAGAATCTCAGAAAATCCTTTTTAAGAGTCCTCAAGCCGTCTCCTTCAATGGTGGAGCTCTTTTTTTGTGTAAACAAAAAATCTACCTGTTAACTTCACTATTATATTGAATGAATTATTACATTCATTAATTTATTGATTATAAACCAATCAAACAATTGTGCCTGGATAGTGCAATTTTCCAGGAACAATCTAAATGTAACTATTATTAGTATAATGGAAGTTATCAAAGAAAAGAAGTGCTCAAAAAAGTTAGTAAAACTCTTAGAACGTTCTTACATTTTTGGGTATATAGGACATAGAACTGTCTGGAAGAACTGACAGGAAATTTTGTGGGGCAGTTACTGTCTCTTGTGAAAATGCTGAGTTTCTGGATGAAAAAAAAATCCCTGATTTTCTTCTAAGGCTACTGGTCTAATAATGCACAAACCAACACCATTATTATTATGATTTCAGTACTGTCCACTTCCCTTTGAAAGGCTTTATCTGGTGTTCTGCAGAAACGAAAAATGGCGACTTGACTCCTAACGAGAGCTGCTTCTCTCATATGTTATTTTGTCATATTTAATTCTTGCTTTAACATTTCCTTACTCTGTTACAGCTTTCTTTTATATTACAAACTCTGACCTCGATTTACGTTGATTTGTAAGTATAAGCCAGTCTGAAGGAGGATTTTTTTCAGGATGTGTAATATTATGCTACTCTGTGAATAAATTAAATGGTGAAATGATCATGATTTCTGACAGCCAGATATATAGCCTTTTGTCCTCTTACCCATGGATTACAAAGGAGTATAAATACTTATGGAAGCCAAAACAAAAGTACTCACCTCCACACAGATGCCAGTAGTCGTATTACAGATTGTGAGAAGAGATAGATTTTGTGGGCGGTTCATCCATTGCACGGCAAGTTGAGAAATCGTTACCCATTTCACCAGGGTAATATAGTACTCCCTATGAGAAAAAGAAGAATCTAAAGACAGCAAGACTTGACCCGGCTACATACATTAAATTAGGCTTGGCTGAACCCATCAATTTCAGTGGGACCAAACGGCCATCTAATGTGTATGGAACCCTCATAACTCTTCCCCAGTGGTTGATGGGGAGATAATAATCAGGCATTTTGGACTTCAACTGGTCGATTCTTTTGTTCTTTGGTAGATAAGCTGCTGACAGATGAGTCTTTTAGCAGAACACATTCGCGCTTGGCTGAACTAACCATACATTTGTACAGGGGGTCAGGAGAGATAGCTGTTGGCCAAATAAGTGCTTATTTGACAGATGCCTGTTACAGACAGTGGGTAACCACTGCATAAACCAACAGGTTTGACTTAGGGCTAATTATAAAGGCATTATCCTGATAGTCCCCTGGTTTCTATCCTTTAGCTC
Organism: Bufotes viridis; assembly: GCA_033119425.1. Classification (NCBI taxonomy): domain Eukaryota; kingdom Metazoa; phylum Chordata; class Amphibia; order Anura; family Bufonidae; genus Bufotes; species Bufotes viridis. The sequence goes on along the minus strand of CM065591.1, from coordinate 412,655,084 downwards.
CTATACAGAGATATGAACTTCACCGCAGAGGAGCCACCGCCACCTCTTGGAGTAATCCCTGTGTGGCTGACAGCTGACCCACAGAGGTCAGAGACAACGGTGTGGAGCACTGCGGGATCAAGTAAAACTGCAGTCAGTGACAGCAGCAGAGGATCAATACAGTAATCAAACACAGGCAGTGGAGGGCAGAAACAGTAAACAGGCAGGGGTCGGTACATGGGCAGCGTAATGGAACAGAACACTTTTGGAGTAACTAGCAAGCTAAAGAACCTATTGCTCAGGCACCTCTCCTTAGGAAATGGTGCTCTTAGTATCCTCAAATGTCCAGCCATTGGCTGGTGAAGATTGATGTGTGTGGGTATGTGTGTGCGCGCCCTGTGGGAGCAGGGAAGAGAACTGGAATCTAGATGCCGGCTGCAGCCTCCAGTGGGGTATACAGAACTATGGCATCAGGCTCTGCTGTTAGAGGGCAGCAGAAGACCAGCGGGACTCATCTTTTGGACAGCATGAGCAGGGTCAGTGATACGCACCCATGACTGCCCCAGATAGTGGGATGTAGCGGGGATAGAGCATTGCCATATCAATACCTAATGTGTCTTAGTACAATTTAAGTGGACATAATAAGTCTATAATTATTATAGCATTTGAGAGATGACTTTTTATTTTTAAAGGGATTCTCCAGACTTTGCAGAAACACCTCAAATATGAAGGAAATATAGTTTTGTCAATACTTACTCCTCTACTGGGCTACGAATTTCGCCCTCTCCAATGCACTCACACAAGCTACAGGCTCTTCCGCTCAGGTCCAGACTTAAAGTCTTGCTCTTCAGCTGAATATATAGTATATAGCAACCTAAGCGTGCAATCCTTCTGATCCCAGCAGAAACAGTGGCATCGGCAGCCAGACGCAAGGGTAAGTACTTACAAAACTATCTTTATTCCACAGGGTTAGAATGCAACTGTTTTTTTTTTTTTTTTTGCAAAACATGGAGAACCCCCTTTAATATTAAAGCTTTGTCTTCCTCTTTATCTTCCATAACAAACATCACATCAAAATAAATAATATGGGCACATGTAGGAGATGTGCCTTCTAGCATACTGACCATCAGGTACTTGGATTTGTGATATGATAGGCCATAATGGGATTCAGCCACAATGAACTACATCTACTTCATTACCTAGCAAGTTCCCTGTAAAGATACTTAATTTGCTTGTCTATCTCTGTATAAGATACTCAAGTTCTTTTTGCTCAATCTATCTGCACACCTATAGCACTCTTTTTATATAGTTTATATACTTATATAATTTTCAATATTTCTGTAAGCAGGGAGAAAGTAAAGGGTTGCATTAATTGAAGTTTGCTTCTACTCTGCTCTAGATTAGGAACTTGAAGGAGCTAGTTATTGCAGTGCTGTTCCCACTGACTTTAAGTAGTAACCACCTCAGTCCAACTGCACAACAGACGGACCGGGCTACTCTCACACCAGAGCTACAACAGAAGAACTGGTCGGTGAAGGTGAGGAGTGTTGGACCCCCACCGATCAGATACTGATGGCCTGTCCTGAGGAGTGCTGCTTTCATCTTTCATTCTTTGTGGACACATATCCTTTAAAGTTTCTATAAAATGATACCTTGACAAAAAAGTGTTGCTTTACCTGAACTCAAAAGTATCAGGGCGAAAGATCTCCACAGTGTGCGACGGACCGCGCAGATTCACAACAAAGACCTTCACTTGAGGAATGGGTTGTCCAGCCTGCAAGTATTGAAAATAATATATGGTCACTGCCCAGAAAAGAAGCTATAAAGATTAATGTGTGGGTATGGACTCCTGCATCTTTTTACTAAGCATTTTACAAATGAATGTAGATTCTGTATCATAGACTGGGTTGCCAGCATGAACTTTTAGTTTTTTTTCTGGACATCTTATACAAAAATCACGGACAAACAACATTTTTTATGGACAAATTGGACGAATCACATGTAACATGTTTGTAAGACCACTTTCACACTGTCAGTATTTGATCAAACCCATCAGTAATTTGTAAGCCAAAACCATGAGTGGAATCTAGAGAGAAAACATTATGGTCGAAAGATGTGCGCCCCTTCTGTATTTTAGACCCACTTTTGGTTTTGACTTACAAATACTGATAAAATACTGACCACATAAAATTAGTGGCAGGTATTCCAGTTGTAGTAAGTTATTCCCTATCCACAGGATATGAGAAAACTATTAGATCCACAGTGGTCCGGTCGCTGGGAGCCTCATCAATCATGAGAACAGGGACCTCCTACCCCTTGGGACCCCACAATGAATGGAGCAGCAAGTCTAGCATGTGCAGTGCCGCTCTATTCATCTCCATAGAGTTCCGGGATGTACTCCCTATATCTATCTATATATCTATCTATCTATCTATCTAAAGATGCAAAATGGCCGCACACTCAGAAAAAATTGAAAATAAAATGTTATTTTATCCACCTGTGGTCACAACATTTCAGCTCAACAAAAGAGTGTTTCTCAATAGAGTGTTATTTTCAATCTTTCCTGATCGTTATGACTTTTTTTCTTAAGCCATTGGGAAATAGTCTAGTCCCCTTGGGCTTGCAACTCTTTTTTTCTTTGCTTTATTCCTGTGATACCATATTGCATCTATCTATCTATCTATCTATCTATCTATCTATCTATCTATCTTTGTGTATGTTGTCAATGATATACCTAAAGGGAAAATATATATTTTGCTGGTGTTTTGGATGACCCAATCAGTTCGTACCTAAATCAATACCCCCATAGAACAATTATGTTTTTCTACTATGTAATTATTGCCTTTTTCAGCTTTGCTCAAAGCAGGCATAAATCAAAGTAAGAGTCAGCAAAACCCTTCATTTGTGACTCTTACTTTGATTTATGCCTGCTTGAAATTAGTGGCAGGTATTCTCAGCTGGTCATGAATTTGCTCCAGGGGCTTTGGAAGTACTTTGGAAGCTGAGAACAGTTTTTGACACTCAGCTCAACGATCAGACACGGTGGCTTCATGAACTTTCCTGGTGCTTAATTTTACAGCGGCACATAAAAGCTTCGCCCCTGGAAGTTGATTGGGATATCGCTGGTCACTGTTCCCAGGCTACAGTTCCATGGCTGTGGTTACCAAACATTAATTTTCCCTGTGCCTGTATCCCATGTCTTGGGGGTTCTGGACGGGCAGAGAGAGTAGTAGCTCCAAACCCAGTAGAGACCAGCCATGCCATCCCGGGGATAGGCTCTTCATGGCCAGGTACCTGGTCGCTGATGTGCTGGATTTTAATGCAATCTCCAGGAGGTGCTGTTCTATTTAGCCACCACAAGAGGGCTGAAATATGTCCCTTTTGGAGCTTGGCTGGGACATCGGCAGGCACTGTGCCCAGGCTAGAGATTATTGGCGCTGAGTCCCAACCTGTGGTTTTACCAGTGCCCGGTTCTTATTTACTGGATTTCATGTAAAGATGAAGTATGAGGCAGGCAGTTGTTCCAGTCCAGTTGAGGCCGCCCATGCTAGACATGGGTTTAAATTCTCTCCAGGGGCTTCAGAACCACTTTGGAAGCTGACAGCAATTTTTGACATTGTGCCAATACAATTGAAGACCATTGGCAGGGATACAGAGCCTTCTGCATGGCACTAAAATAACAGGCTTCGGGCTTTGGGCTTTCCCCCAGTCACTGTGCCCAGACCAGAGTTCCATGTCTACATGTACGTGGCTCACGTCTCAGCCATAGTGGAGCTGCTTGGTCTTAGCAGATGCTCTGGACAGTGTCAGACTGGAGTTCCTTGGGCTCACCAGAGAGAATTATATTGAGGGCCAACCATCAGTCTATACTGGCCATGCACACATCTACTTCATCTAATTTAATTGCATTAGAAATAGACATTAGGGGTAAATTTTTATGTTAAAGCTTGGACCCACTGGAGGATCCTCTGGTACTCTGGTCGGCCAATCCGACAGTGTTTGTAACCCTTTCTTTTTCTATACATTTTATTTGGTATAATTTATAAAGTGCATGAGATAACAAGAACTGGTAACTATCTTAAGCCAGGTCAAACCTTATGTACACTGTAGGTGTTTTTTTTTCTAAGATAAGTACCTCCTACTCAAATAAGTGACCCCCAAGATGGTAATCATACATTATACTGCATGTTACAAACACAGCATATGGACAGCAAATGTACCCTCTAGGGCAGGGGTGCACAACCTGCGGCCCGGATGCCACATGCGGCCCTCAATACTGTTGTGTGCGGCCCTAACCCTCTGGTAACAGAAATGTATGTCTAGGTCTTGTGGCTGCTCACATGTATCTTTCATGTATTCTTCCATTAGATGGGAATCCTGGAAGTGTAACTAGACATTTCTGATATATACTGTATGTTCAATATGCTGTAAACATAGTATTTCAGTTGGTAATACCCCTTTAAGTTTTATTTTCGGCCCTTGGAAATGGTTCAGGCTGACAAGGTGGCCCCAACCAGAAAAGGTTCTGCACCCCTGCTCTAGGGAGACCCTAGGTTCTAAATGGTTAAATCTAATCTGGCACCGCAAAGTGCAAAAATACATTTGTCTTGCACAGTTACAACTATTATCTGCCAAATAAGTCAGGAGTGGACATACGCTACCACACATGCAACCTGTGCAGATGCAGATTGTAAAAGAGAAAGAGTTAGTGATTTTGATGGCTTATCCCAGAAGTGTATACTGGTCATACATTTATGTCAAGTTTAAAAACCACTGAAAAGGAAAGTTTTTTCACCTTAATATTTTTTATAAGAAATGCTCACAAAACGACCCAAGGGACAGTGCCTAGCAATTTTCTCCATCCAAGATGATAGAAAATGGACTTTTTGTCTTTGGATAGGAAATGCCGAGAGTTGGTAAGTCTAATAAGCACTTCTAGTGCCCACATTAGCTTGTGGTATACTCGTATATACAGGACAAGGCAATTGAGATTTCATAGTAGAACATCTAATGAAGAAAAATTACAGAAAGCAAAGATGTTTTATGGCCATTAACTGGAATATGTAATGATGTTCTCCACAAGCAAATCTCTCATTAGAATGTCAGAGGGCTCAATGCTCCAACAAAAAGGAGCCAGATTTGCCATTTTTTACATTAAAAAAATGGTAGATGTTGTTTTAATACAGGAATCTCACTTCCGTGTCAACCATATGCCAAAGCTGTCTCACCAGTTATACAATCAATGGTTTCACAACCCCTCTCCCCATTCTGCATCGAAAGGGGTTAGTATAGCCTTTCATAGAAAGACTCCTTTTGTCCATCATACGACTATGGTTGACGGGGAAGGCAGATATATCGTTATTAAGGGTACTATAGGCCCTCAGTTGTTTACATTTGGGAATATTTATGCACCCACTACTGTGCAAGTGAACTGGCTTAGTGATGCCATTGCCAGATTTGGAGATTTTGCAGAAGGCACAATTATGCTGGGAGGTGACTTTAATGTGGCTTTGGTCCCAGGTCTTGACTGTTCGAACGGGTCTTCAGCTATGTCTTTGTCATCCCTGAGCAAGGTTAAAAATGCATTTGCTTCTCAAGGATTAGTGGATGCGTGGTGAGCATTGCACTAAAATGAAAAAGATTATACTTATTTTTCAGTTGCTCATTACTCATACCAAACACTGGATTATCTTTTCTTCCCAATCCATTCCCTTCAGCACTGCATCGCCTCACAAATCGGAAGTATACTTTTATCTGATCATGCTCTGGTTTTCTTCTCTATTGTAATACCAAATCGGAGTTTAGATGGCGATTAAATGAAACACTGATTAGTGTATACCAATATATGGTATAACACCCCCAGCCCCTCATAGTACATACTATAACATCTTGGGCCCTCATAGTATAACACCCCAACGTATGAAGTATAGATCTCCCTCCTTGCAGAGGCAGGAAGATGAGTAGGACACAAGCAAGAGGAAGGCAGAGCCAGCTTTGAGACCCTCAAAGTTGGTTTTGAGGGATCATCTAGTTCATACTGTGTATAGGATATATATTGATCCGGTGGCAAAATATTTTTACCAACAGTGTAGCTTGCTAAGTTAAGGCCCCTTTACACAGGCCAATTATTAGAAGTGGGGCAATTATCGGGAAGGATTGCGTCTAGAATGGCACCTTCCAGATAATTGCCCTGTGTAAAGGTAAAAACATCGCTAGTGCAGACACCTAAATCATCGTTTCTGACCAGCAGACTGTACTGTCTACAGTGATCCGCTGCTCACAAACAACATATTTGTATGGGGAAGAGCGATCACCCCTCCCCATGCAGCGGAAGTGATTGCTGCATTTAAATGTAACTCTCACCTCCTGTAACGAGCAGGCAATTATCGGGAAGGAACGTTTGGTTGCTGATAACTCCCTGCTGTGTCAGCCCATGTACAGGGCCTTTAGTTTTTGTGATTAGGTTAAGCTGTGACTGTATTGCTTTGGTGGTTGAGCCTATTTACATACATACAGTAACAGGTCCCCCTTGAAATATAGATTTGTATTTGTGAACCAATGTTACGGAGCTATTTTCAGAACTCCCATGGCGGTGAATAGCTGTGCTTGCCAGGTGCACTCTCTTTCACTTTCGGGGGTGGGGCACATTCTGGAGCATATGCCATCGAAATCTGAGATGGGCGAACCCCTTTAGTTCTCATGCACACGACTGTTGTTGTTTTGCGGATCCACAAAACACAGATACCGGCCTTGTGCATTCTGTACGTTGCGGAACAGAACAGGTGCCCCCTAATAGAACTGTCCTATCCTTGTCCATAATGCGGACATTTCTTTTTGCGGAACAGCCATGCGGACAAACGGGAACGGAATGCACATGGAGTCATTTCTGTTTGTTTGCTATTGCGGCCCTATTGAAGTTAATGGTTCCGCATATGGTCCGGAAAAAAAATGTAACGGACACAGAAAATAAATACGTTCATGTTCATGGGCCCTTAAGGTCTTCTTATCTACCTGGTTATTGTAGGGTTCAGGGTGCAGGTATGACTGTAAGTAACAACCACAGGTCCAGGTGCTGACACTGGCCTCCCGGAGCAGTGGTTCCTTTTAACCCCTTTTAAAAAAAATTATGTAAATGAATAGGTTATTGGCATGGTCAGTGTGCCAAGAGCCTATAAATTTACATGTTGTGCTTAATGGCAATGCTTACTCATGCATGCAGTACCATCGGCTGGCTCAGGCTGTCACACTGGCAGCTCAGTCCTGTACTGTGACAGGGAACAGAAATAATATTTCTACTGGGGGCTCTGTGAGGGTATTATTTATATTGGAGGGCTCTTCTACTAATGGGGGCAATCTTAGGGAGAGTTATCACTGTTGGGGGCACTGTAGGGGGCAGTATTACTAATGGGGGCCTTCTAGAAAGGAAATTACTATTGGTGGGACTATGAGGAGCACTATTACTACGGAGGGCACTCATTTTTCTTCAGGATAGTATTTGGGGATACTGGGGGGCACAGCGAGCAGCAGGATAACACTGTGGGGACTACAGTTTGGTGGATGATGATAGAAATGTGAGTAAGCTAAGATGTCTGTGTGTCACACTCTGCAGAGATGAGGCGCAGCTGAAAGAAATTGTCCGGACCAAATGGAGAAGATGATGACAGAGAAGATCTACATCGGAGGAGACGTCACCTGGGAGGCACTGGATGTGACAGGTATTTGCAAGTAAAGCAAAATGAGGTGTGCGGTGGGAGGGTCAAGAACTGGTCCATATTCATTGGGGCTTGGGCCCCGGAACTTTTGAGACCCTAGCAATGCCCCTGCCTGAAACCTCTCTAACATGGTGATAATTGTACCACTGTGTAGCACAATGAAGAGAGAAGTGCTGGTATCCTGAAAGAGTGGGGGAGATTTATCAAACGGGTGTAAAGTAGAACTGGCTTAGTTGCCCATAGCAACCAATCAGATTCCACCTTTCATTTTCCAAAGGAGGTGTCCAAAATGAAAGGTGGAATCTGATTGGTTGCTATGGGCAACTAAGCCAGTTCTACTTTACACCAGTTTGATAAATCTCCCTATTATGTTCGCTGCTGCGGCAGAAGTATGGAGGAAAATGCAAAGCAGGTGACTCAAAGATGCAATTATTTCTTATTGAAATAAAGGCCAGGACAGTGTTTTACATAAATCGATAACTGATAGTGACATTTATAACAGCCAGAGAGAAACAGCCAGACGTGCAAAATGGCTTCGGTAAAGTTTATTTGCAAATCTATATGCTAATGACAGCCTTAATAATCACTTGGTGGGTAATTAACATGCTGCACACACCTTGCCAAACTTCAGCTTCACTGTATTAGTAATTCTTTCAAGGACAAGTATTATGATCAAGCCTAGATTTGACTGAAGGGCACAAGAACTGCTTATTAATGTTAACTCTCGCACAACCACAAAAGTGTGAGAGAATACATTGACATGTATGCAGTCTTGTAAATTGCAGCTGTCAAGTTAAAATGAATGAGCTATGCTTTAAAAAAATTCTCTGTGAAGCCCAGGCCTAAGGGCTCTTGCACACGACCGTATGTATTTTGCGGTCCACAAAACATGGATCCGCAAAAAATACGGATGACGTCCGTATTTTGCGGAACAGAACAGCTGGCCCCTAATAGAACAGTCCTGTCCTTTCCCGTAATGCGTACAATAATAGGACATGTTCTTTTTTTTTGCGGAATTGCGGAATGGACATACTGACATGCGAAAACGGAATGCACACGGAGTTTATTGCAAACCCATTGAAATAAATGGTTCCTCATACAGGAATCTGCAAAAAAAAAAATTTAACGGACACAAACGAACTAACATAAACAGAAAATCTTAGCGATAATAGAAATGTTGGTGGCTCAACCAACCTAGATCTACGGTAGAGGTGCACACTCCGCGACCCACCCACGGTCGGTAAAACAGAAGTATAATAAAGTAAAAATAGTGGAGGGCACTCACTTATCCGGTGTTGCACAGAAGTACAAAATTGTTAGTTCAAAAGCAATAGTGTATTAATAAAAGAAAAACATCAATAAACCAAGGTCTGCCAAACAGTTGATTCCCAAAATTCACAGTCATATGGTATGTATCTACAAATCTACATCTAAATTGCCCATAGAACTGTAAATCAGCTTGCATTACATTTTATACCACATAAAATTGAAAATGTAAATATATAAAACAATGAAAATAAATCAGAATGAATCTGATGAAATATTTGGGGCACTTGATTGTTAGTGCACTTGGTTGGACTATTAGTGCAACAATTATGTACACACTAAGGCAAGTATTTCACACGGGCGAGTTTTTGCACCTGCACTGAATACTGACCCATTCATTTCAACAGGGCTGTGTACATGAGCATTGTTTTTTACGCAGCACTTGTGCGTTGCGTGAAAATCGCAGCAGGTTCTATATTCTGCGTTTTTCATGCTACGCAGGCCCCATGCTGCGTGAAAATCGCATTGCATCCGCAAGCAAGTGCAGATGCGGTGCGATTTTCATGCATGGTTGCTAGGAGATGATAGGGATAAGCAACCCGGACCCCATTAAAGTTTATTCACTGTATTATTTTCCCTTATAACATGGTTATAAGAGAAAACAATAGCATTCTTAATACAGAATGCTAACTGAAATCTCAGCTGGCTTGTTACTGCAGCGTCCCACGTGGCATCCCACGTGATCGGGAAACGGCTGCTTTGATGCTGCCGCGTTATGCCGAGCGCTTGTATTTCACCTTGTAGGTTCACGACCCACTGGAAGCTGACACCTGAGTTGGTGTAAATTGATTCCTATTCGCTGGAACCTCAGTGCAAGTTGATATATAATCTCGAGTTGACTGCACTCGAACTTTAGAACGCCCCTTTGTCTGTTATCATCATATATTGTTACCAGTTTGCCCAGTTTGTCTGGACCTTTTATACCAGGAGGATATACCTAAAGTTGAATTGTTTGGCCAATATAATCTCATGAGAGACTTTGAACATTATATGAAGTCCATTGCATAATTGAGCCGTGTTCTGTGCACAATTATATACGAGAGTTACAATCAAATTGATTTATTACTACGTGGTTATGGTAAACATGATGCTCGTTTAAAGGGTCTCCTCCTTACAGGCAGTTATTTACATAAATCGGGAATCCTCAGATGGAATATAGGGGCAGAAGCTAATACATTATTAGGTCAAACCTATTAGTGTGTACATAATTGTTGCACTAATAGTCCAACCAAGTGCACTAACAATCAAGTGCCCCAAATATTTCATCAGATCCATTCTGATTTATTTTCATTGTTTTATATATTTAAATTTTTAATTTTATGTGGTATAAAATGTAATGCGAGCTGATTTACAGTTCTATGGGCAATTTAGATGTAGATTTGTAGATACATACCATATGACTGTGAATTTTGGGAATCAACTGTTTGGCAGACCTTAGTTTATTGATGTTTTTCTTTTATCAATAAACTATTATTTTTGAACTAACAATTTTGTACTTCTGTGCAACACCGGATAAGTGAGTGAGTGCCCTCCACTATTTTTACTCTTTTATAAACTGAAAATCTGCACCAAAAGCCGCAAAAGAAAAATGCACCAAAACTTTGATAAATAGTGCAGATTTATGTGTGGCTTTTTGTGTGGTTTTGGTACAGATTTTCTGCACACAAACCTGCACTGTGTGCAGGTAGCCTTAGGGATTTTCTGGTGTTCCGACACTTTAACTGATGACCTATCCTCAGGATAGATCATCAGTATCTGATCAGTAGGGGTGCGATACCTGCAACTCTTGCCGATCAGCAGTCTGAAAAGACAATGGTGCTCCGCAGCTTACCCTAGGCCAGTTACATCATGTCCATCGGTCACATGGCCTAGGCGCAGTTCAGCCCCATTCAAGTGAATGGGGATAAGCTGTAATACCAAGTACAGCCACTATACAATGAACAGCGATGTGCTCGGTCAGCTGCGAGACCTGATGCCTTCCTAAACAGCTGATTGCTGGGGGAAACAGATGTTGGACCCCAGCGATCAGATACTAATTTCCTATAAGGAGGATAGGTCATCAGTTAGAAAAAGTCAGAAAACCCCTTTAATAATTTGTTTCTCCTGTCACGGAAAATGATATCAGAAACAAACCTGTCAGAAGAACAATCCTAGTAGTTACATACCTTAGGATAGGCATATCGTGCACATATTGGATAGTCAGCACCAACAAAGTGTGGCAGCTCCATCTTAGGTACAAGTGTGTTGTTGATGGTGAGATAGGCAAGTCTTGCACCATCTGGAGACCACCAGTGGGCAGCATAGCTATGTAGAACTTCCTCTGCAACACAAACACATCATAAGAGGTGCCATGTCCTACTGAACAAAGGGTCTAAAAGTGAAGAGCTTTTGGCTCCAAAATGAATTCAATGAACAAAAATAATCCCAAACAGACATGTTAGGTAATGCAGCCAACATGACAGTCAGTATATTAATTGGACTTGACCACATAAAATAATAAGAAATCAGAAGTCCAGTTGTTAAAGACTTATATAGAGAAACAGTTCACAAAATAATGAAATATTCTTTAAAATGCATCATGTCTGATCCTTTTTTCTCTCCACAACATCTGCCACTGGAGATATGGCAGATTAGATGGTCAGCCAGTCCTGCCAAAATTGTCACGCTCAGCTACCATTCATCTAATATGTATGGCCAACTTTACTATCAGAACATTACTTATCTTACACTGGTACTAAGCTACAGTCTGTATCACCACCCAAGCTGTAGTCACAATTCTGCAGACCTCAGAGCTCTACTCTCACAGCAGTCGAAGCTCAATGTCAACACAACTGCTTTGGTGTTTCTGGAAAGGATTGCAATGCCCCTGTTGCGGACTGCAAACCGCGGGTCCGCAAAACGCCCGCACCAGCCACGTGCACTCCACATCGCAGTGTGGACCCGTTGACTTCAATGGGTCTGCGATCTGCGAGATGTGCCGAAAGATAGGACATGTCCTGTCTTTTGCGGCGTGAAGGCATGGACCCAGAAGCCTGTGTGTGTTTCTGTGGGCTTCCAGGTCTGTGCCTCCATACCTGCGGGTCCGTAACACAGGCCCAGCGGCCCCACTGAGGCCTTAAGAGATCAGATAAACTCTTCCAATAACAATCAGCAGAATAATGAATGCAGCTCTTCGCTATAATCAGGGTCATTACAAGATAAGTAATCTAAAGTGTCTAAAGTGTCACAAAATGACTTTCTACGTAATAACTCTTTATGTGAGAATGCTCGGACTGGAAGAAAATGTCTGTATGTGGGTAAGTAACTGGCTCAGTGATTGAAAACAGAGGGTGTTATTAACGGTACACACTCAGATTGGGTCATTGTCACTAGTGGGGTACCTCAGGGGTTAGTATTGGGCCCTATTCTTTTCAATATATTTATTATTGATCTTGTAGAAGGCTTGCACAGTAGAATATCAATTTTTGCAGATGACACTAAACTGTGTAAAGTAAGTAACAAGGAAGAGGACAGTTTTCTGCTACAGAGGGATCTGGATAGATTGGAGGCTTGGGCAGAGAAGTGGCAGATGAGGTTTAACACTGACAAATGTAAGGTTATGCACATGGGAAGGAATAATGCAAGTCACCAGTACATACTAAATGGTAAAACACTGGGTAACACTGACATGGAAAAGGATCTAGGAATTTTACCCTAGGTACACACCTAAGCGTTTTTCAACATGTGGAAAGCCATGCTTCCCTATGGGCATGGTTCACATTTGGGCGTTTTACAGGGCGTTTCAACGCGCTGAAAAACGCCAAACACTGTCGCTTCAGCATGAGCTTCTTTTGGGCGTTTTAACGCGCCTATGGACCATGCTGAAATAGGGGAGAATCACTGAATCGCACGTATCATGCGCGTTTTTTAGTTGCAGCAAACGCGCATCCAAAAACGTGCGTAAAACACGCGTCATACGCGCGATTTACGTGCGTAGATATGTTCCCAGCCTTAGTGAACAGCAAACTAAGCAGTAAAAACCAGTGTAAGGCAGCTGCTGCCAAGGCCAATAAGATAATGGGTTGCATCAAAAGGGGCATAGACGCCCGTGATGAGAACATAGTCCTACCACTTTACAAATCACTGGTCAGACCACACATGGAGTACAGTGTACAGTTCTGGACTCCTGTGAACAAGGCAGACATAGCAGAGCTAGAGAGGGTTCAGAGGAGGGCAACTAAAGTAATAACTGGAATGGGGCAACTACAGTACCTAGAAAGCTCATCAAAATGAGGGTTATTCAGTTTAGAAAAAAGACGACTGAGGGGAGATCTAATAACTATATATAAATATATCAGGGGTCAGTACAGAGATCTCTCCCATCATCTATTTATCCCCAGGACTGTGACTGTGACGAGGGGACATCCTCTGCGTCTGGAGGAAAGAAGGTTTGTACACAAACATAGAAGAGGATTCTTTACGGTAAGAGCAGTGAGACTATGGAGGTGGTGATGGTGAGTACAATAAAGGAGTTCAAGAGGGGCCTGGATGTATTTCTGGAGTGTAATAATATTACAGGCTATAGCTACTAGAGAGGGGTCGTCGATCCAGGGAGTTATTCTGATTGCCTGATTGGAGACGGGAAGGAACTTTTGGCTTCTACCTCACAGTTTTTTAATTTTTTTTTGCCCTACTCTGGATCAACTTGCAGGATAACAGGCCGAACTGGATGGCCTTATAAACTATGTTACTATGTGCCCAGTCCCTGTCCATACCCAGGAGCAATGACTGTTCAGTTGAAGACTTTCTGCCCACCCTAGACAGTGTTTTAGATTGTATTAATTTCGAAGTCTTCATTTTAGGGCTCATGCACATGACTTTAAGTGTTTTGTGGTCCGCAAATCGCAGACTTTTTTTTGCGGGGCCGCGGAATGGGTGGACTGTCCGCATCTTTTGTGGCTCCATTGAGATGAACGGGTCCTCATCCGATCCACACAAAACATGGATCAGATGCGGACCAAAGCTACAGCTGTGTGCATGAGCCCGTATAGGAGAGCTTTGTATAACTGGTGCTTGGGCATTCAGGAATCCTGCAGATCCACTACACCTATGGCACTATAGACATGTGAAGGAAGTAAATGCATGTTTCACAAAATTAGTGAGCTTGGACTAAGAAAGAATGCCATATTATTTATTGGTCCTCTTCCCTACACATTCATTTTGCCTCTCCCTGCCTTGCCCTTTGGACCAGGTGTAGAAAACAGCAGCCAGTGTGCTCCAGGTGAGCAAGAGTTGCATGGTTCCAGAAGCAGTCTGATGCATTAATATTCCATAAAACTGCACTTTCTTCAGGTTGGAAGGGGAGACATCATCCATACCTTCCACCACGTCTTCTTTACTAGGTCTATGGATAATACAGGTATGACTAAATTTTTTTTAAATTTTCCTCTTACTAATAGAATAACTTGGATAGTGACAATGGAGGACACTATGGAAAAACTCACACGCTACGATAAAAGGGTTTCCCGGGTTTTTTAACTGATGACCTATTCCCTGGATCGGTGGAGGTCTGACACCCAGGACCCCTTCTGATCAGCTGTTTGAGAAGGCACCATTGCTCGCAGTAGTGTCATGGGCCTTCTCTCAGCTAACTAAGCATAGTGCCGTACATTGTACAGCGGCTGTGCTTGGTATCACAGCTCAGCCCCATTCACTTGAATGCAGCTGAGCTGCGTCTAGGCCATTAGACTGGGTCTAGGGAAAGCTGCAAGAAAGCAGCTGCACTTCTGTGATTGCCGATGCCTTCTCAAACAGCTCCTGGGTGTTGGACCCCCACAGATCAGATACTAATGAACTATCAAGAGGATGAGTGATCAGTTAAAAAAATCCCGTAAACTCCTTTAAGGTTACGTTGTGCAACCTGATGTATTTCAGCTGATAAATAAATGTCCCACAGCCTTGGCATCAACCTTCACAGCAGTTAGTATAACTAGTGTAATGATAATAATCATATATATTCACGTTAGTCTGGAAAAAAACTGACCCCCACATTCAGTGCTTCACCCTAGTTTTTATCCCTATCTGGCAGGAATTATGGAATGGTTATTAATGCATGTTCATACGAACGCTTGTTCCGATAATTGGCCTGTGTAAATGTGCAGTCGCTTACCCTTTTTCATTGAAAGCATGGTTGAAGCTGACACCAAAATCATACTTTCCGGGCAGCAGATCATCCAGTGTATGATACAGTGATTTGCTGCCTAGAAACAATCTGTATGGGAACGAGAGATCACAATAGTAATGCAGGTCTCACCTCCTCTGAGAAGCAGGCAATTATCGGAAACAAATGGTTTGTTCCCAATAATTGCCCGCTCATTGGACCCATGTTAAAGGCTATTTTACCAGTTTTATAATGTAAAAGGGATTATGCTTCCAGATTAGAAATTTACTGGATGTCAACATAGATAGATGCCTCTTACAAAACCTGACCTTCGTAAGTCCAGTCAGAGATCCCACTGAGCACATTTTCTGGATCTCCAGAGGAAGAAAGCCTGAGCGCTGGACCAGAAGCCACGTCTTGATAAAAAATATCATTTTCAAAGACGAACACCTGGAATCAAACAATAAAATAATGTGTATATAAAAGCAACAGCAGCACAATTTTAATTGGCAATGTCTAAGTCAATAACTCTATTATGTTGTACTAAGGTTCTTTGTAATAAATTTAAAGGGTTTGTCCCACACAAAAAAATATTTTCCATTTTTAAAACCAATGACTGGATCTGAATACTTTTGTATTTGCATGTAATTCTAAATTTATTATAACCACTCAGTTATTCAATAGAATCTATCTGTCTAGTTCCACCTGCTATTTGTTCTATTCCCTTTTTCTCTGTCCACCTCACTGAAGTGGACGCACATGCCCAATTCATCCTTCAACTCCCACCAGCCGTATCTCGTGTTAGAAGCTGTGACAAGTAGAGAGCTGCAACAGGAAGAAAAGGCCCCACGATAAAGGACACACCGCCTGAGAAAGGGCACACATCCTCAGCTACCAGCCTGAAATAAATCTAGCATGTGAGGTGTAGGGCTGGTACTAGCGTTTTGAGATATTGTCAAGTACTATAGTATAAATTACATTTTATATTATTTTTGAATTAGAGCCTCTTTTATATCCCAGAGCTGCATTCACAATTCTGCTAGTTACTGTTGGGAATGGTAAACAAGCTTGTCGACAGACACATCTCTTAACATTATGGCAGGAGCTACAGAACGACTGGTAAAAGATCTCAGACGATCTTGAAATATCCCAAAAGTTGGATTTTTTGTGATGGGTGCACAGTCATATGTGATCTCGATTGACAGGTGACTAAATGTTGCCATTTAGCTCCTGTGTGATGTCTCTCACCAGAGATGTGAATTGGTGCTGGCTAGCGTGAGGTGTGGCATCGATGGAATTTCCCGTAACTCAGCCTTAACCCCACAAGAGAGTACTTTACACAATGGATTCATAGAGTTCGGTCCCTAGCATAGACACTGATTAGTGGCACAACTGCAGATAAATTAACGTAGCATAGTCGTGAACAGAGCCAGGTGTCAGAACCAGGAGTAGAACAACAGATACCAGGCAAGCAATCCCAAGGCAGAAGTGAAATCCAGAAACAAGGCTAATGTCAGGGTCAATCATGAGTAAAGATTAGGATCAGGAGTGCAAGAATGAAATCAAGACTGAAGTTGGACCACAACCTACAGACAAGACATGACTGATTCCGTGGCCCAACAACACTAGGCTGCAAACCATGGTGAGGATAGATTAAGAGAGGTTGGCTAAAGCTGCAGACACTTGATGGGCACATGATTTTCAAATTCTGTGACCAAAACACAGCACCTCTCTCTGCTATCTTCATTGTCTACTGTCCCTGAATTCACTTACAGTGAAATGGTAGCCATTTTAATGCTGACTCACCAGTTGGCTCCCATGTGGTCCCCAGTTGGCATATTGCAGATTGGTATTGTTTTTTCCAGGTGGGCTGAGATTCCATAGTTCCCTGTAAATAATGGTAATACCTTATTGTTATTATATGTTACTGCTAATATCATTTTACTACGCTTATGGTTTATGTGGTCAGAAACCTGTGTTTTGTGACTTTTCGAATGCATGCGCCCTTACATTTAGGCACTTGTAGCATTTCGACTCCTTGCTTGTCACTGACAAGTGGTGGAGGCAGGGTATGAGGCATGGCGTGGGCAGGGCGATTGGCCATCGTACATTCACTATCATTTATGCCAGTTTCCTGGTGTAAATGACAATTGAAATCTACTCCAGTGCTTCCTCCGGCAGCGCACGGGATATCAAAGGCCAGCGTAAAACACTGGCCTTTGATAAATGACCCCCATTATCTTGTTTATCCCCTGCATTTGCTTGGTTTGCCTGGTGGTGAAGTCCACTGCTGTATGCAGGTAACTACTCTCCTCCTTTAGCTCCAACATTGGATTTGGATACAACAAGCCTATTGACATTATTGAGTTATCTGAGATATTTTTGTTACATTTCAGGTATTTGTGAGCATTCTCCAACATGTAGAAGTTCCTCCAAATCTTCACGTTTCAGTGCAATGGTTATGTGCATTGGCCTAGTGTCCAGTATTTTTGCTCCATTTTTTTTAACAATTAAACTATCTGGAAAATGACCCTTTTCTATAAATATGCCTCAAAACCTTTAATATACCCGAACACACTCACCTGCTCCTGATATTGTATACAGAGTATGAAGCGATGAAGGACACTCCTGCAATCTGCAATACATAAAAAATAACCAGTGTAAGCTTCTGGTAATAGACATTATTTCCAGAAATAATAATTTGACAGGCAAAAAGTAAGTTGCATTAGTTTGTTTGCTATGTGCAAAGACAGCTTATGGCTAAGATAGCTTTCTTTGCTGTAGTCCTTCAGTCCTGAATAGAAAAAAACGAAGACGTCCAGCTCCAAGATGTTTAAAAGGTGTTTTTCCAATACTTTATTCTTCAATAAAAAGTGCAAATACAGTGCAGATAGGAATATTATCTCAGATCAACGTGTTTCAGACTATATCAATCACAGTCCTTCCTCATGAAGATTCAGTCCTGAATAAGTTTAAAGTAAACTATGACCCCCAGAATCTGCAAAGGAGTCTGTCACCAGGAAATTCACTGTTATACCAGACATGATGCTTTGTAGGGCTACATCAGTAATGTAATGGCACCCTTCACTTAGCAATTTGTTGCCTCCATATACCAACGAGCAGTAAAGTGCACAGAGGACAAGTCCAATCTAGTCTGTGCACCCTTTATTCCCCTGCTTTCTCTGCCAGCCCCTCCCTTCCGTTCTTGATTGACAGAGCCAGGACAGATGACAACGCAGGAACCTGGTCCTGTCAATCAAAAAGAGAGAGGGTCCGGTAGATGAAGCAAGGAAGCAGGAGGAGCAAGGGTGCATAGAGTGGCTTGGACCCTTGGTGCACTAAACGTTTGATTTGCATATGTTTTAAAAGTTATTATCGCCATGTGGAACCAACATTGCCAGAATATAAAAAAAATACTCTCTTCCGCTTGATATAACAGGAGTCAGCAGAAGTGTTTCTACACATCAGAAGATGGGCCGTGACATCGCTCCATGAAGCGGATCACGGAATCATCATGAGGAACAAGCACGTAGGAAGAAACCCAAAGACCATTTAAAGCAGATACTTTCCTACTGAAAAAAGGTTTTCTACCCAAAACGTTAAATCAACCATGTCTTAGTAAATGAGAAGTGAGCACAGTGGCCACATTTTTGTAAGCGATATCGCTGGACCGCTTGTTGTCACTTTACAACTATTTCAACATATTTCTATTGAGAGAGAAAAAAAACATAAAATATAAAAATGGATCTTTTTATATACAATGAAAAATGTGAAAACATTAGTGTGAAGATCACATCAGATGAATTAGTATGAAATTTTACTTTTATAAACAACAAACAAACAAACATTAAGGCAAATGCAAATCATAACGTAACAAGTCTTCACGTTGAAATAAAACTTGGAACAAGGCTTAGTACAAAGGGTTAGCCAAAGTACTGTGGTTTATATGTATGTCTGTAATATTAAACTCTTCTCCCTGTGTGATCTACTGTAGGCTGTTTCTAAATAAAGCTTGGTACAATGTTAGTATAACGGCTTCTGAGTAGGGGGATACGGGGATATTGTAGGGCTCAAGAAGATCTTTATTAACTAGTATTTATATATATGGTTGCTCCATTAGATATCCTGGGGTGCTGCTAAGTGTTCATATTTCTTTAGTTTTCGAAGCCAAAATCAGGAGCGAATCATAAAAAGGAGAGGAAGTGTTAATGATAGATGCTTTCTCCTCTTTTATTTTTGAATCCACTCCTGATCTTTGCTTCAAAACTGCATTAAAAACCGGAAAACACGGCCGTATTCTTAAAAGAATTCCAGTGCAACAGACTATAAATTTATACATAATCCAGGAGTGATTACAGTTAATGCCATTGTCTTACTGTACTTCTTCTCTCATGTCTTATTCACAGTAAATATATATATTTTTTTCACTTTGAAGAACCACAATTTTGTTAGTCAGTGAAAGAAAATCCCAGGTGATCACAAGCTCTCCAGAGCCAGAATCCTGGATCAACTTTATTAATAGATTTTAACAATTTTGTACAATAGACAAAAATGTGAGCCACAGGCTGCAAAGCAGCATGCTATCCAGATACAAAAATTGCAATTCACTAAACCATTGTCAGACGTTCCAGGGAGCCAGTAGTGAGATGAGGAACCCACTGGCAGTAAGCAGCTGACAGTCCAGGAACGTGGTACAAGTATAGGGATAATCTAAGAGGGGTAGTCAATGTCCAATCTGGGTCGAGGCAGGCAGCGAAGGTTCAAAGGCGGAAGACAGTCCAAGGGTCAGTAATCGGGAAGGATACAAAGGGGGCAATAGGCAATAGGAGGATCCGCAGGGAGGCTAGGTGTTCACCATGAGGTGGAATAACTCAGCAATAAGCCAGAGCTCAGGCCAGGTCTTTATAGCCAGGGGAGGTAGGACCACGCCCTGGTCACTAAGGCAACCAGGAGGCCTCCCTCCCCGGGAACCAATGGCAGGTGAGGAAGGTGTGTACGGGGAACCTCCCCCAGCAAGGATAGCACCTGACAGCCAGATGATGCAGGAACACTATGCTCCCGGGGATGAGCGAGCAGCCTGCGTACTGTGCATGCGCACTCGCCGCGTGACTTGCGCACCCGCACCTCGGGCACCAGGTGTTCTACCGAGCTGAAGGGGAACCTGTGCCTTGCGCCATGCCCGCGGTCCCCGAGTAGGGGTAACACCCCCTGCTTCCTGACAACCATCTACATAGTAGATCTCCTATTCTTTAGATCAGGAGAAAAACTAAAGGTTGACTTTGTGGGCCCAGGGATCTACTCAGTCCAACTGGCCTCTACTGTATGAGTTGGGTATTACTGGATGTAGAAGTGCAACTAAGGGCTCTTATATTTTCCTGACTGGAATATGTTGGCAAAAGTCTCAGGGTTTAACATCAGCTTGAGGGATTAGCCAGCATTGTTAGTTGCTTATCATTGTGGTGCACCTTTTTCAGTGATTTATAGAAGTGTAACTACTCAAATGTGGACTACAAAACATGCAGAAACAGAGTAGTAGTCTAACCATAAGGAGAGAGAGGAGCAATGGAAAGGAAGTGGAGAGAAAGAGTTTTGATCTACGCAAGTCATTTTGACTGGTGTTCATCTGATTTCATACATCTCATCAAATAAAACCTTGTTTTATTGGATATGTCATGTGTCAAGTGGCATAGATACATATTAAGATTTACCAAATCCATTTGTCTGTGGTTTTGATTCAATTCAGGCTTGTTTTTCAATTTCACATAAAAGTTAGATGGTTGTTATGAAGATGCCTCCATGGATGTCATGTGTATACCATTGAAATTGTGCCAACGGTGGGCCCATGTTCCAGCACAGTCTACACATGAGTTTTGTGGTGGAGGTAAGGGAGGCTAAGAAGTGGTACAACAGTATGGCTCCACCTAACTGGACAACCTCTACTCTCTATTTTTGAAGGTGGAATTTGTTTGGCCCGTAGAAATTGACCAGTTGTACCACCTTTTAGACCTGCCTTGAAGGATAATTTTCCAATCACATAAAAGAGAGGACACAGGTGGGCAGGGGAGCGAAACTGAGAAGATGTTACTAGAGTTGAGTTAAGCGTTAGGTTGGGGCATAGTAATGACAGATCCTGAGAACAGATTATGCCTGCCATAGCAAAGCATGTAGTTAGAGAAGGTCAGAGAACATCTGCTTGATGAAGACCCACTGTTTGTGATCTGAATGACCTCACCAGCCTACAAAAGTACAGTGTCTTGTTTTTTTTTTTGCGGACCGCAAAATTATACTGTCATGTGCAATAGGCCTGATCCATAGAAATTACACACATTCGTTATTCTGCACCTTTTTTTCTGAATAATATGAATGGTGTATAATTGGGCAAAGTGTCCTCAAAATGTGAACATTTCCTAAAGGTTCAGTGTAAAGCAATTTATCGACTAGATAAATTCTTAATACATAAAGTAAAAATTCCAGTAAATACAGTAAATCAATAAATGTGGCCCTAGGTAGTCCCCTTCCCCAGATATATCTTAACATTAGTGTCACTGTTTCGGATTTTTCCTTAATAGCCAAAGAGAACCAGAACTTTCCTGTTCTTTTTCCAGTTATATTATTTGTAATTGAGAGAGAGAGAGAAATGCATGGGATCGCTGCAGCAGTCGCATAAAAATCCAACACAGCTGGATTTCTTGCGACTGCCGCGGCGATCTCATTCATCTCTATGGGATCACCGCTACCCCTTGACCAGTATCGCAGTGTAGCACTTGCCTAACCCTTTCCTAATGCAGCGATTTTCCATTTTCATCTTTTTCGTCTTTTGGTTTCCTGCCTTCCTGGAGCCATAACTTTTTTATTTTTCCGTTTACATAGGGTACTATGTAAACTAAATTCCGCCACGGTTTTACAGTATTTGTTTTTACGGTGTTCAATATGTGGTAAAACTGACTTGTGCTCTTCATTCTCCAGGTCAATATTATTATGGCGATACCGTATATGTATAGTTTTTCTTGTGTTTTAATACTGAAAAAAAAAAAACCCCTGTAACTTTTTTTTTATAGTTATGTCTACAGAGATGCATAGGGCACAGGACTATCTGTAGTTTTTGCTAATACCATTTTGGGGTGTGTACGACTTTTTGATCTCTTTTTATGAACAGGTCATTTATATTTTTCGTAATCAAACTACAGATAGTTAGATGATCCCGGCGCAGCCGTCCTCGGGAACCACAAGATTTAATTTTGTCGCTGCTAGGTGCACAAATAACTGGGTAGACTGCCAGTACACCCTATAATATGCATATACGTATAAAAAGTTCAAAAACGTAAACCCGCTCTGACTAATTTAGTATCAAACAATACTATATTATTATAAGGCACACTAAAATGCACTTGCCTTTCAAGTGGTAGTGTGAGTCTTTTTTCTTTGATCTCTTCCAAAGATATATAGGAACTGATCCAAAAGCTTCCGCTTCTTCTAACCTTAACATGCAGGGAGAAGTTACGCTGTAACCAAGAAGACGGGTATTCAGTGTGATGAGACACGCTCTACGGGTGCCTCCTGAGTCCACACTTCCTCCAATGGGTTTCGAAATATTCAGATTCCTTCATCAGGGATACGTGCAGTTGATGGTATTTAGCATTTTGTAGACATTCGTCTCCCTAGCGATCAGCTCAATTGAGGAGATAGATATAATTTTTTTCATGTGGACCTTTTATCCTTCTCTATATAGGGATATATCTAGTCCCTCCCTCTATAAAGCATGCATTTTATTTCTAAAAAACAGCTATAATGATCCAGAATAAGCTAATACCTAGCGAAAAAGAAAAACAAGATGTCCTCCCTCATTTGCATATATCACTATAGTTCCACCCATGCACCTGTTTACCGGAAGGCAAACAGCTCTATTTCCTCATTAAGTCCCGAAGGTGCGAGACTATCCAGGTTGTAGATCCACCTGCTTTCATTTCTGGACATAAGTTTAATTTAATCTCCCCCTCTCCAATCTGGTTTTCATTGTTCAATTGCCCCAAAATTAGATCCCTTAAAGGTCCCTCCATGTTTTTCACTATAATGGCGTGAGAGTAGGTGGCCAGCAAACTTTTTATTTATATTTCTTATATGTCCATTAATTCTTATTTTCAATGGTCTCTCTGTCCTCCACACATATACCTTTTCACAGGGGCATCTAATATAGTAGATGACTCCTCTTGTGTGACAATTAAGGTGACTCTTAATTTTATAGCTTATTTGCTTGTTTTTTATTTCAAAGATGGGATTTTTGTGTTCCAAAAAATGGCATGCTTTGCAAGTTTTGCAAGGAAAAAAACATTCATATTTTAGCTTTCTCGAATTTTTTTTGTTATTCTGGTGATTACTGATCATAATGTTCTTTTTCCTGTTTTTTATAGAAGGAGCTATTATTTTCCCCAGATTCCTTGCCTTCCTAAAAATAAAGCTGGGGTATTGGGTTAATTTTTCACCTATCACCTTATCTTGTTTTAAAATATCCCAATGTCGTTTTCTGATTTTTTTATGTCAGTAGCTTATTATTTTAAATCAATATGGTTAAGTCCAGGAAATGTACATAATTCTTGCTAAAAGTAGGCGTAAATTGCAAGTAAATCATTTTTATTTATTTCCTTACAAAATTCTTGAATTGAATATTCTCCTCCTTTCCATATAAAAATAATATCATCAATGAACCTGTTTCAGAGGACCAGATTTGCGCGGAGTGCCCCCCTGGGGTAAATGGTGGACTCCATTTGCAAAACTCGACGCGAATCTGGTCCCCATCGCGGTCCCCCACGTTTGTAGATAAAAGGTATCCTCAAATTTAAAAAAATTGTGATTTAAAATAAACATTATACAATCCACAATGAATTTAATTTGTTAAGGTGGTAGTTTTTTCTCCTTATTTAAAAAATACTCAGTTGCCTCCCTTTTTTATTCTCTATTATAGTGTAGAGGGATGTGACATCTAAAGTGCCTAAAACATAGTCGTGTTTCCACTCAGTTGTTTCCAAAATTTGCAAAATATATTTGGTGTCCTTTAAGTAAGCTGGGAGTTTCTGAACATATTCTTGTAAGATAACATCTACATATTTACATAATTTTGATGTTAAAATCCCAATATTGGAAAAGAATACAATGAAAAGAGACAGAACCAGCGTGTACCTCTGGTTGTGACCTACAACCCACAACTAGAGGAAAACTGCCAAAAAAAACATCATGTCCTACGTAAGGATGATCGACCAAAAACAATCTTCCAAGATCCCCCTTACTAGCTTACTGACAACCTCCAAATCTAAGGAACCTGTAAAGAAATCCCCCTTTTTCTAAAGTGACCGGCAAAAACACCCAAACTTATGGAACATTTTGGGCAGCCCACCCAGGGTGAACCGGTCACAGAAGACGATGTTTCTTTGAGAACCCCTAAACCGATCTAGGTGAAATTTTAATATGTTGATCACCCAGATCGGCGCTATAAGGGGACATATGATTTGTGGGGATACCTCATGTATAAAGGGGTGTTCCAGATATTGGGGAAAACTGTGACTTTTCTGCCTAGAGAGAATCAAGTTGTTACTTTATCAGGCTTGATTATCTCCAGGACTAGGGGAGGGAATTGTATGTTTATGCTGGAAGGGTTTTATGTTTCCATTGTACTTGATTGGCTATACTGTGTCCCTCCCTGTGGGATGTCCCCTTGCATGGGGACTTGCATAAAAGCCTATGTGTGTTAATAAAAGCGTGTTCTTTTTGTACCCTTCTTCTTGACTTCGGCTGATGTTTGGGGATTCGCATGCTTTATTAAGGTAATCATCTTATAAAGTTATTGGCATTTTGTATGGAATTCGTCTACTTCAACGGCCGAACGGAGCACTATATTCACCAGGCTC
The DNA here is from genome assembly GCA_033119425.1 of Bufotes viridis. Taxonomy (NCBI): domain Eukaryota; kingdom Metazoa; phylum Chordata; class Amphibia; order Anura; family Bufonidae; genus Bufotes; species Bufotes viridis. The sequence goes on along the minus strand of CM065591.1, from coordinate 412,630,029 downwards.
GGGCGGTTCGGGAGGAAACTACAGAATGTGGATTAAATATACTTGGTTTCCTTACAGAACCCATCCCTATAATATAAGAAGATGCAAAACCTGTTCCTATATAATGACAACAGATAAGATCCGGATCCTCAACACACAGCAGGACTATAAGATCCCTGGGACATTCACATGTTCTACATCTAATGTTGTTTATCTGATTCTCTGCACTAAATGTCCTGTTGGATGCCTCTACGTTGGAGAAACAGGACAGAAACTCAATGCAAGGATGAGGTCCCACCGCAACACAATTAAAGAGAAGAAGCTACACTTTCCTGTGGCTAAGCATTTCTGTAGCCCAGGACACAATGAAGAGCACATGAAGGTTCTCATATTAAAATGTAACTTCAAATCCCAAAGAGCTAGAAGACTGCTTGACACTTTGAATACTGGACTGAATTTGTCCCCCGGATTTATGACACACTACAAGATCTAAAGAGCCTTCTATAGACATAGTCGAGGCACCAGGTCTCTGAGATAACATCAATTTAGAGACCATAAAACTTTCACACCCCTTATCTGTAAGATAATTAAGGACTCATTCTCAAGATATTTGATATGTTGTTCTGTTATTTTTCAAATGTCTATTTATTCCCCCCTGTCTCTGTTCTTATTGTATATATATTGCTGTTTCTTCATATATTCTTGTAGTACGCCTGATGAAGGGACTGGTGATGCCTTGAAAGCTCGCTATGTAACCTCATTACTTCTATTTTTGTTAGCCATTAAAAGGTATCGCACCTGCAATACTCTGCAATATTTTGTTTCTCTTAATGAAAGCACTAAACTAGTTTTCTATTGGCTAACGGTACCAGACTTTTTCCTTTTTCTTTTGTTCTGCTAGACATGTTGATGTGTTTACTTTTGGGATATTCTTCAGTTCACAAATGTTTAGCGGGTGTGTCGTTTTTCTTTAAATTTATAGTTTTTGTTTTTTTGTTTTAAAAGGTCTTAGGAGGTCCAGTTGTGCTCCGGATTCCAGTCCGGATGTCCAATCACAGTTCAATTGTTGATTCAGATTGTTTCAGCTTTGCAGCATTATTCGCTGTAGTTTTGGTATTCTTTGGTCCTTTAAGCATTTGTGAGCTTGTTTCTCCTAATAAAGACTCCTTAATAAAGACCCGCGACCTATTTTATCCAAGCAAAGTGGTTATGTCGTTATTTTCTACTAAAGGGTATTGGCTATAAGCTTAAGGTAAGAGTTGGTTTAAGTGTTCGTAGTGGCAAGTGTGGCACCATGAAGTTTCTTACTAAAGTCCCTAAATCTAAAGTCACTTACTCTTAAATCACAAACTCAATACAAACACACACTTGAAATCAAACACGTGAACGCTCACAAAGTCGCATTTTTAGTATGCTTATAGAGTTGCTGCTCCCAGACAAGTTCAAACCAGACTGTTGTTTTTTTTTCCTCTGGATTTAATTTCCTGCTAATAAAGCTTAGAGTAGAGACGGTAAGAACAAGGGATGGAGCTATGTTAGCTTCACCCACATCGACATCCAGATGCAGTCCAGTGGTCAGCCTCAGGACTGACTGTAGAGGAGGAGGAGCAATATCACTGATGTTAGGTCTGAGACTGACGGAGTGACAATATGTGATGCCTGGGCTTCGATGGTGAGTTAATTCCAGGGGGAATGGCTGCCGCAGGAAGCACCTCCTACACTTGCTCGAATCATCCGACCAATTTTAGGAGGCTGCAGAGAGAGCAGTGCAGCACATAGTAAATAAAAGGGGCCTCCAGGATTGGCAGCACCCTTAAGTGTTAAATGCATGTGCTTAGTATGGCAGATGGTCACTCCAGGCCTGAGTCTGACCACCAGCCCAGGGCATGCTGGCCTCTGTATCAGTCTCTCCTGTGTGGCTGACTTCTTGTAAACTACAGGACTGCATCACCCACTATCATATTCTTTCTGGTGGCTCCCCGACCCCTCCTTCCCCACTAAGCTCCACCTTCTGCGTTCAATTGTATGTCTCTCCATACACCGAATTCTGCTAAAGGCTATCATTTCTGTCTTATCTAAGGGACCAAGAGGACAGTGATATAATATGTGAGTCCATATAGTGATTTGCTGCTGAGTTATAAAACTTCCCTGATTAACATTGTCTAATATTATCTGTGTTTGCCTTGTGCAGAATCCCCAGAGTATTTGTAACAGATGCAGCTTCACATTTCTGTCCCTTGCCTCCTGCTTGGAATAGCTGACAGAGAGAAACCTATCACAAGCAGGAGTCAGGGGAGATAGGCTGAAGATGCATCACATAGGATACACTGAGACTCTGCAGTGTGAGTAGAGGCTAGTTCACATGAGGCCAGTTCATACAGCCGATGGTAATATAAGCTGGCGCTGCGCGTTCGCATTCACAGCCCCTGTTGAAATAAACTGCCCTGAGCGATCCCCATACAGTTGCTGTTAAAATTAGCTGCCCTGAGCCCGTGAAAATCTGCTGCCCCGAGCCCGTGAAAATCTGCTGCCCCAATCAGAGCCCGTGAAAATCTGCTGCCCGCCAATCAGAGCCCGTGAAAATCTGCTGCCCGCCAATCAGAGCCTGTGAAAATCTGCTGCCCGCACAGCCGCTGTGAAAATCTGCTGCCCTCAGCGATTGTGCGCAGTCTCTAGCCAAACCCTCTTTACAGCCAATCAGGAGCCGAGCAGGGAGACACACCTCCCTCAGAAGCGTGGCGTCAAGACTGGAAGTGACGAGAGCAGCAGATTTTTACGGGCAGCAGATTTTAACAGAACACCGGTCATTTAATAAACCTTATCTCTAAACTACTAAGGTTGAGTTCACACCTCAGTTATTTGGTCAGTTATTTCCATCAGTTATTGTGAGCCAAAATCATTAGCGAAGCCTACTCAGACATAAGGTATAATGATTTCAGTTGCACATGTTCTGTGTTTTTGACTTGCACCTAGTTTTGTCCCACAATAACTGATCAAAATAACTGACCAAATAACTGAAGTGTGAACTCAGCCTCAGAGGTCATAAACACTTATTTAAGCCACATTCTTATCAGTAAGATAAGAACTGAGCTATAATGAGTGTTTATAATGTCAAAGAGCAGAGAAAAGGAGCCCATTAGCTCCCCAATTGACGGAAAAGACAGAAAATCCAGCTACTACGACATCTCAGCTGTGCATACAAAAAAGTATTCCATATTGTTAATAAGGACCAATTGAAAAAATTATTTTTAGATAAAATAAAAAAAAAGGTGTACATAGCCTTTAAGAATAGCCTATGCTACACTACATAGGCAAAATAAGTTTGCTGCAGTGCTTCTTTAATTAATCTAGGATGAAGTTTGTTTTGCCAGCTCCTGCAGTACATGTGGGCTGTCATGTCACTGACTTGTAAAGGTGGGTTTAGGATCCATTCAGTGTCCGCACCCGTTCCAAAATTATGCGGGACGGGTGCGGACCCATTCAATCTGAATGGGGACTAAATGGATGCGGAGAGCACACACTGTGCTCTCCGCATCTGCATTTCCGGAGCGCGCCGCCAAACTTCCGGTCCGCGGCTCTGGAACAAAACAGAACATGTCCTATTCTTGTCCACAGCTGCGGAAAAGAATAGGCTGTTCTATGGGGGTGCCGGCCGGGTGTATTGTGGATCCGCAATTTGCGGATCCGCAATACATAATGGACGTGTGAATGGACACTTAGACAGGCTGATGGTGCCAGCTTTTCGCTCAGTGAAGGAGACTGCTACATTTACATACACAGATCCCTTGTCCCCATACAGAATCATTGTTTCTGGGCAGCAGATCTCTGTTTAGACCACATGATCTGCTGCCCAGGAGCGATGATTGGTGTGCCTGCATGAACGACAGGATCACCCAATGAACAAGTGTCTTGTTCGTTGTGAATATAGGCGCATTATACCATAAAATAAAGGAGCGTGGGTGACTAATCGACTAAAGTCTGCAGCCTTTTTACTACTGTCTGAAATCAGGCTTACTGGAAAGCAAACATTCTTGAGTTTAATTAAGTTTTATTATTTGAGATACACTTTAATTGTTCCATACTTAGCAATGATAAATTTCACATAATCACCTCTACAGAAGAACTTGTTATTGGAATTGATAAGCAGCTAAAACAAGAATATTACCAGCTACTCTGGGCTGTCATTGCCACACATGGTCCAGGGAGCTCATATATCACACTTCAGCTTCTCTAGTATTAGCTTTCTTGCAGATTCAGCACAAGTTCATAAATCATAAAAGTTTCAGCGCCATCCAATAATGCATTTAATCGGAGTCTGGCAGACAAGGTAAAGCAGTCGATGAGAAACATTTGTCTTGCTACTGTTCACTTGCATTATTCAAGAACCTCAAAAAAGCCAGACTAAGACAAATTTGATTACAATGCATCCAAAAATGACTGGCCGTAAGAATAATTAGTGTAAGCAAAATGAGCTGCTAATCTTAAATTGGCCACTTGTAATAGCTGTCGGCAGGACCTTTGACAGCTGACAGTCGTTTCACCATATATACTGGTACTCAATACTCATGTTTGGGACAGCTCCAACAGAATCAAAAGGTTTAGGGATGTTGAAATCCAACACTATCCTTCTCTACCGCACAATGTGTGATGGTGGTAAGGCCCCAATACACATTACAGCATTGGATTATCCCAATAGAATTGGCAAATTTTATCTAATGTGTATGGCTAACTTTAGTTTTCTAAAAATCCGCTATTGATTACTGCACATTTCAATCAATGGCCACAATTATGGCGAATAGTATGGCATTATGTTAGGATGATAGAAGTGATTAGTCCTATGAAAAAAAAAAAAAATCAACATAACAAAATATTTTCTGCATATGGCTTGCGTGTGTCGTCTTGACGTCTTGAGACAACCCTTTTAATATTTTATTTTTGTTGTTCGTCAGTTGAAACCTTTACAATCCAATAAGAATACATTGGATATCAGTTTATGACAACCACTAAAATACCAGAGCTTCCGTGCATACAGTTGCACATACAACGTAACTCATCTAGAAGACGTTCCTACCTTTTGGCTTTTTGATATCAGGAGTAAGTTCTGTAGATCTGGGGATAACTTTGCACTGGTCATCTGCAGAGATATCTACCAAAATCAAAAATACTAGATATTAGGATATTACATTTATGACTAGAAATGAGTGAATCTCCGAAATTCCACCTTGACTGTTTTATAGACTGAGCCTTTAAAGGGGTTTTCCCACAAGGACATCAGAACAAGAACCATGCTTGCTAACTGTGGTCTTGTGTGAGTAGGAAAGGAGATTGGGAGCCTTGTTTTCCTGGTCATGTTGGTTACACAATTGGGGCCTTTAGTGGCCATACATTTATCACTACACATAGGTGATACATATGTTTCATGGGAAATACAGGAATGTCAAATGCTAGGCTGTTTTCACAACTTTCACAAACACAAATGAAGATAGCATAATTTATGCATTACCACCTCAACAACTGGTAACGTTTTTTCCCTGGAGTGACAAATGGGAACCCAATTTATGATATAGTTATGTTGTAAACTGTCAATATGTGTCAGATGGGAAAACCCCTTTAGACAGGGTCGGACTGGCCAACCAGAGTATCCTCCCGTGGGCCAAGGCTCTAATACTATATTGGGCCCCAAAGGTCCGGGACACAAAAATCCATTAGGCTGTCTTTAAGGCCAATCACTTGTCGCTAAGGTCTATTTCTTTGCTTCAAGACCTATTAGACTTTATTGATAATACATGGTTTGGGCCCCAACAATAATTTCTTCTGGTGGGCCTAAAGAACCCGAGTCTGATGGTGCCTTTAGATTTCTTGTGGCACTTGGGAGTGGTACAACCTAACAATTCAACCCTCTGACCAAAAAAGGTTGTGGCCCCCTGCATTAAAGGAGTTTTCTATTCCTCTGGATATGTCACCAGTATCTGACCGGTGGGGGTCTGACACCCGGGACCCTCGCTGATCAGCTGTTTGAGAAGGCACCAGTGCTAGCAGCAGCACCACGGCCTTCTCTCAGCTCACCAAGCACAGTGCCGTATATTGTATATCAGCTGTGCTTGGTATCACAACCCAGCCCGATTCACGTTAATAAAAGCGTGACTTCACATGGCCTAGGGAAAGTTGCAAGAAGGCCACAGTGCTACTGTGAGCGCCGCTGCCTTCTCAAACAACTGATTGGCGGGGGTTCTGGGTGTCGGACCCACACCGATCAGATACTGATAACCTATCCAGAAGATAGGTCATCAGTAAAAAAAACTCCAGGAAAACCCCTTTAATTCAGGGGTCCACAACCTTTTTTGGTCAGAGGGTTAAATTGTTAGGTTGCACCACTGCTAAGTGCTGCAATAAATCTAAAAGCAGTGTTGGACTGGGGTTCTTTGGGCCCACCGCAGGAAATTGTTGGGTCTAAGTAGTTACACATACTGGGTATATTGTGTATCAAAGGAAAATCATCTTTATATCTCCTGTCTTATGCATAGTTACCAACAGTTCTGGATTTGCATGGACTGTCGCTGATTTTCTGTGTTTGAATAAATTTTTATTGAGTTTGCATTTGAACAGTAACAAGTACCATATCATATCATAAGATCTAGATACACAATAAGTGCAGGTAGGTACAGCAGTATTGTAGTATAGGTACAGATTATACATAAAAAAGTCAAACAGGAACATAAATCAAGATAACACTAACTCCAGCAATATACCCTCATACACTTAGCGAGCAACAGAGGCCACAGAATAGATATACCTGCTTATCAAAGCAAGATCCCCATCATGTAAGAGGTTTCACACTTAGCAAGACCGAAGGATGCGTGAAAGGGAGATTGGTAGAGATACTTGTTAGATATATAATAAATTAACTCCCACATAACCCACCCATCCAATATCCAACACCAGGACCCACATGTGACATCACATAATAGCATCAGGTAGTGGAGTAGCTAACGAGCTGGATAACCAGGGTAACCACCGGTTGTGAGTACGAATCCTAGCCTTTAGGTCTGCAGAAAATATTAAATCATGATGCATATGTTGATTCACTAGGAGTGTCACCTCAGATGTCTGTGGAGTGATGCTCTGTTTCCAGTGGCGGGCAATGACTGTGCGTGTAGCTGTAAGAATATGAGCGACTACCCACCTATACGCAGCTGGAATGTCAGAGAGACCCAAACATAAGATGGCTAGCTCAGGGGTAAGGGTAAAAGGCAGCCCCGTAACCTCAGTAATGAACCTGTTGACCATCTTCCATAAGGGCAATGTTAAAGGACAAAACCACCACATGTGTGCCGGGTGACCCCTATAACCACAACCTCTCCAACATAAGTTTGAATAATTAGGTACAATGTGTGCCAATCTATCCGGAGTGAGGTACCAACGTAGCTGGATTTTCCTGTTCTGCTCTGCATGATTCACACAATTTGACGGTTTTACAGCCCAAAAAAGTGCCTTATGCCAAGCATGCAGATCAAAAGTGGAACCCAGCTCATCCTCCCATCTAAGCATGAAACGGAGTTTAATTGTTGACATAGGAGTAGTCTAAGTGTGGTACATGACAGATAAGCACTTGGACGATTTGGGAGACTGATGCAAAAGCTTAGACAGCTCAGTGCTCTCGGTAATTGAGACAGGCGCAGCGGGCCTCGGCAGGGTAGTCATAAAATGTCGGATTTGGAGGAATTGATAAAACACAGAGTTGGGTAACCCAAATGTTCTATGCAAAAACTCAAAATCCCGCAGACTGTTACCATCATATAGGCAGCCCAAGTTGTCTATACCCAGCTCACACCATTTGTCCAAGCATATATTAGGAATATGATACTCTAGGGCAAGGATAGGAAATTGACATTTGTCAAACCTACAGTGAGGTTTTGAGTTATCTAAGAGATGTTTCCACGCCAAGGAGGTGGCTTTCAAAGGGCCTGTAGGTAACTCAAATAAGAACTTGCATAAAGCTTGTGCGGCCAGAAAACCTTTGAGGGACCCTTTCTTTATGAGAGATTGCTCGAGTTGTAACCAACACTGAGGATAAGCAGGTCTCCACCACTCTTTGGCTTGTGCTAGTAAAGACGCCCAGTAGTACTTTCTGACATTGGGTACCCCCATTCCTCCCGCTGACAGAGGGGAAAGAGTCCCGACTTATGAATTCTGGGTGTGCTGGCGCCCCATATAAATTTCAGCATCCCCGCCTGCAATTTGTCTAACCAGGAAACTGGCATTTGCAGAGGAAGACATTGGAATTTATATAGAATCTTTGGCAAAATCATCATTTTGACCACGTTTATCCTGGCTATCCAAGATAAATGATCTATTGAGAAGCGCTCCTAATCTTTATTAATATCCAACATCAGTTCCCCGAAATTCACATTGACCAGTTGTTTAGTAGAAGTAGTTAAGAGAATACCTAAATAAGTGACATGTTCAAACTCCCACCTAATATGAAAGCGGTCTTGTATGGCTTTTTGAAGATCTGCATTGATATATAGCGGCAAAATATTAGACTTGGACACATTCACCTTATAATAGGAGACTTTGAAGAACTTTTGAAGGACTTCCCAAACTGCAGATAGTGAAGTGGACGGATTTGACAACGTTAATATCACATCGTCTGCATACAGTGTCAGTGTGTGCTGCTCTCTTCCCACAACTACACCCGAGATACCGGAATCGGTCCTAATGGCTTCCGCCAGTGGCTCCATTATGAGGGCGAATATAAGGGGTGACCGTGGACACCCCTGGCGGGTGCCATTTGTGATGGAGAAGGACCTAGATAGGAACCCGGAGGCTAGTACCTTAGCAGAGGGGCAGGTATACAGACCTATATTCCCATGGAGAATAGGACCTTCGAAACCAAATTTGCCTAGAACACTTCTAAGGTACCCCCAATGTACCCTGTCAAACGCTTTTTCAGCATCTAGTGACAGGAATACAGTGGGGGACCTGGAGAGCTCCGCAACATGAAGGAGATCCAAAACACGTCTAGTGCCGTCTCTACATTGTCTATTGACAATGAAGCCTACCTGATCTAGCTGTACTAGAGAAGGGAGAATTTTATGGAGTCTAGATGCCAAAATTTTTGAGAACAGCTTTATGTCCGTGTTCAAAAGTGATATAGGACAAAAGTTCGCTGGCCTATATGCAGTTTTCCCCGGTTTTGGCAAGGTGACTACTGTTGCCTGTAACATATCAGCGGGAATTTTACCTTGCTCCATGAATCCATTAAAAAGGCGCTGTAAGTAGGGGCCTAAATGTGATTTAAACGTCTTGAAATACTCGTTTACATAGCCGTCAGGTCCAGGGGCAGAGTTTGACTTTGCAGATCTGATTGCTGATTCCACCTCATCTAGACTAATTGGTTCATTCAGAAATTTTTAATCTAGCTGTGTTACCCGGGGCAGAGCTAGGGGCCGAAGAAATGCTTCAATGTCCTCTGATGAGGGTTGGGGGGTGTGGGAATCTGATCTCAAATTATACAAGGATTCATAAAACTGGGCGAATAGGTCAGCAATCTTTTGCGGGTGGGTAACAAGACTCGAGTCATTGGCCAAGAGTGACACAATTTTATTAGCTGCCATCCTGCGTTTTACTCTTCTGGCTAAAAGGGCCCCCGCTCTATTACCCATCCCATAATAGGTAGCCTTGCGTCACCTCAAGGAACGTTCATGTTGATATAGGAGCAGGGTTCGAAGCTCAGTCCTTGTGGCAAATATTAGCTTGTGTAGGGAAGGGGAAGGATTAGCCTTGTAGACGGACTCATAACGAGCAAGCGTTGCCAGCGTGTCAGTTAGAAGCTTCTGTCGTTGCTTCTTCAATCTGGAAGCTAATTGAAGTAGTAGACCTCTCAGATAGGCCTTATGAGAGCACCACAAGGTTGCTGCCGATATATCAGGTCTATCATTGAATTCAAAGAATTCTTGGATATCCGCAGACAACCTCGTAGCCCTCTCCGGGTTTTTTAGTAAATATGCGTTAAGTCTCCATTGCAGTGGAGCAGGATTTGGTATGTCCGTGCGCAATTCTAACGAAATTGGCGCATGGTCAGACCAGAACGTGAGACCTATATCAGTTTGAGCAACCAGCGACACCAGATTGAATGAAACTAAAAAATAATCTATCCTCGAGCATGAGAGATGAGAAGACGACAAAAAGGTGTAGTCTCGCTCACCCTCATGCTGGTATTTCCAAACGTCATGAACATTAGAGGATAAGAGTAGAGGGCGGAGTTCTTGTCTATTCCTATCTGTTTGCAGGGCGCAATCTAGGTCGGTTTGGACCGGGATGTTAAAATCTCCTCCCACCAAAATTTGTCCCGAGGCCACTTTCTCTAACTTTCTGAAGAATCACCGCATAAATGAGATCTGTTTTGAGTTAGGCCCATACACCGTGGCTATGGTCATAGCCTTATTGTCAAACACCCCAGAGATTATAATATATCTGCCCTTAGTGTCGGTGATGACAGAGTTTATGGTGCATGCCACGTCCCTCTTGAAAGCTATAAGAACCCCAGCTTTCTTTTTCTTAAATGCAGGCGAATAGAATATCTGCTGAAGGTCCCTATGTTGGCATCTACAAGAATCCTTCGCTAATAGGTGCGTCTCCTGTACCATTAGAACATTACAATGCGATTTAATCGCATCCTCCCACAGAAATCTACGCTTATGAGGGGAATTTGATCCCTTCACATTGATAGATAGAAATTTAAGCCCCATAGCAATGGTGATCTATACTGTGTGCAGCTACAACCTCTGGGCTCGGAATCGGCGGCATAACAACTGGGTAAATGCTGGAGCACATTAGATCAGAACATAACAAGGGGCCCAACTCATCTGGTTTGACCGACTCAGCTACTCCCCGGATACGAACGTTATTTTGACGGTTGCGGTCTTCTATATCATGTAGTTTGGTTGCCAGCCTGCCAACCTCCTCTTCTAGCTGATTGTGAGAGGCAGTTAGCTCCGCCATTTTGGCTTCTAGGTGCGATGTCCTCTCCTCTATTTGCGCCACTTCTGTTTGCACCTCCTTTAGGATGAGATGAAAATCTTCCTTTAGAGAGGAACGTAGGGTTTCAAGCATGTGGCGGAGCATCCCCTCAGTTATAGCTGACTGCTCATGTGGAAGGTTGCCATCTAACATGCCTTTCGGGGAAGAGGCGGCAGAACTGGAGCAAGATGGCGACGTCGCTTGTTTCGGGCTGAAGCAAGTCGGAGGCGTTTTATAGAAGAATTCTGTTAGTTTAGCCGGAGCTTGTCGCTTCTTGATGCGCCCCATTCTCAGCTCAGTCGGGCGGGGTACTTCAGACATAAATCAGCTGTAGAAGCAGATGTTAGCCAATTACAGGTACTGCTCGTGGAGCACTCAATCTATGCGGCCAGCGCCATCAACGTCCGGCCACGCCCCATACTGTCGCTGATTTTCAGAGGCAGTCTCTGCAAATTCAGGCTGTCCCAGGCCAAAAATGGGCCAGAATTATGTAAACGTTGCCCATTTATCCTGGTTTAGGGTTGTTCCTGGGGCAGGGACTCTTTGTCCCAAATTTCTCAACTGCAAAATTGGTAAATATGCTTATGGGGCCTCCATTTCATTTAAAGGAGTTATTTCTTACAAGGACTTTCTATATCATTAGGATTTTTTTTTTTTTTTTGGCTGATGTTCCCCTATTGTTTTAAAGAAGCACTCCCACAAAAATGTTTATTCTTTAACCTGTTAGGGTACTTTCACACTTGCAGCATGGCTATCCGGCAGGCTGTTCCGGAGGGTGAACAGCCTGCCGGATCCACCGTGCCGCAAGTACCCATGTGCTGCAGGTCCGACTTTTTAGTCCGGCGATCTCTGCCGTGCTGCGCCGTAGCTCCGCCCCCCAGCACACGGGTACTTCCGGCATGGCGGATCCGGCAGGCTGTTCACCCGCCGGAACAGCCTGCCGGATAGCTATGCCGCTAGTGTGAAAGTACCCCAAGATTTGCATGATGTAACCTGTAGTGCAGGTAATCTTCAAACCAGTGACTGTATTTGTGAGTTTTCCCCTCCCTGCTTCTCGGTTGTGTCATGTGACCAGCAATCAGACTTTCCAAATAACACAGTATCTTATGTGTGGACAGGAAGTCAGTTTCTCTATGTATTCAATGTCAGTCTGATAGTAATGATGAGAGGAGTAAGGCCTCTTTCACACTTGCGTTGTTAGGATCCGCGTGCACTTCCGTCGCCGGAAGTGCCTGCTGGATCCGTTACAACGCAAGTGAACTAAAAAGCATTTGAAGACTGATCAGTCTTCAAAATGCTTTCAGTGTTACTATGGCAGCCAGGACGCTATTAAAGTCCTGGTTGCCATAGTAGTAGTGGGGAGCGGAGGAACAGTATACTTGCCGCCCGTGCGGCTCCCGGGTCGCTTCAGAATGACGCCAGAGCGCCCCATGCGCATGGATCATGTGATCCATGCGATCACGTGATCAATGCGCGTGGGGCGCCCTGACGTCACTCTGGAGCGCCCCGGGAGACGCACGGGCGGTAAGTATACTGCTCCCCTGCTCCCCACTACACTTTACCATGGCAACTAGGACTTTAGCGTCCTGGCTGCCATGGTAACCATTCAGAAAAAGCTAAACGTCAGATCCGGCGATGCGCCGAAACGACGTTTAGCTTAAGGCCGGATCCGGATTAATGCCTTTCAATGGGCATTAATTCCGGATCCGGCCTTGCAGCAAGTGTTCAGCAAAAAGCGCAGCATGCTGCTGTATTTTCTCCGGCCAAAAAACGTTCCGGTCCTGAACTGAAGACATCCTGATGCATCCTGAACGGATTTCTCTCCATTCAGAATGCATTGGGATAATCCTGATCAGGATTTTTCCGGCATAGAGCCCGACGACGGAACTCTATGCCGTAAAAGAAATATGCAAGTGTGAAAGAGCCCTAACTGACTTTGTGTCCTGTGTAAGTTGGAGATCAGAGTGTTGGTCACATGACACAGCTAAGGATCAGAATGAAAGATATAATCTATACATTCACTGGTGAGAAGAGTACCTTCACTACAGATTACATCATGCACCTTTCTAACAGGTGAGAAAATAAAAAATTGTGGGAGTGCTAATTTAATTTTTCCATGAGAATTTATTAGGAAACAAATTTAGCTCACACATGTTGTATTATAGATGCTCCATACCAAAGAATACTGTTGCACTGGCCTGCAATGTGGGCTCTGACTGAGGACTCTTGAAGAACTGTCACCACAAAGTGCAGTGTATTTCTGACTTCAGGTGTACACGGGGGAGATATTATCAGTGACAGCATTCTCTGAGTAATTGTGTATACAGAGATAGATGTCATTCACTGATAACAGTATACAGGAATGGTTTTAAAGAGGACCTGTCACCTCTCCTAACATTCGTAACTACTTGCATTCCCCATGTTATAACAATTCTGGAACATTTATTCTTATGAATCTCTGTTGTGCCAATCTGTTATATCTAGAAGTTATTAAACTTATAGGAGAAATAATAAAGGCATGGCACAACATAGTCATAAGATTAAAGTCTCCAGAATTGTTAAAGCAGACATGTTAAGGGGAAGGTTACAGCTGCTCTTTAAGTTTAGAAAAAGCAGAGATATAAATGTACAAATTACTAGTTTCACTGAATCTTTTTGCACAAAACTATATATCAATTTGTTCAGCTCTAGTAATGAGCGGCAGGTGCCATATTCGATTTCGACGAAATTCGCGAATATTCGAAAGAATATTCGTTTTATATTCGTCGAAATCGAATACTCGTCATTATTCTAGTTATCGCGATTAATATGCGATTTAAATAATCGTGTATTGCGATTTTAACTTAAGGCTACTTTCCTATTGGTTTCATATCTAGAATTATAGCGAAGATGACGGGTATGACGAATGTATTCGTCATATTCCTCAAAACGAAGATAACGAAGTATTCTACATCTTCGTTTTAGCAACCTATTTGTCAACTTCGCTAATTCTAGCAATCAAATAGGAAGGTTGACTATAGAGACAACTGTGTTTAATTCGCTATGCGATTATATATATATTTTTTTTCTAAATAGAATAATTATAATAATTATATCAAGTAATATAATTATTCTATTAAAAAAATAAATAAATCGCATAGCGAATTTAACACAGCTGTCTCTATAGTCAACCTTGCTATTTGATTGCTAGAATTAGCGAAGTTGACGAATAGGTTGCTAAAACGAAGATGTAGAATACTTCGTTATCTTCGTTTTGAGGAATATGACGAATACATTCGTCATATTCGCTATTCGCTAATTCTACCAAGCCAACCATAAACTTCCTTGCTCATGGAGCGTCCCCATCACCATGGGAACGTCTCCATATACTAAAATGTACTGTCGGATTTGAGGAATTACGTTGAAATCGCAATGCGATTAATTCAAGTTATATTAATCGCATTGCGATTTCAACTTAGAGCTGGGTTTATAATGGGTCAGCTTGCTAGAATGAACGAAGTTAACGAATATGGAATATAGCAGCAGTGCTAAGTTGAATTCGCAATGCGATTAATTTAACTTGAAGTAATCGCATTGCGATTTCAACTTAGCACTGCTAGTGCTATATTCCATATTCGTTAATTCTAGCCTAATATGTAAGATAGCAGTGCTAAATTGTAATCGCAATGCGATTAATATAACTTGAATTAATCGCATTGCGATTTTAACGTAATTCCTCAAATCTGACAGTACATTTTAGTATATGGAGACGTTCTATGAGCTCCATGAGCACGGAAGTCGGCAGAAGCGGCAACGGGCACTGACTAGAGCAGCCAGGAAGCCAGGAATCCTCAGGACAGGTAAGAACTACTTTTGGGAAGTGAGAAAGAAAAAAATATAACTAAAAAAAAAAAAAAACTAATATTCGAAATAGCGAATTTAAAGCGCTATATTCGAAATATTCGCGAATTAGCGAAGTGCCGATATTCACTAAAAAAATTGCTATTCGAATATTCGCGCTCAACACTATTCAGCTCCTCCTGCCTGCAGACTACACTGAATTTTGTGGTGAGAGTTTCTGTTTAATGTAGTTTGGGTGCCTCCCTTGGTGCACTTTATTTGTGATCATACCCTATACCTAATATTGTGTGCACTGCACAATTATTGGGCGAGTTGTATTTTTAAGGATTAAATTTATTATTAAACAACTACAATACTGTTGGTCAATCCAAAATGTTAATACACTTTAAACCTGAATATTTAAGAAAGTAAAAGTGAGGTTTTTGGCTTTCTTAGGAGAATATTTATGTGTGCATAATTATTAGGCAACTAAAATCTAACGTTTTAAAAAGAGCACACAAGTTCTCAATAGGGTTTAGGTCAGGTGAGGAAGGGGGCCAAGTCATTATTTTTTCATCTTTATGCCCTTTACTGGCTAGCCATGCAGTGGAGTACTTAAATGTGATGGAGAATTGTCCTGCATTAAAAAATCATGAATTTCTTGGAAGATGCTGACTTTTTTCTGTACCACTGCTTGAAGAAAATGTCTTCTAAAAACTGGCAGTAGGTTTTGGAGTTGATTTTGAGTCATCTTCAACACAAAAAGGTCCAACTAGCTCATCTGTAATAATACCTGCCCATAGCAGTAGCCCACCTCCAGCTTGCTGGCTTCTGAGTTGAAGTGAAGCTCTGTGCCCTTTACAGATCCAGCCACAAACCCATCCATCTGGTCTGTTAAGGGTCACTCTCATCTCATCAGTCTATACAACCTTTGAAAAATCTGTCTTGACATTTCAACTTAAGGTCTTGTTCAGTAGTGGTCGGGTTTCAGGCTTCCTTACCTTGGCCATGTTTCTGAGCACTGAGCACCTTGTACTTCTGGGCACTATAGGGAGGTTTTAGTTGAGAAATATGACAGCACTGGAGGAGAATGGGTTCCTGGTCGCTTCACATTTGATTCTTCTCAAATCTTTGGCAGTTAATTTGCATTTTTTTTCTCAATGCGTTTCTTGCAACCCTGTTGACTATTTGCAACAAAACGTTTGATAGTTCTGTGATCACACCCCAATATCTTAGTAATTTCAAGAATGCTGCATACCCCTGAATCACTCCGTTTTGGACTTTGTCATTTTTCTTTAAAGCTAATGCTACAACATTTGCATTAGAGGTGCGGATCCGTCTTTGCAAATAAACAGACGGATCCGCACCAACGCTAGTGTGAAAGTACCCTAAGGCTACAGTCACACAATAGTGAACAAAAAGGTCCCATTCAATTGTATGTGGCTGTGGAAAAAAAAACTGCACTGTGAATAACCCCATAGACTGCAATTGTTCTTAAAACAGATGTGTGACGACAGTTAAAAAAAAACATCCATAAAATATCTGTTTTTCACAGATGTAGCCTAGACTAACCTACCTTGATTTGAATTGATGCACCTATTAGAATAAAAAAGCCCCTGTCCATGCCCGCCGCTGCCCTGCGCGTCTCTGCAGGCACTGATGCTGCACTGCTTACCTTCACTCCCCTGCCGGCATCCTTCCTAAGTTCTGCAGGCTGCAGCCTACAAGAATCATAGGCTCCCTAGCCTGCTCTACAGGGTGCTCACCTCCTCTTGGCCTCTTAAAGGGCCAGCGCGCTTCCGGCCAAATGTGTTCCCAGCCATTGGCTGGATAGTCTGTGGTAAATAAGACAACCTCCCCAAGGGGCAGTGGGTGGGGTGCCTGAGCTTAGGTTCCTAGTCTACAGCTTGTCAAGTGATGGTGCAATTTTCTGTCTGACTACCTGTGTACTGAATTCCTGCCCGACTACCGAATTTGCTCCACGTCTCCTGTCCTGACCATTGCCTGTTTATTGTTTTGCACTATTGTCGCCTGCCTCGACCTTGAATCTATTTCAGGGATATGCACCAATCCAGCCTCCCCTGACCTTTAGCTGGTTTCCTGACTATGACTATTGCCTGACCCTCTTGGTGGTTTGCACTGGCGATTTCATCCATCCTGAGCCGATGCTGGCTGCGGGAATCCAAGATGGCGCCGGCTCAGGATGGATGAAATCGCTCCAGTTCTCGCGAATCTCGCGAGATCTGGAGCGTCTTCTCCCTGGCTAAGAGCGGAGCGCGCTTATTGGCTGCGCTCCGTGCCAGGGAGAAGGCAGACACGCCTCGGAGAACTTTTGCAGGCCCGCCCAGTTGAGCCGAATGGCTCATTAGCATACACGGCGGGAGATATTGAGGGGGGCACCGCGGACAAACGGGGGCACATATCGAAAAAAGAAGAGGAGAATCAGCACCACCGGGGGCCAGCAAGTAAGGGTATATGTTTAGTTTAACATGCAATTTCAGGTGAAAGGTCCTCTTGTGAAAGTAGCCTAACAAAGAAACAAAAAAGCCTAAAGAAATCTATAAAAGGATGATTGCTGTATATGGTAATAATGCACTTTCCTGCTACCAAGTAAAGTTTTGGGCCAAGCAGTTTAAATGGGTTAGGGAATCAACTAAAGATGACCCCCGTTCAGAGCGACCTGTTGAAGCATCTTCAGTGGAAATTTGATGCAAAGTGGAGGGCATGATTTTGGAAGATCGTCGGGTCAAAGTCAGTGTTATAGCTCCTGAATTAGGCATTTCAATTGGCACAGTTTCCAGTAACATTCATGATGTTTTGATGATGTCCAAGATCAGATAACGGTGGGTGTCATGAATGTTGAAGTCTGAGCAATAAACTTGTCGCCAGCAATTTAGCCAAGAGAATTTAGACATGCTTAGAGAAAATCCAGGAGACTTCTATTCTCAATTTATTATGGGGGATGATGGGTCCACCATCATGATCCTGAGACCAACCAAGAATCCATGCAATGGAACATAATGGGTCACCAAAGACATTTTGTGTGCAGCAGTCGGCTGGAAAGATCATGGCAAAAGTTTTTGGGGAATGGGCAATGATTTCCTGATGACAATGCAGTCAAAGAGGCGATAACAGGGTTCCTGCAACAGCAAGAAGTCTCCTTCTATTCTGAGGGCATCTGATCACTGGAGGCGAAGTGGAATAAGTGTTGAGGTCAAAGGGGATTACATTGAAAAGTAGTAAGTTAAATTTTCTCACAAAATGTTGCTTTCATATTCAGGTAAATAACTTATTAAACACCCCTCGTAGGGGGATTATTAATATACTTACATAGGTGATATTACTCAGTAGAATGGTGGTCTTTTTGGTTTCTAAATTTTGTCTAATTAAATTACCATCTCTGGTTTCTTGGATGATTTCTGAATCTGAGGGGAAAAAAAAAGAAGAGAATAGCATTGTTGTGATGTTTTTTGTTTTGTTGTGACATTGATGTAAATGTCTTTTGCTACATGATATTGATAGGATTTCTACTCCTTTTGGGTGGGGTCAGCAATGTCTATAAGGCCTCTTGCACACGAACGTATTTTTTTTTTCAGTGTTTTGCTGTCCGTTTATAACGGATCAGTTTTTCCGTTTTTTGCTTCCGTTTTGTTTCCGTTTCGGTTCCGTTGTTCCGTTCCGTTTTTCCGTTTGGCATATACAGTATACATTAATTCCATAATGAAAATTGGGCTGGTCTTAAAATTTTCAATAGATTGTTTAGCAAAAAACGGAACGGATACGGAAGACATACGGATGCCTTTCCGCATGCTTTCCGTTTTTTTTGCGGACCCATTGACTTGAATGGAGCCACTGAACGTGATTTGCGGACAAGAATAGGACATGGTCTATATTTAAGGCTACATGCACACGACCGTTGCCTGCCTCCGCGTCCGCTCCTCCTTAAAATTTTGCGTCCGTCAAAAAAAACGGATGACGGACCGTTTTTTTTGACGGATCCGATTTTTATGCCAGATCCATTGTAAAAATGCCTATCCTTGTCCGCAAACGTGAAAAAAATAGGACATGCACTATTTTTTTGACGGAATGAAAACACGGATCACGGATGCGGAACAAAAACGGTTGACCATCCGCATTTTTTGACGGACCCATTGAAATGAATGGGGAAGCATCCTATCCGTGAAAAAAAACGGAACGGGGAATCAAACAACGGTCGTGTGCATGGGGCCTAAACGGAACAGAAAAAATGAAAACGGAAACGGAAGGCATACGGAGACACTTCAGTATTTTTTGCAGACCCATTGAAGTGAATGGTTCAGTATACTGAACTGAAAAAACTGCCAGTATACGGTCCGTAAAATACTGTCGTGTGCAAGGGGCCTAACACTGGTGCCAGGTTACCTGCTCCTGGTTGTGCAGCAGTATGTGATAACTGGATTATAAAACAGTAATAACTTTTGGATTGCACCCCAAAGACCACCTTTTGGATACTTTGAGCATCTTATATAAGTTCTTTATCAGAATTCTGATCATTGCTCTGGTATAAAATATAACACCACTTTGCTGAGCATGCATATATAGTAAATGAGCAGAGGGAACAATCGCTGCTTAGTGGAAGCAGAACCTCTGCATTTGTGCCGCCACTTGGGAGAGCAGTGCAGTCGCTAGATTGTCAGGGCCAGGCAAGATGTCTGGCCCTGTCAATCAACAGGCAGGTGGCTGCTTCTTCACCTGTAGGGACAGCCCCTCACAGGTGAAGAACTCTTGCTAATGAGATCAATTGATTAGTTAGAATCAATTTTCTCATCCCTATTCCATACACGTTGTCTGAATCAGACAAAGGGGGGGGGGGGGTGTTGTCAAATTTATGTGCATGGGAAAATGAGTGTAATATCTGTGTAAATAGCTAGTAAAATATCACGTTATTGATACTAAATACTCAACATTTTATGTAAACTTAGAATTCGGAACATTAAAACATAGTATTCAGCAGTATAGGTAACCTTTAAAAGGCCTGTTTCTTGTACTTACCACTTGCCCAGAAAATTTTGGGTACATGCACCTGGTAGTCTGGATTCTCAAGGTCAGATAATGTCAGGCATAACTTTTCAGGCTGTCTTGGGATATCTGATAAGTAAAGGTATAGAGTTAAAGAGGTTCCTCGGTCATTTCTTCTAATCTGTAGTTAGTAATAATCTGTAGCCAGAAATAGTGTTATTCCTCATGTACACACACTGTACTACTGATTAATGCAGAGTTTGTGTAAAGCTCAGTGACGCTTTAACTGCTCATGTGCATATGCATAAGGATCTATTCACTCGAACATATCCGTCTGTAAATGCGGTCTGTAAGTTGTGTATTCGCAAAACCCAGTGTGTGTGTGGGGGGCTCGCTCTGGTAGACACTTGGTAGCTGTGCAGGAAGCAGGGACACAGACAGGATAACGTCCAATTTAAGTGTTTTTATTTCACACTTATTTAATTAAACATAAGCATAGCCTTAACAGATAGGCTTAAACAAACAAACCCTGCTCGGCTGAGCAAGTATCCAATACAAAAAGACAGTCCCTGAATATACGTGAGACCAGCTACCCGTCCCACAGCTACAAATGGTAAATATTGGGTGGCACGTGCAATAACTTCTGTAGTTCAGCTTCTCCAGGTATGGCCACCTGCTCAGCTCTACACCGAGCTTTAAATTAGGCCCTAACGACTCATGTGACCTGCAGCTATGGGCTATGGAAGCCCAGGACCGAAGCTCGGGTGGAGCGAGCTTCCCACTGCCAACCTCACTCCAGGTCCCAGGACGTATTTTACAATTATGTCTATGTTAGCTATGGCTAACATAGACAAAACAGACCATCAACCCTGGTTTTCTGGTGTCTGGATTAACCCCTCAGTTCCCAGAGACACACCCAAGGCTTACCACACACAGTTTAACCATTTCAAAGGCAGATATCGGTTCTACCAAACTATGCCCTTCTCACAACAGATACCAGCCATGTGCGTCCTGCATTTTGCGGTCCCGCAAATTCCACCCTATGTTAGAGATGCCTATTCTTGTCCGCCCAGCAGACATCCACATGTGGACAGCACACGGTGTGCTCTCCCCATCTTTTGTTGCCCCACGAAATAAATGGATCCGCATTAGATCTGCCAAAAGTGCGGAACGGATGCAGACCAAAAATACGGTTGTGTGAATGGGGCCTTAAAAGTAATGTTTCTCCAAAATATAGCAACAAATCAAGTGAAAGGTATCATTACAATTAGCTGAGCTAGCCCTACAAGGCTCCTGGCTAAAAAGAGAATTTCCTTGTGACAGATATGTGAAAAATATTTCCTAGAGATTCCAACTGTGAGCATAGCCTATGAGTATGAGACATGCTGCTTTTTCTCTACTTACATGATTTTAGATTATGCATATCGTCCTTTAGTTTTAATTGTTAATTGTTTGACAATGCAAGTATAAATTAAAGGGGTTGTGCAGGGGTTTTCTATTGATGATCTATCCTAAGGATAGGTCATCAATATCAGATCTTCAGGGCTCAAACACCTGGCACCCCTGCCGATTGGCTGTTTGAAGAGGAGGCAACGTGTTGGACCGCCCGCAGATTTGATATTGATGACCGATTGGTCATCAATATAAAATCCCTGCACAACCCCTTTAACTATTTGGTTTAAAATATGATAGAACAGCTTCTTACCTGGAGAAAGCAGGAATATTGCTAACAGGACAACTGACATCACCACAGAAATCACCAGCACTGCCAGGCCTATTCCACGCCAATTACGGGGCGGGGCACCGAAAGAACGCATTTCCTGATAAAGAGAAGACAACGCTGTGAACATCAAAATGTTTTCTTTGCAACTGATGTTTTGTCCATGCTCTCTCCCTTTGTCCCTCAAATTCAAAGTTCAACACTTTTTACTCGCAGAGGCTGGCAAAGGTTGCCAGTCACTTTTCTGGTCACTCTCAGCTTGTAGGGTTGCTTCTCTCCCACACACTAGCTAGACACTTTTGTTGCTCACACATCAGCTGCTAGCTGTACACTCCCCACTATCCTACAGCCCCCAGCTTAGAGGGGTAGGGCTAGCCCACCCTAGCAGCTGAGTCTTGGGCAAGAAAAATGAACAATTTCTCCCTTACACAGCCTGTGGGACATAATTAGTGTTGTGCGAAGCGAGCTTCGGATGCTTCATCCGAAGACGCTTCATTCAAAACTTCGGAATAATACTGTTTAGAACTTCGTCTACGTACAGTATTAGAATATATGGGCTCCGATGAGCTGAAGTTAGTTATTCAAGAAGTCGCACGTGACTTTGTTGAATAACTTCGATAACCACTTTAAAACTTGAAACCGAACTCGGCTTCGGTTCAGATTTTTCCACTTTAAAAATCAACTACCGAACTTCGGCTCATCGGAGCCTATATATTCTAATAGTGTATGGAGACAAATCTCCGTACAGTATTATTCCGAAGTTTTGGACAAAGCGATTTTGGATGAAGCAACCGAAGCTGGCTTCGCTCAACACTAGACATAATATACATAGTAAAGTCACATAACCCCATTTAGCAGTGAACCACTGGGTCACTGCACACATATTGGTAGATGTGTTGGGCCACAGATATCCTGCCTGCAGCTCACCCCCTTCCACCTAAACAACTGGTCTTCTATATGTAAAAGTGTTGAGGGTTCCAAAGAAGGGGGAAAAAGTCTGCCATACAATGGCATTTGCAACTAGATTTCTGACGTATGTATGCCACCAAACAGGAGTGGATTGGCCATAGACCTTACAGGGAAATTTCCACCAGCATTGGCCCACTCCTTGTGCTATCACTACAGCATTTTCTGTAACTCCTATTTATTTGAATGAAGAAGGACCATGCCTCACCCAAGGCTGGATTATAGGGATGGGCATCTGGGCCATGGTCTGGGCCTGGCCACTACCCAGGGGGGTGGGGGCACAAAGGCCTCTACCAAAATCAGCAAAGGCAGATTCTTTTCTTTAGACCCAGATCACTGCAGGTGGTGATTATGAAACAAGTATGCCCAACCGCATCCATTTTCCATTATTCCTTGATGTCTTCTTGCTAACTGCTACAGCTTTTCTTCTCCATCCTGCAGGATCTACATATGTTCTTTCATCAGACCTCCAGAGTGTGTTCAGGGTAGTGCTGTCTCCTGGGGGCTGAATTCTCTTTGGGGCCTGAATATTTAAGTTATTTTGCGGTCTAGGGTCTGAATTAACAGGGTATTCCAGGAAAAGATATTTATCGTCAGGATAGGTCATCAGTATCAGATCTGCAGGGCTGCGAAACCTGGGACCTGCGCCGATCAGCTGTTAGAAGGGACCTTGAGCACCGCAGTGCAGGATTATTAAGACCAACGTCTAAAATAACATCCCTATTGGGACGTTAAATGACCCTGTTGGTGCATAATTTTAAGACATTTGGTAATCCTCGTCACTTTTAGAAGTGGAGTGAAAAGTAGGTCAGAATTTAGAGATTTAGGGGTCATTTACTATAGTGAAATATGCCCAAATTCGGTATATTTCAGGCGAATTCGCCCCGCTCATACCAGGTCTAAAATTGTGGGCGTGGCATGGGTGGGGAAAAATTCATCATTTCCTACGCCTGTTTTAGTCTTAGAAAATTGTCTAAATGTAAGACAACTCAGAAGCTGTCTTATATTTAGACTGGCGCTGGATGCGCCGAAGTTATGGAGAGGCCTGAGCCAGCACAGGGCCTTTATTAAGACTGGCGTCTAAAACGCTGGTCTTAGTAAATGTGCCCCTTAGATTTAGAGACATAGACACCACATTGCACTTGCAGCAAATATATCATTACAGTGCGATATTTCATAAATTAGTAAATTCTTTATTTATACGTTTTTTCAGTTAAAATTTCACAACACACATGCGAATACTTAGTGTATAGACGTACAGATTAAGGCACAATTCAAGCGATATACCATAGAGAACTCTGAGTAATGTCTGACACAGTCCATAATAAGGTTCACATTACAGTGTTGACCAATATCAAGAACTTAGAGTAGCCTTTGGTGGATACTGACCACCCAATGGGCCAATAGTAGGATTAACAGTACATGACAGTTCTAACACTCATTACATTTCAACCTGAGGATCCCTGGTCCACAAGGGGACACCCAGGTAAGGATAAGGGAGCAGGAGTGGTAGTGGTGGTGGTGGTGATGGTGGGGTTTCTCATTCTGACCGCACCCATATTCCCATCAGATCACCAAGCTGACACCTAGTAGTTTGTTGAGAAAGTATCAGGAGGGAGGAAACTTTAACTCTAACTGGATGTGGAACTAGTCGCTGAATTCCATCTATCCCACACCTTAAGGTATTTATCATGAGATCTATTAAGCCAACTGGTCATCTCCTCAAATTGAGAGACTTGGCGGACTTCGCTCTCCATTCCTGAACTGTAGGGGGTGACTTATCCATCCAGTGAAGTGGTATCAGAGATTTGCAACAGTGAGTAAATGAGTCACCAAATTGTTCCTAGAAGGGATATATTTGCTGCTAGGTTTTGCCAAGACCACCATCTCAACCGTAATCTGAAAGTTATGCTCAGATATTCACTTGATCTCCTCAGCTATTTCTTTCCAGTATAATTCTATCAGGGGACAGGCCCACCATATGTGGGACAGCGATCCCGTTCCGCTCTCGCACCTCCAGCACACCCGAGTAGGTGACAATCCCCTATTAAAGAGGAACTCTGGTGCCCTGTACCACCGAGAGAGCAATTTGTAATGGTTTTCCTGGAGTTTCACGCATGGTGAGAAACCATGTGAGTTTGCCAACACTGTTTTAGTTTCAATAGGTTTTTATTATAATTTTCAGTAAAATATTAAATACAACTGGATGTGGGCGCAGCCACTATCAGAAAATGAAACCCAATGTACATGCATAATCGAGTGATAATATATCAGAGCGAAATACAAACACCAGGGCATCCGCTCGGATGCTGCCAACCTGGTGGCGGGTGAGTGCATGTCGATACATGAATGGAAACAAAATTTTTCCTAGGAGGAGAGGTACAGTGGTCGCAGCCACTCAAGGCAATGTAAAAATTTCACATGAGAGAGGTAAAAAGATAACAAAATAGCAAACAAAGTAAAGGGCCAGTATAAACCTGTAGGACTGATATTGGTAGTCACTCCTTACCATGTGAGAGCTGGTTAGCAACAGATTGTGACTTCAACAAGCGGTTATAAACACAAACAAGATAGGAGAAGGGGGGGGAGCCGATGTCTCATGAGAGTATTATAGCAAATGATGGCACAGGTATGCCAGTAAAGAATAATCACAATATAGTTTCAGGAAGCGGAATGGCATGAGCACTAGACAGCCAAGCCATCCACCTATTAGAGGTTTGAACTCTACTGCGGAGGTCTGGTGCAAGGATAATCTCTTGTTGCATATACTGATTGACCAGTTGGTTGATTTCCGAGAATGGTGGAGTAATACTCTGCTTCCAATACCGGGCTATCACCTTTCTAGAGGCTGTGAGGATATGAGCCACCACCCACCTGCAATCACTTGGTAAGTTGGAGATTCCCATGCTCAGGATAGCCATCTGTGGTGACAAGGATATGGCGGTGTCAGTGATTTCAGAGAGCATGGACTTAACTTTAGCCCATAAAGGCGTCATATAGGGACAATGCCACCACATATGTGTTGGCGTTCCTTTATATCCGCATCCTCGCCAGCAAAATGGCGAGTATCCTGCAGAGATGTGCGCTATTCTTTCTGGGGTGAGGTACCACCTCAGTTGGATCTTCCTATTTTGTTCTGCATGGTTTATGCACTTTGAAGGTTTAATTGCCCACAAAAGGGCTTCATGCCATTGTGACAAAGAGAAGCTGACTTTGAGCTCAGATTCCCATCTGTCCATAAAAGGTACTTTCCGATCAAATTTAGCAGATAACTGAAGTTGGTACATTGTGGACAGGCCTTTCTTTGCTGATGAGGACAAGCCAAGGAATTTCACGACCTTCGCGACTGCAGGTGGAGGAGCAGAGGTATGTGGACGGGGATGTGCGTGCAACAAATTCCTGATCTGGAGATATTGCTAAAAACGGTTATTGGGCACTGCATATTTAGTGTGCAGATATTCAAATTGTACCAAGGTTTGGCCAACCTATAAATGACATAATTTAGTGATTCCTCGCTCCAACCATGAGAACAGGGAGAGACCCGGTATAAGATATTGAAACATTTGAAGAGGGAATTCTTTACAATTTAGGAATTTTGAAGGTTCAGAGTGGTTTAATAGCCGTTGCCAAGCCAGTATAGAGGCCTTCATTGGCTCAGTAGGCAAGGGGATGGAGGACTGTCGTATAGTCTGAGCAGCCAAGTAGCCATTAAGGGAGGAACCACTCAGCAGACCAGATTCCAATTGAAGCCAGCGCTGGGGCCCAGACGGGCACCACTACTCCTTCACCTGAGCTAACAAGGAAGCCCAGTAGTACACCTTCACATCTGGCACACCCAGACCCTCTTTACAAAGAGCAGGGTATAAAGCTTCCTTACATACTCTGGGCTTAGTGCGTCCCCAAATAAACTTCAGCATCCCTCTCTGAAGCTGGTCTAATACAGACATAGGTATACGGACCGGAATACATTGAAATTTGTACAAAATTTTTGAGAGTAGAAGCATTTATACCAAATTGATCCTAGCTATCCACGTTAAATTTTGGGAAGCTAAAACTTCATACTCTCTACAGAGATCTGCCTGCAGCTCCTTGAAATTCACTGAGACCAGTTGACGGAATGAAGGGGTCAATAATAGGATTCCCAGATATTGTATACGTTCAGATTCCCAGGCAAATTGGTATTTATGGCGGATGTTGGTCTGCATTTCTACAGGGACAAATAGTGGCAAAATATTAGACTTAGTGACATTGATTTTATAATAGGAAACTGTTGAAAACTTCTCCAGTATATCCCAAACTGAGTCTAGGGATTTTTCGGGGTTTGTCAGGGTTAGGATTACGTCATCTGCATAAAGCGTAAGCTTGTGGTTCTGGGACCCGACAGGAATGCCCACAATCTCTGCGTGAGACCTGATAGCCTCGGCCAGAGGTTCCATAACCATAGCAAATATCAAAGGGGAGAGGGGGCATCCCTGTCGGGTGCCATTGGTAATTTTAAACTGTCTAGAAAAGAAGCCCAAAGCAAGCACCTGTGCTGACGGGTTAGAGTACAACCCCATAATTCCTTTGAGGATAACTCCTTCAAATCCAAATTTGTGAAGAACACTTTCCAGGTACCCCCAATGCACTCTATCAAATGCTTTTTCAACATCAAGAGACAAAAACACAGTGGGGGCCCTGGAAAGCTCCGTGACCTGGATGAGGTCTATAACCCGTCTGGTTCCATCTCTACATTGTCTGCCAGCCACAAAGCCCACCTGGTCAATATCTACTAGTGAGGGGAGTACCTTATGGAGTCTAGAAGCTATGATTTTGGAAAAAAGCTTGGTATCCGTGTTCAAGAGGGATATGGGTCTAAAATTACCCGGAGTATCAGGTGGCTTGCCGGTTTGGGTAAGGTGACTATCGTTGCAGCCAGCATCTCAGAGGGAATGTGACCAGCAGACAGAAAGCTATTAAACAGCCTATGCAGATATGGAACCAGAGTGTCACGGAAGGTCCAATAGTACTCATTTATGTATCCATCCGGGCCTAGAGCAGAATGGAGCTTAGTGGATTTAATTGCATCGATAATTTCGGTGGTAGAAATAGGGGCATTTAATAATTCTAACTGCGCAGGCGTTGTGGCAGTGATAAGCCATCCAAAAACTCCACAATCAGCTCAGTGGTCGGTTGTGGGGTACCGGGAGAGATGTTTAGGTTGTATAATCTTTCGTAGAAATTAGCAAAGGTATCGGAAATTTGTTGGGGATGAGTTAGCAACCCTGCCGTGCCATCCTTTAAATGCGCTATCCTATTCGCCGCTGACTTACGCTTTGCCCGCTTTGCCAGGAGGGACCCAGCTTTGTCTTTCATATGGTAATATGAGGCTTTCACCCTGCGCAGAGATTTTTCATACTCGTAGAGCAGAAGAGAACGCAAATGGTTCCTAGCTTGGGAGTCGGACACACGATCCTGCAACAGGGGGGATGGGTGCGCCTTATATTCCTTATCCAATTTGGAAAGGGAATCAAGTGCGTCAGACAAGCTCTTAAGTCTGCCCCTCTTTATTCTAGAAGCAAGCTGCAGTAGCATACCCCTCATGTATGCTTTTTGTGTGTTCCAAAGGGTGCATACAGAAATGTCAGGTGTGTCATTAATACAGAAAAAAATCACTCAGATGTTTCTTTAGGTATTTCACCCTATTAGGGTGTTTTAATATATAGGCACTCAGCTTCCACTGTGGCAGGGGGGGACTCGGGACATCTGTGTTATTCTCTAAAGATATGGGGGCGTGGTCTGACCATGTGATAAAACCAATGGTGGAGGATAACGCCTTCCATAACAAATCTTGAGAGATCAAGAAATAATCAATTCTAGAGTGGGATAAGTGCACAGGTGAAAAAAATGTGTAATCACGTTCCCCCCATAAAGGTATCTCCAAATGTCATGGAGCTGGTATTTTGCAGTGAGGGAGCCAAGCTCTTGCCTACAGGAGGGGGACCGAGTGGAGCAGTCTAGTTCTGCATTGACTATGATGTTAAAGTCCCCCCCTACCACGATAGAACCTGAAGCAACTTTCATAAGCTTCCCCAAAAAGCGCAGCAAAAAGGACATTTGTCCCTTATTCGGAGCATAAACAGTAGCCAGAGTTATCGGGAGATTATCTATGGTCCCCGTCATGATAATATATCTGCCTTTACTGTCAGTGGACACCGAAGACAATGCAAACGCCACGTCCCTCTTAATAGCTATCAGGACTCCCGCCTTTTTTTTCCTGGCTGCATGAGAATAGAATATATGCGGGAAATTACGGTGTGTACAATGGTGTGAGTCCGCTGACAGTAAATGGGTCTCTTGCACCATCAGTACATTGCATCGTGAGGCCATGGCATCCTTCCACAACATATTTCTCTTAAATGGAGAGTTCAGGCCCCTAGCATTCAGCGAATATACCTTAAAACCCATAAAAATAGAAAAAAACACAACAGCAGGATGGTTCTCTCCCTTTGAGGTACACGTGGGGTGGGAAAAGGACATGAGGGGCGTCACACCCCAGGAAGTTTGCAAGGCCCTGTAGAACAGAAAAACTAAAAACCAAACCAAAACATAAAACATGTCGTAAAACACATGAACAGGGATAGAAGCAGGGATATCAGATCCCAGAAATAGAAAAGAGTAGAAGGGGTATTCACCCCCAAGAATGAGGGTTGCGTGGGAGCACATCAACAGAACTTACAGCGCTACCATCATTAGAATGTCCTGCCTAAGTCGGGTTCCAGTCCACAGGAACTTTTGGTTGCCCCCGCTGCAAGTTGGAGACCAGGGAGGAACCAGTAGGGAGTAGACCCAGGGCCATTAGCTTCTTTTCCGTGGCTTTGGGCGACGTGCACACATGGAGGACACCATCATGAGAAACAATGAGCTTTACAGGAAATCCCCAGCGGTACCGTATCTGCTTCTCCCGCAGGATCCTGGTCACTGGAGCAAATTCCTTCCGTCTGGCCAAAGTCACCGCTGACAGGTCCGGATAGATAGAAATGCCATTAAAGGTGTCGGTAGGTGCATGCCCTTTCCGGAGGACTTGTAAAAAGGCTTCCTTAACTGGATAAAAGTGAATCCTCGCCAAAACATTGCGGGATAGCGAGGGATCAAGCGAGGCCGGCTTGGGGATCCTGTGTATGCGATCCACTATGAGGTCTCTGTCCGAGAGGTGAGGTAAGACCTCCTTGAGCATCTTTTGTAAAAGAGGGAGCAGTTTGTTAGGGCTCACCTCCTCAGGGATCCCTCGGAGCCTGACATTGTTCCGCCTATTCCGGTCCTCCATGTCTGCCAGCTTAGACATCAGGCGGCCGACCGTGTCTTCCAGCGCAGCATTAGCATCAATGAGTAAGTTATGTGAAGCGGTAAGTTCCGCCATTTTGCCCTCTATGTGTGCAGTACGTTCTCCAAGCTGGCCTACCTCCGTTTGCAGTTCTTGGAGGATTGTATGAAAATCTTCCTTGAGGGAGGACCGGAGAGAGTCCAGCATACTACACAGCAGCTCCTCTGTAAGTGGTGGGTAGCTCCCGGATGGTTGTCTGGAGTGCGTGCTAGCTCCGCCAGGGGAGGAAGCTTGAGAGCTGCTGCAAGATGGCGGTGATGGCGGCTTCGGGTTCCCGCTCAGCTGAGGAGACTTATGGAAAAACTCCGTAAGTTTTGCCGGCGCCTGGTGCTTCTTCAGTCGCCCCATGATGAGACTGGAGGTAGAGAGGCAGCTTTGCATAAGAAAAGTGTCAGGAATAGCCGGTATTAAGCCGTTTTAGAGTGCTGGAAGCGGAGCCCCTCAACTAAGCAGCCTGCGCCATCAGCGGTCAGGCCATGCCCCCCGCCAACACTGTTTTAGTTTACATTGGAGTGAGAACGATCCCAAGCTCATGCTCCCACTCCAGCAGATATGGCGGTTTCAAGTTTTCACCCTGTTCTCCCACCAGGGGGTAAAGCATGGAGACTTTTCGCAGTTTGATGATTGGGGAGGAAATGAGTTTCTCGAACTCCATTAGAGATCTTTGCACTGGATACTTTCTCTTCACTGCCCCGCACACAGACTTGATATGAAAATTCCCTCGACAGAAAGTCAGAGGATTGGATATGTGATTCCTGACATGCTGCCTTTAACGAGGCCTCCAGGTCTGATAGGAGAGCATGTATGCTAATTCTGGAAAGGGCTCTCCAAACCCCAGGTACATCCTGTTGAGCCATACCCAGGGAGTCAGGCAATAGGGACCCCGGCAATATTTAATACATTTGGCGCAACATCACAACTCAAAGACAGACTTAAAGGGAGATTGTCACCAAAATGTGACGTTATACACCACTTACATGGCTCTCTAGCACACCTATCCATGATTCAAATGGTACCTTTGTAATTTTCTTCGGACTTTCCCCAGCAGGAAAAATGCAGTTTAATCTATATGCAAATGAGGGCTCGCAAGTGCCCAGGGGCAGCATTTGGTGTGTAGGAGCCCAGGCTGCTCTGCCTCCTTGTTACATTACTCCTCTCCAGCCTCTTCCTTAGCCTGCCCTGCAAGTTTCTTGCTTCATCCACAGGACAGGCCAATATCCCATGCATGCGCAGTGCATCGCTGGCTCAGGCATGCCAGGCGCCAGCAAACGCCGTGAAACCAGTGACTAGGGGGCGGACCAGAAGCAAACTGGAAGAATGGAGGCATGCGCACTACATGGTGCAATGCCGAGCCCACAATGGGCATCACACAGCGCATGCCCACACCGGCGGTGCACTGCGCATGCGCAGGATATCGGCCGTTCCTGTGGATGAAGCAAGTAACGGGCTAAGGAAGAGGCTGGGGAGGAGTAATGTAAAAAGAAGGCAGAGCAGCCTGGGTTTCTACACACCGAATGCCGCCCCTGGGCACTTGCGAGCCCTCATTTGCATATGGATTAAACTGTGTTTTTCCTGCTGGTGAAAGTCAGAAGAAAATTACAAAGGTACCATTTGAATCATGGATAGGTGTGCTAGAGAGCCATCTAAGTGGTGTATAACGTCATATTTTGGTGACAGACTCCCTTTAAAACCATCGCAAATGATACATTTCCCTCAATGTCTTTAACCTGCAATATAACAAAAAATGTAATCCATTGCTTAGGTTTATATTGGAATCTTATCAGGAGTGGATATAGCCAGCAGAGGGTCCCCCAACAAGAATATTACATGAGCATATGGCCCCTTTGCTCTCCACTCGTAGAGGAGCCCACTTATTAAAGAGTTTTCCCTTCTTTATTTACAGCAATTCACCAGTAATTACTAACTATGAAACTCATTAGCTCAGTCTCTTACATTCGGTTACCAACAGGCTTCAATATGGCAGGATGCTGTGCCCCTATGCAGCTGCACAAGTTGCACATACAGTCTGCCTGCCCCTACATCTTATAGATTTAATTTATGTTAAGGGGCCTTTGTGTAAGGTTCTCTGCCCCTACCTGTTCTTGTCTATGACCGTTACAAATATTAAGCACTCCATCCATGTGCAGTGATCAGGGTCGGACTATACTAATGAGACATTAGAAGATACTTCCACATCCTAAACAAAGCAATGGGGCTCCTGGGGTTACATAAAGCAGGATAAGGATGCATGCTTGTTTTAATAAAATCTAGAAACTGTTTTGGCATACATGCTGCATACTGCATTCTCAAGAGACTCGTAAAATGACAAAGTAAATAGACTGCAAGCTGCACACTTTCCATGATAAAAAGTATTGGAGCAGTTCCCAGGGAGCTACATGTGTAGAATGCAGTCCCCTAATGTTCACTGGTGCTGGCGGAGAGAATTAATGTTCCCTTCTTTTCTTCTCTCTTGCTTTACTTAGCTATTCCTTCACAGGTTGAAGAAAACAGCACTGAACCCTTAAAAGATCTGATCTTAAGTCACAATATTTGAAGAGATACAATAGGGGGATTTATTAAACAAAATTCTGTTGTAAATTATGGCAAAAAAAGGAAATTTTTTTGCACTGACCCATTTATTGTGTTTTAGATAAATTTTGCATCTACCTCAACAGTTTTAAAACTTGTCCGCATTAAAAGGAGTGCGTCAGCACCAAATTCACAGCTACATTCACACGACCATATGTGTTTTGCGGTCTGCAAAACACGGATCCGCAAAAAATACGGATGACATCCGTTTGGCATCCGTATTGCATCTGCTTTTTTTTGTGGATCCATTGTAACAATGCCTATCCTTAAACCAAAGTGCCCTAATTGGAACCCTCGGGATAATATAGAAATAACAAAAACGGTCGGTTGACCAACTAATCCCTTTAGGGGGTCCCAACTTATATGTATCATAAAACTACATTCTTTATTATATTTATTGAAACTACACAAAACAAAAAGAACCCTAAATGCTATTAAAAATATCAGGGTGGGTGCAGGGATTACTGTTACTCTCACTAATTGTAGCAATAGTAGGGTCAGTGCTTTATGTCTTTGTTGTTATTTGCAACAATAAATACTTTATTTGAAACAGTACATTGTGTGGTATTTTAATATGTTTTTGTTATTTCAAAGATTTTACTCTGGTACTGATTTACTTACTGTTTCTGCATTTATTAAATAGGTGTATCTACTTAACAGTTTATTATGGCCAAGAACTAGACTTGTTACAGGCTCCTTAATTAATTACAGTGTGACCTTTGTTCTGTTTGGTCGTCTCTCACATAGATTATTCAAGATACTATCAGGCGCGTAGCTAGAAATAGGTGGGCCCCATAGCAAAAAAAATTTAAGGGCCCCTCTCCCGGATCTCCCACCCCCAGATACCTATCAGACCTCCCACCCCTTCCAGAGCTCCCACCCAAACACCCCTCCAGGACCTCTCACCCCAACATCCCCACACCCCTCCCTAGATCCCCCCTAAGTGTCATCCACAGATCCCCCCTAAGTGTCATCCACAGATCCCCCTTAAGTGTCATCCATGGGGGATCTGTGGGTGACACTTAAGGGGGATCTGTGGATGACACTTAGGGGGGATCATCCACAGATCCTCCCTAAGTGTCATCCACAGATCCCCCTTAAGTGTTATCCACAGATCCCCTCCTAAGTGTCAACCACAGATCCCCACTAAGTGTCATCCACAGATCCCCCCTAAGTGTCATCCACAGATCCCCCTTAAATGTCATCCACAGATTCCCCCCTTAAATGTCATCCACAGATTCCCCCCTTAAATGTCATCCACAGATCCCCCTTAAGTGTTATCCACAGATCCTCTCCTAAGTGTCCTCCACGGATCCTCACTAAGTGTCATCCACAGATCCCCTCTTAAGTGTCATCCACAGATCCCCCCTAAGTGTCATTCATAGATCCCCCCCTAAGTGTCATCCACAGATCCCCCCTAAGTGTCATCCACAGATCCCCCTTAAATGTCATCCACAGATCCCCCCTTAAGTGCCATCCACAGTTCCCCCCTAAGTGTCATTCATAGATCCCCCCCCCTAAGTGTCATCCACAGATCCCCCCTAAGTGTCATCCACAGATCCCCCTAAGTGTCATTCATAGATCCCCCTTAAAGGGAATCTGTCACCACGTTTGAGCCTCGTCAGCTAAACATATGCTGACGTTCAGGGTCTTATTAGCATGCCTAATGTGGGCTCATCTATCCGATTAGTAGCGTTATTTTGTCAAAAAACAGGTTTTACTAACCTGTCAATCAAACATATAAGGTGCCCAAGGGGAGGTCCAGCGATGCAGGGTGCCCGGCTGCAGTCATCGCTGTATGTGCCCAGCGCCACCTCCTAATGCTCTGTGCCGCCTCTCCCTCCCTCCCCCTCCTCCTGCTGTAAGTGCTGGCGCGTGCACACTTCACTTGAAGAAGCCAATCCAAGAAGTCCGCGCGTGCGCACAGGCATGCGCCCGTGCGGACTTCTTGGATCGGCTTCTTCAAGTGAAGTGCGCACGCGCCCTGTGCGCATGCACGAGCCAGCGCTTACAGCAGGAGGAGGGGGAGGGAGAGGCAGCACAGAGCATTAGGAGGCGGCGCTGGGCACATACAACGATGACTGCGGCCGGGCACCCTGCATCGCTGGACCTCCCCTTGGGCACCTTATATGTTTGATTGACAGGTTAGTAAAACCTGTTTTTTGACAAAATAACGCTACTAATCGGATAGATGAGCCCACATTAGGCATGCTAATGAGACCCTGAACGTCAGCATATGTTTAGCTGACAGGGCTCAAACGTGGTGACAGATTCCCTTTAAATGTCATCCACAGATCCCCCCTTAAGTGCCATCCACAGATCCCCCCTTAAGTGTCATCCACAGATCCCCGCCTCAGTGTCATCCACAGATCCCCCCCTCAGTGTCATCCACAGATCCCCCTTTCAGTATCATCCACAGATCCCCCCTTCAGTGTCATCCACAGAGCCACCTTAAGTGTCATCCACAGAACCCCCCTTCAGTGTATAGGTTTTGTTTCATTAACACTGACCCTATATGTTTATGTTCTCATATAATAATTCAATCCCTTGGCTCGCCCTGCCTAAAAACTGACAGACACTACCCCTCCCGACATGTTTCACCGTTGCGTGCGGCTTCATCAGGGGAGTTGGGGTATTAGCCATGCCTATCCTCGTCTGGAAAACAGACAAGAATAGGACATGTTCTATCTTCTTTGCGGGGCTACAGAACGGACATACAGATGCGGAATGAATGGGTTCACATTCTATCTGCAAAAAAAAAACGTAATGGACACGGAAACAAAATATGTTCATGTGCATGAGGCCTTAGGGCACATTCACAAGACTACGCCGTGTTTTGCGGTCCAGAAAATTGCACATCTGCAAAACACGGATGCTGCCCCGCAATTTACAGCCCATTGTAGAAATGCCTATTCTTGTCCTCGATTGCGGACAATAATAAGACCTGCTCTATCTTTTTTGCGGGGCCGCATAATGGAACAACGGATGCAGACAGCACACGGTGTGGTCCACATTTTTTGCGGCCCCATTGAAATCAATCGGTCCGCGCCTGTTCCGCAAAATTGCGAAACAGATGCGGACTCATTCATATGGTCATGTGAATGAAGCCCTTAAACTGTGCACAACAGCAGGTAGAGCTGCCTCTTTATATTATACCCATACGTTCATCTGCGAGAACCGATCCTGCGATGTTAGAAAATCATCTTTGCATATACAAATTATCTCTCATAGAGCGTGGGTTCTAGCTACTCAGTCTCTGGATCCATGTGAGGTACAGGGCTGGTTCTAGCTTTGTTAGAATGAGATTGTCATGTACTATATGATGTCTGATTTTCATATAATAATGAGAGAACCCCTTTAACTGTTTTGGCCTTTTTTGTCCCTTCTTTCTTGCACCTTTACTCCATTTTCCTACTTCACCTCTTTTGATACAGCCATCCCGCTGAGGCCTTTTTCCAGATGCCTCCTCTCTGTCTCCATGCAAAATAAATAAGCATAACTTTAAGTGTAATATGGGAGCTGGAATCTTCTGCCGTTTGCTTCAGTCTCAGGATGCCTCCTCATTTCAAGTCATCTTAATCACTGATCTTTTTTTTTCTCCATAGGGTGAGACATCACCTTGTTTGTCAACTAGTAATATACTTCGCCTGGTTATAGTTCTGTATTTTGGTATCCCTGGCCAGTCCTATAGCTACCTTACTTTTGTTTGGTGGCATCAGAGGTAGCAATCCTCAAGAGGTAGCAAAGGAGTCTATCGCCTATTCTGAGTGTTTTAGACCTCTCAGATCTCTTTATATAACGTTTGCCCCCATTAAAATAGTACCTCTCTTGTGTCTCTCCCACGTAGAGATGCTAAAAAATGTACTTTTTAAAGTTATGCAAATTAGCTGTTGCAAGTGCCCAGGGGCGGAGTTATGTCCTCAAGTGCCCAGGCCCCTCAGCTATGTGCCAAAATAACCGCTCCCCTTGCAGTCCTCTGGCCCGTCCTGCTCTCCTACTTCGCCCCCCTCCTCTAGCTTGGAGATCTTGCGGGAGCACCACCGGGCCTGCGCAAGTGCACTGTTAAGATGAGTGCCTCTGCCCATAGTGGGCAAAGCAGTGAGCATGCGCAGGCCTGGCAGTGGCCGGCACTCAGGCAAGATCTCCAAGCGAGTGGAGAGGGACGAAGTAGGAGAGGTGGGCAGGCCAGAGGACTGCAAGGGGAGCACTTATCCCTCCACATAGCTGAGGAGCCTGGGTACTTGCGGCCGTAACTCCGCCCCTGGGCACTTGCAGCAGCTAATTTGCATAACTTTTTAAAGTATTTTTTAAGGCTCTCTACATGGGACATACACAAGAGAAGTACTTTTTTAATGGGAGGGCAAATGTTTTATAACGCAAACTAAAACACTCAGAATAGGTGACAGACTCCCTTTAATAAAAATAATGATCATGGAAAAATGAAGGCACCTAAGATTAGATAGATAGATAGTTAGACAAACAGTAAATAGATAAGACAGCTAAATTATAATGCACGCTCCCATATTAAATGGGTAGATTAGCAATGTTCCAGTAATTGAATGCTTCCATCTGATGACTCCTAGGAGGTTACTACTGCTGCTACTAAGAGAAATGTGCTGTGTATTGACAACCTGTCATGGACTGTTGGAGTTACTGATGACTACCAAATCTTGTCTGTGTTCTATACCTTACTCAGCTCTTCCTTTCTCAGGTAAAGCACATCTTCAGTGCATTTAAAACAGATGTCCAGCTTTCCCCCTAGTTGATAAACTGCACACAGTGTTATTAATTGTCAAGTTCTCGTATGGTTTCAAACAGGATTTGCAATGGTAATCTTTATTAAAGGGGGTTATCCAATCCCTATAATGACCCCCAGAATGACCAGGCCTCTCCTCTAGAGCATACTTACCTGCTCCCCGGCACCCGCATTACGGGTGACGCTAGGGAGGCTGATCACTGTTGTGGCCCGCTATTGGCTGCTCCCCCCGTCGCCAGATGTTTTGAACCGTGTGACGGGGAGATGCAGCGTCGGCCTTGCAGGAATGCGGGTGCCGGGGACCGGGTAAGTATCGGAGGGGCCGGGGCATTCTGGGGGTCATTATTGGTATTGGATAACCCCTTTAAAGTGTAGCTATCATTTCAGGTCACTTATTAGAATATATATGATGTATGTATATATAAACATGAGTCGTAATGCCGCGTATTTGCCGTTGAGTACGGAACCTGTTAAAAATTTTAATCCCATCCACTTAGATTGGGTCACTATCACTAGTGGAGTGCCTCAGGGGTCAATTTTGGGCCCTATTCTCTTCAATATATTTATTAACGATCTTGTAGAAGGCTTGTACAGTAAAATATCAATTTTTGCAGATGACACAAAACTGTGTAAAGTAATTAACACGGAAGAGGACAGTTTTCTGCTACAGGGGATCTGGATAGATTGGAGGCTTGAGCAGAGAAATGGCAGATGAAGTTTAACACTGACAAATGTAAAGTTATGCACATGGGAAGGAATAATGCAAGTCACCCGTACATACTAAATGGTAAAACACTGGGTAACACCGACATGGAAAAGGAGCTAGGAATTTTAGTGAACAGCAAACTAATCTGTAGAAACCAGTGTCAGACAGTTGCTGCCAAGATCAATAAGATAATGGGTTGCATCAAAAGGGGCATAGATGCCCGTGATGAGAACATAGTCCTACCACTTTACAAATCACTAGTCAGACCACACATGGAGTACTGTGTACAGTTCTGGGCTCCTGTGGGCAAGGCAGACATAGCAGAGCTGGAGAGGGTTCAGAGGAGGGCAACTAAAGTAATAACTGGAATGGGGCAACTACAGTACCCTGAAAGGTTATCAAAATTAGGGTTATTCACTTTAGAAAAAAGATGATTGAGGGGAGATCTAATAACTATATATAAATATATCAGGGGTCAGTACAGAGATCTTTCCCATCATATATTTATTCCCAGGACTGTGACGAGGGGACATCCTGTGCGTCTGGGGGAAAGAAGGTTTGTACACAGACATAGAAAAGGATTCTTCACTGTAAGAGCAGTGAGACTATGGAACTCTCTGCCTGAGGAGGTGGTGATGGTGAGTACAATAAAGGAATTCAAGAGGGGCCTGGATGTATTTCTGGTGTGTAATAATATTACAGGCTATAGCTACTAGAGAGGGGGCTTTGATCCAGGGAGTTATTCTGATTGCCTGATTGGAGTCGGGAAGGAATTTTTTTCCCCTTAAGTGGGAAAAATTGGCTTCTGCCGAACAGGTTTTTTTTTGCCTTCCTGTGGATCAACTTGCAGGATAACAGACCGAATTGGATGTCTTTTTTCAGCCTTATAAACCATGTTACTATGTAACACCATGTTCTAGAGGAAGAAATGTAGAGGAAGCGTATACTGGAATTCAGAGACATCAAGGAAGGGAGGAAAAGAACAAAGGGCCACCCAGCCAAGTAAGAATTGTAGATTCTTAATCTATCCATTTATTTACAAGCTGTTGATGCTCATGGTCTTGTGATCCTATTCTTACACTGCTGATTTTACATGTGTTTAAAACTGTTTTGATTACAATGGATGTAACTAAAGATGTGGATGTGGACTAAAGAAAGAAGACGGGAAATTGAAAAATCCAGTTGGTGCATGAGCTACACTGTATCAAGAATTTTATTTTAAATTAAAGGGAGTCTTTCACGTTTTAATCTGCTCATACTGTTCTGTGGGACACATATACATGACACTGATGGTACCTTTGTTTGGCTTTTATGAGCCTGTAAAGCATCAAAAATGAAGTTTGAAGTATATGCAAATGAGATTCCCAAGTACCCATGGGCAGCGTCTTTGCTCCCCTGTTTATCCTGCAGCCAGCCCTGTATCCCTGTGACGTAACTCTCTTCTGTGTCCAAAATCCCACACCTGCACACATCACCGCCGGGCCCGGGATGGTGCAGTACACTACCCACTGTGGTAGACTATGACCTGGTCCGGCGGTGATATGTGCAAGTGTGGGAGAGTGACGTCAGAGTGACGTCAGAGGGATACATGGCTGGCTGGGCACTTGCAATTCTTAATTTCCATATACTTCAAACTTAGTTTTTGATGCTTTACAGACTTACAAAAGCCAAACAAAGGTACTCCCTTTAATAGAAAGTGACTATATTGTTCTCCACAAAAGCATGACGATCCAAAGTGGTTACCTCTGCTTACAAAACCTTTTGACTGCTGCATGAACTGATTTGGGTGCAGCCTGCATGCCCAGCGCTTGCACAGATTATTTATCAGACAGTCTTTAGGGCATCCTAATGAATAATTACAATGGGAACCTGTGTTTTTATGTAAACTGCAGGATCATATAGGCATGCATCTTATGTAGGTAGGTTTCTACTTTAATATAGAGGTATATAGCATGCAAAAGAAAAACACTTCCCTATGGTATTGTCACTATTCAATTGCAGAAGTACCGATACAGGATGTATCTTAGGACTAGCGAATAGTGAACATGCTGAATAACAATGTAAGGGCTCATACACACAGCCGTAAGCGTTTTGCAGTCCGCAAATCGTTGATCTGCAAAACACGGATCCTGTCTGTGAGCATGCTGCCTTTTTTTTTCCTCATCTTGAGAAAAATCCTATTCTTGTCTGCAAAATGGACAAAAATAGGACAAGTTCCATTGTTTTTTTGCAGGTCCACGGGTGTGCTGTCCGCACCTTTTGCAGTCCCATTGAGATAAATCGGTCTGCACGAAAAACACGGATTTACCAAAATTACAGCCGTGTGCAAGTGCCCTTATAGTCAATGACTGAATAAAAAGGAGGATTTCTTTACATGTTCCAGATCTAGAATAATGTCATTTAATTGATTTCATAATAATCATGATTCTGTCGGTGAACTTCCAATTGCCAGTGGTTTCCAGGAACAGTGGATTTGAATTTTCATCTTATCTCTGCATGATTCATTAGTGCAGCCAGAGCGGAGGTTGTCTCTACCGACGACGGTCGTCACTTCACTCTGGACAGAAATCATCTAAGGATACTCATGCATGTCCTTACAACCGAGTAGTGAGCTACGGCAGAGCATTCCCC
This sequence comes from Bufotes viridis, assembly GCA_033119425.1. Classification (NCBI taxonomy): domain Eukaryota; kingdom Metazoa; phylum Chordata; class Amphibia; order Anura; family Bufonidae; genus Bufotes; species Bufotes viridis. The sequence goes on along the minus strand of CM065591.1, from coordinate 412,589,480 downwards.
GAGCTCCAGACTATGAACTGAATCTCATACCATGCAAACCGAGCTCCATGCAGAATAATTTCTCCACGGCGCTGGAAATGTCTGGCTACGACTGCAATTGCAGAAAAGAACAGTCATAAATTCACCTTTATCCAGATGCTAGAAAAAGGAACGTGCACAAAGCGTGATGGGTAGCCCTTCAGAATAGAAACTGAACACAGCATAAACAGACACCAGTAGATTTCAGGCATCTTCGTGACATCCTGCCATCTGGCTGCAAGACACCATACATAATAGACATTATTGTGTCTGACAGTTGGCTATACAGTAGTATGCCGCAACAGGATAGTGATAACTTACAGGTTGTCTATAAAAGAAAAAGAGGAACTGAGACTGTCCGTTGGTTATGCATGGAAGTAAATGTATATAGCACATACAATATATGGGTTTGCATTGGTATGTATGGTGTTCTGGGAAAGGCTGCAGTAAAATAGGAGGTGTTTGCCCCGGTAAAGGAGGGTGAGTCTAAGCCAATGTGATGTGGAGTTCCCCTATTCTAGTTCTGGTGGGTATACTCTATACTTGTAGACTGCATAATCAATAACGCAAGTCAAGAGATTCATAAATCTCAGGTAGATATATTACGCTGAGGATCCTGATGGTCATTTACAAGACATTGAAGTTACTAGTACATCTAAAGGTGCACCCCATGTAGAAGTGAAGGCACCAGACAGGCAGTTAGCAATATCAGCCACACATCTATCCCCATTCTGCAGCTAGACAATCACTATTCATTTACGGTAAGTCTTTAGTCATCCCACATGTAGGTAAGTAATGGAATCCTCAGATATACTGACCAGCTCCGGCCCAAGGGTCTGCTGAGCGCTGACAATCATTGTGGCCAGGAAGCGGTCACCTCTTTGTTATGGAGTTAAAGTGGAGTATGTCTTCGCTCCCTCGGCAGTGCAGTGAATGGGGATGCCTCAGCACAACTCAGTGTGTGTCTCACGCAGCCGGAGAAAGCCAATCTTCTATTGACCAAGGGAATTAATCAGAACGACAGCATAAAAAAAAAAACTGACTCTCAGCGAAATAACCCGCTGCGAGGGAAAAGGAGGATGTGGGGAACAAGCTGGTATTGGAGGGAGGAAGGGAAGACGAGCTTCAAAGGAGTGACTTCATCCAACCTACAGAATAGTTGAGGGAGCAAGTGTAAGCTAAAAAGATCTTCCAAACCAACATGTGCACCAGAATATCTCAATATCAAGAGTTCCTGCCTATAGATATCCACAATGAAGATGCCAAGATAGTCCATTAAAATAAAATAATTCATGTCACTTTTTATCATTGTAAAGGCAATGTCAAATGCAGAGATCAGCAGCATCACAAAAGGCAGGTGGTGTGCACGAATACTACTGACGTCTTATTAGCATGATTCATTTTTATCTTTTAGGAGGATTCCATAAAAATCATGGACAAATCTGATGAAACTAAACTATCTACGTCCTTTATGGACAGGCGATGTATACATGTAAGTGGAAGCAAGTGCTCAACTCCATGGCGTAGAGGACAGTAAACTGGTAGATGTGCAATGAGCAGACATACAGCACCAAGCCTTGTTCACACTAGGAAGAGGATGCTGAGGAGGCATTTCTCTGCAGCTTCAAAAATTGTAAATGATCATTGTAAAAATTCCAGCACTGGCATTCAGACTGGTAGTTGTCCATCAATGCAAAACTGTAACCCTTTCAGCCCCTCTGTACACTTTAGTCCTCTGCATCCTCTATATGGGAGGTAAAACCTGCCAAACTTAAAATGAATTGAAAAACCTAAAATTATCACTAAAATAAAATTTTAACATTTTAATTTCATCTAGTGTCTGCAAAATGCATGCCAAAATTAAAAAGAAAATCCAATTCCTCCATTTGAATTTTCTTTTCCAAGGCCAGTGTGGGTAATACCTGTCAAAAATAAATGTAAAAGTAAATAGCCATTTTAAATTTCCACTTTGTCAATTCATTCTCCTCTTCCTATAGTGGGTTTTTCATGTCAAAATCATAAATCAAATGAAAACACCAAGTAGAAGCTGAAAATGGTAGATTGAGATTTCAATTTCATCTCTTGCAGGCATTTTTCCTGCCAAAAGTCAAATGAAAAAGAAAGCCCACTTGAATTTTCATTTTAACGTTGTGCTAACATTCAGATTAATTTGAATGAGCAGCAGTGGGCATGGTGCAGCATGCAAAATGATGTTATTTAATTCCGGACTGAACGTTGTGCATCCGTTCCGTGCATTGTTGCTGTCCCCAATGCAAGGGCAACGTCCGTGCGGCGGCCGGGACGGATCGAGACCCATTAAACTTGAATGGGTCCATGATCCGTCCGCACCGCCAAAAAATAGAACAAATTCTATTTTTTTGCGTTGTGGAGGCATGGACAGAAACCCATTGCGGAGTGCAAATGGGCCGGTGCCCGTGTATTGCGGTCCCGCTGTATGCAATACGGCCACGGGCACACAACTTTCGTCTGCAAGAGGCCTGACTCTGTATGTCTACTAGAGGGCGCTGTGCTTCTCCACATTTCCAACAGCTAACACGGGATCAAGTTTATCAATCCAATAGATGGCGCTGTGACAGTGAAATCTTAGTACTGTGCTGAATGCATAGGATAAGATTATGAGTCTAATAGATGGTGCCCTCTTTTTGAGCGGTGAATTATACTAGGATTATGATTAGGGATGGGCGAATCGACTTCGGATGAAAGATCCAAAGTCGATTCGCATAAAACTTTGTATTAGAATGTATTGGCTCTGATGAGTCGTAGTTATTACTTTGTGAAGTTTCGCGAGACTTCGCATAATAACTTCAGAAATTGATTTATACTGTAAAAAAACATTTCCCAAACTGGGGTTCGGTTCCAAGGTGCAGCTGTTTTATAGCTGCAGTTTTCATGGTTTCACTTAAAAAAGTCAATTCAGAAAGCATCCGGGAGAATTTCGTTTGGGATGATGAGACAAAAATTGAGCTTTTTGGTAAGTCATATGTTCACAGATGTGAAAATGAAGCATACAAGGAAAAGAATATTGTACCTACTCGTACCTATGAGGTTTAGTTATGTTTTGGGGCTGCTTTGATACATCTGGCACAGTGCGTCTTAAATCTGTGCAGGATACAATGAAATCTCAAAGCATTCTCGAGCGAAATGTGCTGTCCAGTGTCCAGTTGCAGGTCATGGTTCCTCTAACAGGATAATGACCTAAAACACACAGCTAAAAACATCCAAGAATGGCTAAGAGCAAAGCATTAGGCCAGGAGCGTAGGGCCCTAGTGCAAGAGTTCAGCTTGGGCCCCCTTCGCTCAGTGCTTTGTGTGTCTTCTATGAGCCCCTATCTAAATCCTATTAAACATCTATGGAAGGAACTGAAACATGCAGTCTGGAGAAGGCACCCTTCAAACCTGAGACAGCTGGAGCAGTTTGTTCAAGAGGAGTGGGCCAAAATACCTGTGGACCTCAAGTTCCATTGAGCGTTACAAATATTGCTTGATGGCAGTGATGGCCAGTTTCATTATTTGGCTTTATAAATTATTTTGTTGAACCACAATTTAAAAGCAAAAATCTCATCTTCATTAGCTGATTTTCAGTACATTTCTTACGTATTATTACTTTTATCCGTTTCAATGACCATTGTGGGTTTTTCTTTCTTTAACAGAACTATACTGACAATTATGTCCACATGTGTAAGATGTGGGATAGGCTGTCTTCACACATATAACTCAGTGCTGTATTGGGTAAAAAGGGTGATTTATCAGAATTGCAAAAAGGGCTGATTATTGGCTTTCAAGCAAAGAGTGTTAGTATTTCTGAAACTGCGCAGTTAGTAAACTGTTCGCGTCCTGCTGTGGTGAAAGTCTATAGTGAGTGGACAAATGTCACCATTGCGAATAAGTGACCAGGGAGCTCCCAGATGTGTGTCTAAAACAACAGTTCAGCGAACCCTACTACATATGGAGCTCTGAAGCAGAGGGACGGTCACTGCACCTCTGCTAATGAAGTTGCATTGGCAGAAAAGGCTTCAATTTATACAGCAGTATCAGAATTGGACCTTCGCTGATTGGCAAAAGGTTGCCATCTCCAATGAGTCACATTTTCTTCTTCATCGAACGAATGTATGTTGGTGTGTCGGGCGAGAAACATCAGACAACAAATACCCTGCAACCATTGCTGGAAGAACAAGCTGGTGGCGGCAGCGTTATGGTCTGGGGAATGTTTTTGTAGCATTTTTGGGCACACTCATCCATGTGGAAGGCAGTTTCTACCGATTTGGATATGAATCCATCCTTGCAGATCACGTACAACTTATACATGCTGATTGTCTTCACTGGGACGGCTGGTATCTTCCTGCAAGACAATGCAACATGTCACACGGCTAGATATGTCCAACATTGGTTGGAAGAACACGACCAAGGCTTCCAAGTATACTCTTGCCCACTAATACCCCAGACTTGAACCCAATTGAGCATCTTTGGCACCACCTCAATCCTGTACAGTACCATATTACAAAAACATGGAGCTGTGTATATGGGCCTTTACACTGTACCTGAGAAAACAATAGAACATCCCCTTTCCCAAAAGTCTCAACGATATATTTGCCCCAGGACATATTCCCTTACATTGATATTGCCTGCTAAGCACATTGCAGAAAATAATGTATAAACATCATTGTAGGTATACAGCACCTATTAATGATACTACATGCCGGGGTCATAACTAGAAAAGGCTGGGCCCCATGAGCAACTTCCCCACAACCCATCTCCCACACATAGTCAAGACCACACAAACTTGCCATTGAACCCCCCACCCATACAGTAGCCATGTCCCCTTAGTGCCCCCACACAGTAGTTATACCCCCTTAGTGCCACAACACAGTAGTTATGCCCACTTACTGCCTCCACACAGTAGTTATGACGCCTTTGTGCCACCACACAATACTCATGCCTCCTTAGTGCCCCCACACAGTAGTTATGGCATTAGTGAACCACACAGTTATGCCCCTTCTTGCCCTCAGACAGCAGTTATACCCCCTTACTGCCCCCACACAGTAGTTATGCCCTATAGTGTCACCACACATTACAAAGCTCTGTTATCTCCCCTACATTAGTTATGCCCCCTCAAAGTAGTAATGCACCCTTAGTCAACCCTCACAATAGTGTTCCCCCTCAATTTCCCCACACAGTGGTGCTCCCCTTTATATAAGTGCAGGCCACCAGTGGTGTAAATACAATAAAAAACAATAAAACTCACCTAGCCCCGTTCTACCAATGAATGGAGCACATCCTACTCTCCAAAGCAGTGACGTACTCGCTCTTGCTGGGATGAGTAGATGAGAACAGGCGGGGGGATGTGCTCTTCTTCTCAGTCTAGCATTTAATGTCACTGCATCGCGCCTGCTGAAAACAGCACAGCTGGGGAATGAGGCCTGGGCCATAATGGGTGACAGGCATCCATTACAGACTGGACCTCGTCTGGGTACTGTAACACAGTGAGAGGTTTGGTGGTAAAAAACTGGTATTTTCCTCTCAGCCTGTGCTGCTGGGTTGATTGCAGCCAGGTGAGGGCAAATACTAGATCGGATTTTAGGTGCCGATCCGGGTTCTTTTAGTTAATACCTAGCTGCCTTTAAAAGACAGCTGGATTTATGCAAAGGTCTCTCTCTGTGTTTGGGATCTGAGCCCTGTGCTGGGCTGAAAAGCTGAGACCTGTGTGTCAGGAGAGCAGGCCATGTAAAGACGGTCAGTGGACTTTTTGTGTTGCCGAGCATTCAGCCAGGTGTGAACTGACACCTAGGATTTGAGGTGATTTAACCTGGAAACTGCTGGTGTTCTGTGGAGCTCTCAGGGCTGGAAGCAAGAGCTGGCAAAGAGGCGTGCAGTCTGCCTGGAACCCTGAGGTTGGACTTTCCTGCGGCTGGGCTGACCGCCAGGTGTGAACACGCACCTAAACCACACAGGTGATTTGATCCCGTCTTGGACTTTTGTTTTGCCTCAAGTTTCTGCTATGTGTGTAAAGTAACACTAACGCTGGGTTCAGACCTAAGCGTTTCTGAGACGCGCGTTTTCCGCGCGTTTTTGTCGTGCATTTTACGCGCGTTTTTGTGCGTGTTTTTGGCAATAGTAAACGCGCGTTTTACGCTCGTTTGTGTGATTGACTGCAGTGTTTGCACCTGGGGTTTGGCCTTTCCAGCATGTTGCAAATTCATAAACGCGCGTTCGAACGCGCGTTTTCAGTGTCAAAAACGCGAAAAATACAAGCGTTGCGCGTTCCCATTGAAGTCTATAGGCCAAAACGCGCGACAAACGCCCCAAAAAAAGCTCAAGTACTTGTTTATGCGTCGGGCGTTTTTCAGCGCGTTCGTACGAGCTGTAAAACGCGAAAATGTGAACCAGTCCCATAGGGAAGCATTGGTTTGCATCGGTTATGCGTTTTACAGCGCGTTCGAACGCGCTGTAAAACGCGCAAGTGTGAACTGAGGGTAAGTGACTGTTTTGAGTTTTGTTTGTGCAAGTGTGAAATAAAACACTGTTTGCTGCACTACCTGGACTCCCTTTGCCTCTATACTGCACCCGCACCGCTGTCTACCAGAGCAACTCCCCACAGTACACACACAATACTCATTATTAATGTGTGTGTACTGGAAGTAGGATGAACACTTTCGTTACCCCCAAAAGAAGACATCATATGAGGGACAGTGAGTGACGATACAACACGCAGAATGGAAACCATAATCTATATAACAGCCTTGGTAAAATCAAACTAGAAATCGTTCCATGTGGCGCTGTACCTCGCAATCTGCATAGTCTCTAACAGGCCATTACATTACTCTTCCTTGCAGCACACTCAGTAAAGCGCACAGTATGCACAGAAATAACTTGCCTTTTTAGTAGGCATCACAGGGGCTCTCTGGTCTTTATTACAGGCATGGAGTTCTCTACAGGCCGAGGCTGCTTACAGGATGCAGGAGCTAGCCATCTCCATGCAGCCCCTATGCTCATGCCTTAACTCCTCAGTGGTGCTCAGCTGCAACTTGCTTGCTCTGGGCCATGAGGTGAGGCACCCTTATAGCTAGTGCTACATACCTCTATTTGCAGCTAGCTACTCACTGGAAAGGCGGTATCTTCCAATTTACTCTGCCATTCCTTCATCTCTCAGGTATGGCTACTCACTTTGGCTTGAGCTACATAATTAGATCATATGACCAAAAATGGTGCACACAACAGCATATTATCCAACAGCAATAACACAATTGGCCATTAGGTGGCAGCATAACCACTGTGTTGTTTTTAACATACACATATATAGTGCAATTACAAGTTCTTGATCCATTCACTTTAATGGGACGAGCAGTTGTAATTACACTGCGCCACCGCTGCAAGTGAGACAACGTGCAGTATAATCTTGAAGAGGAAGCAGCGCTCAAATGAGCGCCCCTCCTCTTCAAACAGTAAGAGCCAAATCCCCACCGATCAGATATTGATGACCTATCCTGGCTGTACTGGCTGCACAACCCCTTTGTTCGTTCATAGGAACTGGATCTGTCACTCAACAGTTAAAACTGCACCGTAAAAACCCTCCATTTAAACCAGCCTTAGTAATGACGCTTTAGAAACTGATTCATGGATAGTAAAAAATGCAGAACTGTCTGAAACCCTCTGACTGCTCACACCATAGAGATGTATTATGGAGATTCAGGGGGAGAGAAAATGCCCTTGAATGCTACATGGCCATAATCAATCTACCTAACACCTCCACTTTCCATTGGACTTCAATAAAAAGCCGGCTATCGAGACATTCTCCTAGGAGACTATACGCTAATAAATAACCCAGCAATGGTATTGTGCAGTTATAGACTTTTTGGCTATTTTACAATACTCCGTGTACTGAACTCAATTTCACTGAATTAGCATCTCGTCTTAGAGACTGGTAGATATTTGTATTGAATTGTTATAATAGAACATTTCACTGGTATCTTCCTGCGTCTTTGTACAGGACTCTTATCAATCTTCTATGTAACTATTACGTTTTTCATTATTTGTGGCATGTACATTTAACACAGATTATCTTGTTTGTGTATTAGAGGATTTGTGCATATTTTATTTCACCATTTCTCCGTATACAGATATTCCCCGAAGATTTATGGCTATCTGCGCAGTGTTTCTGTGAGGTAGGTAAGAGCCCAAGCAGAGATGATTTTCTGATAGCTTGATTTATTGCGCTTTTTCATTATAATTCCCATGATGATTAGGGATTTTTTACTCATCTCAAACCGTGTGCACTTAACACTTTTCGAAATGAGGCAGGTTAATGATGCAAACAAAGTCATTTTTCAGTGTACTGCGCTGTTAAGGGAATTTCTTCTAATTTACCTTGTAGATTTTATTGCCACTTCTTTTCAAAATGCAAAGTGTAAACCGGAAGATAGAGGCACACAGAGAAGCTGACAGGGGGAAGATTCAGATTAATAGTGGATACACATACATAAGTTTACCCAGTGATATCTGCAGAGTGCAAACATTTAGCTCCTCTTAAAGAGGACCTGTCACATCTTCACTGAAGTACAATTGTCTGCATTCCACTGCAGCAGCATCATCGTTGACTCCTGTGCTGGTTTTCTTTCTCCTCCAACCCCTCCCGATTAGAGGGCCCAGCCTAAGCTGCATCAAAGGCATTGCACCCAGCCAGCCAGAATCCTACTCCATATTGATGAGGGGCAAGCCCCCCGAAACAGCTGTCTACAGATGGATATTTGGCTTGGCTATTTTCCCTTGTTATGCTCCAAAGCTTAAAAAGTTGGACTTGGACTCATAGGGAACTACTTCCACAAGGTGGCACTAGTGATATGGTTCACTTTCCTTGGGAGATACCTCTTTGCATTTTGTTTTCCAATGAAAAAATGCCAATGAGTTTCCATACCATGGAGAGCTTCCAGTAAGTCTTTTTAAGGAGAGCCAGTACCCTGCCTAAACTGCTTTGAAGACATCACACCCAGCCAGCTAGAATCCTACTCCCTACAGATGAGGGGCAAACACCTCAAAACTGCTATCTATGGAAGAATATTTTCAATAAAACGTCCAAGGCTTTAAATATAAAAAAAACATTTAGCTTCAATTATCTTGTGACCTGACATAAATGCACATGGGAAGATAATACTGGATCCAGGATCAATTTGCAGAATGTATTAACGTTGGCACAGTTTTGGATTCTTAGTAACCAGAAAGTTAAAGCAAAAAGGCAGATTTACTAATGAAAATGCGCCAAAATTGTGGCACAAAGTAGACCAACTAATAAAGGGTATAAACTAGATAGACTAGAAATTCTCAATATGCACCACATTTATCATCCCGTATGTGCCACTATGATTAATCTGGTGCAGATTCAGATTGTATACCCTAAAAGCACCTATATACCTTCAATAGCCATAAGCTGAACAGTTGTTTGACTGACAGTGTAGTGCACTGGAGCAAGCGTACTTTGGAGTCTGGACATTTGTGGACATTTACCCCTATTGCTGCTTTGCATAGCCATCAACGCCCTATTGTATGTACTATGAAGGGTTAAGTTGCACTATCATTTATGCTCTTGTTTACACGCATACTGCTTGATATTGTTGGACTGCATTTTATATGTTTATTGTAATATATCCTGTTTATTTGCACTGTATTTGTACTGCACTATGGAAAGGGTTAATGCACAGCCAGCTAACACTGAGAGACTTTGGGACTTCCCAGCCTGTGCACTGAGACTCTAGTAATTTACCACAGTTACCATAAGCGACCATTCAGAGCTGAGTTTTGGAGGGAAAAAACAGAACTTTTGATCACCTGGTCTAGCTCTGTCACATTGTTGGTTACGTCTAGAAACTGCTTAGTAATTTTCATTGACTTGTATCGAGGCACAATATAAGTCTTCGGCAGTCATGAACTGCAACTTTGTTTCTGTAAGGCTGTGTTTCTCCACTTCATCCCCCCTCCCACTACAAGGTTCTACATCACTCAAAAAATTTAAAAGAAGTCAGAGCCCCTAGAGGTCTGCAGATATGGACTATTGTTTAGTAGGTGAGAATCTGCCAGACTGCACAAGTGACCAGAAGAAGACACTGAGACAGGGATACCCTGCCCAATGACTCTGGGCCACCAACCCTTTGGCCAGGATATCAGCCTTCTGAGAGATGTACAGCTAGCTCAGGCCTTTCCTCAGCATGGATCCATATTCTGCCAGGGAGAAGAGTAGAGAAGCCAGCTCAGTGCATTGCCTGTATTGTTTGCACCTGAGTTCCTCCGGTAAAGAAGCACACTGCACTGTTTATTGCAGACCCTGACTCTCTGGACATATTTCCCATTGGGGTGCACCATGCTTTACCATCACTACCAGAGCAGCAATACGTGGTGACACCTCAGTGGTGTCTGGGGCATCCAGCACAGTGTTGGGGCCACATCCCCATACATACACATGCTCAGATCAACTGAGCACATATGTGTTGTCAGTGAAGAGAGAGGATAAAGTCGCTGTTTGACACCTCTCTGGCAGTGCTTTATCTCCCTGGAGAACAAAAGGACTAGACGTTAAAATCCAAAGTGCCAGAGCTCTGATCCTCCTCTTCTCAAAATAATTTCCTGGGGTGAGATGGGAGATCCCCGTACACATTAGATTGTTGTCCAGTCCCGCCAAAAACAGCTGATTTGGTAGAAAATTGCCTAATGTGTATGAGGTTCTTAAATTTACAGTCTGTATCTTAAGACTATAGTCTTTGTTGATATTCTGCACCATTTTCTATATTTAATAAGGTATGCCCCCTTAGCTTACAAAGTCTTTTGCGCTGTCCACACAGAGGTCCTGTCCATAAAATGGCCACTGATGGACCAGGCAAATCACCTCCATTCTTCCATTCAAATAGACTGCACCTGAACTTAACTCCCAAGAGAACAAGTACACATAGCAGGTACAGTGTATTTGAATGGAGGAGACATCACCTGGAGGTGATTTGCCTGGTCACATGACCCTCCATCGGCGGCCATTTTATGGACAGGACCTCTGTGTGGACAGCACAAAAGGCATTGTAAACAAGGCGGCATACCTTAGGAAATATAGAAACTGGTGCAGAATTGCAACAAGGACTATATTAGTAAGTGCTATATAGTCTTGATAAAAACACGATGGTCAACAAAAAACTGAAAATGGCCAACCCCTTTAAGGTTGGAGTATTATTGTCCAGCTCCTTTGGTGAAACTGACAATCTAATGCGTTTGGGGAGCCTCGAACTCTCCCCTAAGAAGTGGTGATGGGTAGGAATGGAAAGACTCTTTTTGTTCTACTGGGAGATAAGCAGTCAGAGGTGTATGGCAGTGGCTTTCTCCCCTCTGTCCACTGCTTGTTTGGCTGACAGCTATTGAAATTGTATGGGAAACCAGCTCAGAAGGGGTTTGGTTGCTTTATCTTGTGTCATGGCCCTTGTATCTAATCAGAGGAGTTTCCGCTCATGGACTCTGTTATGTCTCTATTATGTGTCTCTTCCCCTTTAAATATTACATAATTTAGGTATGGGATTGTGTTTTGGATTGCCCATGCAGAAAAGGTAAGGCTATTTTCACACTTGTGTTGTTAATTCCGTTATTGTGAAACAAGTGTGAAAGTAGCCTAAGCTACCTGTAACGGGGGGCGGGCGGCGGGCTTCCGCTCTCCCGCGCCACCGCCGGCCCCTGATATCACTGCAGGAGGGACGCTCGCGGCGCCCGGCTGCGCCTCCGCCTGCCCGGCGTCTCCAATGTCATGGCGACGGGGGACGCGACGCGACCGGCCGCGCTCCTCCTGCAGGGGCGACCGGCATTCTCCTTCGCCATGGGAACCAAGTAGGGCTGAGCGCTGAGCTGGGTACTCGGCTCGTAGCAGGGAGAGGGGGTCATGTGACGCTGGTCAGGTCACATGATCCCTTTCCTCCACTATATCAACAGGCAGCCTGCTGACCACAGGTTGCCTGTACTTACTCACTCAGGCTGTGTCCATATTTTCTTGCTTGTGTTTGACCTTTGGAATTGACCAGTGACCGTCCTCTAACCTATCTACCACCTGCTCCTTGTACTTTCGCTACCTCCTGGATTTGACCTCGGCTCGTTATTGGATTTGTCTCTTGCCTCTGTCTCTCGGTTTTTGACGCGACCTCTCGGACTGACCTCTGCTCGTTTGACCTCCTGTTGTCTTCCCTTGTGGGAGAGTTCGCCTGTATTCGCTCCTCTCTTCCCGTCCGCTTCCTGCGGGAGCATCTTCCCTTGTCTCCGCTCTCTGTCTCCTTCCTGTCCTCTCTGCTCTGCACTTACGCAAGTTAGGGACCACCGCCCAGTTGTGCCCCGTCGCCTAGGGCGGGTAGTGCAAGTAGGCAGGGACAGGGTTGGGGTGGCAGTCAGGTGGGTGCACTTCCTCCCTACTTCCCGTGTCGTGACAGCTACCTATAAACATTGCAGATCTCAGTCATGATCTAATGTGTAGAGTGATTTATAGCATTTGTCAGTTTTACATGTAGACAGGTACCTGTTATGTGTCTATAGCCCTAAAGGTAACTGGCTTACACCTGATCTCTGGTGAGGTGTTCACCTTGGAAAAGTCTGTAAAATTATGGAGGATTGTTTGACTGGTTAACCTTTGTGCATTTGAATCTAGAATCCTGGCATTTCTAGTATCCTGTGTAAATTTGTGTTGTATCAATGTGGTTTGGGATCTGTAGTCCTTCTGCATTTCATTGCTGCCAGCATGGAAGCTTGTTGTTTCCTTTTGGATTCTGTACATTGTCCGCTTCCTGAGCTTGGTTTTTCATGTCTGTGGCCGTCTGGCCGTTTTTATATTACTGATCAGGGTCAGGTGCCATTAGTGTATATATTTTTTATATTTCTGTTCATCGTCATTCATCTACCTGTATACCATCAATATTTGCTGTCTGCTCCATTGCCAGATTGCCATCTCCTTTATTTAATTGCCATCATCATTCAGTTCCTACCATATATACCAGTGTTCCTCAACTCCAGTCCTTAGGGCCCACCTGTCGGTCATGATTTGAGAATATCCCACAGAATGAATACCTGTGGTAATTCCTTATATCACGCAGGTGGTCCCTGAGGACTGGAGTTGAGGGACACTGATCTATACCATGAGTTAATTCTGTGTACTTCATGTCTGCCAGTGATGATATGTGCTTCATAATATTATTCTTGTGACCGTACAGTTTTTCTGCAATTCTGCCCTACTGTAAGACCTGGGGGGTATCTGAGTACTGGGAGTCACATTTAGGACCTAGAAAAGGTGACTGCTATAGGTAAAGTTCAGCTCTCCCGTCCTGTGAAAAAGTCACTGTCTAGAAATGTACAAATTCTAGATCAATATGAGGGTACTGCCGCACAGCGCAGTTGTGATACCGTTCAATGCAGTTGTGATGTAGTTAAAGAATTTAGCATCTACAATGAATTCAAATCATTTACATGATTTCTATCTGCAGAACACCAGTGTTTTATTAGGCTGCTAAACTGGCTAAATTCAGTAACTGCCATGTGAATGCGTGTTCATTGATGCAATAAATGCATGCGGTTTTAGGCTAGGGCTACCCGGCTACACGTTTGTTCCCGATAATCTGCCCGAATATCAGGCCGTGTAAATCCACCTTTACTATCCTAAATATCTATTCTCCCAATTATTCGGTTAATCGTTGATCATCCAGCGCTGAAATCTACTTACTGCTTATCCTCCAGGTTACACCCTTTTAAAGTCTTATGGTCAGTACAGGTAATCTGAAATTGTAAGCTATGAACGGATTAGTTACGAATAACCAATTACCTAAATATAATGTGTCTAGCGGTCACGCACTGGCGCACCGCCCATAGCGGCAGACCACGCAGTTGCTGTGGGGCCTGAGAGTTTGAGGGGCCCGGGCAGGCTGATTGGCCCCGCCCCCTTTCCAATCAAAGTACGTCTCCCTTCCTCCTTGGCCCTGCAGCCACCCACTAAATCCTTTCCTGTTCTGTGCTCTGCTGTTTCCCCTGCCTAGTATTGCTACAGCAGCAGAGCACTATGTGTGAGAGAGAGGGCCAGGCAAGGTTAGCAGCGCTACACGGCTCTAACTTCCTGACCTCCGACCACTGATCTGGAGAGCCCTGGCCTGCAAGATGGAGTAAATTACATGAGCTGTTGGGATTCGCACATCCCACAGCAACACAAGCAGCAGACTGCACACTCTATATGACCGTTATCTAATCGCTCACATGCTGAGCTACAGAGGGGAGGGGGTCACACTAGGGTGCTGACGGCTGCTTAAAGCTTTGTGTGTTATGTAGGTGTAGCAGGGAGTTAGTAGTTGTGCTGGCGTGTGTATGAATATGTATATGGGGGGATCTGTGGATGGCACTGTTATGGGGGGATCTGTGGATGGCACTGTTATGGGGGATCTGTGGATGGCACTGTTTTGGGGGGATCTGTGGATGGCACTGTTTTGGGGGATCTGTGGATGGCACTGTTATGGGGGATCTGTGGATGGCACTGTTATGGGGGATCTGTGGATGGCACTGTTTTGGGGGATCTGTGGATGGCACTGTTATAGGGGGATCTGTGGATGGCACTGTTATGGGGGATCTGTGGATGGCACTGTTATGGGGTGGGGATCTGTGGATGACACTGTTATATATTGTGTCATCCACAGATCCCCCACCCCATAATAGTGCCATCCACAGCTCCCCCATAACAGTGCCATCCACAGATCCCCCACCCTACAATATTGCCATCCACAGATCCCTCACCCCATAATAGTGCCATCCACAGATTCCCTATAGAGGAGCCCCGCCACTCACTATCTACAATACTATAGCCTAGTTAGTGTGAATAACTTTAACTAAACTTTTCTCCCCCATTTGGTAACACTGCTTACTAACCAGCTCCTGTAGCGGCAGGGCGGACGACAGCGTAACTCCCTGACATCATGTGCCTGCGCCGCCTGAGTAGACGGCGCAGGCACGTGACGTCAGGGAGTCAAGGCTGCTGCCCGCCTGGGCCGGCCACTACAGGAGCTGTTCACACTTGTAGGCTATAGTATTGTAGATAGTGAGCGGCAGGGCCAGAGTACAGGGACTGCACCTGGCCCCGCCACATTTGCCGACCTCCAGCCCCTCCTCCCTCCCCGCTGATACATCGCAGTGTGCGATGCAGTAGCATAGCAGACTGCGATGTAAAATGGCAGCATTCGCCCCATAAGACGAAGGGGCATTCCCCCCCCCCCACCCACTTTTGGGGGGGGGGAGTGCGTCTTATGGGGCTAAAAATATGGTATTATGTGTGTGTGTGTGTATATAATTATGGTATATATATCACAGCAAAAAAAAAGTGAAATGAATGCAATCTCTAAAGTCTAGTATATGAATCCTTAGGCTTAGTAAACCTGCCCCAATGTGTTTCCCCCTGTGGCGTTCTTTTTGGGCGAGTACCAGTGAATGGCTGCAGTGGTCACGTGTCTAGAGAGCCCAGGAAATACAGAGACTGGCATGGGACAAAGGAAGCATCAGGATGGGAGTTGCTAGGGTTCAGCGGGATGGGTAATGATTATTTTATTACTTTACAGAATTTCAATCAGTTAAAAATACCCTTTAATTGGCTAGACAACCCCTTTAAAGTGATACCTGATAACCCCACTGTGCAGTGTCTGTAACGATTCTAGCAGACTGAAAGTGTTACATTTATTTTATTAAATAGATAATTACCCTGGTTTAAACTAATGTAATACTTTAATAGGATATTGGGGGTCATTTATGAATACATATATGCCAATTTTTGGCATATATCTGGTGCAGATTCGGTCACAAAGGGGATTTGTGGCCGAATCTGTAACTTTTTTCCCGTCCCATTTATCACTTTCTACGCCTGTTTTAAACATAGAAAATGATCTAACTCTACGCCAGCAAGGGAGCTGGCACCGATTTAGGCCGACAGTGGATGCGCCTAAGTTATGTAGAGGCCGTCGCCTCTACATAACTTTAGGCGCATCAAGCACCAGTGCAGGGTTTTTAAGGACGGTGTCTAAAATGTTGGACTTAAAGGGGTTATCCCATGACTAATGTAAAAAATGAATCAGACCTCATATAATACATAACAACCAAACTAGAACCAGCCCTGTACCTCACATGGATCCAGAGATCTCCCCATTCATTGCTCTGCTAGATTTACATCAAGCGGACAGCTCGGGGGCATGTCTTTTCTGCTGCAGCTCAGGGGGCGTGTCTCTTCTCTCCCTATCACAGCTCAGGAGGCAGTGGAAGGATGAAACTCAGCATGTGTGGCCTTCTCAGTGAGCAGTACAAAGAAATAAGAAAAAAACAAACAGCAGGTGGCGCTATACAGATACATTTTATTGAATAACTCAGTGGCTTTGCTAAATTTTTAATTACATGCAATTACAAAAGTATTCAGATCCAGGTGCTGGTTTAAAAACTGTAGAATATTTTTCAAGGGGCAACCCCTTTAATAAATAATCCCAACTGTTTCTATGTATGCACTTATTTGTTAAAGTTTTTTTTCTACAATATTAAAGGGATCAATGCCCAACTTTATTTTACCCATAACTATGCAAAAATGCTGTTCTCCAGTGCAATTTCTACAATTTTTAGCCACTTTTACTTATTTGCAGCTCTGGTATCATCACTTTCTGCGTGCAGACAGCAGCTTGTCACATGTGGCTCATGAACCTGCTGGAGTTCGATGGAGATACTGCTGTTCACCACCACAATGTATAAACTATAATGGGATCCGGAGGGGATCCGACTGCTTTCCAGCAAAATGCTGGGTTTCAACCAGACAATCCCATTACAGCACTGCTGTAGAATAGAAAGCTAATATGTAAAGACAGAAGTAGAATAAACTACAACAAATTAGATGTAGGGAATATGTTTCATATGTTTTGTTGCTATTTGCTTTATTATATGTGATAATCCATTTAGTACTTTGGCAATGAAATGCGTTAGAGGTAGCCAGGTGGAACTGTGCAAATATCTTTACAGAAACTATATACACCTGCCTGCTGCTTGAATTAGCTAGATATTGTATTAAAGGGACTGTCCACTTTGGTCATACCGTTTTGTTATGTTGTATAGTACCCCCTGGATCCAGTGGCATTCTCACCATGGAGACATTGCTATGGGATCTGTGATGAGAGGGGCCCAGGCGCTGAACTATTTTTCCTGTTTTCCAACTCTAACTGTATAGGGGAGATTTGTCAGTTGTCTAGTGCAGGGATGAGCAAACTGCGGCTCTCCAGCTGTTGCAAGACTACAACTCCCAGCATGCAAAGACTGCTTACAGCTATCAGCCTACAGCAGGGCATGGTGGGAATTGTAGTTTTACAACAGCTGGAGGGCCGCAGTTTGCCCATCCCTGGTCTAGTGTAAATAGATTTAGAAATATGGTGACCAAAAAGAGGGCCATATATATAAAGCATGAGTTCATTTTCCAACATAGACGTTGGATAAGTGAAAGTGGCACTTTTTAAATTAAAGAAAATCCTCCACTAACAGGGAATCTGTCACCAGTGATCTCCCTATCAAACGGATTGTATAGAAACATAGATGTGGTCGCAGTTTTTCTGTTGTTGATCTGAGGCTCCAATCCCGAGTTATAATATGCAAATTAGGGTTTTGGTGTAATAAAATAAGGCCCCATTCCTGGCATATGACACTTTCTCTTAATATGCAGATTAGGCCTTTGGTGCAATGAGGATGTCACCATTGTTATTGTTGCACCCAAGCTCCACTTATTGACTGGGCCAGGCAGTGTCAAAGCAGCAAGGGAGGGGCAGACCACAGTAAAGACTGGAGCTTAGGTGCAACAAGAGCAATGATGACATCCTCATTGCACCAAAGGCCTAATCTGCATATTAAGAGAAAGTATCATATGCCAGGAATGGAGCCTCAGATTAACAAAAGACAATCAACCTTTTAATCAAATCAACCGCAGCTATGTGTCTAATGCAAACAGGTGGATAGGGAGGTCACTGGTGACAGATTTCCTTTAAAGGGGTTGATTAAACCAACTAAGTGGGTTTTAAACAACACCCCACCTAGTGGAACCTCTCGAGGGAAGCATACATACCTGTTCCCTGATGCTCGGTTCTGGATTTGTGGATCCACTACTGTCTTTGGTCCCTTAATTATAAACTCCCAGAACAGACAGTGGTCACATGCGCTGCTGCAGCCAATGGCTGGCCACAGCAGTGGTGTTCCTCATGCACCATGTGACTGCAGTGACATGCCACTTGGGTACATAATCATCACCGCTGCTACCAGTCATTGGCTGCAGTAGCGAGCGTGACCGTCCATGCTGACCAAAACGCAGGGACCAAAGCGCAGTGAAGACAGCGGTGGACCCATGAAACCGGAACCAAGCTTAAGAAGGGAAGGAGGGGGGGGGGGGGGTTATTTAAAACCCACCTGAAGTTGGACAACCGCTTTAACAAAAAGGGGGAATGCTAAGCTTTTCTATGTGACCCTGTTGTATCTGTGTATGCCCCTGCCGGGATCATCTGATAGAGCCTACCTGATCATCTGAAACCGGTACGCATACATATTGTATAAATATCATTATACAATCAGATCTTCAGTAATGGTCTGTAAAAAAAAAAAAATCTTCTTGTTAAAAGTAATATTGAAAAGCGGCTTTGTCATTTCACCTTTCAACTTGAACACATTGAGTATTTCCAGTTGTACTGAATCATTCATCCTTTCATAACTCTCCCAGCTCATAGCTCATGTGAGCCTCTCACAACTTTATCCCATGATGAAACCAAATCATGTGACACTGGCGGGGTCAACCATCCTCTTAACCGCTTATTCTACAGCAAAAGTATGAGAAGAATCACAAGCATTCAACATGCCACTTTTTCTGTTTGATTCATATGAAGCTATAATAGAGAGGACATGCATCTGAATGGAAGCCCTAGTATCGCTTTTTATAAAACATAGGAATAATACGGCATACGCACGAGCTGTTACGTGTTCTATTTGAGACGCAGTCATAATACATCCATTATTTTCTGTGCAGAAAAAACTTCCATGCAATGTTTCCAATCATGAATTCATCAGAATTTTTGTAATGTGCAGCATGATAGTTGTAACGTGCAACTTTTTTTCAAGCATTGTTAAGTCTGGGGCTACACCTATACTTTTTATTGGTTTTGACGTTTGAGCCACAGCTGTAATCCAAAGCCGTAAACAGACTTAGGCCACATTCACACATCAGTGTTTCCCGGACGTGTACTGTACATGTTCTCCGCAGACAGCACACGTCCCCATTCATTTAAGTGTATGTATTCACACATCAGTGTTTTAGCACGGTCCGTGGGCCCGTGTTTTCAGCACGGATGCATGTCCTATCTTGTCCGTGTTACCGGATCCCTCACGCCCATTATAGTCAATGAGTCCATGAAAAACACAGATGCAACACATCCGTGTTGCATCCGTGTTTCACGGATAATTAAAGAGAGATTGTTTGAAAATTATTTTCCAGCTGCTCAGTGTCAGTGAAAAACGGATGGCACACGGTCATCAAAAAACGGACCCACGGACCCAACACGGATCTGTCACTGGAGGAAACACGGATTGAACACTATCCGTGTTACCACTGATCCAAAACCGACACTGACCGGGGCATGAGGCATTAGGCCTCATGCACTCGGCCATTCCGTGCATTGGAGACTCCAATTTGCGGTCCCCAATGCACGGGCAACATCCGTGCAACTGCCGCAGACGGATCCAGACCCATTCAACTTGAATGGGTCTGTGATCTGTCCACACCGCAAAAAATAGAACAAGTTCTATATTTATGCTGTGTGAAAGCACGAAGAAAAACCCCACTGGAGCATTCTGTAGTGCTTCCATGGCGTTCTGTGCCTTTGTTCCGCACCGCACCTTCCGGATTGCGGACCCATTCAAGACAATTGGGTCTGCATCCGTGATGCGTTGTGCACAAAGGCAAAGGGTCTTATATTGAAGAGTCACTGCTTGCGGGCCGCAATACGGGGACGGCCAGGCAACGGCCATGTGAATGAGGCCCTATATGCAATCTTGTGCACTGCAGCTGTCACTCAATAAGTAAAATTAATCAATAGTCTTCAAAAAGCCTAGATGTGGCCAAAGCCTTAAAGAGGACATGTCAGGATAGGTCATCAGTATCAGATTGGCAGGGGTCTGACTGCTGACACCCCCAATGTTTACTTGCATACCATCTAGCTCAGGCATGGGCAAACTGCAGCCCTCCAGCTGTTGTAAAACTACAACTCCCACCATGCCCTTCTGCAGGCTGATAGCTGTAGGCTGTCCAGGAATGATGGGAGTTGTAGTTTTGCAACAGGTGGAGGGCCGCAGTTTACCCATCCCTGATCTAGCTTGTAGTGTTGGTGCAGTTTTATTACAACTGCTCACTCCATTCCTTGGGATGTTAGAAAAAGCTGTAATGATGCTGCACCACTGCTACCAGCTAGACATCCTGGATGTAAACTCTGAAGAGGACGCAGCACTCACATAAGTGCCGCAACCCATTTAAACAGGTGATCAGCAGAGGTGCTGAGATTCGGACCCTCGTCTGAGTGATATTGCCGACCTATCAAGAGGGTGGTTCTTCAATATCCTGACACTGCACATGCCCTTTAATACAGCCTCTTGCTCTGTGTTTTCTCATATCTTCCCTGCATGCCCCCAGACTGAAACTCGTTCTACGCTCCCAAAGTAGATGCCTTTATCATCACAGTATATCCTTTTTAAAGTGACATAAGCATT
Source organism: Bufotes viridis (assembly GCA_033119425.1). NCBI lineage: Eukaryota > Metazoa > Chordata > Amphibia > Anura > Bufonidae > Bufotes > Bufotes viridis. The sequence continues at coordinate 412,568,661 of CM065591.1, read as the reverse complement.
AAGCCATTATGCCTCCTGGGTAGTAGGACTTGACAAAAATATCACATCTAGCTAATCTTCTGTTTCTTGCTGGCTGCTGTTACCTGGGGCGTAGCGTGGGGGGGGCCGGGGGGGCCGTTGCCCCGGGCGCACACTGCAGGGGGGCGCTGGCCGGCTGCTGGCAACAATTCATAATTGTATGAGTAAGGAGCCGGAAACAGCGCGCCCCCTGCTGAATCACCAGGGCCGGGAACACCAGCCACATGGCAGTACTCACAGGCATAGGCTCCTCCCACCTTCCAGGCACTGCGGAGCAAGAGGAACTCAAGAAGAAGGTGGCTGCTGCTTCAGGAGGGAGAGCAGCCTGTGTAAGAGAGAGCAACACAACAGTGAGTGACAGTGACTCACAGGGGTGGGGATGATATATTATACATGGGGCTGGAGCCTGGAGGAGCTGGGGGGGGTGATATATTATACATGGGGCTGGAGCCTGGAGGAGCCTAGAGGAGCTGGGGGGTGATATATTATACATGGGGCTGGAGCCTGGAGGAGCTGGGGGGTGATATATTATACATGGGGCTGGAGCCTGGAGGAGCCTAGAGGAGCTGGGGGTGATATATTATACATGGGGCTGGAGCCTGGAGGAGCTGAGGGGGTGATATATTATACATGGGGCTGGAGCTTGGAGGAGCTGAGGGGGTGATATATTATACATGCGGCTGGAGCTTGGAGGAGCTGAGGGGGTGATATATTATACATGGGGCTGGAGCTTGGAGGAGCTGAGGGGGTGATATATTATACATGGGGCTGGAGCCTGGAGGAGCTGAGGGGGGTGATATATTATACATGGGACTGTGCTGGAGCCTGAGGAGCTGAAGACAGGAGAGTGATGTATCTTATTTGGAACTGTATGCTGGAGGGGCTGAAGGCAGGCAGTGAAGAGAGGACGGTGTTATCATTTACATGGGACTGTATGTTGGAGGGGCTGAAGGCGGGAGTGATGTATTTTACATGGTACTGTATGCTAGAGGGGCTGAAGGGGGCATAATTATTACTATAATACTACAGAGGGGCCATTATAATAATAATAACAATAACACAGAGGGCCATTATATATTATAATTATACAGAGGGAATTATGGGGAGGGGAGAAATCTAAACATTTTCTGTGAAACTCTGCAGAGATGAGATGCGGCAGAAAGAAGGTGTCATGACGGTCCTTATCCCGAATGAAGACGCTAAGGAAAGTCTACATCCCAGGAGAGGTCATTGGATGTAACAGGTATGTGCTGTAATACACTGTATATTTCATAGCAATGTATGTCCATCCAAATATGTGTTGGGGGATGTAGTATTTGGCCCACTCCTGCCGCATCCTGGCCCCAGACTTCCAGGTCACACTGTGCGTGTTTTGAATTCTGGGGCCTCACACCCATCTACTCCATTATCTGTACTCAGAGAGTTATTACTGTGTTATCAGTGGGGTTACATAGGACTGCAGCTGTCACTCAATAAGTAAAATTAATCAATAGTCTTCAAAAAGCCTAGATGTGGCCAAAGCCTTAAAGAGGACATGTCAGGATAGGTCATCAGTATCAGATTGGCAGGGTCTGACTGCTGACACCCCAATGTTTACTTGCATACCATCTAGCCCAGGCATGGGCAAACTGCAGCCCTCAGCTGTTGTAAAACTACAACTCCCACCATGCCCTTCTGCAGGCTGATAGCTGTAGGCTGTCCAGGAATGATGGGAGTTGTAGTTTTGCAACAGGTGGAGGGCGCAGTTTGCCCATCCTGATCTAGCTTGTAGTGTTGGTGCAGTTTTATTACAACTGCTCACTCCATTCCTTGGGATGTTAGAAAAAGCTGTAATGATGCTGCACCACTGCTACCAGCTAGACATCCTGGATGTAAACTCTGAAGAGGGCGCTTAGCACTCACATAAGTGCCGCAGCCCATTTAAACAGGTGATCAGCAGAGGTGCTGAGATTCGGACCCTCGTCTGAGTGATATTGCCGACCTATCAAGAGGGTGGTTCTTCAATATCCTGACACTGCACATGCCCTTTAATACAGCCTCTTGCTCTGTGTTTTCTCATATCTTCCCTGCATGCCCCCAGACTGAAACTCGTTCTACGCTCCCAAAGTAGATGCCTTTATCATCACAGTATATCCTTTTTAAAGTGACATAAGCATTAAGCCATTATGCCTCCTGGGTAGTAGGACTTGACAAAAATATCACATCTAGCTAATCTTCTGTTTCTTGCTGGCTGCTGTTACATTAAAGGGTGAATAAGGAGTCTCTAAACATTTGCACTCCATTGGGTTTGATCTATGTTTAAATTAAATACCGTATTTTTCAGACTATAAGACGCAGTTTTTCCCCTAAAAATGGGGGAAAAGTGGCAGTGCATCTTATAATTTGAATCCATTATGGAAGTGGCCATTAGCATGCGGGAGGCACAGGGAGGTGAGGCCAGCGCTACGATGGCTGAACTCATCTTCCCTGGTCTTCTTCTGGGTCCCGTTGTGGTGTCCTAACCTTGCACAGCGGCAGGACAGAGTGCACATAGGCGCGCACTATGACGTTGGAAGCAATGGAGCGGTGAGTCCAGGATATGTGGCACCATCTGGAGCAAGCGAGGGGGGTCCAATCAGAAGCTAGGGTCTGATTGGGGGTCTGATCTGAGGCTGAGTGAGGCTGGGAGGTCTGATCTGAGGCTTATGGGGTCTGATCAGAATCTGATAGGGGCTGGGGGGGTTCTTATGGAGGACTGATCTGAGGCAAATGGAAGGTTGGGGGTCTGATCTGAGGCTGATGGAGGCTGGGATGGTCTGATCTTAGGTCTGATGAAGAATGGGGATCTGATTTGGTGGATTTATAGTCTGAAAAATACGGTACTGGAATGGTTGTGTGAGACCTTTTTTCATTTCTGTCTGATTGAATGAACAAAGAAACTGGTCTGGAATGTTTGTGGAAGACGTTGTCCATTTTATCTGATAAACTGAACAAAGAAGACATGTCTGAAAGGTGTACAATGTATTGTCCATTTATCTGATAGAATCCTTATGACCTGAAAATGAATAAAAATATCTGTTTGGAAACGTGTGTGCGAGAGAGTTAAGGTAACCTTACACAAGCCGACTAGGCTCCATTCACACGTCCGCAAATAGGTCCGCATCTGTTCCGCAATTCTGCGGAATGGGTGCAGACCCATTCATTCTCAATGGGGCCGGACGTGATGCGCAAAGCACACTATGTGCTCTCCGCTTCCGCATTTGCGGAGCGTGACCCCAAACTTCCGGTCCGCCGTTCCACAAAAAATAGAACATGTCCTATTCTTGTCCGCAGCTTGCGGACAAGAATAGGCATTTCTATGGGGGGTGCCGGCCGGCTGTGTCGCGGATTTTATGAGGGACACAGCCTTGCATAGGAAAGTTGTGTTTTCCCAATCTAATCTCAGACTGCTTTCATTGAAATAGACTTACCAGCTGATGTGTGTCACTGTCAGATGATGTTAAAGGGGTTTTCTGGGATTTTGATACTGATGACCTATCCTCTGGATAGGTATCGTGCCCAGGCCCGATGAAGTAAACGGGGCTGAGTGCAATACCAAGCGCAGCAGCTATACAATGTACGGCGCTGTGCTCGGTAAGCACAGAGAAGGCCGCAGCACTTACAGGAGCACCAGTGCCTTCTCAAACAGCTAATCGGCGGGTTCCCGGGTGTCAGACCCCCACCAATCAGATACTGATGACCTATCCTGAGGATAGGTCATCAGTATCAAAATCCCAGAAAACCCCTTTAACTCAATTGGTGATGTAAGTCCTTTATTCTGGATGTAGTCAGGACTCTAGATAAAGTGTGGATGTAATTATTAATGATGTGGTATGTTTTGCCTAACGCCTTATTCACACGTCAGTAATTTTTCTTTCCAGAATCACAGTCCGTTTTTTTGCGTCTCTTTAGTGTCTCCGTATACCTTCCGTGTTTCCGTATTTCCGCAAAAATCTGGAAGAACAAGAAAAAAAAAAGATGTTTTCAGGATAACTTTTCATTTCCTGTGGATCCGTAATTACAGATCCGCAAATACCGATGACATGCGGATGACTTTTGTAACCTTTCCGCATTTCATCCGGATTTATGCGGATCCATTCACTTCAATGGGGCTACGGTCCGCAATTTGTGGACAAAAGTAGGACATGCTCTACTTTATTTACGGTTCCGCATTGCGGAAATTAAAGGATTTGTGGATACGGAGAGCATACGGAATGCCCTCCACATCTTTAGCGGACCCATTGAAATGAATGGGTCCGCATATCTTCCGCATTATTTCAGCAATTTTGCGGAAATAATGCTGAAAAAAAATACGGATGTGTGAATGAGGCCTAAGGTCTCATGCACACGGCCATTGTTGTGGTCTGCGTCCGAGCCGCATATTTTGCAGCTCGGACCCATTCACTTCAATGGGGCTGCAAAAGATGCGGACAGCACTCCGTGTGCTGTCCGCATCCGTTCCGTAGCCCCGCAAAAAAAATAGAGCATGTCCTATTCTTGTCCGTTTTGCGGACAAGAATAGGCATTTCTATAATGGGCCGTGTTCCGTTCCGCAAATTGTGGAACGGAACGCGGAGCAGCTTCCGTGTTTTGCTGATCCGCGGTTTGCGGACCGCAAAACATCAACGGTCATGTGCATGTAGCCTAACCCTTATTCTTTGCAAGTTTTCTATTCTTTGTATTTACTTAATTTGCCAAAAGCAGGACATGCCTGATTATCACTATTACCTTTATAGACTTACTTGTGTCTAGTCTCTCTTTAAAGAGTATAAACACCAAAAACTACTTTTCCATATAAAGTAATTAAAACCCATATCCTAAATGAAAACAAAATCAAAAGGGGTATATGGAATTAGGTATTATAATTAAATTAATTAAATGAAATTAGAATACCTAATTCTCTTTAAGGCCTCTTGCACACGGGCGTCATGTTTGACGCCCGGATAAGATGCGGGTGCGTTGCGGGAATCGCCGCGATTTTTCCGCGCGTGTGCTAACGTTTGTAGTGCGTTGAGCACGCGCGTGAAAAAATCCGCATGCTTGGTACCCAGACCCGAAGTCAGACTTCATCACTGAAGTCTGGTTTCGGGATGAGTATTCTGTATGTGTAATTATTTTCCTTTATAACATAGTTATAAGGGAAAATAATCGCATTCTAATTACAGAATGCAATGTTCCCCGGGCTTTAAAGGGTTAAAAATAATAAAGAGTTAACTTACCTTCTCCCATTGTACGCGCAGAGCCCCAGAACGTCTTCTCTCTTGATAGTTTGGATGCTTGAGGACCTGTGGTGACGTCACAGGGTCACATGGTCCAATCATAGAAGCATTTGAGTGGACCATGTGACCCATGTGATCCTGTGACATCACGGCAGGTCCTTCATCCAACATCTGTGCTCATGTGCACAGCCCCATAGAACTGAATGGGTCCGGATTCAGTGCGGGTGCAATGCGTCCTCCTCACGCATTGCACCCGCGCGGAAAACTCGCCCGTGTGAAAGGGGCCTAAAGAGTATCTGACACTGGAATGGTGTATCTGTTAGCAATACATACATGATGCAGGCTTCACTGAGACAGTATTCAGAACAGAAAGGAAAAGGAGGGAGTCTGCAGACAGAGGAGAGAGTAGGACAGAGAAATTCAGGAGACTCATTTCTCACCTGCGATCCCCCACCTCTATATGTAGATTCACTTTTACTAAGGGCTCATGCACACGAACATGTGCCACTTGTTCCGTGCATTGGGAACCGCAAATTGCAGTCCCTAATGCACAGGTGACATCTGTGTGGCTGGCACAGACGGATGCAGGCCGATTCGTTTTTGTTTTTGAGATGCGGAAGCACGGACAGAAAACCCACGGAAGCAGTCCATAGTGCGTCCATGAGGTTTAGTGCCTCAGTTCCGCACCCCGCTGGTGCCCGTATATTGCGGACCTGCTGTTTACGGGCCACAATACGGACACTGGCAAACAACGTTTGTGTGCATGAGCACTAAAGGTTAATGTGTCCTGGGATAGAACGGGAGGAGAAGGAGTGATGGTCTCTACTGTCTGCATGAAGAATGTCTACCTATATATATTTATATATATATATATATATATATATATATATATATATGTGATGTATATATGTATGAGTAATGTGCATGTATGTAATATGTATATGTATGTAATATGTTTGTAATGTATGTATACATGTCTGTACTGTATATGGTGTATATATGTGCAATGTTTATGTGAATTTACCTTCATCTCAATTGTAATAACCAGCTTAGGGTACTTCCACACTTGTGTTAAGGTTTTCCGGTATTGAGTTCCGTCCTAGGGGCTTAATACCGGAAAAAAACTGATCAGTTTTGTCCTAATGCATTCTGAATGGAGAGCAATCCGTTCAGTATGCATCAGGATGTCTTCAGTTCAGTCACTCTTACGGTATTTGGCCGGAGAAAATACCACAGCATCCAAAATTCCGGAACACTTGCCGGAAGGCCTGATCCGGCATTATTTTCATTGAAATGCATTAATGCCAGATCCGGCACCAAGTGTTCCGGCAAAACGGATCCGGTTTTCTGGTCTGCGCATGCGCCGACCTTTAAAAATGCATGAAAGAAATAAACACCAGATCTGTTTTTTCCGGATGACACTGGAGAGATGGATCCGGTGTTTCAAAGCATTTGCTAGACGGATCCGCATCCGGATCCATCTACAAATGCTTTCCGTTTGCACACGGATTTCCGGATCGGGCAGGCAGTTCCAGCGACAGAACTGCCTGCCAGATCATCACAACGCAAGTGTGAAAGTTTTCAGTACACCAAAAAATAAATGGTGTGTAAAACATTTGTTAATTTCAGACCTCCTGAGCCTACAGCACCAGAGCCTTCTCTATGCAGGAGGAAAAGAAGGAATATGGGCATCACAAACAGATTTACCAAAATGCTGTAAAATCTAGAACATTTCCTTCTACACCTGGATTCTCAGACTGATCATCAACCTGGTGTGAAAATTATATAAACAATTTACACGAATACGAATAAAAAAAGAGCTGCCCGGCTACAGGATCACAGCCCCAGCAGATACTGAGAATGAGGGGTACCAAGCCAGATGCTGGCCGCGTGTGCAGCCTCTCCACATAAAAACTAACGGGACCTTTAGAAAGATCAGAGTACTCGCAGTCTCGTTCCTGGTACATACATGCTTGTTCTTCCTCCATTCACTTGTACTGATTATCAGCAGTGCATCCTGATTACAAAGGGCAATGTGCTACTGATATGCGGAGTCGTTTATTCTGAATAATAGAAGCAATCAGCCGACAAATGAGCGTTTGCTTATCCTTCGGTTGATCTGCAGAGCAATTACACTGGCCAGTAATCAGGAATGAATATTTGTTCTCAATATCTGCCCTGAACATCAGGCGGTGTAATAGACCCATTATTCCCCGTTAAAGGGAATCTGTCACCTCTGAAACACCCTCCAAACTAGGGGAAGCGGTGTGTAGTGTAAGTGAAAGCAAGTCCGGTTATGTAATTTTTATCTTTATACTCATCTGTATTCTGATAATGCGCTCCCACAAACCAGCAGTAAAATGCATTGAGAGGACTCCTGAGCTCAAACACACAATCGAGAAGACTCAAAGAGGAGTCCTCCTCATGCATTTTACTGCTGGTATGTGGGAGCACAGCATCTGAATGCAAGTAAATGTGAAGATAAAAATTACATAGCATCACTTAGGCCTCTTTCACACGGGCATCATGTTTGATGCCCGGATAAGAGGCGGGTGCGTTATGGAATATGCGCTGATTTTCCGCGCGGGTGCAACGCTTGTAATGCGCTTTGCACGCGCGTGAGAAAATCGCCATGTTTGGTACTCCAGACCTGGGCCGGACTTCATCACTGAAGTCCGGTTTCGGGTCTTCTGGAGAATTTATTATTTTCCTTATAACATGGTTATAAGGGAAAATAATAGCATTCTAATAAAGAATGCATAGTAAAATGAAGTGGAAGGGTTAAAAATAATAAAGTTAACTTACCTTAGCCACTTGATCGCGTAGTTGCGATCTGTCTCTCTTTCCCAGCATCAGCTAACAACTAAAGGACCTGTGATGACGTCACATCACATGGTCCATCTTACCATGGTGATGGACCATGTGATTGGACCATGTGATGTGACGTCACCACAGGTCCTTTAGTTCTTAGCTGATGCTGGGAAAGAGGAGAGATCGCGACTACGCGATCAAGTGGCTAAGGTAAGTTAACCTTTTATTATTTTTAACCCCTTTCTCTTCATTTTACTATGCATTCTTTATTAAGAATGCTATTATTTCCCCTTATAACCATGTTATAAGGGAAAATAATAAAGATCGGGTCCCGTTGCTAAGCAACCATGCGGGAAAATCGCAATGCATTCGCACTTGCTTGCGGATGCTTGTGATTTTCCCGCAGCCCCATTCACTTCTATGGGGCCTGCGTTGAGTGAAAAACGCACAAAATAGAGCATGCTGCGATTTTCACGCAACGCAGAAGTGATGCGTGAAAATCACCGCTCATGTGCACAGCCCTATAGAAATGAATGGGTCCGGATTCAGTGCGGGTGCAATGCGTCCTCCTCACGCATTGCACCCACGCGGAAAACTCGCCCGTGTGAAAGGGGCCTAAGTCTACTTTCACACTCGCGTTTTGGCTTTCCATTTGTGAGATCCGTTCAGGGCTCTCACAAGTAGTCCAAAACTATACACTGCTTAGGGTCGGTTTACACTAGCATTATGGTTTCCGTTATAACGTGGTTATAACGGAACATAACGGAATCCATAAGACAGAAGGACGGATCCGTTATTTTGCCCATAGACTTCTATTATGACGGAATGCAAAACGGAAGCCTTTAAAAGGCATTCCGTATGCTTTCCGGCATAATACAAGTCCATGGGAAAGCATAACGGATCCGTCTGGTTCTCCTTATGCAAGACGGAAAACAAAGTCCTGTGGACAGGACTTTGATTTTCCATCTTGCATAACAGGACCCAGACGGATCCGTTATGCTTTCCCATGGACTTGTATTATGCTGGAAAGCAAACGGAATGCCTTTTACCCTGGATTCACACTTGAGCGTATTTGATATGCGCTTTTTCCGCACGTTTTTTAGGCGTTTTTTGGAGCGTTTTTTCAGGCGTTTTTGCAAATAAGAAACGCGCGTCATATGCGCATACGTGATCATCTTCCTGGCCCTGAACCAGCTCTTATCTTACTAGTTGCTATGGTGTCAGTGTGGGAGTGGTTTGCTAGGCAAGTTGTAATTTGAAAACGCGCGTTCGTACGCGCGTTTTTAATACCAGGAAACGCTCAGACGCCCATATTAGTGTGTTCCCATTATAGCCTATGGGAGTAAACGCGTGTCAAAACACCCCAAAGAAGCTCCTGTGCTTCTTTGGACGTAGGGTGTTTTACAGCGCGTTCGTACGCGCTGTAAAACGCTCAGGTGAGAACCAGCCTCATAGGAAAGCATGTTTTTTCTCCTGTTGAGCGTTTTACAGCGCGTATGAACGCGCTGTAAAACGCTTAGGTGTCAACCAGCCCTTAAAGGCTTCCGTTTTGCATTCTGTCTGGGCATTCCGTTATTTTTCGTTATAACTATGTTATAACGGAAAGCAATAACGGAATCCCTAACGGTAGTGTGAACCCAGCGTAACGGTAGTGTGAACCCACCCTTACACTAGTTTGCGGGGGTGTTTTGGAGCTGACTGATTTTCTTTAAGAATTGGGATTGGTTGATTTTCCTATTGCTTTGACAAAATTCTTCAATTAGCTTTGGTTTTCAACAGGAATATGAAAAAAACTTCGAAACAAATGTCTGCCCCCAAGGTCACCACTGTATTATTACAATATTAAACTTTCTAAACTTTGTGCTTGTGTGTTACTTCTCCTTTTAGTGTATTTGGCGGAAATACAATTCGGAATATGAGCTGCTCTAAGACAGATCACGAGGTCTAGACAGCTGATGTGCTTATCGTCAGGTTACTCTGTGTTTTTAGCACTTCCCTGTTCTTGGAGTCCTCTTTTAGGGTGCTGACACATGTTCAGGTTTTTTGATGCAGTTTTTGAAGAGAAAACCATGAGTGGATTGAAAAATGTGGAGCCGCCCTTAATACTTTCTTTCCTCCGAGGATTTTGGCTTCAAAAACTGCATCAAAAAGCCTGAACGTGTGTCTGCACCCTTATTGCAGTCACAAACAAGTATGTTCAGCTCTACGAGTTGGGTGTTTCCTGTGAAAACGGAGTATAAAGCTTAGATAAGCTGATGACGTCCAGTAGTCACACAAAAACTATAAATTGCAACATGATAAGGAGAACCAGATTAGAATATAAAGTACAATGTCACTTTCTGAGGGCATGGGTTTAGGTCTAGATATATAAACACTGTATGTAGAGATGAGACAATTTCACATTTTCAAATTCGTTCACACCTCGTTTGGTGGTAAAATGTGAATTGCGTTATGGATTCCGTTACCACGGACCATAACGCAATTCTGTGACGTCATAATAGAAGTCTATGGGCTGCAAAACGGATCTGTCCCGTTTCCGTTATGCAGGGGAGTCCTCTCTTGCCTAACGGAAACGGGATAGATCCTTTATGCAGCCCATAGACTTCTATTATGACGGAATGAATAACGGAATGCCTCTAAAGGCATTCCGTTATGCATTCCGTCACAGAATTGCGTTATGGTCCGTGGTAACGGAATCCAAAACGCAATTCACCTTTTATTCACATAAACCCAGCACCAGAACAAAGCACAACACATATCTACATCTCCAAAAACAGCTCACTACAGATACTATTTGTTTCACAGAAGAGAATTCTACCACCTATAATCACGCCACAGACCATACAAGGGACTACTGCTCTCATCCAGAAAAAAGAGGTTCCAGCATCAAAGGTTTTGAATGTTGCCGTCGTCTTTATTTATCTTCGGTTACAATACAAGTATGCAGACATCAACTCCCTCCACTGACCGGTTAACGTGTTTCAAACTTAGTAGTTCTTAATCATAACCTCATGTGTGGTTCGGTTCACAGGGTAAAATAATCACCACCCTCCAATAGGGAAGGGGAACGGAAAGGAAACAGTCAGAGGGTGGAGGCTACCCCTCTCCGACCAAACCACACACGGTCAATCACTTAACCGAACTTCACCCATATTCAGTTATTAATATATACCGCATAAGAACGTGCACACATAAGAATACATTCCTAATATCATAGAGAAAAGAATATATATCTGTTGACACATAACAATAAACCTCTCTCTAATACAAATTGTCAAACGCAAAAACCGCATAGTGTGAACAAACACCTTACACCATATTATAAACAGAATATTTTTAAAAAACAAGTATTGGGTTAATGATAGTTGATCCAAGTGATAAAATGGCTTCGCTTCATGATCTTCTACTTATACACAAACATCTTATACATAAAAAATAATATAACAATAATTATTATTATTTTTTATGATCAGTGCCACACACTTTATACACTCTACAGACAGTGCCACACACTATATGCCCTCTACAGATAATGCCAATGTGTCTTATGCTCTGTGCCCCCTATATATTATGCCAGGTTCTTTGCCGCTTGTATATAGTGCCAGGTTTTGTGCCTCCCCCCCCCCTGCATATTGTTGCCTGTATATAATGCCAGTATCTGTGCTAATTTTATATAGAACCTTTTGCTCTGTGCCCCGTTATATAGTGCCAGGTTCTGTGCCACCCTATATATATTGCCAGGATTTGTAACGCCTTCATATAGTGTCTTTTGCTCTGTGGCCCCTTTATATAGTGCCAGGGTCTGTGCTTCTTTTACATAGTACCTGATAATGCTCTATGCCCCCGTGTAAACATACTGACCTGTCCAAGGCCTTCTGATTTCACCCGGCACTGCAGGCCTAGCCTCTTCTAGCCAGATCTGCTCCTATGGAATGTCACATGTGGCACCATTACATCATCATGCTGCCTGCATCACAAAAAAGTGCCAAATTGAGGGGCAGGGAACTAATTGTTCCCTTGTCATGCCAGCGCTGAGGTAAATACTCACCTGTACCTGCATCCTATGGACACCTATACAGTTGAGTGAAAGGATGCACGGAAAATGGGTGAATTCACCTGGTAATCAGGTGCCTGGTTGAGGGGGGCCCAAAACCTGAGTAATTCAAGGGGAAACTAGGAATATTGTCATTTCTGCCCTTCCCCTCCAGCAGTGAGGATTGTAATGTAGAAATATACACAAAATTGTCGCCGACAATTTTTCAAACCATTCATCGTTCTTCAGTTCCAAGATAAACCATTGCATGTAAATGGATCCTTAGAAAACCAGGGCAAATTTTTAATGCCTCATTTAGACTGCCTCATTGTCGGGCAGGTTATTGGGACACCAGTTCCCAATAATCTGCCTGTCTAAAGGGGCCTCAAATTATCCGATGAAGTGAAACGTTCATTCATTGTTGGTGTGGACACCTCAATCATGGTTTCTGGGCAGTAGATCGTGCTGTCTCAATATACTGTGGAGGTGACTGCTGCATGTAAATGCAGCACTTTACCTCCGCTAAGGAGCAGGCAATTGTTGGGAAGGAACGCCTCGTCTGTGTAAATACGTCTTTATTTTGATAGCAGCAATGTCAATGTTAGTGAAACGAAGGATACATTCATGTGGAAACTACACTCTTCCTCAAATCTGTAGTGTTAAACACCATGAGATAATTATCAATCACCAAGTCCTCATCGACTCCTAAAATTAAATATGTGTAATCTCATGTGACATATGACCGTTTTTTGTGCATCATTTTCTATACAACAAAAATTAAAAATCCACTAAATTAAGAAAGGAATTGCCTTTTACACACAAAAAAGTGATGTGGTAAAGGTTTCCACTGTGAAGACATTTTCCACAGCTAGACCTCTGTGATCGGTAGCAGTGGTTCACAAGAAAGAAAGGAAGGGGTTGGCCAATTTACAATCACATTTCTCAAAATGCCATAAGCAGGCATGTGTGCTCCACACAAGCACATGACTGTGTTCTGTTCCCAGCTGTCATAGTGAGGACTCCCTGCTTCTCTAGTTTCGGCGGAGTAAACATACTTATCTCAGGCATCCTCCACATCTATGGGCTGAAAGATGGCAGCAGTCAAGTGACTGGTTTACAGGACTACTTCTTTGGGCTGTTCTTGACTACCACTTCTTCTGGGCAGGCGCTAACACTGGGTTCAGACCTGGGCGTTCGTGCAGCGCGTTTAATTCGCGCGTTCTTAACGCGCGAATTAAATCGCGCTGCACAAAATAGGAATCGCGCGTTTAACGCGCGTCCCTATTAAACTCTGTCTATGGGAACGCGCGTTAAACGGGCCAAAAAACGCAAACATACTTGCTTTTGCGTCGGCCGTTTTTACGCTGCTCGAACGCGCATAAAAACGCGCAAGTGTGAACCAGGCCCATAGGAATGCATGGGTACTGTACAGTTGTGCGTTTTTATGCGCGTTCGAACGCGCGTAAAAACGCTAAAGTGTGAACTGAGGGTAAAGGTCAAGTTGCCATGATTGTGTGGAGTACACATGACTTGTTTATGGCATTTTGAGAAATGTAATTATAAATTGGTCAACCCCTTTGAAGAAGAGATGAATATAATAAAAATAATATAATGTAAAAATAAAAATAATGATAAACTATGTCAATTTCCTACTTGCAATTGTCTTGACTATAGCAAAAATCAGTACAAGAAAAAAAAACTGCCCAAAGGGCTTGTCTCACCTCATCAAGTTGAATTTATTATGTCTATAAAGTTGAGTAACTTACTTTATATATGCTAATTTCAATAATGGCTCTGGTCCCCAGTATCTTCAAAACTGTAGGGGTTACGGCCACCGTTGCAAAGCAGGAGTGGTGGCTGGGCTGGAGCACAACAAGAGTATAAGCCAACCTTTCTGGTGAGAGGGAATCGAAGGGACGAGGGCACAGAGGCCTGCCTCTGCACATTAGCTCCGAACCTTGGCCACCACTCTATCTTCTCTGGCAGTTGATCCCCTTGCTGGCCACCTCATTTCAACAATGGCTGCTTGTATAGAACTGCACCAGGGCATGTGCCACATCCTTGGAGATGTTCTATACATCTATGGGAAGATGGAGAACTAGCAAACAGATTGCGGCAAGCATTTATCATGGGTTGTCACGATCTGCACAGTGCCCACTCAGACGAAGCTGCTAATGATTCCGATACACTAGCAGCCTCGGGAACGCGCACGCACCAGCTGTTTGCCAGTGCCATCACTCTAAGCAAGAGGCATCGCCCCTACTTCAGCTTAGAGAGTGTATCGGGAGCGAGTGTGCCAAGAGGTGGGACAACCCCTTTGAGGAGCATCTGTCACAAGGATCAACCCTATTGAACCAGGCAAAATGCCTGGTAGGGTTGATTCTGATAAAAACGATACTTGTTTTGTGAAAATTGGATGTGGCATTCCTGAGAAAAAATACTTGTATTCTTTATACAGAGGGTTTCAGTGCACCGAGTGGTGGGACCTAGCACCTTAGTGCACCTCAGCTTCTCAGCTTTCCAGTGCTGGCCCTGTTCAGTGCACTGAACTCTTCAGCTGAGTAAAGAATAAAAGTCTTTTTTCTCAGGAATGCCACCATCAATTTTCACGAGACATGTATAACGGTAAAGGGCTTCTGTCACCCCCACTTATGCAATTTTCAGTAGCTGACATTAGCTACTTGCTAATGTCAGCTGAGTTCAAACATATGTTTCATACCTTTATTTGAGTTTTCTATCTTCTAAAAATCTTACTTTTATAATATGCAAATTGTTTTCGCTACCAGCAAGTTGGGCGGGTACTTGCTGGTAGCCGCCGCATCCTCATGCTCTGGGAACGCCCCCTCTGCTCTTGATAGACAGGGCCAGTACGCTCTTCTCCTCCCGCTGGCCCTGTCTGCAGCCGACTGAAGACCAATACGGCGCAGGTGCGGGATTTCGGCTGCAGACGGGGCCAGCGGGAGGAGAAGAGCGCGCTGGCCCTGTCTATCAAGAGCAGAGGGGGCGTTCCCAGAGCATGAGGATGCGGCGGCTACCAGCAAGTACCCGCCCAACTTGCTGGTAGCGAAGACAATTTGCATATTATAAAAGTAAGATTTTTAGAAGATAGAAAACTCAAATAAAGGTATGAAACATATGTTTGAACTCAGCTGACATTAGCAAGTAGCTAATGTCAGCTACTGAAAATTGCATAAGTGGGGGTGACAGAAGCCCTTTAATCAGGAGGATCAACTCTGCTGATTCACTAGGGTTGATCCTAGTGGCAGATAACCTTTAAAGCTCGTCATACACTCTAGACTTCGGCATTTGACTTACATCTATTCCTCCTAACATAACCCATACACAGACACCTCTGGTAGCATCTATAAATTCCAACCTGCCCATTTTCCAACATCCATTGTTGGGGTACAGTTGGGACATCCCCATACATGAGATGGTCAGTCAGTCCTGCTATAGTCAGGCAGATGGGCAGCTTAAGAAGATAATCTATACATTTTACAAACACCTTAGTAAACATAAATCCACATGTATCTGCTGTCCTGATACTAAAATTACAGTTTTATCTTAATTGATGCTAATTATCGATGTATGTTAAGTAGTTAAGATCCCAGATAAGAAAATCACAGTTTTATTTTAATTAATGCTAATTATCGATGCATGCTGAGTTGGGATGTTCAGATCCTTGTCTACCAAATATAGTAATATATTCCCAAGGTCCTTTTAGGATCAATTTCTTGAGGCAGTTTTGGAAGCCAAAATCAGGAGTGGATCATAAAAGGAGAGAAAGTACAAAGGACAGATACGACTTCAGTTTTTTTTATTTACTCCTTATCTTAACTTCCAAAGCTGCACCAATAAACTTGACCGTGTGGCCTTAGGGTGCCTTCACACTAGCGTTTTTACTTTCCGTCCTAGAGTTCCGTCCTCGGGGCTCTAGGACGGAAAGATACTGATCAGGATTATCCCAATGCATTCTGAATGGAGAGAAATCCGTTCAGGATGCATCAGGATGTCTTCAGTTCAGTCTTTTTGACTTTTCAGGACGGAGATAAAACTGTAGCATGCTGCGGTTTTATCTCCGTCCTGAAAAGCCTGAACACATGACTGAACGCCTGATCAGGCCTTAAGTCCCATTGACTTACATTGGGGCCGGATCCAGCATTAAAAAAAGACTGAAGGACGGATCCGTCCTTCAGGTGTGCGCATGCGCAGACCTTTAAAACACTGAAAAAAATACATGGCATGGCAAACGGAGAGACGGATCTGCACTTGCAATGCATTTGTAGACGGATCCGCAATCCGGATCCGTCTACAAATGCTTTCAGTTGTCATGCGTTGTGACGGATCCGGCGGGACGGAAGTGCACGCCGGATCCACACAACGCAAGTGTGAAAGGGGCCTTACCCTTAAGGATTCTCTGCGCATAACAATACAAGCCCTCAAGATTGGCCCTAATTGTTACTTTCATTTTTTTATGCTATACAGAGGTCACGTATGGAGAGTCTTTGCCTCTTTGTGAATCCACTCCTGGTTTTGCCTTCAAAAACTGCACAAAAAACCTTAACTTGGAAACCCAGAGGTGGCTGGGTGACAATTTTCTCATACACTTTACATTATGTCAGCAGCACAAAACTTTTATTGCGGATGCATAAAACATATGTCTAGCAAACAAACGAGTGTTTTCTCATTTATCAGCTGATCTGACATATTTACATGGAGCAATGATTTCAACGTTCCTACAAGTGTTTGTTTGCCCAATCATCGACCCGTGAAAAAGACCCCTTAGCCATTGTACTTAACACAGATCTAGCAGCAAGAAAACCAGCTTTAGGGTCCTTTCACACTTGCGTTCTGAGGATCCGGCAGGCACTTCCGTCCTGCCGGATCCGTCAGAACGCAAGTCACCTGAAGCATTAGAAGACTGATCAGGATCCTCATCAGTCTTCGAATTGCTTTCAGGTTACTATGGCAGCCAGGACGCTACTAGCGTCCTGGTTGCCATAGTAGGAGCGGGGAGCGGGGAGCGGCATACTTACATTCCGTGCGGCTCCCGGGCGCTCTGAATGACGTCAGAGCGCTCGATGCGCATGGATCACGTGATCCATGCGATCACGTGATCCATGCACTGGGGCGCCCTGACGCCATCCTGAGCGCCCGGAGCCGCACGGAATGTAAGTATGCCGCTCCCGCTCCTGCTACATTTTACCATGGTAACCAGGACTTTAGCGTCCTGGCTGCCATGGTAACCAGTTAGAAAAGCTAAATGTCGGATCCGGCAATGCGCCGAACGACGTTTAGCTTAAGTCGGATCCGGATTAATGCCTTTCAATGGGCATTAATTCGGATCCGGCCTTGCAGCAAGTGTTCGGATTTTGGACGGAACAAAAGCGCAGCATGCTGCGGTATTTGCTGCGCCCAAAAAACGTTCCGGTCCTGAACTGAAGTCATCCTGATGCATCCTGAACGGATTTCTCTCCATTCAGAATGCATGGGGATGATCCTGATCAGGATTTTTCCGGCATAGAGACCCGACGACGGATCTCTATGCCGGAAAAGAAGAACGCAGGTGTGAAAGGGGCCTAAGTTGATAAAAATAATTGGCTGTCCTACCCATAACCAAAGAAGGGAAAGCCATAATGCGTGGTTTTGCAGGACTGTAAGATTTCCTATATGGCCACACTTGGCGTAAATACTACAGATTCTCAACATTCTCATCCACGTGCTCTGGAAAAAAACTCGCCGCATAAACTACCTTGCACTGAGGCCTTTCATCCTTTGCAATACAAAGCCTCCCTTTGATTCCTGCAGCAATGCTGACGTGAAGAAACAGCCATTTATTCAAAGTTTTTATTTTTCCAAGTATTAAAACACCAAACAACTCTATTCACTGTGATTGTACTGACCCGCAGAATTAAGTCAGAATGAAGCTAGCAGGTCATTTTTACCACATAGCGAACACTGTAGAAACAAAGGCGGTCATTTATGACCAAATATACTTTTTTGGCATATATTTGCCACAGATTTTGTCGCAAAGGTGATTTGCGGCAAAATTTGTGTCTTCTTCCACACCACGTATGCCAGTTCTAAAAAAAAGGGGGTGTGGTGCGGGCGCGGAAGAGGGCGGGCTCGGCAGACCCATCTCATTTATCATTTTCTAAGCCAGTTTTGGCGTAAAAAGTATCTAAATCTACGGCAGCAAGGGTGCTGGCATAGATTAAAGGTGGCGGTGGATATGCATAAGTTACGTAGAGGCCAATGCCTCTACATAACTTAGGTGCATCAAGTGCCAGTGTAGGGTTATTAAGACCGGCATCTAAAACGATAAATGACCCCAAAAATCCATAAAACTATGACAGAAAATTTTCCCAATTCCACCCCCTTTAGAATTTTATTCCAGCTTCCCACTACAACTCACATGCCATATTAAATGCTGCTATTAAAAAGTACAACTTGTCCCACAAAACAAAAAGTCTCATACAGCAATGTGAACTGAAGAATAAAAAAGTTATGACTCCTGGAAGGCCAGGAGTAAAAATGAAAATACAAAAAATTAAAGCAGGAATGGGTTAAATACAACATATTGTCCTACTGTAGCAGTCAGCACAAAGTGATAGAACTATAGAGTTGATCCATCATCAGTTTACTGCCTCTGTGAGAGGAAGATGTTATCTAAAGGGTAATGCTCATCAAAAACCATATGAGGGCTTGTTTTTTGCGGGACAAGTTGTACTTTCCAACTCCACCATTTAATATTGCATAGGATGTATAAATTCTAAATGGGCTGGAATTGGAAAAAAAAGCAATTCAGCCACAGTTTTACAGGTTTTTTATTTACAACGTTTGATGTGCGATAAAACTGACCAGTTACTTTCATTCTACAGGTCAGTATAAATCCTGTGATACCTTATATGTACACAGAAACACAGGGGGGGGGGGGGGGTCAGTCAGCACGTCCCTGTATGCAGGTGCACATAGCCATGGCAAAATATACATACAAACACAGAAATGCAACAGCACTCTGCAATCAGCACTCTGCCCTGTCTCTATGCTAGAAGTTATCAGAGGCGCTAGTGTACATTTTGATCAAAAAGTAATAAGCCACTCGCCTCTGATAACTTCTAGTATAGAGGCAGGGCAGAGTGCCTCTGTTATGTGGCTGTCATGGCCCATAACAGGTAGGATTTAGTGTCAGGACCACTCATAGAGGCGGCCTTGGCGCTGCGAGTGGCTTATTACTTTTTTATCAAAATGTACACTGACGCCTCTGACAACTTCTAGCATAGAGGCAGGGCAGAGTGCTGGTTGAAGAGTGCTGTTGCATTTCTGTGTTTGTACACCTTATATGTAGTTTCTCTTGCATTTTGATACTCATAAAATAATAAAAACCTTGGGGAAAAAATCAGTTAGATTTTTTTATCACCATATTCTGACCCCTATAACTTATTTGTAGTTATGTGTACAGAGCTATGTGGGCAGTTATTTTTTGCTGGGCAATCTGTACCTTTCATTTATACCATTCTGGTTAATTTTTTTGTGAGAAATGGCGCAACCAAAAACTGCGAATCAGACACTTTCAAATTTTTTTCCGTTTTGCCCTTTGCCATATGGGGGAAATATTTTTATAATTTTATAGTATGCGCATTTTCACACATGGCAATACCTATGATTTTTTTTTTTTTTTGAGGACAGTGGGGTGATTTGAATTTTTATATTTTTGAATTTTTAAAAACTGTATTTATTTATTTATTTTTACACTTTTTTTTAAAGCTCCCATAGAGAACTATAACAAGCAATCATTAGATTGCTTTTCTCATAGATTCGAATGCATTAGCATTGGAGTCTATGAGAAATGTACTAGTTTCCTATGGAGCCCTGCTACAGGCAAGGGCTCCATAGGAAACACTATACATCAGCCTCCTGTCATTCTCTATTCTCTATGACAGGGGCTACTGCATACAAGCTCCGGCTCCTCCGATCACCACAGGAGGAAGCCAGGGCATACCCAGAAGAGCTCGCGTCTGGGTTTGCGCGTGATCAGATGCCGTGGTTGGGATTGACCACGGCATTTAAAGTGTTAAATGTCCTTGAATTACATTATTGCCGATCGTGGACATGAGCCGCCCGTGTCTGCTGTAAGAAAAAGCAGGCACCCATGAGTGGAGCAGACGCCATTTTTAAAGACCCAGTCGTACTAGTACAGCGCTGGTCGGGAAGGGGTTAAAGAGTCACAGCAGGAAGCAGAATCCATTAAGTGATTTCAAAAAATGATATCCCGAAAACCATCCAATTGTTTTTTACATAGAATATTCACATAAAGGCTGTTAAAATGTGATAGAAATTGATGAATGTGTCCCTTTACAGAGGAAAAAGCTTCAAAGGGGCCATTATTTGGGGCAGTCCTGACTCCTTCACACGGCACATCCTACACTAAAGAATGAGATTAGGACAGAAATGATCACTCTAACTTTAAACCAAAAACGACATATATATGTTTATTGATACAGTGCTGTTAAAAATTTTCTCCCCAATTTTTTTTTATATTTGCTTATTGTTCACACTTGAATATTTCTGATCATCAGACAAAGATGAAACATTAGCTGGTCTTTAAAATCTCCTGCACTGCCAGAGGATGAGCCTAATTTATGAAAAGGTGCAGGCCTTGTCACAAATTAGGCACATCCTCCAGCAGCCTGTGTGGCAGAAGATTTTTGTCTTCATTTGCACCAGAAAACTAGTAAAAATGAAGATAAATGTGTCAGGCCCGCTGACCCTCCCCCTTTTTGGAAAATAGCGAGGGAGGTAGGCATACAAACGCAACAAAAATTGCAAGTGGTGTTTAAAACGTTGCAAAGTGTTTATGACTTTTCTATGGCAGAAAACTGGTGCAGGGATATTATAAATCTCCCCCAAAATGCAGTTTTTAAATGATGATTTCATTTATCGAAGAAAAATGCTGTTCAGCCCTACCTGGCCTTATGTGAAAACTTTGCTCCCTTAGCTACTAAACCAACCAGTTAACCAATTCAGTTGACAACTGGGCTCAATTTTACTAGCCAGACCCAGTCATGATTACTGCCAGATCTTTTGAGTCTAAACATTACTTAAATAGAACCTGTCTTCTAATGTGAAGCAAACTTGAAGGTCTCAAAGGGCAGCACATTATGCCACATTTTAAGGAGATTCAAATACAGATGTCAAATAACGTTATTGAAATCTATAAATTTAAAAAGGGTTTAAAAAAACTTTTTAAGACTCTAGGATTCCAGTGAACCAGAGTTCGTTATCCATACATGGAGAAAACTTGTAACAGTGAGCAGTCAGCGTGCCAAAATTTCACAAACAGCATACTGACAATTCATCCAGGAGGTCAAAAAATAACCCACATGAACATCTATCCATGGGAAGACACTATTGCTGACAAAAAGCAACTCAAAGTCTCATCTCACAAAACATCTAGAGAACCCCCAAGACTTTTGGGATAATATTCTGTAGACTGATTAGTCAAAGATGGAACCTTTTGGAAGACACGGATCCTGTTACATCAGGCGTGAAGCTAAAACATGTGGCCAACAGTCAAACATGGTGGTGCTTGTGTGATGGTCTGGGGTTGCTTTGCTTGTACTAGACCTGGATGACTTGTCATAATTGATGGAACCTTGAATTCTACTGTCTGTCCTGAATGTTTGCCCGTCAATTTGTGACTAAAGCTCAAGTGCACTTGGGTTATGTGGCAGGGCAATCATCCAAAGCACAAAACCAAGTCCACCGCTGAATGGCTCAGAAGAAACAAAATGAAGGTTTTGGAATGGATGGTCCTGATGTAAATCCCACTCAGATGCTGTGGCCACACCTTAAATGAGCAGTTCATGGCTGAAAACCCTCCAATGTGGATAATGAAACAATTCTGCTAAAAAAAGGGGACCCAAATTCCTCCACAGTGATGTAAAGGGGGTGGCACAACCAGTTATTAGATTTAGGAAGCAATTCCTTTTTTACATGGAAAAAGCTTTTGAATAAGTCTTCATCTTCAATAAATCGAATCATCATTTAAAAGCTAAATTTGTGTTGGATGATCTGAAATCGGGTGGGGGGAAATTTTTTTTTACATACTTTTATCATATAAAAATATACAGTTGAGCCACATTATTATGACTTCTTCTTACTTTCGACGTTGTCAGCCCATAGCTCATGAAGGAACTCATATGTCATGAGCTGGATTGGTGGGTGTATAGGTGCGATAGGCCGCCTGCACACATATCCCTCATTGCTGTCATGGGCATAAGGGGCGATTTATCAGAGTTATTAAAAGGGATAGTTATTGGCATTCAGGCCAAGGGTGGCAGTATTTCTGAAAATGTGCAGTTTGTAAACTGTTTGCATGTTGCTGTGGTGAAAGCGTCCAAAGGCATCGTTGTGAATAAGGGATATGGAGACTGCGGAGCACCACGTGCCATTAATGTGACAGGTGAACATCGACTATAAAGGTGCATGGGACCAGGCTGACATGCTACAGTGGAGAAGCTCACCAACAAAAGAAACCAGGGGGCTTCCAAGTGTGCGTAAAACAACAGTTCAGTGAACCCTACTGCATATGAGGCTCCAAAGCAGACGGATAGTCACTGCACCTTTGCTAAAGAGGTTGCATTGGCAGAAGTCTTCAATTTTTGCATCAGTATTGGATCCTCACTAATTGCCAGAGGGTTGCCTTTTCTGATGAGTTATAGATGCTTCATAGAATGGATGGACACTGTTCAACCATTGCTGAAGGAACACAAGCTGGTGGTGGCAGCGTTATGGTCTGAGGAACATTTTAGTGGAATTCTCTGGGCCCAATCATTCGTGTGGAAGGCACTCTCAACCGATTTGTGCATGAATACATTCTTGCAAATCATGTACACATACTGTACATGCTCATTGTCTTCCCTGGGGTGGATGCAGGGCCGGTGCAAGGATTTTTGCCGCCCTAGGCAAAAGAAAAGTTTGCCGCCCCCCCCCCCCCATGTGACATCACAATGCCTCACCCATATGATCTGCCATATTAAAGGGGTTCTGCAGTTTATTTAAACTGATCGGCAGGAGTCCGGCACCCGGGACCCCCGCCAATCAGCTGTTTGAGAAGGCAGCGGCACTGGCAGTAACGCCTCAGCCTTCTCGCAGTGATGTCACAATTAGTATCATTGGCCTGGGTGGGGCTAAGCCGAGGCGCTCCTGCAGCGCCGCTGCCTTCTCAAACAGCTGATCGGTGGGGGTACCGGGTGTCAGACCCCGGCCGATCAGATGCTGATGATCTATCCAGAGGATAGATCATCAGTTGTAACAAACTGCAGAACCCCTTTAACTATCGCCAGTTCTCTCTCCCCCCCCCTTGTCATTCTCTCCCCCCTCTTGTCATTCTTCACACTCCCCCCACTTGTCATTCTCCCCCCCCCTTGTCATTCTCTCCCCCCCCCCCTTGTCATTCTCTTTCTCCCCTTGTCATTCACTTTTCCCCCTTGTCATTCTCTCTCCCCCCCCCTCCTTTGTCATTCTCTTTCCCCTCTTTTCATTCTCCCCCCTCCCCTTGTCATTCTCCCCCCCTCCCCTTGTCATTCTCTTTCTCCCCCCCCTCCCCCTCCCTCCGCTACCTCTAGTGTAGCGCGGCCGAGCTCTTTATGCTCCACGGGTACAGGAGCTTCGCTTCCTGTACCCGAGGGACTGACATGAAGTGCACACTGTGTGCGCACTTCATGTCAGTCCGGCCGGGTACAGGAGACAGATGCTCCTGTACCCGCGGACCTTAAAGAGCTCGGCCACGCTACAATGGAGAACCAGGAGGGAGCGCTGAGCGCTTCCCTCCTGTCATCTCCTCTCCTCTTGCTGCGCCCGGGCGGTGCGCCCTCATGGACGCGCCAGCCCGGGGAGTGCTGCAGCCGCCTGAGGCTCAATTCAGAGCGCTCGGGCGGCTGCAGCACGAGGCGGGGCTGGCGCTCTTAGCAGCGCCCCTTCCCAAGGGGCGCTCTACGCGGCTGCCTATTCCGCGTATAGGACGCGCCGGCCCTGGGTGGATGGGATCT
Source organism: Bufotes viridis (assembly GCA_033119425.1). Lineage (NCBI taxonomy): Eukaryota > Metazoa > Chordata > Amphibia > Anura > Bufonidae > Bufotes > Bufotes viridis. Next base: position 412,544,509 of record CM065591.1, on the reverse strand, counting down.
TCCAGCAAGGTAATGCAACATGTGACACAACTGGAAATGTCCAACATTGGTTGGAAGAGGATGACCAAGATTTCCAAGTACTACCCTGGCCCCTTAATTCCTTAGGCTTGAACCCAATTGAGCATCTGTAGGACCACCTTGAACATAGTGTTCACTCTATGGATCCTCCTCCACGCACCATCCTGAAGCTGTGGGATGCATTGGAGTCAGCATGGCTCCAGATACCTGTGACAACCCACCAGGACCTTATTGAGTCACTCCAAGCCCATCTAGCCACTGTCTGTGCTGCACATGGTGGTTACTGTGAACATTAGCTAGTGGTCATAATAATGTCACTCGATTGTGTACGTAGTGACTCATAGCATAAAGCCTCAACCCCCTTTAGAAGGAATGCCCTTTTATTATACTCAGAAAAGAATAACAATAAAAAAAATTATTGTGGCATGCCAATTACCAGTCTGACCCTAGAGCGTAGTCCTACATTATTTTATTGTGATGAGCATTTAAGCGTAATATAAATTTAATAAAAGAACATTCCTTCTTAAGGTGGTTGTGGCTTTGCGCTAGGTGCCACTGTGCTTACTGTCCATAGTATTTGCGAAAGGAGAGTCTGGAATCCTGAAATCATCTTCTTGCAGTAACACACGGACCAGCAATGCTGTAAACTGCACAGTGAAGGATCCGCAATAGTATAAACTGAACAATAAAAAACAACCTTCTGGCATCTATCCGGTGGAACACAAGAGCTATTACTTTACCAAAGAGGAGTTCCCAGACTCTTCTCCCCGCATCCAGACCCTCTCCCTTGTGCTTGACTTGTTTTTAAACCCATGTTATCACTGAACCGCCACAACAGTTCCGTGTAGGCTGGGTTCACTCTGTGTTATAGCCCTCAGCTTGACTTTCTGTCTGGGGTATATCTCTGAAAAATCAAAAAGGTATTCAGAATTATAAGATGGATCCATTTTTTTTTTAATTCTTTTTATTAAATAATTATATAGACAATAAAACACATTATTTATTGATTCATACACAATAAATATAATTTCCTTTTCCAAATTTAAATAGTCCATAATTACCCTTTTCTTTTTTTTTCATTACATTTTTAAAGTATAAACATACAGTCCAGTTATATGTTAACCCCAAAACAATCCTATCACTCCCCTCACCTTCCCAAAAAGGGAAAATAGAAATGGGGAGAAGGAATGCACCCCATACCCTCTATCTCTCTCGCCTTCCCCTATTTGACCAGCTTTCCAATTTGCTTCTGTCTTTTTTGCTAGACAGAATGGTAGACTATGTTATTCTGGCTGACTAAAGAGATGGATATGAACAGAAAGCATCTGTGTCATCTGTGGCATATTGGTAGGATATGCCACCAATGTTAGATAGCTGCAGGTCCCACCTCTGGGACCTACAGCTATCTCTTGAACAGGGCACCAAAGCAAAGGAGAGCTCCGAAAATAGTCGGCACTCAGCTATTTTCTGAAATTTTCATAGAAGTGAATGGAAGGTGGCCATGGTTGCATGGTGCATCCTCATTCACTTTGGGTCCTAGTTCTAGAGACGGATGCAGGTCTCTAGAGATATGCTACCAATATCTTAGACTAAACAATCCCTTTAATCCTCTAGACTACATTTGCCTCACTTAAGTAAATGGATCCATTGCGATATATGTCGAATGTTGGGAAAAAAACAGATTGGGCACATTGAATTTCTCGATTCAGGATACACACAGTGAGCCGAATGGAAAGTTCATGTGTATGGGAGACTTAAAAAATGGAAGGAATAGTGGTCAGTAGAAGGAGGAATTGAATGTGCAATGCCACCATTAGAGTGTTTCCATCTCCATTCATTTCTGAGTAGATGACATGGTTTGACTGAAGCTATAGATAACACCAATAGCGTTTGTCACTTTCTTGCCCTTGCCACCGTGACCCACTAATTGTGAGGTGGTATGATTTCAGTGCCATTTATTTCGAGCACTTCTTCACTTTGCTATCTTAATAATTTCCCCATTTTATAACGTTAACAGCTCCTTCCTGCATTTCTCTGCTGACTGATGTTTTGAAAGCTTTAACTGAAATCTTCTTATCTCTTGGGCTACATTTACTGACTGTCCTGTCACTTGTAATTTCTGCAAAATATGTATCTGCAAGGTTCACCAAACATTAGGCACCTAGGCAAATGTGTCACTTGAAGAAAGAAACTGTTGGCCTGGAATCCTCAATTAGCACAAAGGAAAATTGTCTCAATGTTATAAAGGGGCTGCCGGGTTCCATGATATTGATGACCTGTCCTCAGGATAGGTCATCAATATCATATTGATGGTTCTGACTCCTGGCTCCATTAGAGTTCTGTACCTTCTTTGCTGATTGCCTGCATGCCGTCTCCCTCGTAGGTCCTTCTCCCATTCATGTGAATGGGAGAAGAAGCTGTAATTACTCTGCACTGCCACTACAATGTAGACGGGGTGCAAATAAACACTGAAGAGGACACAGTGCTTGCACGAGTGCTGCAGACCCTTCAAACAGCTAATTGTGGAGGTGGCGGGATTTGGACCCCCACAGGTGAGTAGCTTTAGGGGGTGCAGAGGTAGCAGTCGTTACCAGGCGCAGGAGCCTGAGGGGGCCCTTAAGCCCTTGTGCCGCATAAGAAGACACCGGTATTATAGAAAGTGCAAATCTTCAAGTTACACTTCTGGCTGGAGGGAAGGGGTTAGGTCAACAATTTGGCATGGGGGGGTGCCATCTCAATTTTTGCCTCAGGTGCAGAAAGGCTATGTGCTCCCCTGCCCCTGGCCACAAAGCACTGAGGGAAGGGGGGCCCAAGCTGAACTCTTGCACCAAGGCCCATGAGCCTTTAGCTACGCCTCTGACCCCCACCAAACTGATACTGATGACCTATCCTCAGAACAGGTCATCGATATCATGAAACTAGATGATCCCTTTAAGCTGGCCAGTGGCCAATCATTTCAGCAGGGCTGGCTGCCTATTTAATGTGTATGGGCATACCCTAGCTTTTACCCCAACAGAAGGGGCTACATTAAGAAGGATAGGGATGTTGAATGTCAACACGTCTAATCCTTTTGTACCTAGTCCCATGATCAGGAACTATCATTGACGCATGAAGGCATGCCACTGATCACTTGTCAGATGAACGGACTGCTGGCAACGGCTTCTTCTAGTGTAGGCACTTTGCTAGAAGAAGCCGATCCAAGCAGTCCGTCCGGGTGCATCAGGCTGAGCCTGTGCGCACGCGCTGCATCTCACAGCGGGAGGAAGGGGAGTGAGGGAGAGCCGGCACAGAGGAGTAGGAGGCGGCGCAGAACTCTGGGAAGGCGGCGCTGGGCGGCGATGGCTGCAGCCGGGCACCCTGCATCCTCGGACATCCCCTTGGGCATCTTATTTCTATGATTAACAGGTTAGTAAATCCTGTTTTTTTTGCAAAATTAAGCCACAGATCTCGTTTATAAGGCCACATTAGAAATCATAATGAGACCCTGAACATGAGCATATGTTTAGCTCACAGGGCTGAAAAGTGGTGACAGAATCCCTTTAAACATCTCAAAATGCCCGGCACTATTCTGGGCAGTGCTGGGCGTGTACACAAGAGCTTACAACCTCCCCCCTTTTCAGACCTGAGTAGTTTTAACAGCCAGTTTATTTTCCAAGAGAAACAAAAGAGGCGGCCGGACAGCATTTAACTTTGGTCCTTGGAGAATATTTTACCATCTGTTTTTCACATTTATGGATCATATATACACTTATATAAATTGTTTAATAGGCATATTCTGACTGCAGTGTATATAATCAATGAGATCTGATACAGCATTATTACCTGAAAGTGTTTGTAAATCTTCAAAGAACCAGCCCATACGTTCCTGGCCAAGTCTGAAATAAAAGAAGGCATTTGTGTCTTTTTAAAGGTTGTCTGTCATCAGTTTTGACCATACTAAACTGGTGACAGCACTAGGTAGGGTCTAGGAAGAGCAGGACAAACATACCTTTTGATTGCAGAGCACTTGTCAATAGTGTGAGAATTTGTGTAGTGTGAATATGAACTTTTGTTCTGCTAGATTCTGCTCCAGTAAATGCCCAGGAGGCGGAGCTTCACTGCCTTCTGCAGCAAGCTGCTTTACAGTCCCTCCCCTCTGCTCTGAGTGACAGCTATAGTGGTCAGCTGCTGACAGCCCCTACCTAGTGCTGTCAGCAGTTTAGCATGATCAAAAGTGCTACTTGTGTAATATCAAGTGCCTCTGACTGATGAAGCACTGTAGGGGGGAATTTATCATGAGGGGAATATTTGTCAGTTTGACTTAAGTCTTTGTTGGCATACTTCATGCCATAATTATCAAATGTCGCATGTTTTATACATGTGTCTTCCCTTTAGGCTACATGCACACGACCGTTACCTGCCTCTGCGTCCGCTCCGTCCGCAAACGTGAAAAAAATAGGACATGCTCTATTTTTTTGACGGAAGGTAAACACGGACCACGGATGCGGAACAAAAACGGTTAACCATCCGCATTTTTTGACTGACCCATTGAAATGAATGGGGAAGCATCCTATCCATGAAAAAAAACGGAACGGATGCGGAAACAAACAACGGTCGTGTGCATGAGGCCTTAACCTAACACTTTTGTCTATGAAAGCTAATCCAGTTTTCCTACTCCACCCTCCACCTGGAGTGAGATTGCAACTTTTTAACCACTTCCCGACCACCCATTGACTATAAACATCCTTGGGCGGTCGGTTTATCTCTGAATGGACGTTCTGGAATGTCCTTTCAGAGATGGCAGCTGCACGCTAATCATGCAGCTGCCGAGCGAGGGGCCCACTATCAGTGACAGCAGGGCACCCCAGAGAGAAGGCAGAGACTATTTCTGGGAGTCCCTGCTCTAAAAACATTTTTTTTTTCTAAAACATAAAAATTAAAAAAAATAGACATAGTTTGTGTCATTGCATCTGTAATGACCGGACCTATAAAAATATCACATGATCTACACCATCAAATAAACAGTATAAAAGAAAAATAGAAAAATTACACCAAACAGTTTTTTTGTGACTTCACCTAAAAAAAAATGAGATGAAAAGCAACCAGAAAGCCAAATGTACCCCAAAATGGTGCCAATAAAAACTACAGCTTGCCCCGCACAAAATAAGCCCTCACGCAGCTCATTCAACAAAAAATTAAAAAAGTTATCGGTCTTAAAATCCCTGACAGAAAATTCCATGTTAGAAAATCCAGATGCCGCTCCCTCCCTTCAGAGCCCTGCAGTGTCCCCAAATAACAGTATACGACCACAGTTGGGGTGTTACTGTATTCAGGAGAAAGTGGGTAGCAAATTATGTGTTATCTTTTGTGAAAAAGAAAGTTTGGGCCTAAAGCACCATTTTCTTGTAAAATAAAAAAATGTAATTGTTCATTTTCACACCCAAGTATTAAAAATTCTATGAAACATCTGTTGAGTGAAGTGCTCACTACACCCCTTAAAAATTCCTTGTATGGTGTAGTTTACAAAATGTGGTCACTTTTTGGGGGTTTTGACTGTGGGGGAACCTCAGGGTCTCTTCAAATGCAACATGGTGCCCAAAGACCATTCCAGAAAAATCTGACCTCCAAAAACCACATGGCGCTCCTTGCCTTCTGTGCCCTGTCGTGTGCCTAAACAGTGGTATACGACCACATATGGGGTGTTTCTGCAAAGTGCAGAATCAGGGCAATAAATATTGAGGTTTGTTTTGTTGTTAACCCTTGCTGTATTCCAGGAAAAATTGATTATAATGGAAAATCTGCAAAACAAAGTGAAATTTTGAAATTTCACCTCTATTTTGCTTTAATTCCTATGGAATACCTAAAGGGTTAGCGACATTTCTAAAACCAGTTTGGAATAGTTTGAGGGGTGTCGTTTCTAAAATTGGGTCATTTATGGGTTGGTTCTATTATGTGCCGTTACTAAACCTTCTAACGTCCTAAAAGAATAAAATTATATTTTCAAAATGATGCCAACATAAAGTAGACATATGGGGAATGTTAGTTAATTAAAAATGTTATGAGGTATCACTATCTGTCTAAAAAGCAGAGAGATTCAAATTTAGAAAACAGTGATTTTTTTTCAAATTTTCATAAACTTTTGGATTTTTTTTATAAATAAAGGTAAAACATATTGACTTAAATTTACCATTAACATGAAGTACAATGTGTCATGAGAAAATAATCTCTTAATGGCTTCGATAAGTAAAAGTGGTCCAAAGTTATTACCACATAAAGTGACACATGGCAGATTTGCAAAATTAGGCCCGGTCAGGAAGGGGGTAAATGGCCCAGTCTATGTTAATCTGGAGTGAAACTCATTAACATAGCTAACCATGCCCACTTTCCCACCCAAACTTCAAAACTGGTGTAAGTGGTTTAAAAGTTGCAAAGCGAGACCTAAAATCTGAAAATTTTTGAGACTTTTTGAAGGCAGAATTCTGGAGTAAAGGCATGATAAATCAGGGCTAACGTGGTTATATATTTGGCGTTGTCAGCAGTGAGCGCAGTGCTGCCTCTCTTGGGATCATGGTACCTGCAACGCTGCAAAATTCTGACAGACTCAGAAATATTTATAAATCTCCCTTGTTTGTACATAACTATATACAACCGTCAAAACCAGCGTCATTTCCAGAAATGCACTAGGGAAAGGAAGCTCAACGTTGTGAGATATATTTGATACCGCTCGGGCTGCTGTTAGGATTAGGACACAATGACTTATTGCAGGGAATTTATCACCCCCCCCCCACTCCAGAACTGGTGCAAAAAAGTCGAAAAAAACACAAATGGTGTTTCTATGCGGCCCTCATGGCAAGGGTGTGAAGGGAGATTTATCTTCATTCAGGCCAGTTTTCTTGAATAAATTACGACAGAAATCTGACAGCTAGAAGGCTGCCGTAGATTTCACTTTGGTTCACGGCCTGCTAGAGAATGCGCCAAATCTATAATGAGGTCTGCCTCTGGCATATATTATGGGCATTTCCTGTCTGTGCAGGGGAAATCAAGGCCAACACAAGGTAACACAACCATATCATCCAGTAGCACCCATGGGACATGATGTGTCTATAACCTAAACATCACTACAACCTACAACCACTGGTTATTACATCATGGTGGACAGGACATCACCACCACCTTGTATTAACAACAAAGATGGGAGATATGGAAGAATCTGGATTTTAAGTATAACCAGGGCTTGCTCACATCTGAATTTACTTTTACGTTACTGTGTTCCATCACATCCGTAAAAAAACAGGTTGAAAGATTGATACACAGAGAACCAGGGGTGTACATAAAAATCACTGGGACCCATAGCAAGAATCTAAATTGGACCCCCATTCCCCTTTTATAGCCCTCCCACTACCCATTCCAGGCCTCTCCCTTTGTTCCATCAACTATGCTTGCTGCTGTGTTTTATAATTTATGCCATCAGGGCCGGATTGGGATTACAAAACAGACCTGGCGGACAAAAGTGGTATAATAGATCCAGTGTGTACAGATGTATAGTATATACAGCAGTGTACTGATATATAAGATACGAGGTATAATAGATGCAGTGTGTACAGGTATATAGTATATACAGCAGTGTACTGATATGTGAGGTACGAGGTATAATATATGCAGTGTGCACAGATATATAGTATATACAGCAGTGTACTGATATATAAGATATGAGGTATAATAGATGCAGTGTGTACAGATATATAGTATATACAGCAGTGTACTGATATGTGAGGTACGAGGTAGAATTTATGCAGTGTGTACAGGTGTATAGTATATACAGCAGTGTACTGATATGTGAGGTACGAGGTATAATATATGCAGTGTGCACAGATATATAGTATATACAGCAGTGTACTGATATATAAGATATGAGGTATAATAGATGCAGTGTGTATAGATATATAGTAAATACAGCAGTGTACTGATATGTGAGGTACGAGGTATAATAGATGCATTGTGTACAGATATATAGTATATACAGCAGTGTACTGATATTTAAGGTATAATAGATGCAGTGTGTACAGATATATAATATACACAGCAGTGTACTGATATGTGAGGTAGATGTATAATAGATGCATTGTGTACAGATATATAGTATATACAGCAGTGTACTGATATGTGAGGTATGAGGTATAATATATGCAGTGTGTATAGATATATAGTATATACAGCAGTGAACTGACATGTGAGGTATGAGGTATAATATATGCAGTGTGTATAGATATATAGTATATACAGCAGTGTACTGACATGTGAGGTATGGGGTATAATAGATGCATTGTGTACAGATATACAGTATCTCCATCCCAGTCTGTATGGATCAATACAGAGCTGATTGTGCACTTCTAATACTTGCTATTAGGCGTTGAAGGACCTGTAATGATGTAATCACAGGTCCGGGCAGATGTACCTTTCAAACCTAGGAACTACACCATTTTTGGTGCAGTTCCTTTGCTAGATTCTGCAGGACCTGTGATGTTGAAGATGATGTCATCACAGGTCCTGGCCAATGCACTCTTTTTACCTGGGAACTACACTTTACACTGTGCAGTTCCCTTACAGGACCTGTGATGACATCATCAAAGGTCCTTTAGCTTTAGAAAGATAGACTGGAGCAATTAGGGGGTGGGGCCTCTCCTCCACTGAGGGCCCCTCTTCCTCGCGGGCCCCATAGCAGTTGCGTGGTCTGCCTATATGGTAGGTACGCCACTGCAGAGAACGTCTTTTGTTTTTTTACCCACCATCCTTTGACTATAATGTAAAAAATAGAGCACTCCATTCCATTATGTATCCAACATACCAGTGCATCTCAATAAATTAGAATATCATCAAAAAGATATTTATTTCAGTAATTCCATTCAAAAAGTGAAACACATATATTCTATAAATTAATTACACAGCGATCTATTTCAAACGTTTATTTCTTTTAATGTTGATGATTATGGCTTACAGCTAATTAAAACCCCAAAGTCCATATCTCAGAGAATTAGAATATTATATAAGACCAATTCAAAATGATTTTTAATGCAGAGTTGGCCTACTGAAAACTATGTCCAGTATATACACTCAGTACTTGGTCTGGACTCCTTTTGCATGAATTACTGCAATCATGCAGCGTGGCATGGAGATGATCAGCCTGTGGTGCTGCTGAGGTGTTGTGGAAGCCCAGGTTGCTTTGATCACGGCCTTCAGCTCGTCTGCATTCTTGGGTCTGGTATCTCTCATCTTTCTCTTGACTATACCCAGGAGATTTTCTATGGGGTTTAGGTCAGGAGGTATTGGTACTTTTGGTAGTGTGGGCAGGTGCCAAGTTCTAATGAAAAATGATATCAGTATTTCCATAAATCTTGTCAGCAGAGGAAATTATGAAGTGCTCTAAAACTTTCTGGTAGACGGCTGCGCTGACTTTGGACTTGATATAACACAGTGGACCAACACCAGCAGATGACATGGCTCCCCAAACCTTCACTGACTGAGGAAACCTTACTGGACCTCAAGCAGTGTGGATTGTGGTCTCTCCACTCTTCCTCCAAACTCTGGGACCTTGATTTCCCAAACAAATGCAAAATGTATGTTCCTCTGAAAACAGGACTTTGGACCACTGAGGAACAGTCTAGTCCTTTTTCTCTTTAGCCCAGGTAAGATGCTTCTGACGTTGTCTCTGGGTCATGAGTGGCTTGACACAAGGAATGTGACAGTTGTAGTCCATGTCCTGGGTACGGCTGTGTGTGGTGTCTTTTAAAGCACTGACTCTAGCTGCAGTCCACTTCTTGAGAATCTCCCCCAAATTCTTGAATTACCTTTTCTGGACAATCCTTTCAAGGCTCCGGTTATCCCTGTTTCTTGTGCTCTTTTTTTTATACACTTTTCACTTCCACTCAACTGAATATGCTTAGACACAGCACTCTGTGAGCCGCCAGCAATGATCTTTTGTGGCTTACCCTCTTTGTGGAGGGTGTCAATGACTGTCAAGTCAGCAGTCATCCTCATGATTGTGTAGCCTACTGAACCAGACTGAGAGACCAGTTAACCCCTTCCCGACCAGCGGCGTAATAGTACGGCGCTGCGGGAAGTAACTTCCCGACCAGCGCCGTAGTACTACGGCGCGCTGATCGGGTGGGTGCAAGAGCTGCGCCTGCCCCATCAGCTGCAGGGGACCGGCTGTTCCCGTTAGCCGGACCCCTGCTGTATGCGTCGGCATCGGTGAAAAAATCAATTCTTGATAGGATCGCAGAGGGAGGGAGCCCCCCTCCCTCCTCACGCCCCCCTCCCTTCCCATCACCCGCTGCTCTGTTCTGGCAGCGGGTTATGGTTACCATGGCAGCAGGACGCTTTCAGAGGCGTCCTGCTTGCCGTGGTAATAGTAACTCTGATCAGACTTCTGCTAAAGGCCAGACCAAGTGGATCTGGGTAAAAAAAAAAAATTAAAGAAGTGAAAAAAAAAAAATTACTGAATAAAAATTAATAAAATAAAATACACTACACATATTATGTATCGCCGCATCCGTAAAAACCTGCTCTATAAAAATATCACATGGCCTAACCCCTCAAGTAAATACCGTAAAAAACAAACAAAAAAAATGGTGTAAAAAAGCCATTTTTTGTCACCTTACATCACAAAAAGTGTAATACCAAGCGATCAAAAAGACGTATGCCTTTTTAAAATAGTGCCAATCAAACTGCCATCTCATCCTGCAAATAATGAGCCCCTACATAGGACAATCACCCCAAAAAATAAAAAAAATATGGCTCTCAGACTATGAAGACACTAAAATAATATTATTTTTTTCAAAAATGCTGTTATTGTGTTAAAGTAAAATAAATAAAAAAACAGTATACATATTAGGTATCACCACGTCTGTAAAAACCTGCTCTATAAAAATATCACATGATCTAACCCCTCAGGTAAATACCGTAAAAAAAAATTAAATAAAAACAATGTAAAAAAAACATTTTTGTCATCTCGTATTACAAAAACTGTAATAGCAAACGATCAAAAAGTTATATGCACTCAAAAATAGTGCCAGTCAAACCGTCATCTCATCCCGCATGATACCCCACATAGGACAATCGCCCAAAAGAAAAAAAAAAAAAAAAGGGTTCTCAGACTATGGAGACATTAAAACATGATTTTTTTTTTTTTTATGATATTAATGTGTAAAACTTAAATAAATAAATAAAAAGTATACATATTTGTATCGCCGCGTCCGTAACAACCTTCTCTATAAAACTAACACATGACCTAACCCCTCAGGTGAACACAGCATAGAAATATATATAAATACCATATCAAAAGCCATTTTTGTCACCTTACATTACAAAAAGTGTAATAGCAAGCGACCAAAATGTCATATGCACCCCAAGATAGCGCCAATCAAACCGTCATCTCATCCCGCAAAAAATTAGCCCCTGCATAAGACAGTCGCCCAAAAAAAAAAAAAATATATATATATATATATATACATACAGTAGAAAAAAGTTGATGAACCGCACCGCTTGTAAGTAGCTTGGTGTGCCTGTGGTGCAGAGAGGGACTCCAACTCTCTGGATACATAAAAAAGAAACAAAATCCACGGCACCACCTTCAGTGTTCTGTGTCTTTTTTTCACCAAGGGCAACGTTTCGGGTTTCATTGGGAAAACCGAAACGTTGCCCTTGGTGAAATAAAGACACAGAACACTGAAGGTGGTGCCGTGGATTTCGTTCCTTTTATATATATATATATGGCTTTCAGAATGTGGAGACACAAAAAATAATAATTTTTTCAAAAATGGTTTGTTATGAAAAACTGAAACAAACAAAAAAAAAAGTAGTCATATTTGGTATTGTCGCATCCGTAACAAACAGCTATTTTTTTTAAATTTTTCATTTTAATCCATTCTTCCAGTAACAAAGCAAGGGTTAACAGCCAAACAAAACTCAATATTTATTGCCCTGATTCTGTAGTTTGCAGAAACACCCCATATGTGATCGTAAACTACTGTATGGCCAAATGTGAAAAATTTGGGGCTAAAGCAACATTTTATTGGAAGAAATTAAACTTTTTATTTTCACATCCAAGTGTTTTCAAATTCCGTAAAACGCTTAGAGGGTCAAAGTGCCCCTTAATATATTATTTGAAGGGTGCAGTTTCTTTGAGGGTTTCCACTGTAGGGGTATGTCAGGGTCTCTTCAAATACAAAATGGTGCCCAAAAACCTTTCTAGCATAATCTGCCTCCAAAATCCATATGGCGCTCCTTTCTTAATGACCGCTGCCACATGCCCATAGAGCAGTTTACTACCACATATGGGGCATTTCTGTAAACTGCAGAATCAGAGTAATGCTTATTAAGTCTATATGCACATGACAGTGTTTTTTCTCGTCTTCCATTCCGTTTTTTTTGCGGATCCCATTCATTTCTATGGATCCGCAAAAAAAACTGATGCCTCTTCCGTTTCCTGTCCGCATTCCGCATTTCACGTCCGCAAACAAAATATGGCATGTCCTATTCTTGTCCGCAAAAAACGGTTTGCGGACCTATAGAAGTCAATGGGTCCGCAAAAAAAACGGAAGCCACACTGAAGCCTTCCGTTTTCCATCCGCATCCGTTTTTTTTGCGGATGGTTGCTTGGTAACCAGTGAACTTGGCCAGGAAGTATAAAAACTAGTTTTGACCAGACAGGAGTGTGTGCCAAGCTGTGAGGTGAAGTGTGTCTGGAAAAATGCTCCGCTGGGATACTGAAAAGCTGATAACTTTGGTCCAGGACCACCCTGAGTTGTGGGACACTCGGACGAATCAGTATCATGATAAGGTCAAGAAAGATGCTACGTGGGAAAAAGTGGCCGGAAGGCTGAAGCCACCAAACAATCAGAGCAGCAGGATATATAGATGGATCCAGGGTGGGGATATGTAAATTTTACTTTGGCCATCCTTCCGTTTTTTTCATGGAACATGGACCGCAAAACAAGCGGAAGCCACACGGAAACTACACGGAAAGAAATGCGGACACACGGCATGGATGCGGATGAGAAAAAAACGGAACACGGTAGCAAGTTTTGCGGACCGCAAAAAAACACTGTCGTGTGCATATAGCCTAAGGTTTAGTTTGCTGTGTTGCAAGAAAAAATTGATTAACATGAAAAATCTGCATAAAAAATGAAATTTTGAAATTTCACCTCCATTTTCCTTAAATTCTTGTGAAACACCAAGGGTTAACAAAGTTTGTAACATCAGTTTTGAATAATTTGAGTGGTGTTGTTTCTAAAATGGGGGAATGTATGGGTGGTTTTCATTGCGTATACCTCTCAAAATCGGTTTATAACTGAATTGGTGCTTAAAAAAATGGTTTTGAAAATGTTGTTAAAAATTTGAAAAATGGCTTCTAAACTTCTAACGTCCTAAAAAAACAAAATGACATTTACAAAATGATGCCAACATAAAGCAGACATATGGGGAATGATGACTGATAACTATTTTATGAGGCATTACTATCTGTCTTAAAAGTAGAGAAATTCAAATTTAGAATTTTTTTAAACATTTTTGGGTAAATTTGGAATTTTTTATAATAAAGGAAAAATATATTGACTCAAATTAAGTGTCGTGAAGTACAATGTGTCACGAGAAAACAGTCTCAGAATGGCCTGGATAAGTAAAAGTGTTCCAAAGTTATTACCACATAAAGTGACACGTCAAATTTGCAAAAAAAAATGGCCTGGGCAGGAAGGTGAAAACTGGCCCGGGGTAGAAGGGGTTAAAGGCTTAGGAAACTCTTGCATGTGTTTTGTGTTGATTACAATGTGACACCATGAGTCCACAATACTGAACTTTTTCACAATATTCTAACTTTCTGAGATACCGACTTTTGGGTTATTAAGCAACGCCCCCCCTGCTCCTAGAGGCTAATTTACATATTATAAAAGTACGTTTTTTAGCCCGAATATAAATCGGATTTTTGTAAAAAAGACATTAGCACATAGCTAATGTCAGACAGCTTATAATGTCAAAACGTGATGACAGAAGCCCTTTAAGCTAAAAGCTGACATGCAGTTCTCTTAGCTTTGCGAAGCAGGAACAGGCAGGAGCCCGCCCCAGTCAGCTAAGGGTTACAGGGTACCCATGTGCTATGCCAGCATTTAGTAAACCTCGGGGGTTGTAGCTGGAGCAGCAATGTGTGATCCTGCCTGTACTCCGTTCTCTGCGGCCCCATTCATAAAATGTCATGTCCGTACTCCGTACACCGCCGAACAGTCAGTGGTTTACAGAAAAGTGGATTTTAAGCGCACAGCAAAAGGGGCGCTTTGGGGGGCGGGGGGTATCTCTATAAAAAATTCAAAAAGCCTTAATAAAGTATATTACAAAAAGTTTTATTATGGCGTTAGGGACATTTTACCAAAAACGCAATCAAAAGTTTAGTTACTCTTTAAAAGTAATAGATCACTCTTTTCCAGGCTTTTACTATTGATGACCTATCCTTCATTCCCCCGCTGATTAGCAGTATAAGGAGACGGCACGCAGTGCGCAGGTGCCGTCTCCCTTCCTGTCCGCTGCTACTCCTGTCTATGGTCTTTCCCAGGGGAGTAACTACCATAGTGGCAGACCCAGGGCCGGTTCTAGGTGAAATGGGGCCCTGGGGCGAAAAACAAAAGGGGCCCCCCCACATGACACTTCGCCCCCCCCCCCCATGGCACATTTATCCCACTCCAACCCATGGGCCATGTGGGCTGGCAGCAGCACATCTCTCCAACACCAAATCCCCACCCCTCATGGCACATTTCTCCCCATCTCTCCTTCTGTCCCCATCCCCCCCCCCTGTAAAGTTAGGTTACTACTAGACGGTTACCGAACTTCACTTGGCTCAGCAGGGAGGGACCGGCAGGGCCAGGTGGGATGTGTGTCTGACTGGTTGGCCTTGGCAATGGCTCGTCGCTCCTTCTCTCTGGGGGCGGAGCTCACATCTCACTCAGCTCAGTGGCAAGGCAACGTCACGTAAAGACGTGCCTGTGCGGCAGCTACGAGCCTGCGGCACGCTCCAGCCACTGCAGGCAGGCTAGGCAGCGGAGCTCAGAGCGCCGCGAGCCCCGCCCCCTCTTCACCCACTCTTTTAGGCCGTGCGCTTTTAGTCGGCCGGCGGCCGCCGACTGCAGCACAGCAGCAAAGTAGTAAGTAGCTAGGGTTGGTTGTTTGCGGCTACCGGGCCGGCGCCGGGGGCCCCTAAGGACTCGGGGCCCGGGGGCAATTGCCCCCCTTGCCTCTATGGTAGCGCCGGCCCTGGGCAGACCATGCGACTGCTATGGGGCCCAGGGCAAGAGGGGGCCCAGTCTTAGTTGAGATCATTCCTTCTACTGGGGGTGAAAACTTGGTCAGGACTCTACCCTCTAAAGCAGTGTTTCCCAACCAGTGTGCCTCCAGCTGTTGCAAAACCACAACTCCCAGCATGCCTGAACAGCCAAAGGCTGTCCGGGTATGCTGGGAGTTGTAGTTTTGCAACAGCTGGAGGCACACTGGTTGGGAAACACTGCTCTAAAGTAACAACGTTTAGCAAATGAGGCAGTGGAAAAATGTCCCAAGGGTCATTAAAAAGGGTTTAGGCAGAAACCCCTCTGTCCTGTGTGCGGGGCCCGATTTGATCCTTACTTTTCTATATACACCACTGCTCTTTGCCATAGACAGCAGCAGCGGACAGGAAGAGAGTAGGGAGACGGCACATGCACAATGTGCGCCGTCTCCTCATGCAGCTGATCGGCAGGGGTGTCGGACACCCGCCAATCTGATATTGATGACCTATCCTGAGCATAGGTCATTAATATGAAAAAGCCCGTACAACCCCTTTAAGTTATGGCGAAGTGCACACCTCACCATACATTGGGTGCATCCCCCTGCAGTCCGGTCGCCTACAATGCGTATAGCTGCCATGATTTTAGTCATTTACACCAGAAAAGTGGCATAAATGATAAATGCGCCAGGTCTAACGCCCCTGCCGACACTGCGCCCTGGCGAGGCGGTGTAGAAATGCTATTTCTGCCAGTAGATGGGTCAACGAAAAAGATCCCAGTAGGTTCTGGGTGGGCCAGCCCTGCGCCGCATCTGGAACTTCCATTATTTTCATTGTTCTGCTCCTCGAACGGAAAGAAACAGCGGAAACGCGAACGCGCAAAAGCAGCCATTTAACAAAGGTTGGGTTAAAACGGACATTGTTTACCGGAGAAGTCAGCGCTAATCATAACTCTCTGGGGCGTGTTCACATTATGATCATACTTTCTATGTTGTTTTAGGCCAGCAACCTCCAGCCATTACTGTAGAAAACACACCATCCAAGCAGGAGCAATGGAGTCCAGTCTCCACGTCGTGCTCAGGAAGTTACTCATGGCAGCCAGGAGGGCAGGAAACCATGACTAGTAGTGCCCCCTCCTGTGTCACGGGGGTTCCCGGTGACCACCCTGAGTACACACAGCAGCCAGGCAATCACCCTCCCCGGGTCACATGACTGCCGGGTGCGGGGGCAGGAAGTTTAGGTGGGGGGAGGTGTCCGCTCACAGTCAGAAGAAGCAACAGGCAGGGAGAGGCAGCAGTGCGAGGAGAAGCGCAGCAGAGGTGAGTGTGTTCTCGTGGACACCGGGGGCGACGGGGTTAAGCTCCACTGCAGCGCGGGGACACGAGTTATCAATATTCGCGGCCGAATTCGCCGTACAGCGCGCTTTAACTCTTTCCGCGCCGCTGCACTGCTTTTGGGCAGGGTGTAGCCGGGTTTTAGTTACTGGAAGTGAGGGTGGGCCGGGTTCTCCCAGGTAGGTACGCTGATAAAATGCTCCCTTATAACGCCCTGCCGTCCTTTCTTGTGCAGACACGGCAGCAGGATGGCGGTGGAAGGAGGGATGAAGTGTGTCAAGTATCTCGTCTTCATATTCAACTTCTTGTTCTGGGTAAGTGTCTGCCATGGAGCAGAGAGCCTGTGTTGTCACATGATGAGGAGGAGGATGATGTAGGATTTGCAGGGGGGTCCCTCCAGTCCTTGGCTCAGCCTCTACAGGTGCAAAATAATCCCCAGGTATGGTCAGATCCGTAACAGCTGTCAGTCCTTGGTTCCTGCAAGCTACCGTGGCCGCCTGGAACGCTTTCCCGCGAACCGGTCATCACCGATCCTATGCAAACCGTTGGTTGTCATGATCTGTTTTTTCATCTTCATCGTTGGGGTCATCGGCTGGCGGATTGAAAAACGGGTGGCGGGAGGTTTTTATTCCGTTGTGTAGCAAAAAGAGAAAGCCTCCTATGATATTGGCCCTAGAGTATGTTGTGGGCTCTGACGCTAGGGGCCAATGTGAGTGACTGTCTAAATGGCTGACGTGATCACGTGCGGAGGAGGGCAGGCGGGGACATTGCCCTTCTAATCCCTCTGCCAAATGGATTTGTTTTCTGTTTCCCAAATGGGTCAGCTGGCAGCGATTTCCCCGATCCCTCCATACCTAGTTAAAGGGGTTGTCCAGGATTTGAAAAACATGGCCGCTTCCAGGAGCCGATTGGCCATAGACCTTGCAGGGAAGTTTCCCGGTGGGCTGATGCCCAGGGGGCCGCCTGAGTCCTCCTCACGGCCGGCCAGTGGAAGTTTTTGGGGATGTATTTTGTGATGGACTGTAGTATTTGGCGCTGTTGGGGCGGTATAATGTGCCCCAATATGGTATTGCTGGCCCTGCCTTCCATCAGTTTGGACCCAACTACAAAACAGGGCCACCAGTTCCCAGTCTGCACCTGGCTGCTTCCTTCCAAAAAATGGCACCACCCCTGTTTACAGGTTGTGTGTGGTATGGCAGCTCTGTCCCCATTGACTCCAGAGACAGTCCGTGGACAGGGGTGGCGCTGTTTGTGGAAGGAAGCAGCCATGTTTTTCTAATCCTAGACAACCCCTTTAATTTGGTGGATCAGGCATGTTGTTTTAGACCAGATGAAACATCCGTCTCGCGCCCCTGTGGGAGACATGAGGGCACAGCTCAGATACACCTTCCTTTGTCCAACTATCTAGTGCGTATGACGGATGCAGGTGGCGGTGTTTCAGGAGGCGTCACCTTTCGGGTTTAGGGGGTGTCCATGTAAATGGTGCCCCTTAGAAAGCTCTTCTCTTCCCACCGCCTCAGTCGCCAGCTTAGCTACGTGATTTCAGCGTGTGTTCAGATCACTTCTTCTCTCCGTGATTTGCACTTGTGTCGATTGCACAACAGTAGTCTTATAATTATATGTAGCAGAGCTGCGCTTGTTCTGTTACCCTTTCGTTTCCAGATGGTTTCCGTTTAGGTCGTGTGACTGTGGTAAAATGCCAGGCTGCTTGACGGAAACCCGAGGGACACCATTAAAGTCAATGGAGTCCGGTATTTTCATGGTTCCGGAGTAAAAGCGCTAATATGAATGTACTGTTCTGCTGCTGCTCTGATGTCTGGTTTTAATTGTATGTTTAGATGTTTATTATATTGTTTCGATATACAATATTTGTGTGTTTATATATTGATTGTTATGTGACCTTTCTCATCAAAAACTGGTTGTGAACCGCTACGTGCCATCCGTTCTTGTAAATAGTCTAAATCCTTGTAATAGTTGTCGTTCACAGTGAAAATACTGGTATTTCCAGTTTCATCACGCCATACTGTTTATAATGCTGGGTTTGTACACGCAGATTTCTGACCGCTCTTAAAGGGGTTATCTGTTAATTAAAGGGGTTCTGCAGTTTATTTAGATCAGCATCTGATCGGTGGGAGTCTGACACTCGGGACCCCCGCCGATCAGCTGTTTGAGAAGGCAGCGGTTCTCCAGGAGCGCCGCTGCCTTCTCAAACAGCTGATTGGCGGGGGTCCCGGGTGTCGGACTCCCGGCGGTCAGATGCTGATGATCTATCCAGAGTATATATCAGTTTAAACAAAGTGCAGAACCCCTTTAATGTTGATACACTAGCCTCAGGATAGGTCATCAATATCAGATCAGTGGGGTCCGACACCCAGGACCCCCATAATTAGCGGTTATTAGAGGCCAGCGCTCTGTGCATGCTACACCCTTTTCCTAAGCCAGTGATGTACATGGTCTAGTTGCAGCTCAGCCCCATAGAAATGAATGGGGACGAGCTGCGATACCAAGCACTGCCAGTATACGCTGCATGGCGCTGCGCTGGGCTCCCTGTAACAGATGATCAGTGGCGGTGCCAGGGCCCAGACCCCCAACAATTTGATAATGATTACCTATGCACACCACTCTTCTGGGCGGCTGGCAAGCCCCCCCCTCCAGCAACTTCTTTTGGTGTCTTTCTCTACTGATCCCTTTCTCCTTGGCGGCACAGTGCCTGACGAAGGCCATACTGGACG
Source organism: Bufotes viridis (assembly GCA_033119425.1). Lineage (NCBI taxonomy): Eukaryota > Metazoa > Chordata > Amphibia > Anura > Bufonidae > Bufotes > Bufotes viridis. The sequence continues at coordinate 412,525,148 of CM065591.1, read as the reverse complement.
TTTGCACGCACATAATTGGCCGCATATTCAGAATTCACTATAATAAAATTTGAACCAATTTTAACTATCCTTTGGGCTATGATTTGCAATTTTCCTGAAAATTGGAGTGGGAATCCGATCCACAGCCCCCCCAAAAAGGGGGTGTTTGCAAAGCATTGTATGAAGACTATCCTGAGGATAGTTCATATCTATTCCTTGATAACCCTTTTAAGATCCGTTCAGGGTATTGCCACGTGTTCTGTGTGTTTTTTTTTATTTTTTTTTTATTCACTTTTTAAAGCCACAATCGGGAGTGGACCATAAAGGGGTAGGAAGTATTAAGGGGCTGTCCTGCTGCTTATATTGATAACGTATCGTCAGCTGTTTGAAGAGGAGGTGGCGCTCCCTGGGGACGTTACTTCCTCTTCATTACACTGGCTGTCGTCTCTGAAGTTTCGTCAGTACAGTGTTATGACAAGTACTCACTCTATTCACTAAGTACTTGTAATGACATTATGGCGCCGCGATACAGGAGACAGCGCGTAATGAACAGTAAGCAGTGCTCGCATGGCGTGCACCCTTCTCTTCAACCAGATGATCAACGGTGGTCCCGGGTGTCGACCCCCACCAATCTGGTATTGATGACCTATCCTGAATATAAATGCCAGGACAATCCCTGACCCCAGGACTGATACTTTCTCTCTGCTTTTTTGACTACCTGTCTTGGCTTTAAAACTGCATGAAAAAAACCTGAGCATGTGGTAGCTCCCGTAGGCCCGTTGTGGGTCCGATCCGTGCATTGGGGACCGCAATTTGCTGTCCCCAGTGCGCACTCAACATCCGTGCGGTGGCCGGGGCAGATCGAGACCCATTCAACTTGAATGGGTCCGTGATCCGTCCACACCGCAAAAAAATAGAGCAAGTTTTTTTTTTTTTGCAGGGCGGAGGCACGAAGAGAAACCCCACGGAAGCACTCCGTAGTGCTTCTGTGGGGTTCCGATTCGTGCTTTCGTTACGCATCTCCGTGATTGCAGACCTATTCAAGTGAATGGGTCCTCATCTGTAATGCGGAGTGAACACGGGCACACAACGTTCGTGTCCAAGAAGCCTTAGGCTGCTGTCGCATATGTTTTTTAATCCGCCAGCTGCTTCCGGCAGAGGGACCGGATACTGCCATTCACCGCCAGACCCCATTGACTACAATGGGATCTGGCATGCGTTACGGGTTTTGGCCAGACAGAAACTGGTGCAATAGAAAATAGTAGAAAACTGGTGCAACACGGATGTGATACTAGCCTTACATGGCGGATAATCAGGCTAATTATCGGAGATGAACTTGTTCATCGGGTGATCATGTATTTCGGCCGGCACCTAAAATAACTTCTGTGCAGCAGGTTGGCCTGTGTGATCAGGGATCTGATGCCCAGAAACGATGATTCTCTATAGGGACAAGCGGTTGCAAGCCTCCATACAGCGGAGATGAGTACTTGTTAGGGAGGGTTCACATCACATTTTATGCCTCGGTTTGACGTATATGTTGCAAAAAAAAAGATACAAAAACGCAGCACACCACATTCTTGTATCCTACGCGGTCCATGTTTTTTTTTTTTTTTTTTTTTTTTTTTACAACGGAACTCTGAACGGATGCCACTGTATGGCATCAGTCTGAGGCATCTGTTTAACGTATAAGTTTTTTGTATACATTAAGCGGATGGTAAAAAACGTGATGTGAACCCAGCCTTAATTACCTGTAACATCAGTCCTTGTGAAACAGCGTGGCACTGACGTGGTCGCAAACTGTAGCGGCGCATGACCACTGCCATTTTCAAATTGAATTATAAGAGGATCCTTCAGATGTCTGTGGAGTCTGAGTCGAGGCTAGATTTGGGTGGAGTTGATAGAAATGTATAACTCTTAAACCAGCTTAAGTTATTTATACTGTAGAATTTATAAGCTTTCGAAAAATTTAGATATTTTAATCCTAAATATATTGTCAGTCCGTGTCCTAGTGGTGATAGATAATCAGTTCTCCCCTCTCCTGTTTCCCGTCCCTTATACTACATATCTTCATGCTGCACATGCTCAGTAGTGAAGACCAGAGGAGGGCGTTCACTATTGGGCGTGCCTGCGGTCATCTCAGGGCTGCTAGACAGAACAGGAGGACAGCATTAAAGGGGTTGTCCAGGAATAAGTCACTTTTCACAGGTCCCTCAGCCTGCCTCTACTATGGAAGGAATCATACCTGCCTGCTCCTCGCCGCTCTGGTCCTGTGTGTCCATCTTTTGGTCCGCGGCTTGTTTAATTCGTCCCTGGCCCGGGCACGATCATCTACTCTGCTGCAGCCAATAACTGGCTTCAGTGGTGATATCTCTCCTGTGGACATCTCGCCGCTGAATCCAGTCATTGGCTGCAGCAGATCAGATGATCATGTCGGAGAGGAAATAAGCAAGCCTTGGACCAGAAGATGGACACACAGAATGCAGCAGGACCAGAGAATGGATAGCAGGTAAGTATGATTCTTTCCATAGCGGGGGCAGGCTGCGTTCTTTATTCCCGGACAACCCTTTTATGCTAGCACTGAATACAGCAGCCACCAGGACATACCTATAATTTATAGGGCTCCATAGGTACCATTTTACTGCAGGGTTTATTACTAAATTATTGGCCATTTATGAAGGAGTCGGAGTCACAATTTTTGCTTTCTGTCACGACAGCCCTGCGTGAAACTGCTGTTTCATCGTAAAACCACATAACGGATTGTGGTGGCCGTGCAGGTTTGTGACTGATCAGCTCGCACCTTAGGCCGCCTCGCACCCAGGCCGCACCTTTTGGCCCTTCTCTGTGTGAACGCTTCCCATGTCATATTGTGTCAATCCAAGTTGTGTAATGTACATTTAAATTCACTTTCCCGTCCTGAACTAGAAGTATGGGTTTCGCTGACGTCTCTTATAATTGTCTGTTTTGGGTTGGTGAAAAGAAGGAGGAGGATTGCACGAAGAAAAAGCAAGGAAAGCCATAATCTTGTGGTCGGTGGAATGTGACTGTAGCGTACTGAACGGCTTTGTAGTTGGAATTTCTGATTATTTCTCCATGAAAGCATGTCCTATTTAGGGTTCGGCTACACGGTGATCTTGGTCGTGCCCTAGGATCGCACTGTAGCAGGGCATACATAGAAGTATGTGTGGTCGAAAGCGTCTTGAACGTTCACCGCAACCCCAGGCTTGGCAGGATTGGCTTATTTACGTTTCTTGGGTTGCTGCAAACGTAAAAAACAATAACATAGCATCTTTATTCCACCCCCCCAGAAAAAACCCACCTCCTAAGTCTACAGGTTGGAGGTGGTATTGCAGTTCAGTCCCGTTCTGAGGAGTTACATTACAATTCATGGACCAGTGTGGGGCTGTTTCTGGAGCAAGGAGGCCATGTTTTTGTGATGCTGGACAGCCCCTGTTGCCATCCCCTCTGATCCAGCGCTCTAGCTCCTCCCTCCTTCTAGTGACCTCTATTGTGGTGGCAGCAGCAGTGCCATCTTGTACACCTGTGCAGCCAATCACTGGCCTCGGAGGTGACGGGTCACATACTGCTTGGGGATACGGCACTGCTGAGCCAGGCTTTGGTTGCAACAGCGCACGTCACCCAGTTTGGATGTGTACAAGTCTGGGACCGGAAGCATCGTTGAGGTAAGTGAATAGGTTACAGTGTAGTACTGGCCCATTGTGAAAAGCTTCTTAAAGCTGGAACACCCCTTTAAGCAGCCCATAAGCTATAGATCCTGGTGGGTAGAACATGTGAACCATCTAGTGTGCAGGGATGCAGATGTACAACCAGGCTGTGGTGTGGGTATGCCATATAAGACTCTCCGGTGTTATAGATGGGATCATGTGGTTGGTAGAGTGCTGCTTGCCATTTTGCATCAGGGCCTAGTGGCTTTAAAGGGGTTTTGTCACTTCAGCAAGTGGCATTTATCATGTAGAGAAAGTTACTACAAGCCACTTACTAATGTATTGTGATTGTCCATATTGCCTCCTTTGGCTGGATTCATTTTTCCGTCACGTTATACGCTGCTCGTTTCCATGGTTACGACCACCGTGCGATCCGTCAGCGGTGGCCACGCTTGCACACTATAAGAAAAAGCGGTGGCTGGGACCGTGTCGCAACACATAGGCTAGGGCTTTTTCCTATAGTGTGCAAGCACGACCACCACTGATGGATCGCACGGTGGTCGTAGCCGTGAAAACGAGCAGTGTATAATGTGATGGAAGAATGAATGAAACCAGAAAAAGAGACAATATGGATAATAACAATACATTAAGTAGCTTTATAGACTTCCTCTACATCAGGGATGCTCAACCTGCGGCCCTCCAGCTGTTGTAAAACTACAACTCCCAGCTGCAGGCTGATGGCAGTAGGCTGTCCAGGAATGCTGGGAGTTGTAGTTTTGGAGGGCCGCAGGTTGGGCATCCCTGCTCTACATAATAAATGCTATTTGCTGTAATGAGACAACCCCTTTAAGTGTTGCCTCTGCTAGTTTCTATAGGGTGTTCACCTCCTGGGTAAATTAGGCCTTGCTCAACGTTTCATGGCTGATGCTGTACAGTTAAGCAACATCAGAGGCAATAGAGATTTTACTAAGCCAAAACTGAATTTACAGAGGCTAGAAGACCCCAGAGGGATGATGAGTTATTACTGGAAATGAATGTGACCCTCCACTCGTCCAAGCTGGTGCATGTAGGCTACATTTGGTGGACCAAAGTCACCTCAGAGCTGCTTCTGAGGAGTTTTTCCTTTCCTTTAGCAGACAGGAAATGTACCAAGAAAGTTAGTTTTTGTACACAAGGTTAAATGGAGTTTTTTTACTCAGCAAAACTGTCCTCTCTTTCCCTGCATCAGCTAAGAACTAAAGGACCTGTGATGACGTCACATCACATGGTCCAATCACATGGTCCATCACCATGGTAAGATGGACCATGTGATTGAACCATGTGATGTGACGTCATCAGGTCCTAGATCTTAGCTGATGCTGGGAAAGAGAGGACAGACTCACAACTACGCGATCAAGTGGCTAAGGTAAGTTAACTTTTATTATTTTTAACCCCTTCCACTTCATTTTACTATGCATTCTTTATTAAGAATGCTATTATTTTCCCTTATAACCATGTTATAAGGGAAAATAAGAAATCGGGTCCCGTTGCTAAGCAACAATGCGGGAAAATCGCAACGCATCCGCACTTGCTTGCCCCATTCACTTCTATGGGGCCTGCGTTGCGTGAAAAACGCACAATATAGAGCATGCTGCGATTTTCACGCAACGCAGAAGTGATGCGTCAAAATCACCGCTCATGTGCACAGCCCCATAAAAATGAATGGGTCCGGATTCAGTGCGGGTGCAATGTGTCCTCCTCACCCATTGCACCCGCACGGAAAACTCACCCGTGTGAAAGGGGCCTAACTCTTTGCCGTACGGGATTCTCTAACCATCGTACCCTCATCCTGCACTTCTTATTAAAGGTTTTCCATCAGAAGGTCTATTTAAGCAAAATGCCTTCATCCTAATAATGAAGTGTTCTGCAGTGATTTGTACACTGGACTTTATACAGGGTTTTGGTTAATGAATTGTCAGAAATGATTTCTGGGTCATGATTTTATTAAACTCCAACTACATGGCTGTTCCTCTCGCATACTCCATACAAATGTTCTGGATACATCTGGGCATCATCAGAGGTTTGCTTCAAGGATGCAACTCGATGAAAATTGTAAAATTTACACGCTTCTGGCAGACGTAGCCTTCGCACTAGTCTAGATTACAGACTTTAGATATCTTCAGCAGGCTCACCACTTTTAGGCCCCATTCACACGATTGCAATTCTGTTCCGCATTTTGCGGAACGGAATTGCGGACCCATTCATTCCTATGGGGACAGACTATGTCCCGCAATTGCGGATCCGCACTTCCGGGTCCGCAATTGCGTTCCTGAAAAATATAGAACATGTCCTATTCTTGTCTGCAATTGCGGACAAGAAAAGGTATTTTCTATGAGAGTGCCGGCGATGTGCGGTCCGCAAAATGAGGAAGGCACGTTGTCGGTGTCCGTGTTTTGCGGGTCCGCAAAACGCACACGGACGTATGAATGTAGCCTTAATAGTAGAAACCAAGCTTGTATTTGTTTTACCCTCAGTTCACACTTGCGCGTTTTACAGCGCGTTCGAACGCGCTGTAAAACGCTCAACAGGAGAAAACTCGTGTTTCCCTATGGGCATGGTTCTCACCTGAGCGTTTTACAGCGCGTTTGAACGCGCTGTAAAACGCCCTACGCTCAAAGAAGTTCTTGAGCTTCTTTGGGGCGTTTTGTCGCGCGTTTGCACCCATAGACTTCAATAGAAACGCGCGTAAAACACGCGTTAAAGTGTAGATATGCCTTTTTCAATTGGTCTCCAGAGTCACGAACACGCGTATGACGCGCGTTTCCTATTTGCAAAACGCGCTGTAACACGTAAAACGCGCGTCTTAGAAACACTCAGGTGTGAACCCAGGGTTATGAAGAATTTCTACCAGAAACATCTTGGTGATAAATGACATTAACATTTTTGTGAAGGCAAGGTTTGTTTGCCTTGGCGTATAAATAAAAGTGTACAGTCCCTTAAAGTGGCCCCATAGTTAAAAGGGAAAGTCCAGTAGTGTCATCGTGGAGCCTAGTTAGATACTGAGGTACCTCAACCACTGTCCTTACCTACTTGCTCAATCTGTGGTAAATGACAGCCCACAACTGGTCGACAGTCCCTCCTTGAATAAGTTTTGGGGTCTATATGGAGACAAAATAATAAACTGATTATTTAAGTTAAATAATAGTTCCAAAGCAGAAACAGACAAGCCGGGTCAGGCCAGAAGAGACAAAAACTGCACCAACTCATTCAATGCCAAGAGAAATAGGACAAAATCTAAATTGGAGACCAATAAATAGTAACAATAACAAGCCAGGAGTTGATACCAGGAAGTCAGGGTCCAAAATCCAACAGTCTGGAGCAGATCAGTATAGTTAGTGTGGCCAGCAGTTGCCTGTTTTAAATGGGCCGTGCTGCTAGTCCCGTGACCCTTCGACATCACTAAGCCAGACGTGCTAGCGTGATTACTGATTGGCCGGCTCTACTGCTTACGGAGGCAGAACTTGTTGCCCCGGTAACCAGACTCTGGAGGCGCTACCTGTGAAGGAGTGTGCCCGCCGGCTCTGATATAACAAGTAATTTCTCATCTGCTTGTGAACCATCGCCTCTCCTCTCTGTGCTGCTGGCTCTCCTCTACCTGTGTCTCTCGGGCATCCTGCTCATTGTTAATGATCTATAAAATTGTAACTTCCAAAATGCAAGTTAGGGGCAGAAATACAGGGTGAGTCAAGTCACAGGCCACCCTTTTATTTCAGAAATGAAAGGGAATATGAAATATCTGAATACCCCAGCAAGTAATGGGGGAGGCGGCTTATCTTCTAGGCTATGTCCGGAACATGGCTGCCAACTTAAAAGCTACCATATTGGGTTAAGGGCAAGTTTTTCCAATGTGAATGGGCTCATGTGGCATATCATCTAGAATTTCTCAGAAATCATTTGCCGCAATCAGATTTGCAATATCTCTTGTGGTTCAAAAGTTATCAATACAGAAAGTTGCAACAACAATCGGGAACGTTCCCTGTGATGCACAGCTATTTGACGTGTTAAATGTGTTGTCCCTGGTGCTGAACACAGAACTTTGAAGTTTTAAACTTTGTGTTGATCACTTTTGAACCACGTGAGATATTGCAAACTGATTGTGGCAATTGATTTCTGAGAAAATTCTGGTTCTCTTGGATATGCTACATGACCCCCTTTCCTTTGGAAAAATTTGCACTTGATCAAAGATGGTTGCTATGTTCTGGACTTAGCTCAAGAGCTCATTCAGACGGCTGTATTGTTTTGCGGTCTGCAATTTGCGGATCTGCAAAACACGGATATCGGCCGTGTGCGTTCCTGATTTGGCGGACCACACATGGCCGGCACTGATAGAAATTACTTTTTTTCCCCGAGGACAAGAATAGTACTTTCTCCATCTTTATTGCGGTGCCGCCGCGGAACGGAAATACTGATGCAGACCCATTCATACGGTCGTCTAGATAGGCCCACTCACCCATTACTTGCTGGGGTATTCAGATATTTCCTTTTCGTTTCTGAAATAAAAGGGTGTCCTGCGACTTTTGACTCTCTGTAAAAGACTATTATGTGTGAAAGGTTAAGGTGATGGGAATAACTTAAAGGGGTTTCCTGATCAGAGTATTTATGGCCTATCCTCTGGATAGATCAGTGGGAGTTCAAGTCTCATCAGCTTTGTTGGGAATGTGTTTAAAGGACCATGGGGCTTGTTCTGCAATCTCCTTATTGTTTCTCTGTCCTGCAGAGCTGCTTCTAAAACCTGCTGGTTGGTGAGGGTCCTTCTTGCTGCTGCCACCAGGGTGGATTTTATTAGCTTGCTGCATACAGTTTTATTATTGAGTTCAGTGCACTAACAGTATGCATTGCGCTCCCCCTAGTGGTGACAAAGGCAACTAGAAATGTGTAATTTTACTGTCTGTACTGAAGATTTGAAGCTCTGTATCAGAAACGTTGAGCTTGCACAAATTCCTGTGTTCAGAGAGGCAGGCCCGGACTTCGAGTGCTCTAGGGGGCAGTGCCTGCTAACATGAGTGGCAACAATGGCCAGGGATGCTGTAATTCCCTCCCTGCTCTGTACGTCTGCGCTCCTGAGGCTGTTAATCATTCAGTAGCAGCCTCGGTCGGCTCAGCAGAAGGATACCCGGGGGGGCGCAGCACTGTGGCAGCTCCATACCACATACTAGGTAATTGGCAAAAGGCACCTCAGACTCGAGCAATACGAGGTGGCTGGAGATGGGAGCTAATGCACAGGAGACTATGTGCACTCACTCCCGCTATCCCGGACACCAGAAAGGCCGGCTTTGTTTCTTTTCACAGTGCAAGCACGGCCACCGCTGATGCATTGCACGAGCAGCTTATAATGACAAGGAAAATTGGGAGAAGTAAGAACAGGAGGCATTATGGTCACATACAGTATATTGGTAAGTTACTTGGGTTATTACACAACATAAGTATCACTTCATAAGATGAGACAACCCCTGCAATCTATCCTTTAATAATCAATTTATTATTTCTTCTGGAGCACTGTGCCTTGCCCTTGCCATCAGTCCCTGCACGAGGACTACAGAGACCCGACATACTGTGCTCCTGATCATTGTAGCCAGACTCCGCTGATCAGAGTTAACTTCCCAGATGCCATGGTCAGTAGCGACTGCAGCATCTAGCCAGTTAGACAGAGGGTCTTCATTACTCTCGTTGCCTTGCAAACAGAATCGTGGGATGCTGATCCATTGTCATGGCTGTGTTGCCTAGTAGACTTTATTCCTTGGTAAAGTGATAGGGATAGGCTATAATGCATTGGTATACAAGGTATACCACTGCATTATAAAAGTCATGTCCCGCCTAGTGGAACTAAAAAAAAAAAAAAAACTAAGTCCCATTTACACCAAAATGGTACCAATGAAACCATGTCTTGTCCTGCAAAAAACAAGTCGATATACGGCTTCATCGGCTCAATTGAGTTTTGACTTCGAAAGCGACATCATAAACAATATTTTTGTTTTTGTTTTTGCACAAGCCATGCTATTAATATGCTGACCCATACAATAAGTTACATGATCGTTACGTCTTGTCATAAAGTTAGTGTTAGTTTTCAATTACCGCACGCCAAAAAATATAATCTAATCAATAAGTTATCCCGTACATTATTCCCCCCAAAAAACTAAATGCAAAATATCAGAGAAAAATGAATAATTGTCTTTCTTTAACCATGTGGCCACTGACAATACAGACTGACTAAACAGTGCGGTATTCAAGTTTAGTTACTGCTAGATCCCGCTGCGGTCTGTAGGGCCACATGGTACTCAACCACAGCGGCCCTATTGAAGTGAATTGGTCTGCGTCCGAATGTGGACCAAAAATACGTTTGTGTGCGTGAGCCATGGCTGAGTCCACGTCATCTGCAGTGGGAGCTGGCTGTAATGACTATGCTGATTGCGCCATCTACGGTAACCAGTCTCAATTGCCCCTTGCAAAATAGTTTTCATTTTCAGGGAATAGGTTAAAAAAAATAGCATTGAAAAATTCGACTCATCCTGTTTAGAAAAAAAAACAAAACTCTTCTAGCAATATCATGTGAACGCAGGAATGGGGGGGGGGGGACCAAGAACTGTTGTGTAATGGAGGCCAAAACTTGCTGCCTGCCAAGAGGTTAAAAGTGGCGTAAGCGCCCTGACTTTCACAGTATCCTGTCTTATCTTGATTAGTAACTTCCTTTTTCGGTGTGTACCCATGAAGGAAGCTACGTGTGTTTCTGTGCAGATAAGTGACAACCAACATGTTCAGGATGGCTGCCCCAGACTGCAGGCCGTCCACCGATCAGACACGGGGTAGCTGTCAGGCGATTTATTCTTTGGTCCACAGTCCTCCGGTTTCTGGCGCATGTTTCGACCGTTCTGTAGTCTTGACGGTGAAAAATCAATTCTGTTGGGACCATGTTTCTTAAACCGTTGTGGAGGGATCCCACGAATAGTGGCGGGATTCTTTTGTGTCCCGTCCGTGTGGTATATATGGGTATGTCCAGAATAGAACCGAAATATCTATGAACCTCAGCACATCCCCTGTGAATTCTTCTGAAAATCCACTGCAGAAATCAGAAGCTGCGGCTCTCGTTTCCGCCGCAGATTGGTCAGAAGATCCGTACAGTGAGTGGAGCTAATCCACAGACTTCACAGCGTTGGTACATGCTGTGGTTTGTAGAATCCGCATCTGTGCTGATGTGTGAACAGGGTATAAGAAATAAAATGCCACGTGGACTTTGTACGTAAGAATTGTAACTTCCTCTTTCTGGTGCTGTATGCCACTCGCTGGCATATAATGGCCTCAGCAGTGACTCCAGCGGCCAGCTGAGTATTCTGCCCTCTGCTTAAAAAAAATTCTTAAAGGAACCTGTCATCAACTTTCTGCTGACCTCACTGAGGGTAACATAACATGGTGACAGAAATGCTGATTTCAGCGGTGTGTCACTCATGAGCTAAAAGTAAGTGGTTGCTGAGAACCAGCATCATAATCATTACAACCCAGGCCTTGAAAAGAGTCACATCTACCTGAGAAGAGTCATGGGTATTCCTAATCTCCTGCTCTCCCCGCCATCTGCTGATGATTGGCAGTTCTCTCTCTCCTAGACAGAAAGGGAGAAAACTAGGTAGAGGCCTGTCAGTCATCAGCAGGTGGGCAGGAGAGCAGGAGTTCATGAATAACCAGGACTCTTCTCAGGTAGCCGGGACTCTTTTCCAGGCCCAGTCTGTTTTAACTTATAAATGACAGACCACTGAAATCATCTCACCTGTCTCTACTTTATTCTGCCGTTAGTATGGGCAGCACAAAGCTGATGACAGGTTCCCTTTAAGGATACAGCGATGTGTGGAAATAATTCAGTACATCTGGCCTAGATCCACAGCAGCAAAAGGATTTAGCTGTGGATTTCTGCATGTAACCTTTTGCATTGGGCTCTTACACATTGCTACTGCCGTAAACGCTGCAGATTTTGCGCATTCATTCCACCAGCCGCCGCATGGAGCGCGTGTACCGGGCTGAGCGCACTCGTGGGAAACTGGCCTTAATGAACGTTTAGGCTGCTCTTACATCTCCGGTTTTAATTCCAGCAGAGCACAACCTGCCAGAATTCTCAGAATCCGTTGCTGCCGGATGCAGACGGAATGTCCGCTGGCCCCATTAGGTATAATTTGGTCCGGCGTAGATCCGTACACTTTCTGGCAGACAAGCGGCCGATGCAGCGGTTTGTGTCCGGCCGATTTTCTGCAGGAACAGCCATGCCAGAGTTTCGCACCCGACGTGTGACAGTAGCCTTGTAGATTGAAGCAGAAACTGCCCCTCCAGGAGGAATGGCGCGTGCTTGCCTGAGCCTCTCTTCTCATGTGACTAGCCTCCATGATTGGAGTGTTCAGTGCCTGGTGACTGCCTGGATCAATATTTACCGATGTGATATAAAGCAGCTGGAGAGCGACCTTTTCTGCTAGATTAACCACTTATCGTCTAGACAAGACAGTGTGTTTTATCTACTAAAGCGTAGGATTAGTTCATTCAACTTCTAGCAGGAATAATAGAGGAATGGCACATCATAGAGCTATAAAAAAAGATGCTCCCGGATAGTTATTACTGGAAGATGCCGGTAGTTACTAAATCGGACCTGTCAGAAGTGTGACGGGCTTTTACACAGTCTGATAATCAACCAGATTGCAAACTTTCGTTCCCAATCATTGCCCCCTAAACTTGTCCACCAATAAAGCAAGAACCGCATCTCCATCAGCTGACCGTGTCCTTTATTTGAACATAAAAATCATTGCCTGTCAGCAGCACATCTCCTGTAAACTGAGGATGTGCTGCTGACGATACACCAGCATGGGAATGAATGATCATACCAGTGATTGTTCGTCCAAACCTACTGCCAATGATTCTGCCATGAAAATGAGCACCAGTCAGCTGTATAAATAAGCCAGACTTTTGGCGTAAAAAAAAAGTGCATTTTTGGAACTTTTTATGTTTATGTCCACTCTTGCAATCTTTTAAAAAAAAGTGGGTTGTGCTTACCAGAACGGCATGAGCGTGAATGATGGATCAGCTCCTGGCTGGAGTATATGTCCGTTTTGGGAGCATACACATAGCAGAAGATAAAAAATGTTGGCAGTAATCTAATAGTATCAGAATAGAAACTTATTAGTGAGTTGATATTAAAGTGGTTGTCCAGCCGTTAATATTGAGGACCTGTCATCAATATCTGATCGGTGAGGGTCTGACACTTAGGACCCCCGCTGATCAGCTGTGAAACGAGGAGGTGACTCTCCATGCGAGCGACACTTCCTCATCATTACACTATGTCTCGTCTCCAGTGGAGCGGTGGCGTAGTGTAATTGCAAGCACTCGCCCATTCACTTGAGTGGAGCAGGTACTTGTATTACACTGCACCTCCAAGACGGCGGGCAGTATAATGAACAGGGAGCCGCGTGGGTGTCTGACCTCAACATATAGTCTGTCTGGGATTACATGAAGAGACAGGATTTGAGCAAGCCTACAACCACAGAAGAGCTGTGATTAGTTCTCCAAAGTGTTTGGAACAACCTCCCTGCCAAGTACCTTCAAAACTGTGTGTAAGGCTAAGTATACCTAGAAGAACTGCTGCTTTGAAGACAAAGGGGCGGTCACACCAAATATTTATTCTGATTTACATTCCTCTTTTCCTCACTTACACTGCCTTTTAATTGCTAAAAATAAACTATTAACACTTCTAGTTTTTAAAGCAGTCTTAGGCCTTTTTCACATGACCGTGTGTCGCGCCCGCCCTCAACGCGCCTCTCCATGGCCGTGCGGAATGCACGGGCACCGACCAAGGGGCAGCCGCATGTGGATCTCGGACCCATTCACTTAGATGGGGTCCGTGATCTGTCCGTTCCGTAGTGCTTCCGTTACGTGGTTCCAATCCGCTCCGGATTTGCGGATCCATTCAAGTGATGCGGAATGCACACGGCCGGTGCCCCGTGTATTGCGGACCCGCCATATGCAGGCCGCAATACGGCCACGTGGGGACACACAGCCGTGTGAAAGAGGCCTTACTTTCTGCATTTTTTTTCCACACCTGATTTCTTTGGGTTTTTATTTTAAGATTTTTGGTTCTTTTCTTTTTTGTATATGATTATAAGGGTGGCCATTTTGCCTGAGGGTGCATTCACACCACCGTAGTTTTGCTCCGCATCAGATCCGCTTTTTTGCGGATAGGATGTGAACCAATTTTATTTCAATGAGTCCTGTGGTAAGGTGCAAGGTGTCATATGCGATGGCAGGTACGTGTCACCGAGGTTGCTGGCCTCGGTGAGGTGAGAGCCGGGTTATTGTCTGCAGCAGCTAGTGCTGTTTGACTCTTTTAAATAGCATGGCTGCAAAGCCGATCCGGGCCGGCTCTTACTGGGAGCAGCTAAAGAGTAGGGTGGGTGGCTGCTCCCCACGGTCCAGTCCGAGTTTTGGGCTGGGTATAAAAACACAGCCATCAGCTGTGTCTGAGGTGATTATCCTGGAGCCTGCTAACAGGGCTGAGGAGTTCTCTGTGCTGGAGGACGGAGCTCAGCAAGGTGGTGTTTCCCTGCAACCTGAAGGAGGAATCGCCTGCGGCTGAACCGACTGCTAGGTGTGAACCCGCACTTAAACCACCCAAGGTGACTGGACCCTGTGTTGGCCTGTTTTTGGTTTTGCCACATGATTTCTGTTGTGTGTGAACTGTCACCAAGAGACTGTTTTCATTTCTGGTGTGCAAGTGTGAATAAAACACTGTTTGATGCACCATCTGGACTCCTTGTTTTGCCTCTAAACTGCACCCGCACCGCTGTCTACCAGAGCGACTCCCCACAGTCCGCAAAAAGTGTATGTCCGTTCCGTAGCTTTGTGGACAAGGTTAGGTATTACAATGGATCCGCAAAAACAAAAAAAAAAACGATGCAACGCATACGTCATCCGTATTTTTTGCAGATCCACGATTTGCAGATCACAAAATAGATTTGATCGTGTGATTGCAGCCTGAGAGAGATGCTTTACAGCAGCCCCATGGACAATAGGAACCTGTAGACGTCATAGGATCCAAATTCATTGTCAATGGGGACAAAACGTAACTGAACAGAATGCTTCAAAATGCGTTCCATTCCGTTTGGTTGCATTCTCATACCAGAGAGCAAACCACAGCATGCTGCGGTTTGCTTTCCGTCCTGGGATGCGGAGCAAGACGGATCCATCATGACCCTCAATGCAAGTCAATGGGGACAGATCCGTTTTCCTCTGACACAACAGAAAACGGATTCTTCCTCCATTGACTTTCATTAGAGTTCATGACGGATCCATCTTGGCAATGTTAAATACAATACAACCGGATCCGTTCATAACGGATCCAGATGGTTGTATTATCAGTAACGGAAGCGTTTTTGCTGAACCCTGCCGGATCCAGCAAAACCGCTAGTGTGAAAGTAGCCTTATGCTTGTGTTAGGTTTCTCATGTACATTTGATTTCACTGCTAGGAGTCCTGCATAGACCTCATTATAGCCAATGATGTCTGCTCAGCACCATTCGGGTCAGTTATGTGCGGATTCAGAACTTAGAATGGAGAAGAAAAGCGGAATCTGGTATCTCTGTATGCGCATCAGACGGATAACTATTGTCCTAAGCTCTGATGGACTTGGACCATTGATACCGCCCAGATTCTCCAGGGGAGAACGTACAGTCGGCCAAATACCAGCAAAATCTCCGGTTTGCCAGAGCTCTCGAGGGCCTCTCTTGTAATTAAGGGGGTACCAAGGAAAGGGAATGTCTGGAGGGCATGTGACTTCAGTGCGGAAAGCGTATGATCTCACGAGGCTGCGCGGTGCCAGAGGATGAGCTCGTAGTCCTGGGGGTTCTTGGTGAACTTCTTAAGACAGAAAAATTATTGTGGATGGATCAGCTGTTATATTACAGGACCTCTTCCTCTACCCCATCCCCCACACTAGCGACAACTTTTAAAGAGGATCTTCTGTATTGTTGTCGGCATCTTTATAAGTAACTGTGGCCCATGCTTACTATTGTGGTTTTACGTAAATTCTGATGTAATTTGCACTAACATTTGCTTTTTTTTAAATACAGTATACATTTCCTTAATCTCGCGCGCTTAGCTGGTACTGTATTACTCTGCGGTTTTTCCGCACGAGAGTCTACAACATGTGCAGGTAGCGTAGCCTTGGGGTTGAGCAGAAATTTAATCGGGAAGGAAAACCAGAGAAATGTCTGCTCCATGTTCTCTTCTATCTCTCGAACCTCCAGAAACCTTTGTGTACATGCGTGTAAGCGATCCGAGATGGGTTATCTCACTTCAGCAAATGGCATTATCATGGAAACAAAGTAAAGGGCATCTGTCAGCAGATTTGTACCTATGACACTGGCTGACCTGTTGCATGTGCAGTTGGCAGCTGAAGGCATCTGTGCTGGTCCCATGTTCATATGTGCCCGCATTGCTGAGAAAGATGATGTTTTATCATATGTAAATGAGCCTCTAGGAGCAATGGGGGCGTTGCTGTTACACCTAAAGGCTCTGCAACTGCTGCGCCCTCTGCACTTCAAGACTAGGCGTGATGTTTTCACTGCTGGGCCCTGTCAAAGCGCAGAGGGTGCGGAAAGTTGCAGAGAGCAGAGCCTCTAGGTGTAACGGCCACGCCCCCGTTGCTCCTAGAGGCTCATTTGCATATATTAAAAATCATTTTTCTCAGAAATGCGGGCACATATAAACATTACACCAATATAGAGGCTTTCAGCTGCCAAGTGCACATGCAATGGGTTACAATTAAAAATCTTCTGACCGATGTCATTTAATACAAGGTACTTACTCGTTTTTCCATCACATTATACACATTATACATTGGCTCACAATCACTGATGGAAATCACTGACCAAACACTGACGTGTGAATGAGCCCTAAGGTGTTCTGTCAGTCCTGCTGAAATCAGCAGGTTCAGCTGACATTAAGTTAGGCTACTTTCACACTAGCGTTTTTTGCTGATCCGTCATGGATCTGCAAAAAAAAACGCTTCCGTTACAATATCACAACCTCATGCATCCCTCATTACCGGATCCGGTTGTATTATGTCTTCTATAGCCATGACTTATCCGTCATGAACTCCAATGAAAGTCAGTGGGGGATGGATCCGTTTTCTATTGTGCCAGAGAAAACGGATCCTTCCCCATTGACTTACATTGTGTGCCAAGACGGATCCATTTGGCTCCGCTTCGTCAGGTGGAAAGCAAAACACTGCGGGCAGCGTTTTGGTGTCCGCCTCCAGAGCGGATTGGTGACTGAACGGAGGCAAACTGATGCATTCTGAGCGGATCCTTTTCCATTCCAAATGCATTAGGGCAAAACTGATCCGTTTTGGACCGCTTGTGAGAGCCCTGTACGGATCTCACAAACGGAAAGCCAAAACGCTAGTGTGAAAGTAGCCTAAATGTGTACGGCCACAGGGACATGTGAAGACAAAGTACCAGCCAGAAGAGAGACTGAGAGGTCACGTAAATACCGCCAAACATCCGCTGGCACATCTTCCATTATGAGGGGGGTGACTGTATTACGAATGGCTTTTTTCAGTGATGTGTTATTAATGTGGTTTCCTTTTCAGTGAATTATTGTACGTGTAATTGCTCCTAGGCGTTCTCTGTAACGATGCACATTTATCAGAGGAGGGTTTAAATAGCGTTCATATCTTTATGACTGCAGATAACGGTATTATCAGGACAAGCCTTGCTATCTGCCCCGCAGTGCGATATTACTGCATGGGCTTTAGAGGTATTGCCATGTAAGCGTTGAGCACTCGTGACTGTGATGTGACGTACGGTGGCTCAGTGGTTAGCACGGGTGCCTTACAGCGCTGGGGGTCCTGAATTTGGATCCCACCAAGGCCAACATCTGCGTGCGGTGATTTCCCCAGGGTGCTCCGGTTTCCTCCCACACTCCGACTACATTCTGATAGGGAACTTAGATTGTGAGCCCCATTGGGGACAGCAAGCAGTGATATTGTCTGTGAAGCGCTGCAGAATATATCCGCAATATAAAAGTGAGTAAAATGATCTAAAATACGTGAGTAATAATGTCTGCTTTGAGCGCAGAGGACATTAGGCTTTGACGCATAATGTTAGTCATACGTGTGCCCTTGGCGGGTTGTTGGCCGAGTGAAGGCGTGTGCTTGCCCGGTCACATTACCCATATTGTAGATAAGGCTCTGGGTAAATACTGCTGTTTGCAGATCTTTGGGTGTTTCACTTGTACACGAATAAGGTATGTGTCATGGCCCCATACACGCTGAAAAATCGCCGGCCAGACGTTTGTTTGGTCAGCGGTTATCCCCCATAAACATGTAGTTGGCCCGGCTGAGCATGCATGTTTATTTCAGAGGAGAAGCCCAAGCATGTAAAAATCCGACATGACTCATTGTTACCACTGCCTTGTCAGAGGAGTCAAGCTGGCCAAAGCTGCCAACCTTCCGGGGCAAATAAGGATCAGGCATGCTGGGATTCAGCTGCCCCATCCTTTTGTTCTCAGGGAGATAAGCTGCCAGCAGAGGAATCGGGCAGAGGCCTCTTCTTACACGGGACGACAGAGCAGCAGATTGTCGGGAGGGAAGCGTTCCTTCTCACTGGTGGAGGAGACGGCTACTATTACATGCAGCGATCTCCTCCACAGTATGAGCAGGAGCGATCGCCAATAATGCCACTGCTCTTCCCCATACTGACTCGTTGTTTGCTGGCAGCAGATTGTGTTTACACAGCACAATCGGGTAATCGGCGGTACATTTACACCGCCAGATAATCGCTAACGAGCGTTCCTATGAATGCTCATCAGCGATTCACTTTAAAATTCTTGGCCCTTTTAGGAGGAGACGTGCATGCTCATCGTACACCTATTGTAGGTGTATGGCCGAGTTCAGTCTGATGCGTATGGGAAGGGTTTTTTCAGCCATTACAATGTATTTTCTGTCTTTTGCCCGGATGATGCTTTTCTGTTGCTCTGTTATCAGTCACCGCTACCGGAAGAGACAAACTGGAGCATCTGACCCTTATCTCTCCACTATTGCCTGCCAAAGCAGCAGCCCGTCGTCCCTTCTGTTTTTGGGGTGGGGAGATGATTAGAGGAACGCAGTCTTCACTACTTCCGTGAATTGTCTGTTCTCATGGATTTGTTGGAAGCGACCTACCCGGGCTGAAATAGTGTTAGAGCTGCGCTGCCGGAGGACAAATGAGCGAGAACGAGACGTCTAAAGGTCAATTGTGATTCATTAAAAATATAAGGAAACATTTCATAACCTGACGGGAAATTTGTTCCGCTTTTACTCCTATTCTCTACAACCCCTTTAACCTCTTACAGACCAGGCCTGTTTGTCACTTAATGACCAAGTCATTTTTTTTTCTCTTTCACTTTTCATTGTCGCATTGCAAGACCCATAGCCTTTTTATTTTTATTTTTTTATTCTTCCGTGGATGTGGCTGTACCAGGGTTTTGTTTTGTTTTTTAAAGTGAGGCAAAGTGTAGTTTTCGGTGGCGCCATTTTGCGGTACATATAACTAAGGCTTCCTTCACATCACCGTTCAGCCGTTCCGTTCTGCTGCTCCGTTTAGGAAAGGACGGATTCGGGACATAACTGAGCCGAATGGAGCCTAAAGACCCCATAGACTATAATGGGGTCCGTTAGGTGTCCGCTCAGAAGATGGGTCCTGCATGCACTACTTTTATCTCTGCTCCAAAATCATCATCTGAGCGGAAACCTAACGGACCCCATTATGGTCTATGGGGTCTTTAGGCTCCGTTCGGTGCAGTTATGTGCCGAATCCATCCTTTCTGTTCTTCTACTCCTTAAACGGAACAGGAGAACGGAAAGGCTGAACGGTGATGTGAATGAAGCCATATTGTGTTTGCGTGGGTTTCTTCCAGGTTCTCAGGTTTCCTCCCACACTCCAAAGACCTACTGATAGGGACCTTAAATTGTGAACAGGTTGATGGTAATGTCTGTAATGCGCTGCGGAATATAGCAGCGCTATATAAGTGCATAAAATAAATAAATTACCGTAATTGGCTTTTAATTTTTTTAAAGGGGGTTGCAAAAAAAAAAAAAAAAAACAGGAATTCCTCCCCTGTTCTTTGCACTTTTGTTTTTGTCCCCACTGTTTACAATGTTTTTTTTTTTTTTTTACAGTACTTATGTTTTTATTGTGCATAAATGAAATATTTTATGGGGGGGGGAATTATTTTGGGGGCCCCTTTGAGGACTGCAGCTTTTTCTTTTTTCTGCTGATGTAGCTGTATGAGGGCGCTTTTTTATTTTTCGCAGCGTCTCGATGCGTTGTATGGTTTGGTAACATTTTGGTGTAGATGTAACTTGTTCAGCCGATCATAGGCCTGTGTAATAGGGCCTTAAAGGGTCCAACACCCAAAATGCTCTGGCCCCTCACACAGATTGTACTTGCCTTGCTCCCAACACCTGCATCACTTCTGATGCCGGCACAGCCGCCGCTGCATCTCCCCCGTTGCATGGGGGGAGGCAGCTAATAGGAGGCCATGACGGAAATGAGCCTCCCTAGTGTCACCTGCAATGCTAGGGAGGCATGTTCCCGTTTTGGCCTATTGGCAGCCCAACACCATATGCCCCCCACAGGACGTTTTGATCCACATGACGGGGAGATGCATCATAAGCAACGCGGGCAGCAGGGTAGGTAAAATCTGTGTGAGGGGCCCAAGCATTATATATATATATATATATATATTGGTGGCCTTAGTAGTTAGGGAAGCAGAAGAAAAATTATATATATATATATATATAGATATATATATATATATATATATATATATATATATATATATATATATATAATTTTTTTCCTTCTGCTTCCCTAACTACTAAGGCCACCAATCACAATGTATTGTCTGCTGACCCCGCCGTTTTCAGCAGGACCTGCTAGTAATGGGCCGAGTGGTTTGGCAGTGATTTCTAGCAGAACTATGCACGTTTAATGTGTACTACCCTGCCATCATCTGACATACGGTTTTCTTTCTCTCTGCAGATTTGTGGTTGCGCTCTCATAGGGCTGGGAATCTACGTGTTTGTCCAAGTGTACAGACCACAAGTACTTCCTAATGCCTCCATATCTGGTCCCCCTATTGTCATCATTGCAGTGGGGGTCGTCATCTTCTTCATCTCCTTCTTTGGCTGCTGTGGCGCTGCAAAAGAGAACTACTGCATGGTCACCACGGTGGGTCACTTTCCTTTTATTTCATGGTGATTGTATAGAAAACCGGTTGTTCTTTGTTTTAATCCCATCTTTCTGTCTTCTCTGACCAGTTTGCAGTTTTTCTGCTTTTGATTTTCCTGGTAGAAATAGCAGCTGCAATTGCCGGATACGTTTACAGGAATCAGGTAAGTCGCCCAATATACTGGTCACATTATATACATCATTCAGATTTGTGCTTTTTTTTTTTTTTTTTTTTTTTATTTTATAGGGATTTTTCTAGTTCTTGAAGAATTCTCTGAATTGGTGCCAATCATACTACTCTCCTTAACACAACTCCATTGCCGCCTTCTAGACGTCTACCTTTAGACCACGTTCACACGGTCACTATTTGTAAGCCAAAACCAGAATTGGGCATAAAATGCAGCAAAGATACAAAATCTCCCTTCATAGTTTTTCTTTCTATGTTCCACTTTTGGTTTTGGTTAACAAACAGTATATAGTATGTGAAAGTGGCCTTATTCTGGTTGTTTTTAACCCCTTCGACATTAATCCATTTTCCCTTTTTGCATATTCATTTTTTTACTCCCCGAATTCCAGAAGCGTAGCTTTTTCATTTTTCTGTTCACATACCTGAATGAGGGCTTGGTTTTTGCAGGAGAAGTTGTACTTGTTAATGGCACTTAATCACTTGACTACAGCCAGTGTACATGTACGGCAGATGTCGCCTCGCTCCGGAGCGCGCTGCTGGGTGCCTGCTGTTTGACACAGCAGACACCCAGGGCTAATGTCTGAAATCGGCTATAACGTCGATCGCAGACGTTGAACACCTCCGTAGTGACCATGGCATCAGAGAGCAGGAAACCCCAGAAATGCTGTGCCAGAAAACCCCTTCCCCCTCCCCCTCGCTGAGATCGGAACGGTGTTCCTTGGTGGTAATAGGCCAGTCAGGACTGGATTTTTCACACACTTATGCATAAAATCACAGTCGCCAAAATCTGCAGCACTTAAGTCACGTGTGGACATGCCCAAGAGCTTAGAGAAAAATCATAGCGTGCACAGGAGTAGAAAGGAGATCCTGTCGGCACTCTGCCTGTATGTGGCGCACGTGTCCGGGGGTCCGTGCAGGAGAGCGCCAGTAACACTGTACAGGTGGTAGGTTTTGTCTTGTGACCGGGACTATGTGAAATCTTCATTTTTGTGCTTGTTTTCTTAATATTTTAGATACAGGATGCATTCACAGACTCCCTTAAAGATGATTTAAAGAAGTACAACACAACTGCGGATGTACGTAAAGCGGTCGATGACCTGCAGAGAGATGTAAGTTTTCCTTTCTCTTAAGTTTAAAACCTAGTAAAAATATTTCTTCCCAAAGATCCCCAGTTTTCATATTCATTTTTTTTTTTTTTTTTGTATTCCTTTCCAATTTTTGGTATGTTTTTTCAGTTAAGGAAGTCATGTTTGTCCGCTTATTCCTGTATGGTTCACATTGTGCATTGTTTTGGTAGAGGGCAGCTTTACAGAGGGTCTGCCGTGATGACGCAGCTTATGAGGGTTCCAGTTTTATGTGACTATAGCACCGTCATTGTATAAAACAATATGAAACCAAGATTTCTGCTTGCTGTCAACAGAAATGTTGGGGGATATTTATCAAACTGGTGTAAAGTAGAACTGGCTTAGTTACCCATAGGAACCAATCAGATTCTACCTTTCATTTTTCACAGCTCCTTTGGAAAATAAAAGGTGGAATCTGGTTGCTATGGGCAACTAAGCCAGTTTAACTTTACACCAGTTTTTTAAATGACCCCATTGTCTATAACCATAGGCTCAAGCTATCCCGATCATGGCCAACTGAGGGTGCAGAGCCTTTTCTGATCCAAGAGTCACATTGTCATATTGAACCTTTCCCATGGGCCGCAAAACGTATCTTTACCTTTATCCTGGTAAAGATAATGATGACCTATCCTCAGGATTGGCGGGAGTCTGAGTCCTTACACCCCTACCGATCAGCTGATTCCAGGAGGCGCCGGGGTTCTGGTGAGCGCAGCCGGCTCTCGGCAGCTTTCTAAGCACAGCGCCATCCATTGTACAGCGGCAGTGCTTGGAATTAAAACACAGCCTCATTGACTCGAATGGGAATGAGCTGCGTCTTGTGACTGATGTATGATGACATCCCATGGCCAAGGAAGAGGCCATGGTGCTCATAGGCTGCCCGACCTCTTCTAACAGCTGATCGTACGCGGTACCCCGCCAATCTGTTATTGATGACCTATCCAGAGGATAGATCATCACAAGGGATTCCTGGATAACTCCTTTTTAAAGTGCCTTATTATCTGGGACACTTATGGTGTTTAAAAAAAAAAAAAAAAAAGCAATAAATATCTATTGGGTGCAAGCTCCAATTCCAAGAATCTCCCCAATCAGCCTTCCAGAGAGGAGGAGGGCATGCATGTATGTAGCTCTCAATTATAGCTTCTGGGTGAAGGAAAGACTGGCACTTCACTTACTTGCAAGGAATTGTAGTTTATTTTAAAGCATCAGAGGATTGAAGCACAAGGCTACAAGTGTTTCGGCTCGAATCCGAGCCTTTCTCAAGCATGATTTGCGGACCGCACATCGCCACTATATAGCAAATGCCTTTTCTAGTTTGCAATTGCAATTGTTTGCAATTGTTTGCAATTGCGGACAAGAATAGGAGATGTTCTATTTTTTTCGGGAACGCGATTGCGGACTCGGAAGAGCGGATCCGCAATTGCGGGCCCGGCCGGGACATCGTCTGTCCCCATTGACTTAATGGGTCCGCAATTTCTTTTCTGTGGGGAGAGCGTTTCGCGGTGGCCGGACCCGGGGAAACCTGGGGTCCTCCAGCCACCACTTTCCCCACTCTAACATCGATATAGGTGCAGGTCCCATCTTAGTGATATGCCCCCTATCCAATAACGATATAGGTGCAGGTCCCATCTTAGTGATATGCCCGTATTGTTTCAAATGGGAATACCCCTTTAAAGGGAATGTGTCACAGAGCATGCCTAGAAAACTTTCCCATAGAAGTCGAGTGCCCTTCAGACTACTGTCTATGGTGGCTGCTGTAAAACATATCTCTAAATGCTGTTAACAGCAGCTCAGGCAAGATGGCTGCCTCAAAATTTTTTTTTTTTTTTAGAAAAAACGATAGATGAGTGACCCGTTCTCTAAATTATATTAGGTAATGGTTGTATACAATAACTTCTAATCACACATATTGTCTTCCACTCTAGTTACAGTGCTGTGGTGTCGCCAACTATTCCGACTGGTACGAAGTTGACCCCTTTAAAGACAGACAACAATTGCCGGAATCTTGCTGCAAGGTGTCTTCTACAGAGTGTGGCAAGAACTTAACCAACGTTTACCCTGATGTGAGTATAGTATGGGCAGTGTTCAACGTAAGCTTGATTGAATGAAAAAATTGAATTTGGAATGGCTATTCAGTGGATTATTTTAGATGCATTCCCTTTTGCAGTATTGAAATAAAGAAATAAGACCATCCCTTGTAGACCAATCCTTTCACTATGGCAAGTTCCACACAGGCATATGCAGTGCGTGATGGCAGCGTTTCCTAGGCCTGTGAGTACCTACCTGAGTGTGGGTCTATAGGTCCCGTACTGAAATGATGCTGTAAATACAGGACATTAGACCCATGGTCCGGCAGGGACTCAGTACTTTAGATACAGTGAATTTCGGTCACGCAAGCCATGGTTTCCCAGACTGCACCTGAAATGTAACTATAATATATATATTCAAAATGCGTAGTGTGCAAGCTTTTTAATGGAGGAGAGGGAATAAGCAAATTCCAGACCCCTTAGGGTCCATTCACACGTCCGCATTTAGTGTCCGCACCCGTTCCACAATTATGCGGGACGGGTGTGGACCCATTCAGTCTGAATGGGGACGGAATGGATGCGGAGAGCACACAATGTGTTCTCCGCATTTCCGGAGCGCGCCGCCAAACTTCCAGTCCCCGGCTGCGGAAAAGAATAGCACATGTCCTATTCTTGTTCGCAGCTGCGGACAAGAATAGGCTGTTTTATGGGGGTGCCAGCCAAGTGTATTGCGGATCCGCAATACACCACGGACGTGTGAATGGACCCTTAGGTAACAGCTCATCTCCCATGGAAACAAAGGATCTGGTTTGAAATCCAACACATCCAAACCTCTTCCCGATGTCTGCCAGTGGGGCATAGAAAACCCCATTTTATCTAGTGTCTGCCCAGCTTAAGGCCCCATTCTGCAAAAAACGGACACTGGCCGTGTGCAGCCTTTATTGACTTCAGTAAGTCTGCAAGATGCGACCAAATGGGCCTGTCTTTTGCCGTCGTGCCAAATGGGCCTTTAAGCACACTGAAGTTAAAGGGTCCACACTGCAATGCTGGTTGCACATGACCGCTGTGCATGTTTTGCGATCTGCAGAACGGAAATGGATGTGTGAATGGGGCCTTATTATGTAATTGTTAATGTGGAATCCCCAACACACTTCTCTCAAGTAACAGAAAGCCAGTAGAATTTTGCATTTGGCATTCTTCCTCAACGTAGTAATAAAATATATAAAAAGCAGCACAAAGTACAACAGTCTCTATTTGAGTCCACTTCTACAGAACTCACAGAATACTAAAAAAAATAAATGTCCTGTAGTATAGATTAAAAAATGTTGTGCACTACAGTCTGATCATTTAACCCTTTCCCGACCAGCGCCGTTATAGTACAGCGCTGGCTGAGTCTTTAAAGATGGCGCCCACTCCTGAGTGGAGCTGGTGGCCTGCTGTTTCTTATAGCCGGCACCTGCGGCTAATGTCTGCAATCGGCAGTTATGCCGATCGTGGTCATCTAACCCCTCAGATGCCGTGGTCAATCCTGACCATGGCATCTGAGAGCGTGAAACACCGGAAGCACGTGCTTCTGGTGATGCTCCGGCTCTCCTGTGCGGCGATCAGAGGAGCTGGAGCTTGTGTGCAGCAGCCCCTGTCTTTGTGAATGACAGGAGGCTGCTGCACAGTATTTCCTATGGAGCCCTTGCCTGTAATGGGATCCACAGGAAACTAGCAGTTTTTTTATAGACTCCAATGCTAGTGCATTGGGATCTATGAGAATAGCAATCTAATGATTGCTTGTTATAGTTCAAATCACCCCCCCCCCCCCTTTTCCCAAAATAATAAAAGAACCAAAACATTTTTTAAAATACACATCATGGGTGTCGCCATGTGCGAAAACGCCCATAGTATAAAAATATATTCCCGATACGGCAAACAGCAAAATGGCAAGAAAGAGTGAAAATTGCTTATTCGCAGTTTTTGGTCACTTCATTTTCTACAGGAAAATTAAATAAAAAGTCAAAAAGTCATGCACACCCCAGAATGGCCTCAATAAAAAGTTCAGATCGCCTCGCAAAAAATGAACCCCCACACAGCTCCGTACACATACTTACAAAAAAGTTTTAGGGGTCAAAATATGGTGACGAAAAAGTAAAACAGGTTAATTTTTTTTCCCCCCACTTTCTTTTATTTTAGCACTATTAAAAACAAGAAAAACTATATAAGATACATGTAAGATATCGCTGGATTCGTACTGACCTGTAGAATAAAAGTAACCAGTCAGCTTTATCGCACATCGAACGTCGTAAATAAAAAAAATAAAACTGTGGTGGAATTTTTTTATTTTAATTTTTTTTTGCAATTTCACCCCATTTTTGGATTTTTTTTTTTCACTACATCATATGCAATATTTAAACGGTGGCGTTGGAAAGTACAACTTGTCCCACAAAAAACAAGCCCTCATATGGCTATGTGAAAACACAAATAAAAAAGTTATGTCTCTGGGAAGGCAGGGAACGCAAAGCGAAAACTCAAAAACAAACGTCTGCGGTCGAAAGGGTTACAGTTACACGTTCAAACCGGGAGAATATTTATTATATTTATTTGAATGATCTAGAACCAGAGTTGGAATATCACACTCTTTGATTTTGCACAGCTGGGTCACATTAATATGACCACCAGGTAATATCCAGAGTAACCGCCGTGTGCAGCACAGACAGGAGCTAGACACCTGGGAGTGACTCCGTAAGGTCATGGTAGGTTGTCACAGGTATTTTTAGCTGCCATGCATCCACAGAGCAAACGCAACGATCCAGGTGGTCCTACAGATGCTCAATTGGGTTGAAATCTGGAGATGAGCTTGTGTTCTTCCAGCCTTTGGTTGCAGGGTGTTTGTTCTCTGATGTTTCTCGCCTGATATACCATTGTCCATCCATTCGATGACGCTGAAAACGTGACTCGTCGTGGAAGACAACCCTTTGTCAGTCAGTGGAGGTCAAATTTAAATACTGCTGTGAAAATTAAGCCTTTTCTGCAGATGCAGTTTTGTTAGCATAGGTGCTCCATCTTGTTCGGAGCTCTGTATACATTAGGGTTCGCTGAACTGTTTTAGACACTCATCTGGTAGCCCCCTGGTTCATTTTGATGAAGTGCTCTACTGTAGTGTCAGTCCGCCGTCACACATCTTTGCAGCTGACTTTCACCTTTCACATCAATGGCACATGGTGCTCTGCAGTTTCCACGTCGCTCAGTTGCAATGGTGCTATTTGTCCACTCTCATTACACTTTCATCACAGCAGCACGTGAACAGTTCACAAACTACAGTTTCAGAAATACTGACACTCTTGGCCCAAGAGCCAATAATCATCCCTTTTTGTAAATCGCCCCTTTTACACATGACCGCAGCGAGGGCTGTGTGTGCAGAACACCTTATATACCCACCAAGTCAGCTCACAACATGGGACTTCCTTCATGAGTTACCTTCTGCCGACATCAAAAGTCGAAGGTGGTCATAATAATGTGACTCGTGTATATGAACAGTATTGTAGCCGTATAGTTCCAATAGCTGCCACATTTTAAAGATAATTTAATTTAAACTTTTTTTTATTTCCAAAATTACAAATGCAACATTGCATTTAAAATTGTGCACTTTTTAAAAATTTCCATTGAGTTGTATCCCTGAGGTAAACCTCTGTTTATTTTATTCTCCACCATTGTTACGCCTGTTTTTACTCTGCTGGTGCTCTTTGGATCCGGCATTGCTGGATGCTAACCTTAAAGGGCCGACGCGCCGTATTGACTAAGGGTACTTTCACACTTGCGTTAGAGGATTTACTGCCTGCTGCATCCGGAATTCCGTATGCAAACGGATAGCATTTGTTTCCGGATGCGGTTCCGTCTAACAAATGCATTGCAATACCGGATCTGTCTCTCCGTTGTCATCCGGAAAACCGGATCCGGTATTTATTATTTTCACAAATTTAAAGGTCTACGCATGCGCAGATCGGGAAACAGGATCTGTTTTTCCAGAACACTTGGTACAGGATCCGGCATTAATACATTTCAATGGAAATTAATGCCAGATCCGGCATTCCGGAAAATGTTCCGGAATTTTGACCGGAGAAAATACCGCAAGAGGAACGAAACTGAAGACATCCTGATGCATACTGAACAGAATGCTTTCCATTCAGAATGCATTAGGCTAAAATTGAAACGTATTTTTTTTTCCAGTATTGAGCCCCTGTGACGGAACTCTATACTGGAAAACTTTAACGCTAGTGTGAAAGTACCCTAAAATAGGGTCAGATGAAGATCCAGCCGCTACCTGGCAAATGTGCGAGGATTCGAGAAAATAAAATAAGAAATCTGTATGTGTTTGCTATACTGATTATTTACTCTGAATTCCTGTAACTCTTCCTTACACAGGGTTGTGTGCACAAAATAGAAGACCTTCTTAGGAAAAACATAGCCATTGTAGCTGGAGTTGCTTTGGGTATTGCATTCTTTGAGGTGAGTACCCATGCCCCCTTATCAGCACAATCTGAGAGCCAAGTCAAGGGGTACACTGTGCCCAAAAGATGTCATGGAGAAGCAGAACCTTACAACTAGTCTGTCGCACAGCTGACCTAGGGATATGGTGGGACGCTCAGCTGAGGAGTGGCCCTTTTGCACAGACGGTGTCTTGTAGAAGGAACAGACTTGACGAAGGCTTGCTTCTTTATTAGGGTCTTCCGAAATTTTAATCCTCAAGATAGGTTATCCACCAATCAGATGTTTGAGAAGGCACAGGCGCTCCTGTGTGCGCCGCTGCCTTCTTGCAGGTTACCAAGCACAGCGCTGTACATTGTATAGTGGTTGTGCTTGGCATCACGCTCAACCCCATTCACCTCTATGGGGCTGAGCTGCTCCTAGGCCACGTGACCGATTAGGCCTAATTCACACGTCCGCAAAATGGATCCGCATCCCATCCGCAATTTTGCGGAAGGGTTGCAGACCCATTCATTTCATAGGGGCAGGAATGGATGTGGACAGCACACTATGTGATGTCCGCATCCGTGTTTCCGCAAAAAAATAGAACATGTCCTATTCTTGTCCGCAATTGCGGACAAGAAAAGGCATTCTCTCTATAGTGCCAGCAATGTGCGGTCCGCAAAATGCGGAATGCACATTGCAGCCGTCCGTGTTTTGCGGATCCGTGTTTCCGCAAAACACACTACGGACGTGTGAATAAGGCCTTAACGTGTCGTCAGTGGCCTAGAAAAAGCTGAGAGAAGACTGCGGCACTCACAGTAGCACTTGTACTTTCTCAAACGGCTGATCAGCGGGGGTCCGTGGTGTTGGACCCCCACTGATAACCTTCTGACTCTCTGGACAGGTCATCAGTATCTTATTTATCTTTCTATAGGAATATTTACGCCGTACGCACACAATTTTAAGTTGCATCAACACTATCAATTCTTCTTTCAGATCTTGGGAATCATCTTTGCCTGCTGTCTAATGAAGGGAATCCGCAGCGGCTATGAAGTCATGTGACCCGCTCCGCTGTAGCCGCTCCTGCCGCGATGTCACTTCCTCTGTTGCCGCATTAAGATACACACTGGCATATGCTCTGTTTGCACGGTTTTCTGCAGATGCCACAGTGTAGCTTGATGAGGCAAAGTGTGTTATTGCCTGTGTGAATTAAATATATTCTGTATCACTAGTTTATTTTTTTATGTGTTTGAGGAAAACCTGTAGCTGTTACTTTACTAGTACTCATATCGTCCATGTATACCGCACACCTCAGCTACAGACGTGCCTGCAAGCTGTTGTAAAGAAGCTGTTTTTTTTTCCTCTTGTTTAGAAGTTTTACCATTCTTGTATAATACATTTTACTGGGGGAAAAAAAGCATAGAAAAAAATAAATAGGAAAAGACGGTAACATTCCTTCAGTGCCTTAATGCAATATTTTTGCCTTTGCATAATAGAGCTAAGTATAAAAATGTCAGTGCAAAAGAAATGTAAAAAGTGTATGTAAGCTGTGCCATAAGTGATGCCAAGGGGTAATGTCCTGTAATTTTTGCTAAGCCGCATGTGCTTTGTCGTACTTTCCATTTCTACGAACAGAAATTTTTTTAATGCCAAGATTAAAGTGACTAGAACGGCAGTCTACTGTGAGTTTGATTTATTCACTTTGTATGTGTAATAATGGACGCCTCATTCCAGTGGTAGCAAAAAAAGATTGGGTTTTGTATATTTGCAAACATACATGCTCCAGGGCCAAACCATTTCTGCGCCCAGAGTCAGGGATTTGTCTAAGGCCCCTTTCACACGAGCATAACGGATTAGGTCCGGATGCATTCAGTAAAACTCGCACCATTTTGCAAGCAAGTTCAGTCAGTTTTGTCTGCAATTGTGGTCAGTTTTTTCCACATGAGTACAATGCGTTTTGATGCGTTTTTTACGAGCGTGATAAAAAAACCTGAATGTTTACAAACATCTCCTAGCAACCATCACTGAAGCCCCATTCACTTCTATGGGACCAGGGCTGCGTGAAAAATGCAGACTATAGAACATGCTGCGTTTTTCACACAACGCAGAACTGATGCGTGAAAAAAACGCTCATGTACACAGACCCATTGAAATGAATGGTTCACGCCATGCACCCGTGTGGAAAACTCGCTCGTGTGAAAGAGGCCTAAGGGTCGATTCACACTTTCGCAAAATGGGTCCGCATCGTTCCGCAATTTTGCAGAACGAGTGCAGACCCATTCATTTTCAATAGGGCAGCAAAAGATGCCGACAGCACACAGTGTGCTAGCCGCACTAACGTTCCGCAACCCCGCCAAAAAATAGAACATGTCCTATTCTTGTCTGCTGCCACAGACAAGAAAAGGCATTTCTATTATAGTGCTGGCTATGTGCGGTGCGCATACTACGGAACGCACATAGCCGGTGTCCCCTGTGTTTATCACAGGGACTCGGGCTGGATGATAAATGTTCTACAGCAGAGGTGCACAACGTTTTCTGGTTGGGGGCCACATTGTCAGACTGAATCAACGTCAAGGGCCGAAAATAAAATTTGAATGGGTAGTATTAACAATGGAAATACTGTATTTATGGCCTATTGAACATATAGTATATACGTCTAGTCAGTATATATGTCTAGTTATAGTTCCAGGACTCCCATCTAATGGAAGAATACATGAAAAATATATTTAAGCAGCCACTAGACATAAACTGCACAGGATGGTATCAAGGGCCGCAGGTTGTGCGCCCCTGTTCTACAGGGATAGACGCCTTTCCTAAATCTATACCAAGTATCTGTTGGCTCAGTTTGAGACAAATTTATACCGCAGAATGGTGGTGCAAATTTGATACAAAATTACGGCTCTTTACGGGCCTTTCCAGTGAAGCGGCAACCCTTGTGGAGCAAGTCTGAAAAAAATAACGAGAAACCCTCATTGTGCCAATTTGCGCCACTTTTTAGACAGTTTCTAGGTGCAGATACATTAGTAAATCCGAGC
Organism: Bufotes viridis; assembly: GCA_033119425.1. Taxonomy (NCBI): domain Eukaryota; kingdom Metazoa; phylum Chordata; class Amphibia; order Anura; family Bufonidae; genus Bufotes; species Bufotes viridis. Next base: position 412,493,410 of record CM065591.1, on the reverse strand, counting down.
CATTGTGACCCAGAGCATTGCACTGAAGTGCAGCAAATCGTCTGCACTTCAAATAGTCTGATTAAACATTTCATTGCTCAAAAACGACTCGTAATAAGATTTTATTATAACATCAGCTATACTTTACTACTCAGGCGCCTTTCTACAATGTACAACAGCTGAGAACAGTTGGCCCATAGATGGTTAAAGGGGTTGTCTCACTTCAGTAAGTTCTATTATCATGTAGAGAAAGTTAATACAAGCCACTTGGGCTACTTTCACACTAGCGGCAGGCTGTTTCGGCGGGTGAACAGCCTGACGCATCCGTGCTGCCTGAGGTCCGCACTGGCCCCATTGTTTATAATGCGGCCCGTCCGTAGTTCCGGATGCAGCGCGGCAAACATGCCGATAGGTGGGCAGAATAAAACTACTACATGTCGTAGTTTTATTCCGCCCGCCTTTCGACATGTTTGCCATGCTGCCACCAAAACTCCAGTCCGCCGCCATTATAGTCGATAGGGACGAAGCGGACCTCCGGCATCACGCGTGCACTAGCGGCAGCACGGATCTGGCAGTTCACCCTCCGTAACAACCTGCCGCTAGTGTGGAAGTAGCCTTACTAATGTATTGTTATTATTCATATTGCTTCCTTGGCTGGCTGGATTAATTTTTCAATCACATTATACACTGCTTGTTTCCATGGTTACAGACCACCCTTCAATCCATCAGTGGTGGTCATTCTTGCACACTATAGGATAAAAGAATAAGCCTCTGGTGGCCGGGACTATGGTAGGTGCACATAGACTTGTGCTTTTTTCTATATTGTGCAAGCACGACCACCACTGATGGATTGCAGGGTGGTCTGTAACCATGGAAACGAGCAGTGTATGATGTGATGGAAAAATGAATCCAGCCAGCAAAGGAAGCAATATGGATAATCACAATACATTAGTAAGTGCCTTGTATTAACTTTCTCTACATGATCAATGCCCCTTACTGAAGTGAGACATCCCCTTTAACTGTTGCCAGCTCTGCATACACTCCATTCAAATCTCAAATAGCGGAGGGTGAAACCTGAACGTGTGGGGTGCGCCATACGATTGTCTACTAACTGCTGTATTTAACATATGATAGCAGTCACCTTAGTCCCAGAGTTCGTGTCTAGCCACTGGAACAATTCATTCCACGTCTCGGAGCAGCGCTCCATTTGTGAAAGGAGATAATGGCAAACGCTGGGTGTGTACGTGCAGCCTCAGAGACTCCGCCAAATAATGCCAGCTAGAGAGGATCTTTTAGGATTTGTATTATTGGAACACTGTAAATTGATATTACATTTGCGCTTTATAGTACTGTTCAAAGAGATGTGCAGTGTTACAATATTAATTTGTTCCCGGACGACCATTGTAAGTTCAGAACAGGGCCGTTTCTAGAGGCGGGCGAGGGGTGCGACCGCACGGGGCGCATCAGTATGGACAGAAGAGGGGGGCGCCATCAGCAGGGTCCAGGGCCGGAGGAGGGCCCTTTATGTCCGGAGGTGGAGATGAGCAGGAGTGGAGATGAGCGCTTCCTCTGTGGAAGCGTTCATCTCCATGTTCATCTGTATCGCCGTCCTCAGGACAGCGATACAGATGAATTGTGCGGAGGAGCAGGGGAGAGGCGTCTCCCTTGCCCAGTCCTCTGATAGGTTACAGGCTTAGTGCCTGTAGCCTATCAGTTGCTGGCACAGGCGGCGCGATGACGTCATCGCGCCGCCTGAATTGTACAGCGCGGGACACAGGCCGGAAGAGGCCTGCATCGCATCACTGACAGCAGCATAAGGTAAGTATGTGAGTTTATTGTTTTTATTTATAGTATACTGTGGCAAGAAGGGGGGTGGGGGCCCTATATACTGGCACAATATGGGGAGTACTATGGAAAAGAGGGAAGCACTATGGGGGCCCTATATACAGGCACAATATGGGGGGCACTATGGGGCCCTTTATACTGCTAAAATATGGGGGCACTATGGAGAAGAGGGGAAGCACTATGGGGACCACTATAGAGAAGAGGGGAAGCAGCATGGGGGCCCTATATACTGCCACAATATGGGGGTACTATGGAAAAGAGGGGAAGCACTATGGGGGCCCTATATACAGGCACAATATGGGGGGCACTATGGGGGCCCTTTATACTGCTAAAATATGGGGGCACTATGGAGAGGGAAGCACTATGGGGACCACTATGGAGAAGAGGGAAGCACCATGGGGGCCCTATATACTGCCACAATATGGGGGTACTATGGAAAAGAGGGGAAGCACTATGGGGGCTCTATATACTGCCACAATATGGGGGCACTATGGAGAAGAGGGGAAGCACTATGGGGGCCCTATATACTGCTACAATATGGGGGCACTATGGAGAAGTGAGGAAGCACTGTGGGGGCCCAATATACTGCACAATATGAGGGGTACTATGGAGAAGAGGGGAAAGCACCATGGGGGCCATATATACTGGCACATTATGGGGGCACTATGGAGAAGAGGGAAGGAGCACTATGGGGGCATCTACTAGGGGCCCTATGTACTGACACACATTATTGGGGGCTCTATGGAGAAGTGGAGGGGAAAGGAGCACTATGGGGGCATCTACTGGGGGCCCTATATACTGGCACTCATGGGGGCTCTATGGAGAAGTGGGGGTGAAGGAGCACTATGGGGGCATTTACTGGGGGCCCTATTTACTGGCACGCATTATGGGGTGCACTATGGAGAAGTGGGGAAAAGAGCACTATGGGGGCATTATATAGGGGCATTTAATACTAGCACCCATTTTGGTGCCACTCTGGGGAAGGCGGAGAGGAACATTATGGGGGCATCTATGTGGGGCAGTCTATAGGGGCATTTTATACTGGCACATTATGGAGGACACTATGGGGACAGGGAGGAGCACTATGGGGCATCTTCTGGGGGCACTATATAGGAGTATTTTATCCTGGCACAAATTAAAGGGGCACTATGGGCACCTAAGCTCAACTGGGGGCACTAAGTGTTTTTGTAGTGGCACAGAGTACGGGTCATTGGAACACATGAGGGCACTCTGGGGACATTGGCTCTACTGGGGACACTAAGAGATGATGTTTTTATTTTATTTTTTACTGACACACAGCAAGGCATTTTTGTACTGGCGCACATTATAAGGGGGGTTTCTACTGTCACACATTATAAAGAGAATTATTACTACAGGGGCATTATAGTGGGCTTTATTACAACTGGGGGACTATGGGAGCATTATTACTTCTGGGACACAATTACTGTTGGGGGCACTGTAGGAGCACTACTACTACTAAGTGCATTCTGGCACAGAATTATTACTATAGTTGTGATTTTGGGGAGCACTATTACTGTGGGGGCACCCTGGCACAGTATCAGCTTAGCACAGTTATTTTGGGGGACATTATGGTTACACTATTGGTATCAGGGACACTATTTCCTGTGTGCAGTTTTTTTTTAGAGCATTGTGTTCCAATAATTATTAAAAGGGGGGGGCTTTCTGTGTGTAACTAGTATTTTCAGGGGGTTTATCAGTTTATGCAGTATAGTTTTGGGGGTGCATGATGGAAAAGTAGGAAACTAAGATGTCTGTCAAACTCTGCAGAGAGAAGAGATGGCTGAAAGAAATCATCATGGTGGTCTGATCTGAATGGAGAAGATAAAGAAAGAGAACATCTACATCACAGGAGACGTCACTGGATGTAAGAGGTATGTGGGGCTGCATTAGGCTACTTTCACAACTGCGTTAGTGATTCTGGCAGGCTGTTCCGGCAGAGAACAGCCTGCCAGAATTCACTGGATCCGGCACTGCTGGATGCAGACTGAATGCCCGCCTCCCTAATCAACTACAATGGGGTACGGCAGAGATCCGGCCACAATCTGGAAGGGGGGGGGAGGGGCGCTTTTTTGATTTTCGCCCTGTTGGTAAATTTCCCTAGAAACTGCCCTGGTTCAGAATATTGTAACTTGAGACTGTACATTTATAGAAAACTAATACGTTTAAAAAAAAAATACAAAATAAAGATTAAATACCGCGAGCCCTCAAGATACAATGGCTTCAGGGTACAATATTTCTTACATGCAATGGTCTTTTTTAGGCTATTGTTAGTTCAAACCAGACTCTGCAGACAATGTTTGAGGCTCGGATGCAGCCGATCATCATGGCCATTTCTCTGGTAAAACACCTGTATCGGTGTCTGGTAGCGCCTCTTCACAGTACAGAGCGGTGGTACATGTCCCGCACTCGCCTCTCTGTACCAGGATGAGCTGCTCCTTTAGGTATCAGGTGAGGGGGGCTCCTTGTTGTTTTTCTGGTGCACTGTGTTATACAGGACCCTGATGAAGCTCCGGACCTCATCATAGGAAGTGATCTATTGGCTCCAGCATCTATTCCTGCCTGCCACATCTAAGGACTTGCTTTAGCTGTCTTATATGCTTATTTTCCTAAATCTTAAATTATTTTTTTCTTATCTTGGGATGTCATTTCTGAGGCTTTAGAACCAATTATTAGTTTTCTGTAGCATCAGGCTACTTTCAGACCTGCGTTTGGTGCGGATCCGTCTGGTATTTGCACAGACGGATCCGCACCAATAATGCAAACGATTGTATCCGTTCAGAACAGATCCGTTTGCATTATAATGAACAAAGTCAAAGCGGTTGAAATTTGAAAACTGATCCGTCCGATCCATTTTCAACTGCACCATATTGTGTCAATGAACGGATCCGTTTGGCTCTGCATCGTCAGGCGGACACCAAAACGTGTCCGCCTCCAGAGCGGAATGGAGGCGGAACAGAGCCAAACTGATGCATTCTGAGCGGATCCTTTTCCATCTAGAAACCATTGGGGCTAAACTGATCTGTTTTGGGCCGCTTGTGAAAGCCCTGAAACGGATCTCACAAGGGGACCCAGAAACAGCAGTATGAAAGTAGCCTTAAGGAGTCATTATGATTTCAACCTAAAATATGAATCCGTTGCAGGACAACCATTCTAAGGCTACTATTACACTGGCGTTTGGTGCGGATCCGTCATGGACAGATCCGTTCAGATTATACAACCGCATGCATCCGTTCAGAACGGATCCGTTTGTATTATCTTTAACATAGCCAAAACGGATCCGTCTGGAACACCACTGAAAGTCAATGGGGGTCAGATTCATTTTCTATTGTGTCAGTGAATGGTGGTCAGATCCTCAGTTCAGTTTCGTCAGACGGACACCAAAACACTGCAGGCAGCGTTTTGGTGATCACCTCCAAAGCGGAACGGAGCCAAACTGATGCATTCTGAGCGGATCCTTTATCCCTTCAGAATGCATTAAGGGCAAAACTGGTTAGTTTTGGACCGCTTGTGAGATCCCTGAACGGATCTCACAAACGGAAATCAAAACGCCAGTGTGAGTAGCCTAAGTTGATGGACCACTGTATAAACAGATACCAGAAAAGTCCTTACATATAAAAGTCGGATAAGAAAAACGCAAAAAGGTCTCAAGGACAGTTCACACTTGTCCCTGTAGATGGAACAATTCAGCAGGTGATTGTCGGGAAGGAACAGTTCATTTCAGGCAATCACCTGCTTGTCAGTGAAGTAGACTGCTGTATTTACATGCAGCCATCTCCTTCACCGTAAAGAGAGGAGCGATCGCTAAAGCTATCGCTCTTCCCCATATAGACTCGTCGTTTGGCAAACGACTATTTAGGTGCCTACTGAGTGATCCAATTACCCAAAAAAGGTGTGTCTCGCTTTTGCATCGCATAATCAGTGTCACCTTTACACAGCCATATAATCGCTAACAAGGCGGATTCTGGGATTCTCGGCTCTTTAAGCGCTGCAACGGCCAAAGTAAATAGATCAATTCCAAGAAAACGGAAACGGATATACAGAAAGGTGTGCGCTGCTCCATGGTAAGACCTAGAAGAGAGTCACTTATCATTCCATTTTTCTGGAGTCATTACTTGAAGCACCAAACTGCACATTTGCGTCTCTGAAAGCCTCTTATCACAGGCACCTGAAAACATCTACACTCTGGAACGAGGTAAGATGCAAAATCACCAATAGTGAAGTACTGCCACAGAATTAGATCCATGCAGTGAATGTTATACTTAAAAGGGTTTTCCATGATTTTAGAACTGATGACCTATCCTCAGGATAGGTACAAACACAGAAATGCAACAGCACTCTGCAACCAGCATGCTGGGCCTGTACTCCCTAGATTCTATGTGGCTGTTGTGACCCATATCAGGTAGGATTTAGGCCCCTTTCACACGGGCGAGTTTTCCGCGCGGGTGCAATGCGTGAGGAGGACGCACTGCACCCGCACTGAATCCGGACCCATTCATTTCTATGGGGCTGTGCACATGAGCGGTGATTTTCACGCATCACTTCTGCGTTGCGTGAAAATAGCAGCATGTTCTATATTCTGCGTTTTTCACGCAACGCAGGCCCCATAGAAGTAAATGGGGATGCGGGAAAATCGCAAGCATCCGCAACCAAGTGCGGATGCGTTGCGATTTTCCCGCATTGTTGCTTAGCAACGGGACCCAATCTCTATTATTTCCCTTATAACATGGTTATAAGGGAAATAATAGCATTCTTAATAAAGAATGCATTGTTAAATGATGAGGAAGGGGTTAAAAATAATAAAAGTTAACTTACCTTAGCCACTTGATCGCGTAGTCGCGATCTGTCCTCTCTTTCCCTGCAGCATCGTGATGACGTCACATCACATGGCCCAATCACCTGCTCCATCACTATGGTGATGGAGCATGTGATTGGTCCATGTGACCATGTGACATCATCCAAGGTCCTTAATCACTATCCTCAGGCTGTGGATAGTGCTTAAGGACCTTGAATGATGTCACGTGGTCACATGGACCAATCACATGCTCCATCACCATAGTGATGGAGCAGGTGATTGGGCCATGTGATGCTGTGACATCATTACAGGTCCTTTACATCTTTCAAGCTAACGGAGAGGAGGCCGGGCTTTGCGATCAAATGGACCAGGTAAGTTATGATTAGTTTATTATTTTTAACCCATTCTGCACCGGGTTCAACATAAGGGAGATGGCCAAGGGTATTATTTTACATTATAACTATGTTATAATGTGAAATAATACCAGCGGGACAATTTCTGACCCAAACATGCACTTCTGTGAAGAAGTGCAGGTTCGGGTCTGGGTACCAAAAGTGCCGATTTTTCTCCCGCGCGTGCAAAACGCATGACAGCGCTTTGCACTCGCAGGGAAAAATCGCGGCAATTCCCGCAACGCACCCGCACTGTTTGACGGAGTGCACCCGCAACGCCCGTCTGAAAGAGGCCTTAGCGTTAGGACCACTCATAGAGGCAGCCTTGACGTGGTGAGTGCCATATTACTTTTTGATCAAAATGTACACTAACGACCTCTGATAGCTTCTAGCATAGAGGCGGGGCAGAGTGCTGGTTGCATTTCTGTGTTTGTATGTATATTTTAAAATGGACACTAACGACCTCTGATAGCTTCTAGCATAGGGGCAGGGCAGAGTGCTGTTGCATTTCTGTGTTTGTACGTATATTTTGCCATGGCTTTGTGCACCTGCATACAGGGACGTGCTGACTGACCCCCCTCCCCCTTGTGTTTCTATCCTCAGGATAGGTCATTAGTATCTGATCAATGGGGGTCAGACACCCGGGACCCCCCCGATCAGCGCAGCGGCGCCCTCCTTGCTTACCAAGCACAGTGTTGTACATTGTATAGCGGCTGTGTTTGGTGTTGCAGCACATCCCAATGCACATGGGCCACATGATCAATGAACATATCATCATGGCCTAAGGAAAGCTGTGAGAAGGCAATGTAGCTACTGCGTGCGCCGCTGCCTCCTCGAACAGCTGATCAGCGGGGGTCCCGGGTGTTGGCCCCGCACCAGTCAGGTACTGATGATCTATCCTGAGGATAGGTCATCAGTATCAATAACTCAGAAAACCCCTTAAAAAAAAAAAAACACATCAATTTACATTAAGAATATGAAACATCCCTCTATGGGGTCACAACGTATTTCACAGTAGCTTCTTCCGGGACATGTTTGGTGCTTCAAGTGATGATCCAGAGGAATGGAATCAGAAGTGACTCTTCTATGTCTTGAGTGAGTGTAGTGCACGCTATAGTCAGAAATAGCTGTTGGAAGCCAATTTCTGTATAGAGGAAAGGAGTTTCTTCAGGGTCTTATACGGTACACAGTGTAGAGTAAGGCCTTATTCACACATCCGTAGTGTTTTGCGGATCCGCAAAACACCTTGCCACCGGCCCTATAGAGATGCCTATACTTGTCCGCAATTGCGGGCAAGAATAGGACATGCTCTATATTTTTGCGGAGCCGCCGTCCGGAAGATCGGCGGCGCGCTCCGCAAATGCGGATGCGGAGAGCACAGTGTGTGCTCTCCACATCCATCACGTCCCCATTCAAAATGAATGGGTCCGCACCCGTTCCGCAAATTTGCGGAACGGGTGCGGACGTAGATTGCGGACGTGTGAATAAGGCCTAAGAATGAAATGGAGCCACTCTCACTATTCATTGGAGCAACTCATCCTGGTACAGGAAAAAGGCAGTACAGAACATGTAGTACTGCACTATGGTATATGCAGACGTTACAAGCCAACCAATCTGCATTTACTTCAGTTTTGTCTCCCTTCATTGTCAATGGGGACCAAACGTAACTGAACAGAACGGAGTGCTCCAAAATGCATTACGTTTCATTTTGTTGCGTTCTCATACCGGAGAGCAAACTGCAGCATGCAGTTTGCTTTCCTTCCTGGGATGCGGAGCAAGACGGATCCGTCCTGACCTACAATGCAAGTCAATTGGGAAGAATCCGTTTTCTCTGACACAATAAAAAACGGATCCGTTCCCCATTGACTTTTAATGGAGTTCATGACGTCTTGGCTATGTTAAAGTTAATACAACCGGATACATTGATAATGGAATCAATAACGGAAGTAGCCTTATACAATACAGTAGAAGTACCCCCAAATTGTGACATTAAAAAAATACAATTCGTCCTGCGTAAAGAATGCCCTTAAATGGCTGTTAGTGAAAAAATAAAGTAATGGCTTTGGAAATTTGAAGATATAAAAAAAAAAAAAGAGAACAAAACACTGTTTTTTGAGAATGATTTCAAATGGCTGCCAGCTACCTGTCCTAGAACGTGAGCAGGACTGCTTGCCACCACTTGCAGAGCTGCCTATGGGGATGCGATGGCGAAACTTCACTATACACTGCACTGCTCTGCAATAGATGGTAATGATGTGATCCTGCCTATGATATGTCATCATGGCTAAGCAGTCTGAGAGGAACAGTCACCAATATGTAGTATAAGCAAGTGCCAGAGCATAGTGTGTAGTGAGACCTCAGCCCCTAGGCAGCTCTGCAAGTTTAGGCAAGCTGTCCTGCACAGGTTGTAGGATAGGTTCCTAGCAGACATTTTAAATAATTCCCAGAAAACCCCTTTAAAGGGGTTATCCAATACTATAAACTGCCCCCCTCATATGCCGGGCCCCTTACAGAGCATATACTCCCCCCCCCCCCCCCGAGTCTCTACTGGTCCCCGCACTGCCGCTGCTGCTTCGCTCTGTACACGGATGAAAACATCCAGTGTCGTGGGGGAGCAGCCAATGGCAGACGAGGAAGAGGCTCCCTAGCGTCACCCGCGATGCTAGGGAGGCTTGTCCCCGTTTGCCATTGGCTTGTCGTCGTCCCCCGACACTGGGTGTTTTCATCCGCGCATGGGGAGAAGCAGCAGCAGCGATGTGGGGAGCGGGGTAAGTACAGTGCCTTGCAAAAGTATTTACCCCCCCCCCCTTGACTTTTTTCGTGTTTTGGTACTTTGTAGAGCCACCTTTATGGCAATCACAGCTCCTAAGTCTCTATGAGCTTGCCGCATCTTACCACTGGGATTTTTGCCTATTCCTCCTTGCAAAACTGCTCCAGCTCCCTCAAGTTGGATGGTTTGCGCTTGTGAACAGCAATCTTTAAGTCTGACCACAGATTTTCTATTGGATTCAGATCTGGGCTTTGACTAGGCCATTCCAACACATTTACATGTTTCCCCTTAAACCACTTGTGTTGCTTTAGCAGTGTGTTTGGGGTCATTGTCCTGCTGGAAGGTGAACCTCCGTCCTAGCCTCAAATCGTGCACAGAGTGGTACAGGTTTTGCTCAAGAATATCCCTGTATTTACCACCATCCATCTTTCCCTCAACTCTGACCAGTTTCCCAGTCCCGGCTGCTGAAAAACATCCCCACAGCATGACGCTGCCACCACCATGTTTCACTGTGGGGGTGGTGTTCTTTGGGTGATGTGATGTGTTGGGTTTGCGCCAGACATAGCGTTTTCTTTGATGGCTGAAAAATTCAATTTCAGTCTTCTCAGACCAGAGCACTTTCCTCCATACATTTTGGGAGTCTCCCACATGCCTTTTTGCAAACTCACAACGTGTCTTTTTTTTTTTTTGGTAAAAGTAATGGCTTTCTTCTGGTCACTCTGTGATGAAGCCCAACTCTATGGAGCGTACAGCTTATTGTCGTCCTTTGTACAGATACTCCAGTCTCTGCTGTGGAACTCTGCAGCTCCTCCAGGGGTACCTTATGTCTCAGCGCTGCGTCGGATTAATGCCCTCCTTGCCCGGTCCATGAGTTTTGGTGGGCGGCCGTCTCTTGGCAGGTTTGCTGTTGTGACATGTTCTTTCCATTTGGTTATGATAGATTTGATGGTTCTCCTGGGGATCATCAAAGATTTGGATATTTTTTTATAACCTAACCCTGACTTGTACTTCTCAACAACATTGTCCCTTTGTTGTTTGGAGAGTTCCTGAGTCTTCATGGCAGTGTTTGGTTAGTGATGCCTCTGGCTTAGGTGTTGCAGCCTCTGGGGCCTTTCTAAAAAGGTGTGTATATGTAATGACAGATCATGTGACACTTAGATTGCACACAGCTGGACATCGTTTCACTAATTATGTGACTTCTGAAGGTAATTGGTTGCACCAGAGCTTTTTATGGGCTTCCTAACAAAGGGAGTGAATACATACGCACATGCCAATTTTCTGTTTTCTATTTCTAAACAATAGTTTTATTTATATATTTTTCTCATTTCACTTCACCAACTTAGACTATTGTGTTCTGATCCATCACATAAAATTCAGATTAACAAAACATTAAACTTAAGGCTGTAATGTAACAAAACACAAAAAAGTCAAGGGGGGGTGAATAGTTTTAAAAGGCACTGTATATTCCCTGTGAGGGGCCCTGCCTATAGGGGGGCAGTTTATAGTATTGGATAACCTCTCTAAGTATCAAACTAAGCTTTGTCCTTAAGAGGTTAAAGGGGTCCTCCAGGACTGAAATATAGATGACCCATCTTTACAACTGGTCATTAATATCAGACTGGTGGAGGTCCCCCCCCACCCCCTTATCAGCTACTTTCAGGAGCTCCATGGCAGAAACAGATACCAGAACTACACGGCTCTGTCCACTGTGTGTATCTGTGCCTATTGACCAGTCATCTAATGTCCTGAGCATGGTCACCTACATGATCCTTGCATGGAACAGTACAGCAATTGTAGTAGGCACGCGCAGGATGTTCTAGGCCTTTTATCAATAAACGTGACAATCTCCTGAACAACATTTGTGGTTAAAAAATGTTTATTGTTAGAATGAGACAAATATTCACATAAGAAATCAGAAACGTCGAGTGATTGCACTACAGTATGTTAAGTCTGTGAATTGTTGCCTTGTGTCATAAAGGTACAAATTCCATCCAGCCATCCAATATGGCTGACAATACAGCTTACCCAGGGGTTGTCACCCAGCTTTTCTAGAATTGCAGATTCTAGAAACTTTCAAATCTGACAAGTTATGCAGAAATCAGACAATGCATGTATGTGCTGTAATGGCGACCATGTTGGTTGCCACCCAGCTTTCCCCAGACAGAGCTATGACTAAAAAAAAAAATTTTTAAAAGGATATTTAGGCTGCATTCACAACAGCCGTGTATGGTTTGTGAAACTCATTCCGTGTTTTTGGAACAGAAAGTCATAGTGATAAATTCCAAGATGCTGTGAGTTCCCGCTGACTGCAGGTCCGGTGTCCTGTACTCATCATCTTTTGAGGACGGGACATTGGACCCATGGTCAGGCTGGAACTCACTGCATCATGGATCACCCCTTGAGTTCCGCTTGAATGAACCTTGGTTGGTCCAGGAAATTCAGGCGTCAAACCAAGTGTGTTTCACAGACCATCCACCGCCATGTGAAAGCAGCCTAAACTTCCAGGACTAGAAAAACATGGTTGCTTTCTTAAAAAACAAAAACAAAAAAAACAGCACCACTCCTGTCCACAGGTTGTGTTTGGTATTGCATCTCAGCTCCATTTACTTCAACGTAATTTAGTGCCAATACAAAAACACAAAACACGGAGAAGTATGGCGATTTTAGCAGCCAAGATTCATGGTTAGATCTATGGAAGTTCACAATCTCATTAGTGACTTGTTGCATATAGTGTCTAATCTGAAACAGTTCTGTTGTCCATTGAATGCAAAAATTCTCTTAATTTTTTTTATAACGGTGTTTAATCTGTATAGTAATGTGAACGTCCACCTACTGTAGTGGTCACACATGCTCAGTTCTATCCTACAGATGCCACCAGCCGTATCTGCTGTTAGAAACTGACAGGGCTCATGCAAGCGACCATGCATGCACGGGCACTGACCGTAGGGCCGCTGCATGCGGAAACATTCACTTGAATGGGTTCCACGATCCGCATCCGACGGGCTGCACCACAAAAAAGTAGTGCATGCACTACTTTTTTGCGGTGTGGAAGCGCGAACAGAAACCCCAAGGAAGCACTCCATAGTGCTTCTGTGGGGTTCTGTGCCTCCTTTCTGCACCGACCCTTTGAGATTGCGTACCCATTCATGATGCGGTGCAAAAGCGGCTGGGGCAAGTATATTGCGGACTCGCTGATTGTGGGCCGCTTTTTCGGCCCCGGCCGGCACACGGTCGTATGCATGAGCCCTTACACGGAGAAGGCTGCAGCAGAGGACACAACCCTGAGAGCTGATAAGGAGAGAGCTGCATAAGAAAGGACATGCCCACTGAGCTGCCAGCCTGAAGAGAATCTAGCAGAAGAGGTGGAGCATTGAATAGGAAGATCTCTGGACCCATATAAGGTTCTATCTTTGTTATGATGTCGGATTTTCATTTCTTACATCAATTGTGGTGTAACCCCTTTAACACTATATAGACATTAGGGGAGATTTATGAAGCAAAGTGTGCCAGAATTGCCAAATTTTTTAGGGAGGAATTTATCATCAGGGTAATATTTAAAATCAGTTTTGGGTACTTTGCATTGTCGTACTTTGTGCCAGTTGTATCAAATGTTATGAATTGTTTATTAAATTTGGTGCATCTTTAAACCTAAGTCTTTTGTCTAGAAATGCTACTTCATTTTATTTCATGGCAACCTCTACTGGAATGATTTTGCACCTATGAAACAAATTAATATGGTTAACCTCATTCAATTTCCCACCCCTTTTCAAAACTGGAGCGAGTGATGTAAAAAAAAAAAAAAAAATCTCAACTTTTAAGCAAATAAAAATAAGGCCAAAAGGTCCTTGATAAATTCCCCCCTCCATGAAAACTGTCTATGTATGGTATAAAGAAAGTTTAGCAAGTTGCACTAAATTTCTCGTACAGTATGTACCACTGCAATACATCGTGGACAGTTCCTGACTGTCTGATCTAGTTTTACACTGTCTAAAATTAGGACTGTATTAATAAATCTAACCCATTGTGTCACGTGAGTCAATATCAGCAGCTTATTTCTGGCTTGTCATCCAGAACTGAACCCGTCACATGAGAAGCTTGCACTGGTTCAGCCAGGAAATTGGCAGGCTACTACAAACCATCTAATGAATGCCATTTCACAGTTTGGCATTTTAAAATTCATGAAAACTGGTGGTGAGGCGGGTATAAACACACAGAAATACACTGCTCTGTCAAATAAAAACCATACATTTCATTCTGATTAGACCTAGAGCCTCTTAGTGGTCATGCATTTCCAGTACAAAACAAGCTTTGTGCCAGTCTGGAAATGAAATCTTCACTTTCCTAAGACCCAGATTTGGAGGATTTTCAAGAATGTGTCTTAGCGGACTCTCTGTTCTGGTTTAGGTAGAACGATGGCAAGGGCGGCATCCACAATGAAGGCTGGCATGTAAGATGCAGGTAGCCACACCAGCTTGGCATCCCATCCTGGACTGTATCTTGTTCGAGGGTGCGAGGCTTGTAAGGCATGCTCAATGCATTTTGGCACTTTGGAAATATCGGCATCACAGATGAAGTTCATGATCAACCTTTGCACTTTCATATCTGTTTTTAAGGGAAAAAATTACAATATTAGATATATTACCACTGATGTTGGATATTGAACAATTCAATAGAGGTTAAAAAATAAAATCATATGCCAAATGTATGTTTGTGTGGTCAAAACCAATTGGGAAGGAAAGTATAAAATTGGGTTTGAATATGAAGGCATTTTTAACAGTGAATTTTTTTCAGTTGGAATCAATTCTGAAAATGTTTTTAAGGCCTCATGCACATGAACGCATTTTGTTTCCGTGTCCGCTACGTTTTTTTTGCGGATAGGATGCAGACTCATTCATTTAAATGGGTCTGCAAAAAATGCGGACAGCACACCATGTGCTATGCACATCCATATGTCCGTTCCGTAGCCCCGCAAAAAAAATATAACATGTCCTATTCTTGTCCATTTTAGGCATTGTTATAATTGATCTGCAAAAAAAAAAAAAAAAACGGATAGCATACGGGGTTAATAAGCAAGGTGGATCCAGCATGCATGCTGGGCCTGCACTCCCTGGATTTTATGTGGCTGTCATGGCCCATAACAGGTAGGATTTAGCGTTAGGACCACTCATAGAGGTGGCCTTGGCGCGGCGAGTGGCTTATTACTTTTTGATCAAAATGTACACTGACGCCTCTGTTAAACTCTAGCATAGAGGCAGGGCAAAGTGCTGGTTGCAGAGTGCTGTTGCATTTCTGTGTTTGTATGTATATTTTGCCATGGCTACATGCACCTGCATACAGGGACGTGCTGACTGACCCCCTTTTTTTCTGTGTAGTATATGCTGGAGGTGTGGCATCCTCCATTCCGTCGTGCACACCTGACTAGTTTGTCTGCCCTAGAGGCTGGTTTTAATCAGACTAAGTATAAAACTGAATTTGCACTCATAGTACCTACTAGTAGCCATTTGGCTCCAGGAGGAGTACATAGTGGGCTCAGCATGCATGTTGGTACCTGCATCCCTGGATCTAATGGAGGCTGTTATGGCACCAAAATGGGTTAATAAGCAGGGTGGATCCATCATGCATGCTGGGCCTGCACTCCCTGGATTTTATGTGGCTGTCATGGCCCATAACAGGTAGGATTTAGTGTCAGGAGGACCACTCATAGAGGCGGCCTTGGCGCGGCGAGTGGCTTATTAGTTTTTGATCAAAATGTACACTGACGCCTCTGTTAACTTCTAGCATAGAGGCAGGGCAGAGTGCTGGTTGCAGAGTGCTGTTGTATTTCTGTGTTTGTATGTATATTTTGCTATGGCTACGTGCACCTGCATACAGGGACATGCTGACTGACCCCCTTTTTTTCTGTGCAGCATACGAATGTTATCCGTTTTGTTGCGGATCCGCAATTTGCGGACCGCAAAACACAAACAATCGTGTGCATGTAGCCCCAATGTCATAACTAGAACATATTGCATAGTATTGCACATGTGCCAAGGTCACTTCGAACCTTGGAGCATACACAGTACTATTCTTTCATTCCGAGGGCCGGGATGTACTGCGCATGCGCCACGGTTTGATATGGCAGTACTGGGGTGTGATTTTTGGGCTAGGTGTAATTTTGATGGGGAAGCCTGGCCTTGTCAATCAAGCTAGAGCGAGAGGCGCTAGAAGGCAAGGGAACTCTAGTGAATGAAGAGGCTTGAGACCACCCTTGGTGTACTGAAGACTTAATTTGCATATTTATTACAAAATTAATTGCTCCAGATTACAGGATCAGTTTCGGCAGCAAACGTTGCATTTACAATATGGGAGGCACCAGTAATTATGATTAGATTTTTCCAGCTGACATCCCATTAACCCAAAACATCAATACCTTACAAATTTGTTGCAGAAATTCCTGCAACTGAAAATCAGTTCTATGCCTCTAAATGGCGTTGTTTTGGCAGCAAGCAAGTGGATTCATGGACAGACTGGCCATAGGCCCCAGAGGGAAAGTTCCAGGGGGATAATACCCATTGGGCCGCCCAAGCTCTCCTCTTGGTCACCAGCCAGGTACATAAAATCTGATGCTCTCAGCATTAATTAATGTTGGCAGTATTTTGTACTGTACTGTGATATCTGGTTCTAATCGGGCGGTATTTAGTTCTGCACTATGGTACTGCTTGCCCTGCCTACCTCTGTTACCCTGTCTTGTGTCAATTTGGATTCGCCTACAACATGAGTCCACTTTTAGTTTTATTTTCCAGGGCCACTTTAATTTTGCAGTCCACCCCTGAGTGGATTTATGCAACTAATCCTTTGTGTATAAATGGAGCACATAGAAGTAAAATAGGGCCAGCGGCATATGCCTCTGATTTCATATGTAGGCATACAACTTCTTAGGGATGTCCTAACAGAATATATATTACATCACTTTAACACTGTATTTTATTCAGTATTTTGCATCAGTATTTGTAAGTCAAAACCAGGAGTGGAACAGAACAAAGTAGAATGGAAAGATTTGTACCTTTTCTGTTTTTTAGACCCACTCCTGGCTTTGGCCTATTCTCCCCACTTGTTGTAATGTGGTGCAATACATTAGAACCAGCACCCAGTTTTCCACCTTTCACATTTTAAGTTCTGGGCAGGCCTCCAGAACTACTTGCAAACAGGACACAGGCAGATTACAGACCAGAAACTAACAGAATACTTTATTACACACGTAATAAATGAACATGACAGTAAGGTATAGGCAGGTTAGGCAATAGTGGTAGCACCAACACTGAACCAAGTGCACCGGTAGACTAGAGGTAAGCTCCAGAGGACGATGAGCCAGTAAGCCCCGTTCTTCAAAGAGGGGTGAACTTGGCCGAGGGCTCACTGGTCGCACCTCCAGGAAGGTCCCGGTACAGAAGGACTGGAACTGAAACAAACTCAGGAAATGGAACAGACAAGACAAATGGGAACCAGGACACAAGCAGATGGTCACAGGGAGAGCTGCACACAGACTAGATGTCCTCCCTTTCAGAGAACCCAGGAGCCCTCTCATGAAGGCAGGACATACACAGGAATTGAGGCAGAAAGCACAGCCAGGCTATACATGAAACAGAAAGGATCACAAACAGTTAGGCACTGCCAGGCTATATATGGAACAGACAGGATCAGAAGCAGTTGAGCACTGCCAGCTATACATGGAACAGACAGGATCAGAAGCAGTTGAGCACTGCCAGGCTAAACATGGAACAGACAGGATCAGAAGTAATTGAGCACTGCCAGGCTAAACATGGAACAGACAGGATCAGAAGTAATTGAGCACTGCCAGGCTATACATGGAACAGACAGGATCAGAAGCAGTTGAGCACTGCCAGCTATACATGGAACAGACAAATTTCAGAAGCAGTTGAGCACTGCCAGGCTGTACATGGAACAGACAAATTTTAGAAGCAGTTGAGCACTGCCAGGCTGTACATGGAACGGACAGGATTAAAACACAGAACAGGTACAGAAGATCAGACAAGGATATAACAATGCTTTACCAGGAGACACCACACAGAAGGGCAGATGGCAACCACCCCTGGGTCAGCAACAAGGGGCTACACCCAACAAGGCACAAGACAGAACTGTCCACAAAATAGAAATAGCTGCAATAAGAGGGCACCTGATAAGCCACACACAGGCCCAGACCAGGGAATGTTAACCCCACCAGAAATAGACACCAACAAGTAAAAGAGAATCCGCCTGCTCAGGCACCATTAACACACTAAAGGCCGCAGCCAGCATGCATTCCCAAGCAACCAGCATTCACAGGAGAAAGCCTGCAGCCAGGACACACGAGAACCTGAAGCCAGTCTGCACGGCAACAGTGACCAGAACTGCACTGATATGCAGACAAGGGAGTACACACATTTACAGGCATAGTTCACACACTACACTGCAGCCAGCACTCAACACAAGCAAACAGCCTGCACAGGTGTCAGCCTGCAGCCAGTACGCGAGAGGGCACGCAGCCAGCCTACACGACCACAACTGTTACAGTGAACGGCACTGTGACACCACCTTTCTCTTTTGTGTATACAGCTCTGCTGGGATTTATTGAAGACAATGGCTGGCTACAGCACGGACATGTCCTCTAGCAGCACATCACTGCTGGGTTACATGCTGGGGACATGGCACTGCTAAAGACAGTAGTAATTGGCTGGAGTGGCACACATGACCATGTCCATACCCCATCTGAAGGTAAACAAGCCAGGGACCGGAAGATGGCAGACCAGGACCCAGGGTGCAAGACCAGAGCAGCGGGGAGCTGGCAATTATGGATCTTTTACCTGGTGATCCCTGCTAAAAAGGCATAAGTAAATATTTCTGGAAACCCCCCTTAATACATTTCTAACTTTAAGAAACAAGGTTAAATTGTTTGCAAGGATTGCTTCAAAAGAATCTCTTGACTAATAAGCTGACCATAAATAATCCCTCTGCTAGGACCCCCAGCAGTCAGCTGTAATCTGTGGCTGGCCATAATGTTCTATTTCCCACCACAGGGAAAATGACCTGTGTGTCCAGAGCTAGAGATCCTATTTGTCTTTAGTCTGACCAAAGATGAGCATTCTGTACATGGACCACCTAGAAATCCAGAACCCATTCTGGCACTGGGGCATAACTTTAAGTCCAAGGTGCGCAAATAATGTATGGAGCAGGCTTATGAGCTGAGCCCATTCCATACGCTGTTGTTGCCGAATGTGTAATACGACTGACACCTGGCCGCACTTGACACCTGACGACTGACACCAGGAAAAGTAGTAAGACATAAGCCATATCAATTTTGTATTACTGTGATTGTACTGACCTGCAAAAATGGGTAGTCATGTCATTTTTAGTGAATGGCAAAATTGCCCAATTTTTTTCCCCCAATTTCACCCCACAAAAATTTTTGTTATGTGTTGTTCAGTGAAGCTGCAATATTTTTTTAGACATTTTGGTCGTAGTTGACCTTTATAAATAAATTGCAAGGAATGATAATGTAGCATGGCGTAGCGGCAGTCCAGTAATGGATGCTGTTTAGAGCTGGGATTCTGTTCAGAGTCATTACTGGACTGCCGCTACACCATGCTACATTATCATTCCTTGCGATTTATTGATAAAGGTTAACTACCACCAAAACGTCTAAAAAAATATAGCAGCTTCACCGAACAACACACGGCATAACAATTTTCAGAGCTGTAACATATACGTCTGATTGGCCTGTATGAGGAGACGGCGCGCACACTGCGCATGTGCTGTTTCCCTTCGCTCTTCCTGTCTGCTGCTGTCTATGGTCTTTGCCAATGCATGCGCTGTCTCCTCATACAACTGATTGGCAGGGTTGCCAGGTGTCGGACCGATCTGAGGATAGGTTATCAATATTAAAAGCCCGGACAAAACTTTAAGAAGGATGGTTGGTATGCTTTAGGTGCTCATGTCGTGGGATTGATAGCAGCTAGAGATATGACAGTACCAGAATCACAGCATTATATCCATTACTTCTAAAGATATGGCTGTTAGAAGTCGATATGGCAGAGAATGCAGTTAAAAGTGAAAGCAAAAGCAGGTTTCACTCCTGACAATTTCTAACAGCTACATCTTCAGATGCATTGCATATAATGCTGATATTGTGGTCTGAAAGCTTGAAATGCCAATTTTCAAACAAGACCATAGCTCTAGATGCTACCAATCCCAAGACATGAGCAGCTAAAGCAGCCCTCCCCCTTCTTCAGTCTGGTTTGCACGGGGCACAGAGAACAGCAAACCCTGACCTGCCGGGCACTTGGGAGCAGTTTTCCAGCAGAAAAAAAAGCACCTTTTCTGGACATGGAATAAGGACACAAATCACACACAGCGAGGGTAGGGATGCATTTGCAATCCTCTGTGGGACAGTGCTGTTAGTTATATTGGTGACAATGATGTGACAGACTCCCATTAAGTCTGTTTTTATATCGGCTTTGAGGGAGGTGGAAAAAGAGATAGTTTGAATACTTTTGATATGATTTATGCCATGGCCTTTGGACCTGTCCAAGGATCCGTGAGGTTCGGGAAGAGGTGAGCCATATGTTTCATGTTATGCGGGAGTCGGATGGCTACCCCGGGGGCCCCAGCTGTTTCGCTTCCATTATGACGATGAATGGAATGACTCGAGTTTGTCGAGTTATTTCATTCGATTTGCTTGATTATCAAAAGATGTATTGTACAACGGTGGCGGCACACGGATCCACCCTCAATCTCTACAATAGTTGAGCAACTGAAACGTCTTCTAGAGACGGATAGATTGAAGGAAAAACAAACTCGGGGTTTTTGTTGTTTTAAATGAGATGTTTTATTCTTAAATACAGGAGTGATGTAGAAATAAAACGTCTGGTTTGGCCTTTTTCTGTGACAGCTGAGGGGGAGACTTGGAAGACTCCTTGCCGTGGCTGACTGGGGTTCTGGGGCTTCGGGTGGACTTGATGACAGGCTCGTTTGAGGTTGCAGGCATAATAAAATTGTGCATGTATTTGACCTGGCTGTCTTTAGTAATGAACACTATAAGGGGACCCACAGTTTTATATGTTGACTGTGTTGCTACTGAGGGTCTGCATATCCCTATGTTGTTTGTGTTCTGTCATAATATTCAAAAACCAAATTCATTTCTATATTTAAAAAACTGACCCCCATAAAGATGGGCCCTATGCAACTGCACAGGTTGCAGCACCTTAAAGAGTAACTGCACTTTTTGAAACTTTTGATATGTCATAGGAGCATATCAAAAGTGTTGATTGGCAGGGGTCCCAGCGTTGCTGCTCCTCCTCGAAGCTGAGCGATGTAGTGAGCGCGATAGTGAAGACCTTCTTATTGAGACAGTCTACACTATCGCACTTATTGAGGTGAAGCAGCGATCAGCTGAGTGCTTCTCACTCCTCTTTCTTGAGAACGTGGGGTCTCAGTGCTGGGACCCCCGCCGATCAACACTTTTGATATGTCCCTATGATATTAAAAGTTTCAAAAAAGTTTAGTTACTCTTTAAAGGTAGAACAAGTTAAAAACGTGACCCAGAAAGGTTGTGCAGGCCTGGACTAGAGAAATTTAAATACAGGTTGGGTAGCGCTCCACTTAGTGGACGCGGGTCTCAGGAAATGGTTCCTTAGGCCAAATATTCATGTAGAGAAAGGATGGTTCCTGGACACCACTTTACTTTGTTCAATATGGGTTTATTTCATACATAGATAGCGGAATGCCAGTAATAAAAAGTCGACGTTTCGGCATAGACGCCTTCATCAGAACACTGGGAGTGCCGCAGTATGGGAATGAGTAGGTGGCTCTATGGCCTCGATGGCTAGTTTGGTGGGACAGTATCTCTGCCGCTTTGGCAACCAAAGCGGCAGAGATACTGCCCCACCAAACTAGCCATCGAGGCCATAGAGCCACCTACTCATTCCCATACTGCGGCACTCCCAGTGTTCTGATGAAGGCGTCTATGCCGAAACGTCGACTTTTTATTACTGGCATTCCGCTATCTATGTATGAAATAAACCCATATTGAACAAAGTAAAGTGGTGTCCAGGAACCATCCTTTCTCTACATGGACTAGAGAAATGTCCTCACTGTAAATTGTGTAACTACAATCTCAATGTACAATCTCAGTTGATAAATTACAAAACTGGCAATCGCTGCAAAGAAAGAACAAAAGTTACAGTCTAGAGCGGGCATAAGCAACCTTCGGCACTCCAACTGTTGTGAAACTACCATTCCCAGCATGCTCCATTCATTTCTATGACAGTTCTTAGAAGAACAGTGCAAGTATGCATGCTGGGAGTTGTAGTTTCACAACAGCTGGGGTGCCAAAGGTTGCCTACCCCTGGTCTAGAGTCTAAATGTGTAGAGAGGCTTTTATCGTTCTGCTTAACTTACAACCCCATAGTCCCAGACACTCACATTTTTGGTAATATAGATCTCCATAACTCTTCCTGGTCTCAGGTGGCATCTGGTCCCAAAGCTGCTTCAAGGAATGTTCAATTGAATCCAGATCGGTTACTGCAGTCTTAAAGAAGCCAGGCTCTATAATACAAACCTTCACACCAAAGTGCTGCATATCTCTCCTGTAGCATGAATGAAAAATGTCATTACTTTTATCATATAACCACACAGGATGCCTGACGTTCTCATACATAGCAAACCAGTAGGGTAACTAGAAATGACTGGGCCCCACAGCAAACTTTTGAACTCCCCCCTCCCCAGCAGCTTCTTTGCATCCCCCTGCTTCCGTGCAACCTCCACTCCTGTGATTAGTCAAGATTGCTCTCTCAGACCAGGACCGGCAGCCGCTCTGTCTGTTTCCTACCCCTATATAATATATTTTATGTCACTCTATATAGTTTAACATGCAGGAAGCAAACAAAAAAAAAAAAAGGTATGGAAGCACAATATTTCACATAAAAACAATAAAAAACTGAGAAATAAGAAACATTCTAACTTAAAGTGTAAATGTCATATTTTTTTTAATTTTCTAGTTTATTACAGCAAAGGCATGTATACGTAAGTTAGTCTGTCAATGATTGTCAAATGATCTGTAATTACCTTATAATAACAGCTTTCATTAATGTCCCCTGTCTCTTTCCACTGCTCCCTTAAAAGACAGTTGCTAGGGCTTTTCTGTCTTCCCTTTAGTATAAACAGAAGACGGAGGGGCGGTCCTTCACACTGCATGCCTGCATTAGGCTTCAGAGTGATGAGGCGTGTCTCTCAGTAATCCAATCTGATTGGCTGGCAGGGAGCTGCTGACTACAGCAAGTGTGTATGGGAGGTGAGGGAAAGCAGTTTTGGCCTCAGAGAACTGGCAGGGGAGCCATCTTGAGAAGGTCCTCATATTGTAAATGTTTAAACAGCCGTAAATAAGGGAATAGCTCAAGGAAAACAGTGGTATGTGAAGAAACTAAAGATAGCTTTATGCATAATGCTGCTGCAGCAGTAACATATGCTAACATTTATTTTTTGATGAAAACATGACAGTTACCCTTTAAAATGGCATTATACCTACTATAAATGAAAAAAATAGAAGCTCTTTGTGCACATTCTTTGATCACACGTGTGTCAGGCCCATCTACCAGGCGTTAAGGTGGTTTCTGCAGATGGGTCCCGAACACTAATAGAACTGCCTCTCTTGGACTTACCTAAGCCTACAATGTTTAGTGCGGTGTAGAAACCAGCTACATTTATACTCTGCTCAGAAGCCTTGGAAAGATAGGCGGGGAGTGCTCAATCTAAAACAGGCAGCTACCCTCAATATATACTACAAGCTAAGCCCAGGAGGGAAGTTCTGTTAGTGTTAGGGACCCATCTGCAGAAGCCACCTTGACGCCTGGTAGATGGGCCCGACACACGTTTGATCAAAAATGTGAGTAAAGAGCTTCTATTTTTTTCATTTATAGTGGGTATAATGCCATTTTAAGTTAGAATGATACTTATTTCTCTGTTTTTTATTGTTTGTATGGGAAATATTGTGCTGCCATACCTGTTTTTGTTTGCTTCCTGCATGTTAGCTTTATGGATATGCATTGGCGATTATGAATGTGCTAGTCTAAATTTTCTTGCAGTACTCTATATAGTTTCACTGTGGATAATGTCATTGTATAATACTTTTGAGGGGGCCCTGACAATAAAATCTTTTAGCCCTCCTCCTGTGTGGCCCCCTTCTGAGATCGGGCCCAAAAGCAGCTGCTTCACCTTTAGCTATGCCCTTGCAGCAAGCCCATCTTACAGCAGTTGTTCTGCCAGCCTTTTTTTTTTTACGACCTTATAGATCACAAATATACACGATGAAGGGGCTATGCTCCTGTGGGCGCCACATTCCCTTTATGGTATGTTAACTACATATGAATTACCCATTGGATTTTGGGGAAGGGTAGTTTAACGAAGGTTTTCTAACAACTCAATTTGTCTAGTATATCTTACATCAGAATTGGGGTGACATATAGCACTTTTTACAACTAGAAAACAAGGCATCATGGGAATTATTTTTACAGATATTTTCAAAAAATAAACTCTCTGTATGAAATTAACAGCAAAGATGATGACCATAAAAAATATCATTACGTAGTTCAATAGACTTGGGGCACAGCCCAACGGTGCGGCTGGCCAGATGTGGCCAAGCCATGCCCACCTGCGGCAGCCAATGGCCATATGTTTCTACGGTAAAGTCACGCTGCCATTGGCTGCTGCAAGTGGGCATGGCTTAGCTGCATGAGGCCAGCTGCACCGTTGGGCTGTACCTTTAGGCCTAAATTTTGGTAACCTGGGTCTGAATACTGATATAACTGCATGTAATGAAAATTTAGTATGGCCAGAGTTATTCAATAAAATGTGTCTGCATAGCGCCACCCGCTGTCTGTTCTTTTTCTTATTTCACTGTCCACCTTAATAACATCACTAAGGAGGACGCACATGCTCAGTTCCATCCTACAGCTGCCACCATCTCCATCTACTATTAGAAGCTGCAACAGTTACAGGGAGATAGCTACAACAGTAAGGACACACCCTGAGCTGAAAGGGAGATAGTTGCTGCAGAAAGGACCTCCTCCCCCGAGAAAGGACATATCCCCCTGAGCTGCCAGCTTGAAATAAATCTCGCAGAGCAATTGCAGCAATGAATGGGGAGATCTCTGAATTCATGACAAGTACAGGGCTAGTTCTAGCTTTGTTAGAAAGAGATTGCCATGTACTGTATCTGATTTCAATTTACATTAATTGGGGACAAACCCTTTAATACTGCAATAAGGCTTCCTCCTGAGACAGACATCTTCATAAAATGCAATCATAATAAAATAGCTGATAAAACACTACAAATTTCAGACTGTTTGCCCTTTTTTACAAGTCTAATATGCCATCTAATTGGTTTCAAGCAGAAAATGGTGACATTGTAGTGGGAATGAAGTAAAACAGTAATGGCATTTGAAAAAGTCTGAAAGTCAAAATCTAGATAAATGTCTACATGCATTGCCTGTTAGGCCCAATTCTAGCAGCCTACAGATGGTGATGCTGCTTTTCGAAAAAGTTAAAGTAAATTTGTATTGACAGAATATACAATTATAATCTTTCTTACCTTAGGCTATCAGAGAAAGCCTCCACAGCATACTTAGACACGCAGTAACCGCCTCCATTTGCTGATAATCTCCCCAGTACGCTGGCCATGTTAACAATCCGTCCTTGTGCCTGTTTCACTAGTGGCAGAAATCCTAGTGTCACTCCGATAGTGCCAAATGTATTGACTTCCATAACCTTCCTGTAGTCTCCGAGTGTCATCCACTCAGTTGGACCAATTGGGTTGGCAACACCAGCATTGTTAACTAGACCATAGAGACCTGTAGAAGGTGAAAAAAAAAAAAAAAGATGATGCCAAAGAAGCATCAGAACAATGTTGAATGTCTTGGGCTACTTGCGCTTACATTTTCCGGTATTGAGATCTGTTGTAGGGTTTTTGTCCCTCATTCATTTGTCCCCATTCATTGTCAATGGGGACAAAACGTAACTGAACAGAACGGAATGCACCAGAATGCATTCCGTTCCGTTTGGTTGCGTTCCCATACCGGAGAGCAAACCGCAGCAAGCTGCGTTTTTCTTTCCGTCATGGGATGCAGACACAATAGAAAACGGATCCGTCCCCTACTGACTTTCAATGGAGTTCATGACGGATCCGTCTTGGCTATGTTAAAGACAATACAACTGGATCCGTTCATAATGGATGCAGACGGTTGTATTATCAGTAACGGAAGCGTTTTTGCTGATCCCTGCCGGATCCAGCAAAAACGCTGGTGTGAAACTAGCCTTAAAAGTAAAAAAAAAAAAAAATCAATATTGCCAATGCAGAAAGTCATTGACAGCCGGAGGGACCGTGACATCAGAAGAGGATTTGAGGGGTGTCTGCACTGCAGCTGGTTGCAAGGTTTTATATGGTTATTAGGTAGCAGAAATGTGGTCTTGTAAATTGAAATTGTTTAGTGCATGTCCACATGCTTCGGGTCTACCACCGTGCGGCAAATCCACAGCCTAGTAGAGTACAAGAAAAGTGGATGAGAAGAAATCTCATATACATGCAGTGTAAATGGTGCGGATTATAAATCTGGATTTCCACCATGGATTTCACCCTTTGCAATGCTCAGCAAAATATGTACAAAACCCGCATTCCAGTTCTTTGGATTTTGCACGCAACATATTGGGGGATATTTACTAAGCATGTTGCGCCAGAATTACACTGGGTTCAGACCTGAGCGTTTTGAAGCCTAGCGTTTTTGGTGCGTTCAAGACTGGCGTTTAGGCGCGTTTTTTCAAGCGTTTTGGTAAATAGTGTAGGCGCGTTTGACGCGCGTTTATGTGATTGACTGCATAGTTGGCCAATGATCAATGATATAGTTTGGCCAATCTGAGTGCTTTAGAGGTGTGACATTCCATGGTGGCTGATTCAGTATGTTGCAAACTTTGTAAAACGCGCATCCATAGGCGCGTTCTACGCTGCACAAACGCCCGAACAACACGCCTATCGCGTTTCCCATTGAAGTCTATTGGAACCAAACGCTGGATAAACGCCCGAATTAACGCGAACATACTTGCCTATGCGTCGGACGTTTTTAGGCGCCTACGAACGCGCATTAAAACGCGCAAGTGTGAACCACCTCCATTGGAATGCATGGTTCCTGTACTGTTGTGCGTTTTTTTGCGCGTTCGAAAGCGGCGTTTTACGCGAAAGTGTGAACTGAGTGTTATGGTATAAAAATGTGCCAACAAGAATGGTATTTTGATTTACACCAAATATAGCAACTGTTTTGTCCAGAATTTTCACCATAAAGAATGCATCACGCCAGAAATGAGTTATAAATATCAAAGTGGACGGGGCTAAAACATTGGCAGATATTACGCCTCACTTATCCTCCTATCGGGAGAAATGACTAAAATTGTTGCCGACAATTAAGCGTTTAGGTGTTGGTGTCTTGTGTAAAAAGTTACATTTATGGCAGAAAGATGCGACTTTTTGTCAAAAAGTCGCAATTATGAAAATAAAAACCAACTCGTCGTGGGAACAAGTGATAGGTAAGTATTAAAAAAGACGCATTTATTTTCATCTAATATAAATTAGCTAAACAGCAGCGTTTTGTCACTAAATCGACATTCAACAAAAACAAAAAAATAGCAAAAACATCCCGAGTCTGCGACAAAAGTCGCAATTTACCATTGGAAGTATCGCAAATATGCTTCAAAAGTCGCAAATATGTTTCAAAAATCGCAAGTGTGGCCTGGCTGGGTTGGCTGAACCAGCACATTTCAGTTTTAAAAAGTTGCATTTTAGTGCTATTGGCGTTAAAATGTCGCAAATCAAGAGAAATAGGCGAATAATCAGGTTTATATTTTAAAAAGTCAAATTTTATAAGTGGTGTGCGCCTTTTGATATACGAGTTGAAACAAATCACCACTTTTGATTTGTAATGTTAGTATTTTTTGGTGCAAATTACGCCATTATTGATAAATGTCCCCCAATATGTCTTGTGTGGACATACACTTAAGATTCTTTTTTCACATATAGTAGTAGAAGATTGAAAAAAATGAAATGAAGAATGAAAAAAAAAAAAATGAACATGAAAGCAACACCCTATGCCTCAAATATGTGGATATAGATCATTTTACTTAATAGTTGCAATTTGGTAAAAAAGCTGTCAGGCTGAAAATACACATTTGTATTTTGCAGCGTTTTTCTGCGCTTTTCAGGTTTTATTACATTGATTTTATATTTGTGCCTCTGTTTTTAGTGCGATATTTGTGGTAAAACGCCCAGCTCCAGATGTTAGCTGAAAGTCTATGGGAAATATGAAATAAATGTTATTCTAATTTGTGGCGTTTTTTCACCGTCTGGTGTTTTTTTTTTATGCACATACACATGTTGAAGCTTTTGCCGTTTTTCAAGTGCGTTTTCATCAGCTGCTCTATAGGGGAAAAAAGAGACACCTGAATAAAAATAGGCATCCACGCATTTGTTTTGCAAAAAACACCACTAAGAAACTGCCATAAAAACCACATGCCATATGGGAAAAAACTGCAAGCAGGGTGTTTTTTTGTGGTAGAAAAATGCCAGAGCAAATTCATGTGTGTATAAGGCTTTTCCAAGGGGGAAAATGCCATAGTGTAATAAAAGACATCATTTTTTACCAGATAAATCCCTCGCCGTTTCAGCACTCGCCAGTCTTTATTCACTGTGTTGCAGCGATGACGTGCCCAGCTCCCCATGTGACCTCTGCAGCCATGCACTGGCCTCAGCAGTGGACAGTTAAAGTCACTGATTGGCTGCTGTGGTCATGTGGGTAGTCGGGGGTGTCATTTCTGCAGCGCGGTAAACAAAAATATGCGGGAACAGGTGCGCAGGAATGGTGCGAAGTTTAGCACCATTGGTTAATTTTTTTAACCCCTTAATTGTACAATTTTTAACTTAGTCAATAATCAAAAGAAATGTACAACTGTAAGTACCTTTCTTATGACCGATTTCTTACCTCTGCCCCCAACCTCTGCCTTCACCCATTCCACCGACTTCTTGATGCTGTCTGGGCTGGTGACATCCAGTAAAGTGGTTTTCAGTCCCGTAGGACATGCTTTTAGCAGATCATTTGCACCTTTTTCTGTGAGACATCCCGCCAGGACTTTAAAACCATTTCTGTTCAGTCTTTTGGCTAGTAAATTGCCAAAGCCGGTATCACATCCCGTGATAAGGACATGTTTGTCGGACAGTCGCGAGATCGTCTGTCTGTCTCTCAGAAACCATACAATGGCCCAAACAATGGCAAACAGGATCACGTAGCACCACATGGGTCCCTTTTAAAGGCCTGTGATAGAAACAAAGGCAAACAGATATTGATTGTGTGCATTGCTACAATAATGAGCAAAACGTAATATCAGTAGCTTAAAACGTCAGATTGTTTGGTGTGAGGCCAAGACACCCGCCTCATGACTCCAAACCAACATGCATTTGCAAGACTGTTATTACTGGCTACGTGAGTATGAATAGAGGGCAACTCGTGAATAAGGCCTCATGTACACGGCTGTAGCCATTTTTGTGGCAAATTGCGACCATGAACGTCCTGGCCTCTATGGAACTGTCCTATCCATTTCCGTAATGCGGACAAGAATAGGACATGTTCAATCTTTTTTGCAGGTGCAACAGAAAGGACATATGGATGCAGACATCACATGGAGTGCTGTCTGCCTCTTTTGGGCCCCATTGAAGAGAATGGGTCCGCATCCAACCTGCAGAAAATGTGTAAAAAAAAAAAATATGTTCTTGTGCATGAGCCCTAAAAGTCATCCAACTAAAGCTACATTCACACAACAGAACAATGGTATGAGATTATTCCCATGGCGGTTTTGTTTTTTTACAGCCAGTAAATAAAGTTTTTTCTCTATTTTGTCCGTTTTCACTGACCGACAGCTCCCATTCAATTGAATGGGGCAATTTTTAACTTCCATTTCTCAGATGTTAAAAAAAAATGTCCTTTAAAAACAAATGTCGTGTGAATATAGCCTAAAGCTGGCCATATACATTAAATAAATGTCGGCTAAACCCAAACCAACCGACAATCGAATACGTATCTACGGGGGGCCTCATGATCCACCCTGACAGCAGAAGCCAGGGGAGATAAGGATTGGTTGGATTTTAACTGCTCAATCCTTTTGTTCTCAGGGAAATAAGTGCTGGTAGAAGCTTTCTCCACTCTCCCGGGTATGACGATTGGCCAGATTCAGCCGATCATTTGTCATTGTGCTCAAGGGCCAGTGAGTCCGTTTAAGAAAATAAAAAAATCACAGTGAGAAATAAAAACTCACACGGCAGGTTTGAGTCCCACTTAAGTGTATATTAGCAAAACGTATCATAACTCAGGAACGGAGAGAAACAGCACTTTAATAGGGTGGACCATAGCTACGTGACTATGCAAACAGTTGGATAGCGGCTGGTAACAGGTTCCCACGAAAGTCAATTACCAAACAAGCAATATCTGAATATGAGTAGAAAACACATTTGTAGAAAAAGTGGTTAATTGTATAATAGTTTTTGCATTCTTTGTTCTTTTTTGGCTTTATGACTGTTGTTGTCATTGTATACACCACAAACAATGAATGACCTGTCTACCAGATTACATAAAGAATATAATGTGAGTGTCTGCAATTTCATCACCAACTGCAGCAGTTACCTTACTATTTTTGTTCATATAGAAATGGAACAAAATCTAGCACTAATCTGCACTTAAATTCAATTCTCCGGACGGAAAAAGCATTTCCATCCTTACAGCCATTATTGATCGTGTACAAGAGGCTACCACTGAGAACTACCTACTGGCAAACACACATAAACACACAGAGAAATGTGAAATGTATGCCATTTACCCAGTAATAGAAACATGTCATATTGTAGATACCGTGTTCTTCATTCCTATTGTCCTGCTCTGTTAGGCCTCTTGCAGACGAGCGTGACGGATTCGGTCTGAATTCGGTCCAAATACGTTCCGTCAAAAATGTGCAATTTTGCTTGCGTGCGCAGTCAGTTTTGCCTGCCATCGCGCTCAGTTGTTCAGTTTTTTCGGGCGGGTTCAATGCGATTTAATGCGTTTTTCACGCACTTGATAAAAAACTGAAGGTTTACAAACAACATCTCTTAGCAACCATTTGTGAAAAACGCATTTTCACGCAGCCCCCTTCACTTCTATGGGGCCGGCGTTGAGTGAAAAACGATTTTCACGCAACGCACAAGTGATGCATGTAAAACAACGCTCATGTATTGAAATGAATGGGTCCGGATTCCGTGTGGGCGCAATGCGTTCGCGTCAGGCATTGCACCCGTGTGGAATACTCGCTCGTGTGAAAGGGGCCTTACAAGAGCAGAACTACAAAGATAAGGAAGTGCTGGATTCTGCAAATAACTGGCAGCAACAGACCCAAACAAATCCCATTGACTATAATCGGATTTGTTTATATTTGGGAGAATGCTTGCAGGACTTTTTTCTCCGCTATTTTTGATTAAATCTGTGATAGCGACATGCAGTTCCTATAATACAACTGGCCAAAATCGTATCTGAAGTGCAGGGTGTCTGAACTCATCATCCCTCCACTTCAGCCAGGTCTAAGTATGCTGTACTCTGATTTCCTTGCTGACTAAAACATTTTCAACTTTGAATCGACAAATCTGGGTTGCATCGGGTGTTGTATCTTGTTTCCTTGCTTTATGCTGGTTGCCTTGCTAACTCATGCTATCCTGAGGATTGGTCATAAACAGTTAAAAAAAGGACAACCCCAGAACGGAGCCTCCAACATATATGTGAACATGCCCTAATTTGTAATTAATTAATATAAGGTGTACCTACTGTATTATTCTGAATTATATTCTAAATGTGCTAAAAAGAATTTTTGTAATATACTTTAATTATTTTATAAATTTTTTCCTTGTGAAATAGTCACCTGAATTGCAGGTGCCTATCGAGCTTAGACATCTGTACATGTTAGCGGTGTACGAATTCCACCGGGGCCGCACCAAGCAATGTACAGGCCGAAGCACACCATGTTCCACTGGCTAAAAGCTCTGCAAGGGTGCACAGAGTGGCTTGGGCCCGACCTCAGTGCACTTAACTGACCATTTGCATATGAATTAAAAGTAGTTTTTCTCCGGAAAGAACGAAGAGATCTCTAAGTGAAAGGTATTATGACATTGAGCTGAGCTAGCCCTAGAAGGCTTTGTGGCTGGTTTATCAGTGAAAGTCCAGGTGACAGATTTCCTTTAAGGTTGAAAACCAGGAAGGAGGTTAGGAAATCGCATTACTGTATAAATGTAATAGAATACAGCTCAGATCTTTAACATCAGGTCAGAAAGCCAAGCCATTATAGTGCTCCTCAAGAGTCTTACTGCCTCAATTTCATTCTTCGTCATATTCGTAGGGGCAGATATAAATTGTGGTATGCTCCACTGGATGCTATGTTGTGGTGGCCCATGCTGTCCCTATGGTAGTATAGCATTTCAATATACACAAGGCCCAAATTTGAACTTCAATTACCAATATTTATCCCTGTATAGGCAGTCAGCCCTACAGATGCCATCTCCTGCTTGTATCTATCATCCCGCCAGTCAGCATTTGACATTTTCATTTTGTGTAAATAAGGAAGTTTGAGAAGCTTTAGAGCCTTATTGACTTGAAACTACAGCACCTCCTTGATCTCGTCTAGAACCTTCTTCCTTAGTTTCTCTTATTATTCTACGTAGCTTTCTACATAAGATGGCTTACCGTATATACGGGATACAACGCTGCTCCTGATCCGCACACAAGAAACATAAAACGGGAGTAGAGCGTGAATATCATGAATAAAAATCAGAGGCGTGCATAATTAGGGAATAAAACAAAATTTACACCTTATGAAATAATTTTTTTGTTATTAAACCTTGTCACGCCACAGATCTATGACAGGAGCAGCTGTCATTTCCCTGACACGTAATATATATGATAAAAATAATGCAGCCTGCGGGGATGGGAGCAGAGAGCTGCAGTAACATATCATTTAAAGCATGAGCGTTGATGCTAAAATAGGAAAATGACAGCATGTCGTAGAATACAGCACACTCCAGTTTATATATACTTAAATTGACCACTAAATTACTGGCCTGTCTCTCCGTCTCTATCACGTCCATACAAATACAATCATCACATTGCTGCTTATTGGAGAAAACGTACCAGATACAATTACGGTTACAAGCAACGGCTCCATGCTACTTACTAACTGCACACATTTATATGTGACATACAGTACACCGTGGTTTTTAGTAAATACTGAGCAGCTACACATTATACGCACACTTTAAATGGAGAATAAAAAAAAAAATAAAAAATAAAAAATAAATCAGGGAAGTCGGGGGCCTATGCTATAGTTTTCTTTACATCTGTCATGTCATTGATATGTAATTTGGTCGACTTAGAAAGGGCGTTCATGGGGTAAACGAGTACAAAGGATGTATGTTTGCTGTACCCCAGATGGGGTATCTGCAATTGGTTGTTAATGTACTGTTAAGGTAATACGCTGCATTTAATGTTGTTATTCCCTTCTATGTAATATGACACACTCATGAGTCAGCCAAGGCCAGAGTTAAAGGGGTTTTCCAAGACTTTAATACTGTAATACCTATTCTCAGGATAGGTCATCATCAGTATCTGATCGGTTGGGGTCCAACACCCAGGACCCCCGCCAATCAGCTGTTTGATAAGGCAGCGGCACTCGCACTGGGCGCCACAGTCTTCTGTCAGCATTTTCTAGGTCAGTGATGACGCATTCATTGGTCACGTGGCTTAGGCGCATCTCAGACACATAGAAGTGAATGGTGCTGAGGGCAATACCAAGCACAGCCGCTATACAATGTATGGCGCTGTGCTTAGTGAGCAGAAAGAAGGCCGCGGAGAAGGAGGACAGGTGCCTTCTCAAATAGCTGATCAGTGTAGCAATGGAGAAGAGAAAGAGGCGCTCATAGGGTAGTAACGTCAACTATATTGTAAAGGTCAAAATAGTAGGGTTCGCTCACCTATTAGGGTTGTACCAAATTGGGCACAAACACAATGAAGGCGTTGAGGGTCACCAGTAGGGGTGGTCGGTAGAGCCGGAGCTTGTCCAAACCTTTAGCGGGAGCCAGTCCGCTTAACGGGTGAATACAGAGAGATAAGGCGTCGAATCTGGGTGATAGGACGCGGGACAGCCAGGGGCGCACTCTGACACTCGGTGGGATGATTATAATTGGTTTTTATTAGAATAGACGACGCGTTTCGGGGCAATAGCCCCTTTATCAGGTCTGTTAGTTGAAGGATGATGAGTATCTTCATGAGATGGCAGTCCTATGATGGAAACTGGAGGCTAGAGATGACGACTTGTAGCCTTCTGAGCTCTTAGACTTTGGCACTGTCAGCGCTGACAGTGCTGTGCAGGGCACGTGGGGAACGCCGACTCCTGTCCTGTCCTCAGGGTTGGGGCTGGTCCCTTCCCTTAGCTCGTTGTGGGAGGAGAGGCCTGGGGGAGAGAGGGAATAGACTGCAGGTGGTCCTTTCACTAGGCATTCAGCTAGAAACTTCTGGGGACTAACATTTCGGCCTCATGCACACACACGACCACAAGAATAGGACATGCTCTATTTTTTTTGCATGGCCACTGAATGGAGCAACGGATGCGGATAACACACGGAGCACTGTCTGCATCTTTTGTGGCCCCATTGAAGTGAATGGGTCCGCGCCCGATTCGCAAAATATGCAACTCGGATGCGGACCAAACATACGGTCGTGTGCATGAGGCCTTCCCCATGTGAACTCTGCTGCAGATAGAGAGACAGAGAAGTTTAAGGCGAATTTTATGGCTACGGAGTGAGGGCTCATGCACACGGCCGTTGTTGTTTTGCAGTCCGTTTTTCACAGATCCGTTGTTCCGCATTTGAGTTTTTTCTTTCTCTGATTTAAGTCCTCTCGCGTTCCGTTATAACCACAAAAAAAAACCTGTATGGTTTCCGTATGCAATCCGTTTTTTGCGGATCCATTGACTTGAATGGGACCTCGGACCATGATTTGCAGACAATAATAGGACATGCACTACTTTTTTGCGGAATGGCCATAGGGACAAACGGAAACGGAATGCACACAAAGTAACTTCCTTATTTTCTACAGCCCCATTGAAGCCAATGGTTCCGCATACGGGCTGCACAAAAAACGTAAGCAGAAAGAAAATACGGTTGTGTGCATGAGCTCTCAGGGCCAGCAAGGTAACCAGCATAAAGCATTATAGGCTTTGCTGCTGCAATGAACAGGTTAAGACACCCGATGCAACCCAGATTCGTGGATTTAAAGGTGACAGCGTTTTAGTCAGCAAGGTGATCAGCGTACACCAGGCATGCTCAACCTGCAGCCCTCCAGCTATTGCAAAACTCCCAGCATGCCCGAACAGCCTACAGCTATCAGCCTACAGCAGGGCATTGTGGGAGTTGTAGTTTTACAACAGCTGGAGGGCCGCAGGTTGAGCATGCCTGCCGTACACCATTCTTAGACCTGGCTGCAGTGGAGGGATGACGAGTTCAGACACTCTGCACTTCAGGTACGATTTTGGCCAGTTGTATTATAGGAACCACATGTTGCCGTCCAAATTTGTGGACATCGTGGCAAATTGCAGTTGTTAGCCAGAAATCCCAGTACTAGAGACTTAAGGAAGAGAAAGAGTAACCTGAGGGCAATAGCTTCCAACTACTTGCATAACTCATGCTTTGAAATCTGTGTGGATTTTGCATTGTGTACTGATAGGTGAGCAGGTGTAATTACAAGTATGGTGTTCCCATTCACTTCTACGGAACAGCTCTCCCTATTCAAGTGCATAGGAAGGAGCCATCCCATGGATGTGAATGGGGATGCAATACTTGTAATTACACTGCTCACCACTATAATTACTGCGGCAAGCAGGTAAACAGAGCAGAGAAGGCAGCACTGCTTTCTCTTCAAACAGCTGATAAGCGGGGTGCTGGGAGTCAGACCCCCGCCGATCTGATATTGATGACCTATCCTGAGGCTTGGTCATCAATAGTAAAAGGCGGACAACTCTTTTTAAGAGACTGAATAAAGAAGTTTCCCCATATCTTGAAGTGGTCATGGTTTTGCATCCTCAGATGTTGTAATGATGTATGTAATGGATCTTCAGCTTAGCACTGAGTTCTCTACCTATGTTACGTAATTGATAAGTTATTAGGTTATCGGTGGACCCTTTACACTGCCAGATAATCGCTACCAAGCGTTCCTATGAACGCTCATTAGCGATTATCTTGCAGATTCTCGGACAGTATAAAAGGGCCCTTCAATATTTCACAACTGCAAACTTCCCGTTCAAAGAGATGACTGTTCTATAGCCTTTTATTGTTCCCTAGCCATACTATCCAGCCTCCTTATCTCCTTAAATGGGAACAGGAATTAATACAGTACACACTTCCTCTCAATGATTGTTACTCAGCCATTAAAGTGGATAGAACTATTTCTAAAGAGGCATGCCACTGGGAATTGGCCCTTAAAATTATACTGAGATGGTATCTTACTCCTATGCACATTTCCAGATGTGACCCGTCATACCCCATAGCTTTTTGGAAAAGATGTGGATCCCTTGGCACCTACTTTCACTCCTTGTGGGAATGCCAGAATGTTTTCATGTTCTGGAAGGCTACATTTTTATTGTTATCCAAAGTCCCTGCTCAGCATATTGCTACGTCTCCTGCATTAGTGCTGTGCTTTATCGTGTTAATGGACTTCCCTCACACAGTACGTACAGTTATCAGCCAAATACTATTAGCAGCATTTAATATGGAAAGAATGTTAGTGCTTTGGGCGTTTTAATGCCAGATGTCTCCCTTGGGTTACTTTTAATTCCAAGAGCCATAATGTGACCTAACCTACAACTAGCAGCCATACCTTATAATGTATATGCTGACCATACCAGCCCCTAACATGAGACTTTCTTTTATATCGAGGTTTTTTTTTTTTTTCTAAGTTGGACTGTACTCTAACTCTCCGTTCATGTCCTAGCTTTTTAAACTTTAGGGGCCAGATTTATCATTAGCCTAAGTCACTTTTCTGGAGTTGAAAAGTCGCAAAAAATTGCGCAAAAAGCCAAATTGCGCATTTTTTTGCGACTTTTTGGAGACTTACGCCACTCACTCCAAAACCAAGTTTATGGGCGTTTTGTCGTATGTAAATCACTTACAAGACAGATTTATTATTGCGACTTTTTAAATAGTCGCAAAAAAGTCGCAAAAAATTGCGCAAACTCACTCTACTCATGACCATGCTTATGTTTGACAAAATCTTGCCTAACCCAAAATCTGGGCCCTCAAACAGAACGGAAGTCTCCGTAGTTTGTTGTGTTACCTTTCCTTTTATTAATATTGTCAAGTTACTTTTGAGTTTTAAAATGTTGTGCGATGTTTTTTTTACCCTTTATGGTTTTCAGTAGTTTTAAAATGTTTTCTTTCATTATTTCTTGGCTTCAGAAAATTGTAATTTACATGTAATGGCATTATTAAATTTTGTTCACAATATGCACATTTTTTGACAGTGTTTTTTGTAGATTCCTTTACAAATGGGAAGTGCTTGGGAATGTATTTACTAAACAACGTTTTAGTAAAACAAAACAATGTTTTGTGCGACTTTTACATACATTTATGATGCCACTTTTTTAAAATTGCGACTTTTCCAAAGACAAAGCCAAAATACAACTAGGAACCAGAAATACACCAGATTTATCAACCTCTGAAAGAGCCCATGATAAATTTGACTTGACTCAAATACACATACGCCTTCTTTGAAAGTGGAGTGAACTGCAAGAGTAATGATAAATCTGGCCCTAGGTCTTTCATTAAGTCAAGACACGTGTTTTTCTTGCTATTTACAATGCAAATTCCTGCATGAATCTCCTGCTGCTATATGTAATGGAAAATGTTATATCTGTGAAAATTATTAATAAATATGTATATATAAAAAAGAAAACATATTTGTGGTCTATTGGGAGGCTTGAAACTTGAAAATAGTTCCTTGGAGGGTGCAACCTGTTGCAGAGACTGAGGTGTCTGAAACAAGACTTACTTAAACTCCAAGAATGCACAGATATATACTTGTTACAGAGAGGCGCCTAAGCATAGTTCTCACTAACAAACAGTGGGTCCGCAATATGCGGGCACCAGCCGTGTGTTCCCTGAATCACGCATGCGGACCTATTCACTTGAATGGGTCCGCAATCCAGAGCTGCGGTGCGGAACAGAGACACGGAACCCCACGGAAGCACTACGGAGTGCTTCCGTGGTGTTTCTGTCTGTGCCTCCGCACCGCAAAAAATAGGACAGATAGGACATACAGTCATGTGAAAAAATTAGGACACCCTTTGAAAGCATGTGGTTTTTTGTAACATTTTTAATAAATGGTTATTTCATCTCCGTTTCAACAATACAGAGAGATTAAAGTAATCCAACTAAACAAAGAAAACTGAAGAAAAGTCTTTTCAAGATCTTCTGTAAATGTCATTCTACAAAAATGCCTATTCTAACTGAGGAAAAAGATAGGACACCCTCACATGTATTCCCTCTTAAATTGGCTCAGATCTCACACAGGTATATCACACCAGGTGCACATAATTAGTAGATCGTTACTCTGCATGTTGAATGAGGCTTGCCCTATTTAAACCTCAGACATTTAGTTTGGTGTGCTCCTGACTGTTGAAGTGAGAGTGAGCACCATGGTGAGAGCAAAAGAGCTGTCAGAGGACTTCAGAAAAAAGATTGTAGCAGCCTATGAGTCTGGGAAGGGATTTAAAAGATCTCCAAAGATTTTGAAATCAGCCATTCCACTGTCCGGAAGATAGTCTACAAGTGGAGGGCTTTCAAAACAACTGCCAACATGCCCAGGACTGGTCGCCCCAGCAAGTTCACCCCAAGAGCAGACCGCAAGATGCTAAAAGAGGTCTCCAAAAACCCTAAAGTGTCATCTCGAGAACTACAGCAGGCTCTGGCTACTGTTGATGTAGAAGTACATGCCTCTACAATCAGAAAGAGACTGTACAAGTTTAACTTGCATGGGAGGTGTGCAAGGAGGAAACCTTTGCTTTCCAAGAGAAACATCGAGGCCAGACTGACATTTGCCAGAGATAAAGTTGACAAAGACCAGGACTTCTGGAATAATGTTCTTTGGACAGATGAGTCCAAAATTGAATTATTTGGACACAACAGCAGAGGACATGTTTGGCGTAAACCAAACACAGCATTCCAAGAAAAGAACCTCATACCAACTGTGAAGCATGGAGGTGGAAGTGTCATGGTTTGGGGCTGCTTTGCTGCAGCAGGACCTGGTCAGCTCACCATCATAGAATCCACGATGAATTCTACTGTGTATCAGAAGGTGCTTGAAGAACATGTGAGACCATCAGTTAGAAAATTAAAGCTGAAGCGGAACTGGACCATGCAACATGACAATGACCCAAAACATACTAGTAAATCAACCAAAGATTGGCTGAAAAAGAAGAAATGGAGAGTCCTGGAATGGCCAAGTCAAAGTCCAGATTTGAATCCCATTGAGATGCTGTGGGGTGACTTGAAAAGGGCTGTACGTGCAAGAAACCCTCAAACATCTCACAGCTGAAAAAGTTCTGCATTGAGGAGTGGGGTAAAATTTCCTCAGACCGATGTCGAAGACTGGTAGATGGCTACAAGAACCGTCTCACTGCAGTTATTTCAGCCAAAGGAGGTAACACTCGCTATTAGGGGCAAGGGTGTCCTATCTTTTTCCTCAGTTAGAATAGGCATTTTTGTAGAATGACATTTACAGAAGATCTTGAAAAGACTTTTCTTCAGTTTTCTTTGTTTAGTTGGATTACTTTAATCTCTCTGTATTGTTGAAACGGAGATGAAATAACCATTTATTAAAAATGTTACAAAAAACCACATGCTTTCAAAGGGTGTCCTAATTTTTTCACATGACTGTAAATATCTAATCGGCGGGGGCCCGACACCCCAGCCCATCAGCTGTTTGATGAGGAGGCAACACTCCATGGGAGCACTGCTTCCTGTCCATTGCACTACGTGTCGTCTCCTGCTGAGCGGCAGTGTAGTGTAATGACAAGTACTCGCTTAATTCAAGTGAATTACACTGCATTTCCGAGACGACGGGTAGTGTAATGAACAGTAAGCGGCGCTTGCATGGAGTGCCACCTCCTCTTCAAACAGTGGATCGAGAGCGGGAGGGGGAAAGGACGGGTGCTGGGTGTCAGACCCTTGCCAATCAGATATTGATGACCTATACTGAGGCTATGTCATCAATATAAATCGCTGCACAACCCCTTTATGTTTTCACACCTAAACTCTGGAATATTTCTTGATTATCAGGTTCGGAGATTTACGGGAGTTGGCCATTCACACATGTAGCTATTACCCTGGAGATATTTCATGTCAGGTGCATTCTCACTACTGAGGAAAAATTCCAGGTGCCTAGGCAAAAGACGGGAACTTTAGGCATGGCCCACTGTGATTTTGTGGAAGCTGAACATTTACTGCTGTTTTCACACATGCACTCACTTGGAAAAATCCCAAATTTAGTACTAGGGCTCTGGAGAGAAAAAGGCTGGGTAAAGTCCAGGACAGATATTGCAGATGTTTGTGCTCACACATACAGCCCCTTTGGGTTAACTCCAAAAAATGTTTGGATTCCACCGTAAGTGTGAATGGGGCTATAGAGTGGTATGAACAAAATATGTACAATGATACTGAGTGAATGTGGCTGGTCTGGGTGGCTAGACAGATGTCCCTTTGAAGAGGATGGCAGAATCCTGATGGTGAAGGAGCAGTCCTGGGTGAAGGGGCTTCCCCAATAGAACCTCCAAATGTTATCAAGGTAGGTGTTTGGTGGGGTAGTCAAGATCTGGGTCCTCAGGCACGTGTAAAATGGCACTGAACATGACAGGACAGAACCTTTTATGGACCCTTCAATAAAAAGGTCTTTATGTCATAAACAAGTGACATCAGCACATTTGCCACCAATACCTCAGGCATGTATTAGGGGGTGCTGCAGGGGTCATTCATTATGAAGTCACCCAAAGTGGTCTGCCGACATATTTTACTACAGGGGCCATGAAATGTGACTGATAACTTGTGTCATGTTCTTATGATTTGTTAAAGCGGTTGGCCACTTGTGACCAATGATGACTATATGGCACTTACTAATGTAGCCTTTGTTGATATTCTGTGCCATTTGCTATATTTCATAAGTCATACTCCTTTGTTAGGCAAATGTTCTATTATGTCCACATAGAGGTCCTGTCCATAAGATGGCTGCTGATGGAGGGTCATGTGACCAGGCATATCACTTCCATGCGATGTCTCCTACATTCAAACACATTGCGTCTGCACTAAACTCCCAACAGTGCAAGTGCAGAAGCAGTGGCGTACATAGACAAGTAAGGGCCCCATAGCAAGGATCAAACCAGTCCCCCCACACAAGACAGAAGGGTTTCTGCCTAAACCCTTTTCAATGACCCTTGGGACATTTTTCCACTGCCTCATTTGCTAAAAGTTGTTTCTTTAGAGGGTAGAGTCCTGACCAAGTTTTGACCTCCAGAAGAAGAGGAGATAATCCCAACTAAGACTGGGCCCCCTCTTCCCCTGGGCCCCATAGCAGTCACATGGTCTGCCGTTATGGTAGTTACACCCCTGTGCAGAAGGCAGGTGCAGTGTATTTGAATGGAGAAGACATCACATGGAGGTGATGTGTCTGGTCACAAGGGGGCATACCTAATGAAATATAGAAAATGGTGTAGAATTTCAACAAAGGCTATATTAGTAAGATCCATGTAGTCATCATACAAACACATTGGTCAACAATAACCAGAAAGTAGCCAACCCCTTTAAGTAAGACTAACCAGGAGTAGCTGGCACATCAGCACATTCTGTCCATGTTAGGGTCCATTCACACGTCCGCAATTCTGTTCCGCGAATGCGGACCCATTCATTCTTATGGGGACACACTATGTCCCCCCCGCATCTGCAATTGCCGATCCGCACTACCGGGTCCGCAATTGCGTTCCCGAAAAAAATAGAACATGTCCTATTCTTGTCTGCAATTGCGGACAAGAAAATCCATTTTCTATGCAAGTGCCGGCGATGTGCTGTCCGTAAAATGCGGAACGCATATTGCCGGTGTCCGTGTTTTGCGGATCTGCTGATCCGCAAAACACACACGGACGTCTGAATGGACCCTAACTAAACTGTAATAATGTTGCTTTAGTAGTAATGACTCCTTTCTTCCCCAACACAGTAATAACTTCCATATTATATCTCTTAGAAAATATTTAAGGTCAGCAATTTTATTGCATTGGGGGGCCAAAAAGCAGGCTGTTTTTACTGTTTGGTGGCAAAATGGGTTGGTATTATTATTTTTATTACTTTTCTTCACCAAAACAGTAACAACAACCCCTTTTGTATCCCTATAAATGCCCACCTTTATTATTTTCTAGGGGAAGAAAGTGCTATTATTACTGTGTTATGGCAGAAAGGGGGCGTTATTACTGTCTAAGCCACATTAGTACAGTCTAGGGGGCATAATATTGGGTATTATTAGCATGTGGGGCACAAAAAAGACATTATTACTGTATATAAGGCACAGAGGTGGGAACCATTACGGTGTTTGTTACTAAGAAGGGCACT
Organism: Bufotes viridis; assembly: GCA_033119425.1. Lineage (NCBI taxonomy): Eukaryota > Metazoa > Chordata > Amphibia > Anura > Bufonidae > Bufotes > Bufotes viridis. The sequence goes on along the minus strand of CM065591.1, from coordinate 412,450,838 downwards.
TTCTGTGTGGGACCTAAAGTGGGGTCACAGAGAAGATAACTGTACTGAACGTGGACATTATTTCTGTGTGGGGTATAGTAGGTGGCACTATTATTTTGTTGGGCATAAAAGTGGGCATTCTTATTGTGTGGTGCACTATTGCTATATGGGGTACAGTATGAGTAATTATTTGGCACTATACATATTGGGGTCGCTATCAGGCACTATTGTCAGGTGCGCTGTCTATGTAACATTTTTGTTTGGTAGGGGTAATTATAGTTCTGTCACCATTGTTCTAAACCAGCCCTGAAACATACACTGCATTTTTATTTCAACTTTTCTCTCCCATTTGGTGCATTTTTTGGGGTTCACATTTGTTTATGCTTTAGCTATGGTGTTTTTTCAGGTGTTTCCGATAGACTTCTTTATGGAAGAAAAAAAGATTGAAGAAAGACGTTACAATTGTCTGACCAAAAAAGAGGGATTGACATCCAGCACCCTCATTGATCAGAACTTGAAGCTACCCTCAGCTCCAGAACTGCCACTGAGATTGGAGCTGGAAGCACAGCTCCATTCAAAGTGTAGTGGCCACACTGGGTTACTGCAGCTCAGTTCCCATTCACTTGAATAGGTAACAGCGGGTAACAAACAGCTGAATGGTGAAGGTGCCAGGTCTTGGACCCCCATTGATCAGATACTGATGACCTATCCTGAGAATAAGTCATCAATATTGTTCACCCAGGAAACCCCTTTATATCTCATCCATTTTGCGGCTACCGAAAACACAAGTTCGCTCAATACTACTCCACTACAATTACTGATGGAAATCACTGACCAAAAAAACAGAATTAGACTTACCGGTAATTCAGTTTCCATAAGTTCATCACGACGGCATTCAAGGAGATTGACCCCTGACCTCTGTAGTGGCAGGAACAGAGAAAGGTTAAATACCCCCCCTCCCACCACCAACACCAGTGCTTCCAAAATCACACAGAGTAAACCGGTGGTGAAAAATAACAAAACAAGGAGAAGGTATTACCTCATAACTTCTGGAGACCCTCCACGGAGTTATAAATTATAGAATAGGGAGGGAATAACGTGCCGTTGTGATGATCTCATGGAAACTGAATTACCGGTAAGTCTAATTGCGGTTTTTCCATAGCATTCAAGGAGATATACAAAATATAGCAATTAAGGGGGGGGGGGTGACTGCCTGGAGGACCTTTCATCCAAAGGACAGATCAGAGGATCTGGAGGGATCCAGACGGTAATGTTTTACAAAAGTATGGATGCTGGCCCAAGTGGCAGCTCGGCATATATCATCCAGGGAGGCACCAACTCTTTCTGCCTGAGAGGAAGACATGGCCCTAGTAGAATGGCCCCTAATGATAACCGGACATGGAAGATTTTGAATTTGATAGCATAGGGAAATAGTCTTCTTGATCCACCTGGCTAGAGAGGACCAAGAGGCTTTCTGGCCCTTGTTCTTCCCCGCAAAGAGAACCAGATGTAGTTTAGAACAGCCCGTCTAACATTCAGAGAGTGGAAGGATAACTCTCTGTCGTCAGAGTGGTGCTAACAGAAGAATGGCAGGATAATTTCCTGACTCTGATAGAAGCTGGATCCGACCTGGATAACGTTGGAGAATGATCCTATTGTCAAGGACACATAGGTAGGGTTCCCTAACGGATAGTGCCTGTATTTCGCCTAACCTGCGGGCAGAGGTTATTGCAATTAAGAAGGCGGTTTTTAGGGACAATAATTTTATTGGACAATTGGCAATGGGTTCAAAAGGTGGCAGCGCGAGACCTGAGAGGACAATGTTTAAATCCCAGGAGGGAATACGAGAGGTCTTTTTGTTCACCTTAGCCACCTGAACATCTATTTTGGGGATCTCATTAAAGATCTTAGATTCTTCCGGATCGAACAAAAATCTGTGCTTGAAGGAGGTGGAAACTCCTGGACGTCTCTCAGGGTCTGCCCATTCCTCCATAACCATGTCCCTGATGTTCTCATTAATGGGAAACAACCCTTAAGCCTCCGAACATTTCCTCCTGTATGGAGTCGGCACGTTGCACCTCTTCCACCCCCATTGTAGATCTGACCGCTCTAAGTAGATCGGACCTGTTCTCCATGGAAAAGTAAAATCTGCGGCCCCTGTCCACAGAATCAGTTAGAGACTCTCTCCCCTTCCTCCCAAGACTTGACCGATGGGACACAATCATCCACTTTAGCTTTGGAGTCAGAAGAGGAAAGAGATCTAGCATGCTTCCTCTTGGGCTGGGATAGGAAAGGGTTAGGAGATAGGTGAGCCAAAGACGACCATATGTCTTCTTGTATCATAGATCTGAGTTCCTCTTTCAGAGAGGGCGCTTCATCACGTACAATGTTAAATATACAACTCTTGCAAAGCTTCTTGGAGTAATTATCTGGAATTTAGCCATTACAGGAGATACACTTGAGGGATCTCTTGACCTTTTTCTGAGCCTCCTTGAAGACCTAAAAAGGAGGAGAATGCACCACATTACCCCCGAAGGGGACTCACAGATGGGGGCAGCGGCGGCTTAATCTCCTTGGGAGAGTGTGCGTCAGGTCTGGACATTGCAGATTGTGCGGCACACACTGGCTTCGGGTCAGCAGGTGAGGGGAGCCAGCAGACTCCTTGACCACCAGGAACATCTGAGGATGCCGGGCCTCGGCTTTGAGCTTGCCCGGACGCCGCCTACGTCACTCCAGCGCCTGAAAGTGACGTCATCACATAGGCGCCCGAAGCACCGGACGCGCAACCCAGCTGAAGCATCGGGAGACCAGTAGTGAGCCGTCGCCCTGGGAGCAGGGACCAGATAGGACCGGAGCGAGTCCTGCCATTTCATCCCTGCTAGCGTTAGTACTGGGACCGCGGGAGGCCCGGGGGACGCCATAGAGCGGCTTTGTACGGTAAATTCCTTAAAATGAACATAGCTTCATCTCCCTGCATACAGGGGGACCTTTCTCTGCCCTATCCTCTGTAGGAACAGGAAACACTGGTGTTGGTGGTGGGAGGGCGGTATTTAACCTTTCTCTGTTCCTGCCCCTACAGAGGTCAGGGGTCAATCTCCTTGTATGCCGTCTTGATGATACTATGGAAACACTGCTGTGTGAATGAGGCTTTATTCCACACAGGAATAACATTCTGCTGCGTTGATAATGATGTGTTAAAGCTTTTCTAAAGCACAATAGGGGTCATTTATTGAGATTGTCATTTTTTAGGCTACTTTCACACTAGCGTGCAAGAGCCTTTAGGCCTCTTTAGCACGAGTGCAATGCGTGAGGCAAACGCATAGCATCCGGACTGAATCCTGACCCATTCATTTCAATGCGTCTGTGTACATGAGTTTTTCACGCATCATCTCAGAAAAAAATCGCAGCATCTTCTATATTTTGCGTTTTTCTCTGGTTTCATAGAAGTGAATGGGGCATCATTGAAAAACGGATTGCATCCAGATGCTATTCCAGATGCAATGGGTTTTTCACTGATGGTTTCTAGGAGATGTAGATTGTTATTTTTCAGTGGAAAAAACAGAACGCTATAGCAGACAAAACTGACTGAACTTGTGTGCAAAACTATAAGTTTTTCCTGAACAGATCCTGACACAATCCGTAATGCTGGTGTGAAAGATGCCTTTGATGCCATTCACGCATCAGTTCTGTATGTTCTATATTCTGCGTTTTTCACGCAGCCCTTGGGGCTTCAGTCAAAAACGCATTGCATCCGGATGTAACCTGGATGCAATGTGTTTTTCACTGATGGTTGCTAGGGGATATTGTTTTTAACTCTTCAGTTTTTTTTGCACGTGCGTGAAAAATGCATCAAAAATTTTTGCACCCGCGCGGAAAAAACTGAACGCAATTACAGACAAAACTGAACATGCTTGAAAAATCGTGCAAGTTTCACTTTAACGCATCCTGAAAGAATCCATAACTCTGGTGGGAAAGAGGGAGTAGAATGGAGAGAGTGACAGGACTAGGCAGCCAGCATCTCCTGCTCTTAGTGGCTATGCTCCAATACATGGATCAGAGGATCACTCTTCTTCCAAAATGCGGGCAAACGTTCAAGGCATTTTCTTGTTATCTATATATTACAGAATGTCTTCTTCACCGCTCCGCATTCTAGGCTTAATATACCTTCTAAAACAAGTGCTAGCTTGTCTGTCTAAGGACTCGTTCACACAAACGTTTTTTGCGTTCCGTATACGGGCCGTTTTAGTATACGGTACCATTCATTTCAATGGGTCCGCAAAAAAACGGAATGTACTCCGTATGCATTCTGTTTCCATATTTCCATTCTGCTATATTTTGAGTCATGTCCTATTATTGCCCGCAAATCCTGTTCCATGGCTCTATTCAAGTCAATAGGGCTGTAAAAAAACAACGCGTTTTTGCGGAAGCATCTATTGAAAATGCTATGCCCAGCCCAATTTTTCAATGTACTTACTGTTAAAACATTATTATATGCTTCTGTTTCCATTTGTGATCTGCAAAAAAACGGATCACAAACGGAAACGGGAGCGGAACGGGAGCGGAAACACTACTGAAACCAAAAATGGAAAAACGGATGAGTTAAAAACGGACCGCAAAACCATACGGTCGTGTGAACAAGCCCTAATTCAAGTGTTGTCTGTTCCACCAGCAGGTGGGGGCTTCTTTTTAAAACACCATGGTTTGCAGATCAATACATCTAGGACATTTACACGTCCGCAATTCTGTTCCACATTTTGCGGACAAGAAAAGGTATTTTCTATGAGAGTGCCGGCGATGTGCGGTCCGCAAAATGCGGAAGGCACATTGTCGGTGTCCGTGTTTTGCTGATCCGTGGATCCAAAAAACACACACAGACGTGTGAATGTAGCCAAAAGGGTTGCGTCACTTCAGCAAGTGACATTTATCATATAAACAAAGTTAATTCAAGGCACTTACTAATGTATTGTTATTATGCATATTGCCTCCTTTATTGCCTCCATTCATTTTTTCCATGCTCGTTTCCATGGTTACGACCCCCCTGTAATCCATATAGCGGTGGCCGTTCTGCAGACTATCGAAAAAAGTGCCGGCCTGTCTGGTGGCCGGGATCGTGGGAGCGCGCATAGGCTAGTGCTGTCATCGCTAAACTCAGGCACTCCAGCTGTGGTAAAACTACAACTCCCAAGATGAACACTTTCTTGGCTGTTCTCAGAACTCTATAGAAATGAATGGAGCATGCTGGGAGTTGTAGCTGGAGTGCCTGAGGTTAGCCATCACTGGGCTAGTGCTTATTTATTTTTTATTGTGTGCAAGCACGGCCACCGCTGATGGATTGCAGGGTGGTCGTAACCATGGAAACGAGCAGTGTATAATGTGATGGAAAAATGAATCCAGCCAGCAAAGGAAGCAATATGGAGAATCACAATACACTAGTAAGTGGCTTGTATTAACTTTCTCTAGGTGATAAATGTTATTTGCTGGGGTGACACAACCCCTTTAAGTTGCGACCTTGTGCTTGAATCTACTCTCAACCTATTATATAAATTAGAAGCTTTTTGGTTTGCTAATCCTTTATCAGAAGCTTAGAGGAAACTGGAATGTCGAGAAAGCCGAGGAGCATTACATGTAAATGATGGATGTTCCGACTTAAAGGTTACTATATAGCAGAATAAAATACCACCACGCATGCACACAACCATACAACGCCTGCACACACCCCGTAACAATTTACACTGTAGCCTGTCGCCTGCAGCACACGATGTCGTGTCACTAGTAGTCCGCCACATGTTTGTGGAACTTCCCACTGTAACATCTGCAGCGATAGATGAGTCCACGAACCCTGCATGTCGTCACCCGACAGAGATGGGGTTAAATATTAACAGAGAGAGCATTGTCAGTGACATGATACGCACACAGCAGTGTCATCGCAGCTCCTACCTTCACAGTCCCTGAGGCTTTTCCTGCTTGGTGCTCAGTATTTGGGTGGAGCAGGATCTTGGGTCTCTGGAAACAGCTTTGGGAATTAGTTGGAGTAACTATCTCCTCAGCTCTGGGCAGTGTTGTGCCTCCCGCTGCCTGGCTAATAGTGAAGACAGCCGCTGTTTGTAGGCAAAGTCCATCAGCTTTAAAGGAGAGATTTTCCTAGCCTTATTTACGAGGGGGGATGAGGAGGAGATTGTGCTATTAACACTTAGCACTGCTAGCGCTGGAGACGGGAGAATGAGACAAAGAAAATAGGCATCGGGGGGAGATTTATCAAAACTGGTGTCATGGAAAGCTGGCTTAGTCGCCCATAGTAACCAATCAGATTCCACCTTTCATTTTTCAGAGCTGCTTTTGAAAATGAAAGGTGGAATCTAGTTGACTGCTATGGGCAACTAAGGCCGGGTTCACGGCACCTTTTATTTTTCCGTTCTTCTGATCCATCAGAAGAACAGATAAATAAGCAAAAAACAGCAATCTGTATTTTAAGCATTTGTAAGGCCCCTTTCACACGAACGATACGGATTGGCTGAGGGGATGCGTTCAGGGTGAATTTACTGAAACTCGCACCATTTTGTAAGTAAGTTCAGTCAGTTTTGTCTGCGATTGCATTCAGTTCAGTTTGTTCCGCGCGGGTACGTTTTGATGCATTTTTCATGCGCGTGAAAAAAAACGGAAGGTTTACAAACAACATCTTCTAGCAGCCTTTCGTGAAAAACGCATTGCACCCAGACTACATCTGCGATTCTCACTCAACGCAGGACTGATGCGTGAAAAAAATGTACACAGACCCATTGAAATGAATGTGTCAGAATTCAGTGCAGTTGCTATGCGTTCACTTCACACATCACAACCACGCAGAAAACTCTTTAGTGTGCGCGACAATAAGGCTGCATTCACACGAGCGGGATTTCCGCGCGGGTGCAATGCGTGATGTGAACGCATTGCACCCGCACTGAATCCTGACCCATTCATTTCTATGGGGCTGTGTACATGAGCGTTTTTTTTCACCCATCACTTCTGCAACGCGTGTAAATCGCAGCATGCTCCATCTTATGCGTTATAAACGCATCCGCAGCCCCATAGAAATGAATGGGGCTGCGTTAATAACGCATTGCATCCGCAAGCAAGTGCGGGTGCGTTGCGTTTTTCACTGATGGTTGCTAGGAGATGTTGTTTGTAAACCTTCAGTTTTTTATCACGCTCGTGAAAAACGCATCAAAACGCATTGCACCCGCGTGGAAAAAAACTGAACAACTGAACGCAATCGGAGGCAAAACTAAATGGCGTTGCCTGTGAAATCGCACAGTTTTCACTGAACGCATCCGCAACGCATCCGGACCTAATCCGGACACGCTCGTGTGAACCCAGCCTAAGTCGTGCGACACATAGGGTACAACTACACTGCAACATTTGTCGCGCAACATTTTGTCGCACCAATGATAGTATTGATAGTCTATGGTGTCGCACTGCGACATGCTGCAACTGCGACGCGATAGACGCAGAAAATTCCATTCCGAATCATTCTAAAAATTGTCGAGTGACATTGGTGCGATAAATGTCGTTGTGTAGACTTAGCCTAAAGCTCAGTCATGCACACTTTGCATCTGTTTTAGCCATATCCATCTGAGATCCGTTATTTTAGATGGAAAAAAGAAGTCCTACAAAAAGTATTTTTTTTCCTGTCTAAAATAATGGATCTCAAACGGAAATGGCTAAAACAGATGCAAAATGTGCATGGCAGATGCTTAAAATACATAATCCGTTTTTTTGTTTATTTTTCTGTTCTTCTGACGGACCAGAAGAACAGAAAAATAAACGGTGATGTGAACCCGGCCTTGGACAGTTTCCTGTATAAGGGCTCATGCACACGACCGTATGTATTTTGTGGTCCGCAAAATACGGATCCGCAAAAAATACAGATGGCGTCAGTGTGCATTCCGTACTTTGCGGAACGGAACAGCTGGCCCCTGATAGAACAGTACTATCCTTGACCATAATGCGGACAATAATAGGACATGTTCTATTTTTTTGCGGAACGGAAATACGGACATATGGAAACAGAATGCACACAGTGTAACTTCCGTTTTTTTGCGGACCCATTAAAATGAATGGTTCTGCATACAGTCCGCAAGAAAAACGCAACGGATGTGCAAAGAAAATCCGTTCATATGCATGAGCCCTAACACTGACATAATGCGGTCATTGTTATCCTATACATTACAGACCTCTAAGGCCTCATGCAGATGACCGTATGTGTTTTGCGGTCTGCAAACCGCGCATCCTCAAAACACGGAAGCTGCTCCGCGTTCCGTAATTTACGGAACGCGGCCCATTGTAGAAATGCCTATTCTTGTCCGAAAGCAGACAAGAATAGGACATGCTCTATTTTATCTGCAGGGCCACGGAACGGAGCAACGGATGCGGACAGCACACGGAGTGCTGTCCGCATCTTTTGCGGCCCCATTGAAGTGAATGGGTCCGGGCCCGAGCCGCAAAATATGCGGCTCGGACGCGGACCAAAACAACGGCCATGTGCATGAGGTCTAACACTTGTTTTTAAAAATCCCCCCTCCCATGTCTAGTAGTACAAGGGGCAGATTGTGATAAATAATGATCCTGTTTAAAGCCATGTGTTTTTAGAATTAGGCCTAATTCACATGTCCGTAGTGTGTTTTGCGGAAGCACGGATCCGCAAAACACGGACGGCTGCAATGTGCATTCCGCATTTTGTGGACCGCACATTGCTGGCACTATATAGAGAATGCCTTTTCTTGTCCGCAATTGCGGACAAGAATAGGACATGTTTTTTTTTTTTACGGAAACGCGGATGCGGAAATGCAGATGCGGACATCACATAGTGTGCCGGTCACATCCATTCTTGCCCTTTTTAAATGAATGGGTCTGCAACCCTTCCGCAAAATTGCGGATGGGATGCGGATCCATTTTTCGGACATGTGAATAAGGCCTTAGCTGCTTATAAGCACACTAGATTCAGTCATACGTCTGCCATTGTAAAAAATAAATAAAATCAAATTGCTCTTTTCTTGTGAGATCCACTTATATTAAAAAGCATAGTGGACTATCCTTTTCAATATGGTGGGTATGGTCCAATCCTGCTCCTTGTAAAAAATAACACCAAAACCAAAGAATTATGGCAAAATGTGGTGGAAGCCCCATCATCATAGTCAGGGCTCGTCTGCTGCCTCTTGCCCCCAGCTGTCTCCAGTATCCAGTACCGTGAGATCTTCCACCATGACAGTCCTGGACCTGCTATACCAGCTAATCTTCCCTCATATATAAGTGTCAATGTGTCAGCAAAAAATTTCCAGGAGATTTTTCACCTGCAGCTACCTGCCCCTTAACCCTCAGTTCACACTTGCGCGTTTTACAGCGCGTTCGAACGCGCTGTAAAACGCCCAACAGGAGAAAACTCATGTTTCCCTATGGGCATGGTTCTCACCTGAGCGTTTTACAGCGTTTTACAGAAGTTCTTGAGCTTTTTTGGGGCGTTTTGTTGCGCGTTTGCACCCATAGACTTCAATGGGAACGCGCGTAAAACGCGCGTTTAACACGCGTTAAAGTGTAGATATTCCTTTTTCAATTGGTCTCCAGAGTCACGAAACGCGCGTATGACGCGCGTTTCCTATTTGCAAAAACGCACTGTAATACGCACGTCTCAGAAACGCTCAGGTGTAAACCCAGGGTTAAGCTATGCTGCCGCCAAGATAGTTAATTTTTCAGATTTTCAGCCATATATTTGCAGTGACCCAGTGAATCACTGCTAAAGAGTTAATTCACTGCTAAAAGGGTTAATTTCCTCCATTAAAGGGCTAGGGTGTTGATTTCGTAATGAAAAAACACAGCTTAATTCAGTACCAGCAAAGTGTATGAGATTAGACAAGTCTTTTCGATTAGACAAGTTTTTGTGTTTTTTGTGCAGTTTTGGGGCAGATTTCTTACCAATTTTCCGCACACAAATCTGCACTGTGTGCAGCCACCCTTGATGTACTTTCCTGTGCCATTTATATGAATCCAAGAGCTAAACATGGGAGAACAGCTTAGTTACCTGGTGAGCAGGCTGGTCCTGCGCCTTCTAAGTAAGGAGTGCTATGTTGTGTAGTTCAGGCAGCTGACAAGTAAGGAGCTGCATGTGCCTGTGCAGTGTGAGGCCTACGTCATACTGAAAACAATTACCATCCTTTGAGAAAAGAAAGAAGCAAATTTACAGGCTGTTGAAGGCCATTACAAAGGACTGGTGCAGGAACAGGCAGTAAAGGTAATCGCTAGTTTATGGCAACAGACCTTACTGCTTCTGGAGAGCATACATTGCTTTGGTGACCACCACATTTCTATAATGGACTGGCCATCCAGTTGTATGTTCTCTGTTCTCTGGAGAAAAAACTGAACTTATTACTACCAGTGAATATGAGCTGCCCAAACTGCCTCAGTAGAAAGCCTTGGATTTCGGCTTGGTTATTATCTTGTACTGCCATCATCTATTATCCAGCCCAGGCCTCCTGCCTTGCAACCCATCACCGATCACCACACATATCAAGGGCACCCCAGCCACCACCAGGCAGGAGATGTCAAAAGTCCAGGGTGTACCCCAATCGCAGAAAAGGATGCGTCCTCTATTCACTGTACGCATGGAGCCTCAGGAGTGCTATGGAGTGGGATTATCCACAGTGAGGACTACAATCTTTGCTACCATCACCTACCACTCCCCTTCTCTTCAGCTTCAGCGACCACACCTCACCGCGTGGCCCGGCACTGCATATTGTTTATCTTCCAGCCATCCTGTAGCAGACAGCCATCTTGCTACACCGTCCAGAGTAGTCTGTGCCTCATTCTTACTCACTTTAAAGGAATATTTCAAGACCTCAAAAAATACAGATAAAAGCAAGTTCTGTTATAAAATAAAAAAAGAAGCCTTGCTCACCTGTCTGATCCCCAGCCATTTCATCACTGCTGTTCCAGAGAGGGCTTGCTGATCTTTGTTTCTGGTGCGGCAGTGATGACATTATAACTACCCCTACATGATCACTGGCCTCAGCAGTCCGTGGTGTAGTCAGGTACAGCATCGATGTCCCCAGTTACTCCCACGTGACCACTGAGGCCATTGATTGGCTGCAGTGATCAGATGGGGTAGTTGGGTATGTCATCTCTGCAGCACCAGAAACAGACTGGCAGCAGCAGCGGAACGGTGGGAATCTAACAGGTGAGTAATACTTTCTTTGTTATTTGATAATTCTTCCTGCCTTTACCTACATTTTAATGCCCCTCACAGAGAACATAGCCCATAACATGCCTATTTTGTGACTCAGCTCTGATTCTTTGGATCTGTGTTTCAGGGAATTAATTAAAGACACTTTTGAACGTAAAGGGGTTGGCCACTTTCTGCCTATTGTTGACAAATTGTGTATGTAAAATTACTATATGACGCTGTTAGTTATATTTCATAAGCCATGTCCCCTTGTTGAGAAAATCTTCTGTGCTGTCTACATACAGTAGAGGTCCTGTCCATAAGATAGCCACTGATGGATGGTCATCTTGCAGTATCTCGGAGCAGGGCGTATCTGCAAAAGGTTTGTTTTTTATTGTAATGTCAATAAATGTTCTGCTATGTATTGCTATACTATGCATTGCATCCAGTATAGTCATGTATGTTTGGAACAACCAAGGGTTAATAATCCTGGCTCAGCATTTTGCAGGAGGTTAGGTGGGGATCCAGGATCTGTTTCCAGCTCATTTAGGCCTTATGCACACATCACACGGAGCCGCGGATCCGCAAAACACGGACACACCGGCAATGTGCATTCCGCATTTTTGCGGACCGCACATTGCCCGAACTCCATAGAAAATGCCTCTTCTTGTCCGCAATTGCGGACAAGAATAGGACATGCTCTATTTTTTTTGCGGAGCCGCGGACCGAAAAATCGGCGGCGCGCTCCGCAAAATCGGATGCGGAGAGCACAGTGTGTGCTCTCCGCATCTTTCCCGGCCCCATTCACAGTCAATGGGTCCGCATGTATTCCGCAAAATTGCGGAATACATGCGGACTACATTGCGGATGTGTGAATAGGGCCTTAGTCAGTCTGGACTAAAGTTCAGAGAGGAAGGAAGCTGTTCCATGTGCTCCCTCTTCTCAAGTCCAAAAAGCTTCAGAAGCTAACAGATCACTGTGTGATTTACCACACGATCAACCGAAAGAAAAAAAGAAAAAAAGAAAAAAGGAGAATTTAGAATTTGCATAGGAGTCAGCAAGATAACCTGCTACTACAGCCATTCAGACTTTGCTGCAGTGAGGGACACAATTTAGGCCTCTTGCACACAACTGTGTCCATTTTGTGTTCCACAAACTGCGGATCCGCAAAACACAGAAACTGGCCATGTGCGTTCAGCATTTTGCGGATCGGAACGTCTGGCCCACAATAGAACAGTCCTATAGTTGTCTGTGATATGGACAAGAGTAGGACAAGTTCTATTTTTTGTGGCCTTATTGAAGTGAACCCAAACCACGGTCGCAAGCATGAGGCCTAAGACATCGTTCACATTTGGATACCTCCTGGCCAGACGTGCTTTCAAAACCCTGTATCACACAGTCCCCTGTGTCCCACAGACATTACAGACATTACTGCCAGAGTACTACTGCCTGCCATATACTCTACAGAGAGAGGATTTAGCAAGATAGTGTACAAAGCTTAAAGAGGACCTTTCACCTCTTTTAACACTAAAATCTACCTATACCTGCGGGCAGAGCGGCGCCCAGGGGTCCCCCTGCACTTACTAGTATGCCTGGGCGCCGCTCCGTTCGCCCGGTATAGGCTCCGGTGTCCAAGCTCCCTTGGTTGTATGGGGCGGGCACTTTGTATGAGGCGTGCCCCTTGCTGCTGAGCTGGCCAATCACAGCGCACAGCTCATAGCCTGGCTATGAGCTGTGCGCTGTGATTGGCCAGCTCTGCAGCAAGGGACACGCCTGATACAAAGTCCCCGCCCCATACAACAGAGGGAGCTCGGACACCGGAGCCTATACCGGGCGAACGGAGCGGCGCCCAGACATACAAGTAAGTGCAGGGGGACCCCTGGGCGCCGCTCTGCCCGCAGGTATAGGTAGTTTTTAGTTTTTAAATCGGTGAAAGGTCCTCTTTAACTCATAACTCCTACCCTTGTCTAAAGGATAACAAAGGCTATATTAGTAAGTGGCATATAGTCATCTTACAGATACACTAATCAACAGTAGTGAGAAAGTGGACAATCCCTTCAAGACCAGGTCACTTCCAGGGCAATATATCATGTGCCATTCCTGCACTATGCGATTGTGTTAGCTTACAATGCAATACAGCATGTAACACCCCATAAAACAGCATGGGTACATGCAATTTGAGGTATGCGTGCCATTACATAATATATATTTCTTGTGATTTTTGTAAATGGCAAGCAATTATTTCCCCCCAGAGTTCTGGTTAAGGTGATTTTGAAAATGGTTTGTACTATACATTTTGCTTTTTAGTATTATATGTTTTTAGAATAGCTTGTAGTGTTAGGCTACATGCACACGACAGTGAAAAATAACCTTACTTAAAAACTGATAAACTGTCCATTTTTAATGGACATTTTTTTCACCGATGCCTTTCTGATTAACGGACATTAAAAATTGACCCATTGAATTGTATGGGGGCAATCGGTCAGTGAAAAACGGACAAGATAGAACAAGTTCTATTTTTTACGTCTGTTATGCACTGGCCGCTGTGTGAATAACCCCATAGACTACCACTGGTCTTAAAATGGACGTGTGATGGCCGTTAAAAAACGCCCATTACACCGTCCGTTTTTCACTGTTGTGTGCAGTCACATGTAAAAAGCGGAATACATATTTATATAGCTCGGTAAACACAAGACACGCAGTGCTAGACATGCATTATGTAATAATCTCTGCTCAGGTGATGTCTACCGTGCTATAAAATGAACAGGACTCAGGAAGATCAATTCAATACACAATCCGTTCACACTCATTCATTGCTATATCCATGGAAACCAAGGTCCTGGACAATACATATATCTAGGACTGTGACAGCTTCAATGTGGGAAGCATGTGTGTTCTTCTTATCAGCAATCTCCCATACATGTTCTCCTAATATATCATCAGTGAAGTATCTGTTTCTACAGATTCTATTCTGTAAGGGCTTGATACATAGTAGGCACCAGTTATTTAAACAACATCTATCTATGACTATTGTGAGAAGGCACAAGGTGCCATAGTAGACCATAGATACGTGTAACCGAGGTGCCTGGCCTCGGTGAAAATGAACCAGTAACGTTTTGTCAGTAACCCTAGGTTAGGGTACTTTCACATTTGCGACATAGCTATCCGGCAGGCTGTTCCAGCAGGTGGGGACGGAGCGGCAGCACGGCAGTGCACGGGTACTTGCGGCATGGCGGATCCGGCAGGCTGTTTACCCGCCGGAACAGCCTGCCGAAAAGCTATGCCGCTAGTGTGAAAGTACCCTTACTGACACTTGGTAGTAGTAGTTTAGCTGCTGGCTGCAGCTGATCCAGGCTGGGTTTCATTGGAGTAGTCAAAGAGCAGGATGGGATGACTACTCCCACGTATCCAGACCTGCTATTGCCAAGTCTTTTTCCCCACAAGCTAGTGGTGGAAACCAGGAACTACAGAGGACTGTGAGTCAGACCACTTCACATGGACTGTGTTTTTTATGTTTACATGCTGAAGTAAGCGACTATTTGTTAAATCCGTTTTAGACAAAATAAAAAAGAGTATTGTTTAAACTATATCTGAAGTCACCATTTGAGCTGACCGCCACTATATATATATTTAGTCCCAATACATTCACCCTAAGTTCACACCTGAGCGTTTTACAGCGCGTTCAAACGCGTTGTAAAACGCTCAACACATGAAAACCAATGCTTTCCTATGGCCCTAGTTCTCACTTGAGCGTTTTACAGCGCGTTTTAACACGCTGTAAAACGCCCGACGCATAAACAAGTACTTGAGCTTTTTTTGGGGCGTTTGTCGCGCGTTTTGTGATTGACACCACCAGGGCTGTGGAGTCGGTAGATAAATTGTCCGACTCCGACTCCGACTCCGACTCCTCAGATTTTGAAACTTCCGACTCCGACTCCGACTCCTCGACTCCGACTCCTCTGTATTTAATATGCAAATACGAAGCTGTTCCACCAAGTTCTTCTAATCTCCTCTAGCACAGAGAGGTAGTTGAGCAGAAGCTGCTGCCTTCTCCTTTGTGTGCTGATCTTCTGCTGAAGATAGAGCAGTGGGAGGATCCAGGAAGGGGCAGGGGAAGGGGCATTTATTTTAAAACATGATTTTCCTAGTAGAATCCCATAGTCATGTTTAAAATTTAAGCTAACAATCTGAGTTTACATGTTTTATAGCCTTAGCTGAATGATAGCAGTTTTTCAAATGGTTTACAGCTTCAGTCTTGAACTATTGACTATCCATTCCCTTCACTTATACAAGTGTCTCCAGTCCTTAATCAGTTATCAGTGAGAGGCTAGGATAACAATGGGTTCCCTGTAACAGCAGACCACAAGACAATGGAAAGTGTAAGTATTGCCGCTCCTTAAAGGGACACTGACAGGCTGATTTTCCAGCTAAAGATATATATATACTGGTATTCATCAGAGAATTAGGAATAAAACTATACTAATGTTACCCCAGTTAAGCTGTACTTGTGTTTAAAAAACATTTTAATCTGTATGCAAATTCACTATCTTTGTGCCCAATGGGGCAGCGTCTCCTGCGGCTTTGTGCCCAGCCGTGCCCGAGTACAGCTTCCCAGCGCTGTTCCCCTCGTTATTATTCACTGCACTGGCCTTTTTTTCAGGCTAGCCGAACGCTGAATTCCTGCGCAGGCGCACGTGTAGAGTGCTGGCAGCAGCCTCATCTGGCTATGCTGAGGCTGTGCCAGCTTTCTCTCTTCCTCCTCGCTACCTAGTCCTGTCTAGTGCTGCCAGTACTCTACATGTGCGCCTGCCCCTTGGGCACAAAGGTAGAGAATTTGCATATTGATTAAAACGTTTTTAAACACAAGTAATCCTCAACTGGGGGTAACAGTCGTCTAGTTGTATTCCTAATCCTCTGATGAATACCAGCAGATATATCTTTAGCCGGTAAATCAGCCTGTCAGTGTCCCTTTAACTGCATAGTAAAGCATATGAAAAGCATGCTTCTTCACGGTCACTTAACGTCTTTGTTTAGCGGTAACGTGACGCACTGCATGCATTGGCCTTTATTCTTACAGTAGAGAAGTAATTAATTATAACTTTATCTGAATTGGGACATTTAAACTTGCTTTTTTTAAATTCCAATTTTTTTTTATTCCAATTTAAATCTAGTAGGAGTCGGAGTCGGAGTCGGTCCATTTTTTGCCGACTCCGACTCCAGGTACCCAAAATTGCCTCCGACTCCGACTCCTCGACTCCGACTCCGACTCCACAGCCCTGGACACCACGGTAGTCAATCACAAGAACATGCGTACGAACGCGCGTTTCCTATTTGCAAAAACGCGCTGAAATACGCGCGTAAAATGCGCGTTTTTAGAACGCTCAGGTCTGAACCCAGGGTCAAGCATTACCATTTTTGTCACAGCTAGGCTTCAGCGAATCTGGTTCGGATTGCTCTATGCGAACTACTCCCCACTAATAAACATTGTGACCAAAAACTGGGCAGGTTGGGCGGGTCTTCAGGTATGGACTGACCACCAGTGACACTGGACATGAACTTATAAAGAGGTTTCTTCTCGCCTTAGCACCTTGCTCCAATCATGATGAATTCTTCCCGCCGAAGAACTTGAAGGCCAATCCGGACACATTTCTGACCTTTATGGCAACGGCCGACAGGTTTCCAGAACCAGCTCATGCCAAAGTACAGCGGACCCGAGTTGACCTTCAGCAAGCCAATATACCTAATATTAAGGATCCAAGAGAGATTAGAGGGCTGGAGGAGAATAGCACAGAAGCAATATAACCTAACCTGACTCCTTAAAACTGAATTTAGGTGTGTGTGTGGGGGGGGGGGGGGGGGGCGGGGCATACTGTGTCACCATGTGTCTCCCAAGCTGAACACTCTAGGGCAGGGCTGGTCAACCTGCGGCTCTCCAGCTGTTTTAAAACTACAATTCCCACCATGCCTGCTGTAGGCTGATAGTCATAGACAGTCTGAGCATGCTGGGAGTTGTAGCTTTGCAACAGCTGGAGAGCAGCAGGTTGACCATCCCTGCTCTAGGGGGTCCCTTTATCATGGTGACACAAGTCCCACCCCAAAACCCTTATCTAAATTCAGCAAATAAATAATAACCAAAACAGCGAATATCGGTAAAATTGTCCACAATGTTTATTTTGGGTAACCATCAATTTAATTAAAAGGTACCAAGCAATAATTAATCAATCAATAATATATCTTAAAATCATAACACAAAAACAGTTAGTGTAAAACTCAGGGACCAGATTCACTGAGACTGGGTGACTACACCCCACAAGTCATAACTCAAAAAGATATGCCCCCCCCCCCAAACAATGTAACCCTAGATTAAAAATATCGATTTTCACGCCTGAAAGATGAACATTATCCCTTCTAGAAAGCCCTTCCACAACATCTTCAAGATCAAGATGCCTTTAATTAAAGCCACCCAACGACGGCAAAAACATCTCCATTGCCCTATTTCTGATCTTTTCCAAGAAAATACATTTGTTAACACACAATACCAGCCCTAGTACCACCTCAGAAAAAGGAATCACTGTCGAAGGAAACATACACTTCAATTATGCCAAATCCCTTCTAATCTCCCACAATAACTCCAAAGTCTTGACTTTCCCAATTCTTCAATTTCCCAAATAGCATACGCCATTTCATACTTCTCAAACCCCACCAGAAAACATGAAAAGGATCAGGATGAAAAGAAAGGTTTTAAGAATAAATCCCCCGCACTGCTCTCTTCTGAGCCCAATAGATGTAGGAGTGTCCCACAATCCAAATAACAAAATGAGCACCCAAAAGAAAAAATAATTAAACTTTAATAGACAATTCAGGTTGAATATACAAATGATAATGATTTGAAGCCCACCTCCCAACTCTCCTAATAACCGATGAATCCAAACCTAGCTTAGCAGCTCTGTTACTGCCCCAATTCTGAAAGAATGAGCTGACAACTTAAAATCACTAAGGCTCAACGTAGAAAACCACTTCTGAAGAACCAAATTAAATTGATCAATGGTAAGTGGAGAACCATCACTATGTAATAAAAAAGAACCCGCAACTGAAGGTCAGATTGATAACCAAGCAACCATATTCTGAACCGGACATATAACAGATCTTGGTAAAGCATGTAAGCAAATCCAAGATCCCCTGCCCAATTGATGAGCCTTCGATCTTCTCAAACAAATTTTAACAGAAGACCCATGTTACATTACCCACAATAAACCAATAAACCCAACCCTGTCTGCTAACTGGCAGCCACTAACTCGCTTATCCTTAATTCAGCGAAAGAAGCCAAAACAAACGCTATTGTAAGGCTGGGTTCACATCTGTGTTGTAAACTCCGGCAGTCTGTTCCGGCGGAGGAACAGGCCGCAGGAGTTCACCTACCACCGTGCACTGCTGAATCCCCATTTACCGTAATGGGACTCGGCGGTAACCCAACCGCTTTCCGGAATATATGCTGACTTTCGCTGGCATTTAAGCAGGCATGTATGCCAGATACAGTGAGCGGATTACAGTGCAGGAGTTTACAACGCAGATATGAACCCGGCCTAAACCAACAAATATCAAATTCATCTAAACAAACACACCTTAAAGTATCCCATAACTGTCTGAGCCAAAATCGTCAGCTATTGTCTACTGCTGGAAAAGATTTCCTATAACCTTTCAACATTTGCTTCACTGGAAAGAAAACAGACAAAGGCTGCACACCCCCAATTTAAGAAAAAATGAAATGCCTGATAATATCCTACTTATAGCTGAATAAAACAATCTCCTTACCATTAAGTCACCAACAAACAAAAACACTGCACATCCGTAATGAAATAATTAACCTTTAAAGAAACACAGAACTAAGTCCATTGCCTTCATGCAGCCAAACAACTGGCCCATGTTCTAGGGGCAAGTGACTTCCAAATATTCTCTATCATTATTCCCAAAGCACGTTCCATAAATGCTCTGGACAAAGGATCCCATTCTGCGCAGCATTAGGAGCATATTCTCTGAATCTGTCCCGCTGGAAAAGAGAAAGAGACTTAGCCAGATGATTCTTCTTACCTTATATACCAAGCCTTTAACCAAATATTAATTTTTAGACAACACAAAACCAAATGACGTAACAACTTAGTAACCAATAAACATTTAGTAGATAACTTATTGTCTGCAAATACAACACCTTTGTGTTGTTACCTCAAGAATGTGCTTATTTTGAAAGAAACTTCCCCAAATCACTATAGCCGGTATAACCGGAAACAATTCTAATAAAACTATCCTCTTAGTAAAAGCTTTAGTCACATAAGAAACCGACCACTGCTCAGCAGACCACTGACCATCCCAATACGCCCCATAGCCAAAATTGCCAGAAACATCAGTAAATAAACGCAAAGAAACGCTAGCTTGAAAATCCTTCTGCCAACAACCATGGCCATTAACAGAACTTAAATTGCAACCACACAAAAATTCCAACCACACACCTAAATGATCCTTCAAAGGCCTCGTCAACCAAATATGGGCATAAGGGAACTTCAAACCTGCCATACAAAAATACAAACGTCTGGAAAAAAATTCTACCCATTGGAATACCATGGGTGGCAAAATTGAACAAACCCAATAAAGACTGCCTATCTTTAAGTGTTGTCTTCTTTTTAGCCAATACCATACAATTAGAATCAATAATAATATTCTAAAAAATTCTTAAGAATGACACGGCCTCTCAAACAACTCCAAATCAGCATAGCCTACGAAAAGAAAATCATCAAGATAATGTAACACACCCCCATCCCCAAGTTCACATTCAACTACCCACTGAATAAAACTAGAAAACGTTTCAAAATAAAAAACAAAACAAAAAACAGGAAAATGAAAACCCCATAGGCAAACACGTGTCATAAACATATTCACCCTCAAATTGAAATCCCAATGAATTATAACCTTGGGGGTGCACTGACAACAGCCTGAGGGCCGATTGAACAACAGCTTTAGCTAATAAAGCCCTATGTCCAAACTGACTCAACAGCTTGATCAAAAGACAAATACAGTACAGAGGCAGAGGCATTTATCATATTTAGATAAATTGTGGTTGAATGATAAATGATGAATTAAACGAAAAGAACCAACATCCTTCTTAGGCATAATGTATTATGGCATGTCCTGTGGCTATTAGCGATGAGCGAAGCGGGCTTCGGATGTTACATCTGAAGTCGCTTCTTGCATAACTTCGGATTAATACGGAGATCCGTCTCCGTACAGTATTAGAATGTATGGGCTCTGATGAGCCGAAGTTAGTTATTCGCGAAGTCGCGCATGACTTCGTTGAATAACTTCAGTAGTTGATTTTTAAAGCGGAAAACCACTTTAAAACTTGAAACTGAACTTGGCTTTGAACTGAGCGACTTTGCAAACAACTAATATCGTCTCATCGCTGCCCATACATTCTACTATTGTATGGAGCCGGATCTCTGTACAGCAGGGGTGGCCAACCTGTGGCTCTTTAGCCATATGTGGCTCTTTGCTTCTTCAAGTGCGGCTCTTGCTGTGGAGCTGGGAAGCAGTCAGGCTGGCTCACTCTCCACCCCATGCTCAGATCTCTTTTCCTGATCGGGCACCATTGCTACTTTGCAGCTCTAGCTCACTCTCCACTACGTCCTGATGCACACAGTGTGAGAACTTAGTACTTGAAGACATGCACTATGACCTGATTCTGGGCTCATCAGGTCATAGTGGAGAGCGTGTCAGACCTGCAAAGTAGCAGCTACCCGAACAGGAGACCAGTGCCTGATCAGGAGAGGGAAGAGATTTTTTTAAATTATAGAACTGAGCATGGGGTTCTGATCTGAGCATGGGGAGGGGTCCTGATCTGGGCAATGGAGGTCTGATCTGAGCATGGGGGTCCTGATCTGAGCAATGGGGGTTTGATCTGAGCATGGGGGTCACATTTGAGCATGGGGGAGTCTTGTGTAAGCATGGGTTGGTCAGGTCTGAGCATGGGGGGGGGGGGCAGATCTGAGAATGGGGGGATCTGAGCACTGAGGGTCTGACACTGGGAGTCTGATTTGTGTTGTCTGATACGAGCATTTGGGGTCTGATTTGGAGGTCTGATGAGGTTTGGGGATCTTATTTTAGGTCAGATGAGAATTAGGGATCCGATTTAGGAGTCTGATCTGAGGTCTGGTGAAAAAAATATATATTTTTTTTATCTGCTAATGAAAAATAAGATTTTTTTTTTATCAGACCTCAGATCAGATGAAAAATCTTTTTTTTTCTCTTATTTTTCTTTGTTACAACCTAGGTGCATCTTGTAGGGCGAAAAATACGGTGACTGTGTAAATGTATAGCTTGTGGCTCCTGGTAATCATCTTTTTTTTTTTTTGGCTCACTGTGTCTGTAGGGTTGGCCACCGTTGCCGTGCAGTATTAATCCAAAGGTATGTAACATATGAAGCTCACTTCGCTCATCTCTAGTAAATATGTCTGATATGGAAACAACCCTGCAAGAGGTAGGGATGAGCTTAATTTGTGTCAGAAAAATGACTGTAGTCATGTCATTATATCTGTCACATAAGTCACATGCTAAACATAGGTCTTAATGCCTGATGGTGATTCCGTCAAAACAAGTGTAAAGTGCAGTCTGTTACCTGAGTAATAATCATAGCCAAACACAATCTAACTAAACAAGCATCACACACACAGTTTTACCTCCTATAGTGCACAGAGAAAAGGTAAGTGAAGCGCTGTATTAAAGGGATTACCTGAGACCCAAACAGTCCTCGCAGATGTAGCACACCTACACTGGTGATGATACTCACCTGGTCCCAGCTGCTTGATTCGGTCAGTGTGGCTCCTGGACTGGCACTTCTGCTCCTTTTTGTGCCAGCACCAACATCCATCAATAGGGGGACATGTGACTGCTGCAGCCAATCACAGGCCACGGCAGTGACCTGCTCCCCTTACGTCACGTGTAACGTCACATGTGATGTAAGGGGAGCAGGTGACTGCTGCGGTCTGTGATTGGCTACAGCGGTCACGTGTCCCCCCGATAACAGATGTTGATGCTGGCGCAGAAGGGAGCAGAAGTGTTGATATGGGAGCCACACTGACCTAATCCAGTGGCGGGGATCAGGTGAGTATCATCACCAGTGCGGGTGTGCTACGTCTGGGAGATCTGTTTGGGTCTCTATAACCCCTTTAATGACTTTTGCTAAAGCTAATTGGCAAAAGGTGTTTCAGTTCAGGAGATAAGATTTGAAGTTTGGGGGATTCTCAGTTGCTTTGCCCATTAAATAAAGGCACACAAAACCTGGTTACTGACAAATCTTTTCTCAAGAAAGAATTGTTAATGTGAATCATGTCTTCATGCAAATAACTTTCAGAACACCATTCAGAAGACCTCAGAA
Organism: Bufotes viridis; assembly: GCA_033119425.1. Classification (NCBI taxonomy): domain Eukaryota; kingdom Metazoa; phylum Chordata; class Amphibia; order Anura; family Bufonidae; genus Bufotes; species Bufotes viridis. The sequence goes on along the minus strand of CM065591.1, from coordinate 412,428,249 downwards.
GATGTCTTATATATAGACACATGAAGCTAGAAAGGGCCTTTGCTAAATAAATTGGTGTGCAGCAATACATGGTTAGACAAATTTTCTACTTCTGAGCGTCCTCCAGCAAAAAGTCTTCTGCTCCCACATTCTCAGCTCAGCTGCTTTGGTTAAACTTCCCCCTGATACGGATCAGAAAGAGGATTAACGATATAGAACAATAGGAGAATTAGTGTTCTCAGTAAATGGGGGAAAGTCCTTACTCACAGAACAGATCCAGATCACGAGTTATGAAAGAGTTTTTGTACTATGCATTTTATGCAGAACTAACCCCACTTCCTCCTCATCCTCTCCCCGTTATCAGCAAAGTGAACAGAGAAATAAGGTGATCATGTACAGTATAATTATAGACACATACCGTCTCGTCTATTTCCTCAATGAAAGGAACAATGTAAATGAAGTACAATATCCATAAATGTACAGCTTATAAAAAGAGCTTCTAATGCAATTTACACAAACGTATGTATGTGTTTCTGGATATTTTTGAATATGTGAGGTCATGGGGGTAGATATGGTTCTCCACTGTCTGTTAGTGTTCGCACTGAAGAACACCACAGTTGGTAACCATCCTGAAATGACTGGGAGCAATGTTACTTTATACTTAGGGGGAAAAGGCTAAAAAAAAAAAAACTGTAAAACTATTTATAATTGGTATTACCGTGTTTGTTACCTAGGGGCAACCTCTGCGACTGCACATGGTTCATCACGCCTGACTCCAAAAGGAGACGCCAAACGGTCCCCTTTGCAGGGCATCAGGTCACCGGGTTAAATTACAGTGCCTAGATTTCGGGCGCCTCTGCACTCAAATGTATCTGCGGCCTGATAATTGAGCAGTATATTTAGGGCGAGCTATGTAGATAAGATACAAGGTGGAGAAGGACCTGGGTGACATCATCATCTTAATGTGACCAGTGCAGGAAGAGACAGCTCAGCAGTGCAGAAGGACCTGTGTGGAGGAGAAGTTAGTGGCTTCTATTCCATTATAAGTTGTCAACTACTAGGAGTTGTAGTTTTTTCCTCATATTCACTCTCTGTAATGCCCTCTGATAGCCCATAATAACATCCTAGAAATGCTGCGAGTTATAGTTCCCTCCTATTATATCCCTCTCCATGTCATCTCTATTAATACCCCATACAGGGTTGCCAACCAGAATTTTTCTTTTTTCTGAACAACTTATGCCAAAATTACGGACAGCCAACATTTTTTACGGACTAATTGAAAAACCATAATGAATGATAAAGATGATAAGTAATACAGGTCTATAGCTCAATATACTGATAGGAACTCATTACCAGCATTTACTGTGAACTGTAAAATGATGAAAATTACCACCAAATTAATCTAGTCAAGTACCACCAGCCTAAAAAAAAAAAAAAATCACAGACACTTCTACTTCATATATGTTAAAACGTGGGACAAATATGTGACATGAAAACAGCCTAAAAGAATAAGGCCTAATTCACACGTCCGCAATCTATGTCCGCACCCGTTCTGTAAATTTGCGGAACAGGTGCGGACCCATTCATTTTGAATGGGGACGTGATGGATGCGGAGAGCACACACTGGTCTCTCCGCATCCGCATTTGCGGAGTGCGCCGCCGATCTTTCGGATGGCGGCTCCGCAAAAATATAGAGCATGTCCTATTCTTGCCCGCAATTGCGTACAAGTATAGGCATCTCTATAGGGCTGGTGGCAAGGCAAAACACTACGGACGTGTGAATCAGGCCTAAAAGTGTTTTTCTTGCCCATAGCCACAAATCACAGCACAGCTATAATTTCTTCTAGAACTCTTGAAAAATTAAAGGTGTCCTGTGATTGTTTGCTATGGGGATTAACCTCTTGCTGCCACGCTAACGCCGATGGGCGTCAGCGCGGCGGCTCTCTCAGGTCTCAGTCACGCCTATCGGCGTCATCTCGTGAGACCTGAGATTTCACATGAACGCGCGCGCGTCGTGCGCGCGCGTTCATGTGATCGGAGCCGGGACAACTGAAACTACAGCCTGCCAGCGCTGATCATGCGCTGGCAGGCTGTAGATGCGAAAAAACCGCATTTAAATCGCATATCAGACGCTGTTTTTAAACAGCGTCTGATATGCCTTCTGTCTGCTCGTCTGGTGGTCCCTTTGTTTGGGACCACCAGAGGAAACTATAGAAAAAGTGCACCAATCACTACACACACACACCCCCCACCCCCATCACTGATTAACCCCTGATCACCCATGTCACCCCCCTGATCACCCCCTGTCACCCCCTTGTCACTAATCACCCCCTACAGGCTCATTCAGACGTCCGTATGTGTTTTGCGGATCCATGGATATGCGGATCCATGGATCTGCGGATCCATGGATTTACAGATCCGCAAAATACGGACACCGGCAATGCGCTTTCCGCATTTTGCAGATCCAGCACAGAACTATATAGAAAATGCTTTTTCTTGTCCGCAATTGCGGACAAGAATAGGACATGTTCTATATTTTTGCGGAACGGAAGTGCAGACCGGAGCGCGGATCCGTAATTCCGGATCCGAGTGGGACAAAGTCTGTCCCCATAGAAATGAATGGGTCCGCAATTCCGTTCCGCAAACAGAATTTCGGACGTGTGAATGGGGCATAAGGGTCCCTTATCACCGCCAGTTAGTTAGCTACTTGTTGGGTAGTTAGCGCCCACCGCACCGCAGTCACTGATTTTGGCAGAGATTTTTTCATCCACATTGATCGATGCGAATGAAAAAATCTGTGCCGTTCATTTTTATTTTTTTCAGCGCAGAGGCTGAACGGCTGAACTAATGCTGGCCATACGTGTAATGATTATGGAGACCCTCAAATGCCAGGGCAGTACAAAAACCTCACATGTGACCCCATTTTAGAAAGAAGACACCCCAAGGTATTCCGTGAGGGGTATGGGGAGTTCATGTAAAATTGTATTTTTGTCACAAGTTAGTGGAATATGAGACTTTGTAAAAAAAAAAAATATATATATATATCAATTTCCGCTAACTTGTGTCAAATTTTTTTTTTATGTGAACTCGCCATGCCCCTCACAGAATACCTTGGGGTGTCTTCTTTCCACAATGGGGTCACTTGTGGGGTATTTATACTGCCCTGGCATTTTAGGGGTCCTAAAGCGTGAGAATCCAAATACGTAAAAATGCCCTGTGAAATCCTAAAGGTACTCATTGGTTTTAGGGCCCCTTTGCGCATCTTGGCTGCAAAAAGTGTCACACATGTGGTATCGCCGTACTCAGGAGAAGTAGGGCAATGTGTTTTGGGGTGTATTTTTACATATACCCATACTTTGTGTGAGAAATATCACTGTAAACGACAACTTTTTAAATTTTTTATACAAAGTTGTCAATTTACAGAGATATTTCTCTCACCTAACATGGGTATATGTAAAATACACCCTAAACACATTGCCCTACTTCTCCTGAGTACGGCGATACCACATGAGTGACACTTTTGCAGCCTGGTGCGCAAAGGGGCCCAAATTCCAACGAGTACCTTTAGCTTTTACATGGCTGCTCACAATTTAGCCCCGCCCAAAATGCCAGAACAGTACAAACACCCCACAAATGACCCCATTTTGGAAGAAGACACCCCAAGGTATTCGCTGAGGGGTGTGGTGAGTCCATGAAAATTGAACTTTTTGTCAAAAGTTAGCGGAAAGGGAGACTTTGTGAGAAAAACAATACAAAATCAATTTCCGGTAACTTGTGCCAAAAAAAAATCTTCTGTGAACTCGCCATGCCCCTCATGGAATACCTTGGGGTGTCTTCTTTCCAAAATGGGGTCACATGTGGGGTATTTCTACTTACCTGGCATTTTAGGGGCCCTAAAGCGTGAGAAGAAAAATGCGTAAAAATGCCCTCCTAAAAGGTACTCATTGGTTTTAGGGCCCCTTTGCGCATCTTGGCTGCAAAAAAGTGTCACTCATGTGGTATCGCCGTACTCAATAGAAGTAGGGCAATGTGTTTTGGGATGTATTTTTACATATACCCATGCTGGGTGAGAGAAATATCTCTGTAAATTGACAACTTTGAATAATTTTTTTTTAAAAGTTGTCATTTACAGAGATATTTCTCACACAAAGTATGGGTATATATAAAAATACACCCCAAAACACGTTGCCCTACTTCTCCTGAGTACTGAAGATACCACATGTGTGACACTTTTTGCAGCCTGGATGCGCAAAGGGCCCTAAAACCAATGAGTACCTTTAGATTTCACAGGCCATTTTTTCGAATTTGGATTCTCACGCTTTAGGAGGCCCCTAAAATGCCAGGTCAGTATAAATACCCCACATGTGACCCCATTTTGGAAAGAAGACACCCCAAGGTATTCCGTGAGGGTCATGGCGAGTTCACAGAAAGTTTTTTTTTGGCACAAGTTAGCGGAAATTGATATTTTTATTTTTTTAATTTTTTTACAAAGTCTCATATTCCACTAACTTGTGACAAAAATAAAATTTTACATGAACTCACCATACCCCTCACAGAATACCTTGGGGTGTCTTCTTCCAAAATGGGGTCACTTGTGGGGTATTTATACTGCCCTGGCATTTTAGGGGTCTCTAAAGCCTGAGAAGAAGTCTGGAATCCAAATGCGTAAAAATGTCCAGTGAAATCCTAAAGGTACTCATTGGTTTTAGGGCCCTTTGTGCACCCAGGCTGCAAAAAGTGTCACTCATGTGGTATCGCCGTACTCAGGAGAAGTAGGGCAATGAGTTTTGGGGTGTATTTTTATATATACCCATGCTGGAGTGTGAGAAATATCTCTGTAAACGACAACTTTTTAAATTTTTTATACAAAGTTGACAATTTACAGAGATATTTCTCTCACCCAGCATGGGTATATGTAAAATACACCCCAAAACATATTGCCCTACTTCTCCTGAGTACGGCAATACCACGTGTGTGACACTTTTTGCTGCCTGGGTGCGCAAAGGTGCCCAAATTCCAACGAGTACCTTTGGGTTTTACAGGGCTGCTCACAATTTAGCCCGCCCAAAATGCCAGAACAGTAAACACACCCCACAAATGACCCCATTTCGGAAAGTAGACACCCCAAGGTATTCACTGAGGGGCATAGTGAGTCCGTCTGAGATTTTATATTTTTTGCCAGAAGTTAGCAGAAATGGAAACTTTATTATTATTTTTTTCCTCAGAAAGTGTCATTTTCCGCTAACTTGTGAAAAAAATGAAATGATACATGAACTCACCATGCCCCTCCGTGAATACTTTGGGGTGTCTTCTATCTAAAATGGTGTCATTTGGGGGGTATTTATACTATCCTGGCATTCTAGCACCTGAAGAAACATGACAGGTGCTCAGAAAGTCAGAGCTGCTTCAAAATGCCGAAATTCAATTTTTTGCACCATAGTTTGTAAACGCTATAACTTTTACCCAAACCAATAAATATACACTTATTGGATATTTTTTTATCAAAGACATGTAGAACAATAAATTTTGTGAAAAATGTATATAGAAATGTAGTTTTAAAAAAAAAAATTTACAACAGAAAGTGAAAAATGTCATTTTTTTGCAAAAATGTCGTTACATTTTTATTAATAGCAAAAAAAGTTAAAATGTCAGCAAGAATGAAATACCACCAAATGAAAGCTCTATTAGTGAGAAGAAAAGGAGGTAAAATTCATTTGGGTGGTAAGTTGTATGACCGAGCAATAAACGGTGAAAGTAGTGTAGTGCGGATTTGTAAAAAAGGGCCTGGTCACTAGGGGGGTATAAACCTGTGGTCTTCAAGTGGTTAAAGGCAGTTTTTTGTTTATTTTTCATCAATCTTCCTATTGTGTCAATGCATCTTATAAAATCGACCAAAAGTGACAAATGTCAATGGGGCAGATTTGCTAATGAAAATTTGCACCAAAAAACTGCAGTGAATGCTTTGCCTCACATTTACTAACCTTTTTAAACACATTTCTACACTTTTTACACCTTCTCCGACAAAGGGCCATAAAAGGTCACTAGAAAGGAACGTGGCTTTGCGAGAAAGTGAAGGTGGCCTAAATGTGCCATGCCAAAATTTTGGTGTGTTTTTGGAGTAATTCTACACCAACTTATATGTGGTGTAAACTTACACTAGACAGTTTTTGGAGCTCGGACAGAATTTTTGGCACATGGACAATATTCTAGCATAAATCTAGTGCAGGACTTAAGACACTCCAAATTTACAAAGGTCATGCACCAGAATAGCTTAAATTTGTTCTTACCTGTAATTTTGCTTTCCTTGAGTCCATAGGCAGCACAGAATGGGATATTCTGTCCCCAGTCTCCATACTAGGACCAGCTCACCTAGAATACTAAACAACAAGAAATAGCATATTAAATTAGCATAATTAATTCACCTTTAAAAAATCTCCTTGTCCCTGACAACACGCGTCTAATAAATAGAGACTATGAAGGTAAAAGGTGTGGACCATGAAGCTGCTGTGCAAATATCCTGCAAAGACACTTGTGCCCTTTCAGCCCAAGAGGTGGAGGCTGCACAAGTGGAATGGGCCCGTACTGGAAAAGGAGGTGATAATCAATCAGCTGAATAGGCATCAGTAATAGTGTCTTTTACCCACTTGGCCAGGATTCCTTTACTCGCTTTTAGGCCTCTTCTAGGGCCAGCAAAAAGAATGAATAAGTTTTATGTTTTTTTAAAGTCCTTGGTTCTATTCAAGTAAATTTCAATGGCCCTCTTGACATCTAAAGAATGCAACTTGTTTTTGTTCGTCCTGAGGGTTATAAAAAAAGGTTGGTAGAAATGACTTCTTATTCACATTCTGCATGGAGGGAACCTTAGGGCGAAAAGTAGGTATTGTACGCAAGACGATACCATCAGGCAAAACTCTCAAAAAGGATATCTTGAGGATAACGCTTGTACTTCTCCTAGTCTCCTTGCTGACATGATTGTCACTAATAAGAGAACTTTCCGTGATAATCACTTGAAGTCCCCCTCCTCTACAGGCTCAAAAGAAGAATGAACAAAACTCTTCAAGACTAACCCTAAGTCCCAAGCAGGTAAAGGCTGTTTAATATCAGGTTTTATTCTCTTGATGGCTTTAAAAAACCTCGTTAACAAGGGGTGATTGAAAAATGTAACATCCGTCATTGCATTGATTGCAGACACATGCATTTTTAAGGTATTTGTTTTCAGACCTTTTTGGACCCCTTGTTGCAGGAACACAAGGACAGTTGGCACATCAATAATTGTTCGGGATGTCTCTGCCATCCAACAGGTGAACTTTTTCCACAGACGTGAATAAACTCTATTTGTTGACGGTTTTCTTGCCCGAAGCAATGTATTGATTACTTCAGCTTCTAATCCTTGACCTGTTAATCTTCGCCTCTCAAAATCCATGGTGTAATCTGTTCAGCTAAGGATGGCACATGCCCTTCTGCAGGAGGAGATCTTCAGAAAGGGGCAGTCTCCAGTGATCTACGTTCGACAACCTCCATAGCAACTGGAACCAGACCCATAGAGGCCAAATCGGAGTTAGGATGATTAAGGAGGGTCTGTCTAAAAGGTATTTCCATAACACTCGAAGGATCATTGCCACCAGGGGAAAGATGTATAGGAACTGATGTTTTCAGGATATCGACAGAACATCTACCGCAAATGGATGGGCGCGGCGATCTAGGGAACAGAACTTCTTGATCTTGCGATTGCTCCTTCTGGCCATCAAATCCATCTTTCGAAGACCCAATCTCTGCACAATTAGATGGAAGTACTTGTGGCTCAATTTCCACTCGGCTGGAATAAGTCTCATCCAACTGAGACGATCGGCTATGGTATTCAGAGATCCGGCTATATGCGTAGCTTTCAAGTCGCAAAGCCACCTTTCTGCCCACTGAAGAATTCTCTTGCATTCCTGAAGCAGTATAGGGGACCTGGTTTCCCCCTGCTTGTTCAGATACCATACTGTTGCCAGGTTGTCTAAGCGAATCTGGACTGACTTGTTGATGATCCTCGGTTTGAAATGTAGAAGAGCAAGACAAACTGCCTTGAGTTCCTTGAAATTGGAAGACTTCCATCTGTCTTCCAGCTGCCATGTATCATGGACCCGATGTTGTAGGAGATGTGCTCCTCATCTGATTGCTGAAGCATCCATTGTTATATTCTTCTTGCAGGACAAATTTCTTCCCTCTCAAGAGATTCTCTGATACTACCCGCCACCGGAGATCTGCTCTTGTGGAAACTCGAATAGCCATATGTACATCAAGGTAGCTCTCCCGTTCACTGATATATAATAGGTGCACTATCGTTATGATTCACCCAATCACCTTGCGTTAAAAATAAAAATCCATTTCAAAAGCTAGGCACTCAACATCTGGATAACTCTGAACACACATTTTATTCATAAAAATAACATCATTTGTATCCCTTAAAAATCTAAAATGATATAACTCAAAATAATATACCTTAAAATATAATACAAAGTCGGTTAGGTAGTGAAAAATCACCGTTTGGCAATGTGTCACATCAGTGAAGAGGATGGTTCACCTACTCCCCTGATCCATTGTGACGAAAACCGTTGGAGATGTCTCACCACAGAGGGATTCCAATGCAGTGTACCACAATTTATATATTATCACAATAAGATGTCTTACTGTATATATTATTACAATAAGATGTCTCAATATAGAGCGATTCCAATACAATGTACCACGGTGTATATATTAGAGACGTGATCTATAATCACTCTTGATAACGGTATCTGGTAGCTTGATTCATTTAGTCCCGGTTATGGTAAATCTGACAACGATGTCAATTCATGTTATTTACAAATTGTACATATTTGAGCAGATCTTATTGACATTGTTCCAGATTTATGCATCACTTGATAGCTAAAGTTCTTTCTGAATGATGATCTAAATTAGGTAAGTATATATTCTCACCTTCATATTAGTGTTCCACACAGATGCGCAATGTATCTATTACTCACTGTTCAGGAGCGAAGTGTCGGCTGTGGTGTCCCACGTAAAGCGCGACCTCAATGAATCCTACCTCCGTCTCTCCTGCGTTAATACTTGTGTGGTTCGGAGGTTCTAGTCGGCGTCCCACGTGTTTGGTGGGTAGATGTTAATCGGCCGGCTGATTCCCGTGTTATATAGCAGATTTAGTTAGCGTCCCACGTGCTTAATGAGCGAATGTCGGACAGCCGGCTGACTGCATTGACTACATTCACTCCGTGTGTAAATCAAATATTGGTTGCTAGATTCCTGGAGCGCTCCATTCAGTATAGCTTTAAAAGTTCATATGAGGGTACTTGCACATAGAGGTTCTGCCAACGCGTTTCAGAGCTTTGGACTTGCTCCTTGCACTACCAAGTATCACTCCTAACAGACTTTATATTATATTTTGAGGTATATTATTTTGAGTTATATCATTTTAGATTTTTAAGGGATACAAATGATGTGGTCTTTATGAATAAAATGTGTGTTCAGAGTGATCCCAGATGTTAAATGCCTATCTTTTGAAACCGAATAGCCATATGTCTCTGAAGATGCCCAGGATCTCGGTCCCAAGAACTGAGGATGTCCTGTTGCAGTGAGCCTTTGTCCAAGGGACAGCGTCTATAGATGATGTCAGATGGCCTAGGCATTTCATGACAGTGAGGATGGACACTGAGCGGGCGTTTTTAGGTATGAGATTACCCTGAGAATAGCACTGATTCTCTCCTCTGGAAGAAAGGAGTCTGTAAAGATGAGTCTATGATGAACCCCAGGAATTTTTTCCGGGTCGCAGGGATTACGTCTGATTATGACCAGTTTATTAGGAATCCCAGCTTCCTTAGCAAGTCGATGGTAAGGGACAGATGAGTTTGAAGAAGATGTACTGATGGGGCTAACAGAAGCCAGTCATCCAGGTATGGCACAATTTGGATACTTAGGAGCCTCAAATATGCAACAATAACGATGGTGACCTTGGTGAATACCCTGGGCACTGGAGAGAGCCTGTAAGGCATAGCCCTGAACGTACATGCTGGACCCGACCTTGATGTAGAAAAGCCACATGAAGATATTTCCTTCAGGCCAGATGTATTGGCACATGTAGGTAAGCGTCTGAAAGGTCTAGTGATGCCATGATGTCTCCTTCTTGTAAACATTGACCACTGATCTTATGGTATCCATCTTGAATCTGAATTTCTTCAGATGTCTGTTTATGTACCGGAGATCTATAATTAATCTCCACTTTCTGTCGGTTTTCGGAACTGGAAATACCCGAGAATAAACACCTAGGCCTTTCTGTTCTTGAGGGACAGGTATTAGAGCATCCTTTTCTAGGAATTCCTTTATCAATTGCAACATTCTTGCATCTTCTCTTGCATTCAGAACAAATCTGTCTGGGGAAGAATCTTGAAATTCGAGCCAGTATCCAGTTTCTTATTATTTGAAGCACCCATTTGTCTGAAGTAATGTCGCACCAAGCAAGATAAAAGTTCATGTCTGGTTCCTACTGCTCCTGAATAGCCCCGGCATCAGAACTCACTCTTCGTGGATGGTGCTTCACCTGTATTTTTTCTGTATTTGTCCTGAAAGGAAGACTGGTCTCTACGATCTGTTCATTTTGCTCTTCTTCTATAACCTCCTCTGAAGTTGAAACCGGCACCCCGGTGGCCACGAGATCTGAAAGGAGGTATTTTATGCGTACACCAAGCCTTTCCCTTCTTTATTGTCTTTCAAAATGGTGTCCAATTGTGCTCCAAAGAGACGTCCAGGCTCAAATGGCAAGGCACAGAAATTGCTTTTAGATGCAGAGTCCCCAGACCAGGGCTTCAGCCAGATTGCCCTTCTAGTGGTATTAGCTAATGCCATATTCTTCTGCAGATATCTTTAACACGTCTTGGGGAAAATCGCATAAAAAGTCGGCAGCTAATTTTAATGATGATAACTGCTCATATAGCTGCTCTCTAGAAACACCCTCCTGGATGTTCTCTCCTAGATGAGAGAGCCAGAGTCTTAATGCCCTGGCAACCGGAACGGATGCCATGGCAGCTTTGCTCATAGCAGCAAGATTACTGTAAGACCGTTTCAGGGGAAAGTCCGCTTTACGATCCATGCAATCTTTCAATAGGCATGAAATGTCTCATGAAAAAATGCACGTCTGGAAAGCTTTGCAACAGCTGGGTCTCTTTTAGCCGGTGTATCCCAGGACTCGGATTTTGCCGGATCCATTAGAAATAGAAGAGATTATCTGTATCTTGATTTGAAGTTGTGTCTTTTTCTGACTCCACAATTTTCTTAACCTCCTTGATCAAACATCCAAAATTTTCTTTTTCAAACAAAAAGTTGTCCTCAGAAGTTGGTACATCATCAGATCAGATGAGAGGTCAGAAGATTGAGATGATGATTCAGGAGAATGCAATGGTTTTCTTGAATGTTTTGAGCCGAGCTTGTGTTTTTTTTACCTCAACCAAGAGTAGAATTTTACAGCTTGTTGTTTCAGATCAAAATCTTCATCATCCTCTGACACCGCACAGTCCTTACATACATACGTAGAAGAACCATCTGACATAGGCTAGATGCACAAGATACATCTTTTAGTCCTTTTCTTCCTGCGGTGAGATACGGATAATTCCTGTGCCTCAGGAACCTGGGCTGAACAGACATTACAGACATCCTGCATGAAGTCATCAGATAAAAGCTGCTGGCAACTGACACACATTCTGTGTTTAGTTTTCTGCCTTTTCTTGGTTCCCATTCTGCTTGAGCTGTGACTTGACATCTGCACAAATAAAACATAACCTGAATATATAACAGAACAGAACCCCTGTCCTGAACATGCTTCTGCAGATCCACAATTATACCTTAGAGGGCTTAGGAGGTTGCTGCTCAGGCACACGTTCACCATGTGCAACCTGCAGCCACAATAAATAGCCTGCTAGGAAATGCATCAATAAGCCCATCCCCTTTGGAATCAGCAACAGCAGGAAGGTAAAACATAATGCAGGTAATAATATATGTTAACATCATATGAAGGATGAGAAGAAGAAAAATCATTACCAGATATACTCAGCCAATAAAAAGTAGCGCATAATCGGAGTGCCTAAGCAGGAACCTAGAAGTGATGTCAGCGAAACACACACTAACCGGAAGTGATGTCAGTGGAATGCACACCAAACAGGAAATGCTGTCAGTGGAACGCACACCAAACAGGAAATGCTGCATGTACATCTACAATGAGGAGAAAATAGTACACGCGTGTTGTCAGGGAGGAGGAGATTTTATAAGGGTGAATTAATTATGCTAATTGGATATGCTAATTCTTGTTGTAGCATTCTAGGTGGGCTGGTCCTAGTATGGAGACTGGGGAGAGAATATCCCATTCTGTGCTGCCGTAGAACGATGAGGAAATTTAATTTGTCCAACATTAAGACCATGATTCGTATCCTTAGACAGTGTAAAGTACAGCACTATTAGTAAATCTGCCACAATATGTTTGGCTGCTGTGGCTCTTTATATGTTATATGCTAATCTAGTGAGAACACAGAACTATTGTACATCAAGGGAAGAAATAGAACTGCATCGCACATCCACAATGCTATGCTTTGATCTAATTAAACTCGCTATCTCAGCGTAATATTAAAGTGTACAGCCCCCTATACTGCATGCTATACAAGAGGCATTAGTGTACATTTTGATCAAAAGACATAAGCCCACTCACCGCGCCAAGGAGCAGCACAATGCGGTGACAAAGCGGCGCTTCCCTAGTGTGTGGCGGCAGGTCCCAGGAGTCAAACAGCAACCCAGCAACAGAACTATTGTACGTATGTAATAATAATGCTATTGAAAAGCTTTGTCTGGAAATGAATGACAATTAACAACAATGAATCAAAGACAACTAGACAATGTGTGTGTTCTGTGCACAGGGGATCTGCACCTAGCATGGGCCTCATCATATTGCAGTCTCATTGTATTAAATGATGCAGCCTGCCTCCTGCTGTGATTGTCCCTGTCTTACAAGCAGGAGGCAGGGTAAAGCAGTGTGAAGCTGTATCTCATAGAAATACACTGGCACACAGCACACAAGCAGTGTACAAACAGTATGAATAAGGGGAGTTTTACAGGTAATCACTGTATGGACTCGAAACGTGAACTGATATCCTCAGCAGCACTCTATTAATACAGTAGAAAAAGAGGGTGGAGCTGGTTGGGGAGGGTAGGTACCGTATCTGAGAGATGCGAGAAGGGGGTTGATTGCGCTGATGTAATCCTGTAGTGTACAGGAAGTCAGCCGCACAGGAGAGACTGACCTCCTGTCTACACAGGAAAGCGAGCTCTGGACTGGTAGTCAGACTGATCTGCCAATAAGGGCTCATGCACACAAACGTATTTTCTTTTCGTTCCTTTTTTTGCGGACCGTATGCGGAACCATTCACGTCAATGAGTCCGTAAAAAAAACTAAAATGAATCCGTGTGCATTCCATTTCCATATGTCCACTTGTCTGTTCTGCAAAATAGATAGAACATGTCCTATTCTTATCCGTTTTGCGGAGAATGGATCTGCACAAAAATGGATGCCATACGGATGTCACACGGACTTCCTCTGTATTTAAAAAAATATTGAAACTTTTCCTTTTTATCAATTTGTTTCTAATTGCTACAAAAGATTTAAAGACAAAACCTTTCTAAAACTATTTCCGTATGTATTGTGTACTGTACTTGTGTATTTCATCTACTAGCTGGGCTCACCGCAAGACTTCAAATGACTGGAGCACATTTTTTTGATGTGGAGCCTATGCTGGTTCTGGCAAACTGCCAGAACAGATGTTGTACAGTGCCAAAACATTAGAAACTCCTTCAAAGTGACCTTTTTATGTTGACCCATTCATCTTGGGGGAATTTGGACATTTTAAGCTTTGGCTTTTTTTAAATGTTATAAATGAAAAAATATGCATGCTTTTTTATATTTTACTTTAAAAAGCTATATTATTGTAGCTAAAATGAATACTTATACGTTTTAATTTTTTTATAACAGAAAAAGGAAAGAAATGTGTGTATGTTTATATATTTTACACACAAAATCTGCTATACTATTGCTAAAACTAATAAATATATATTTTTTATGACAGTAAAAGGGAAAAGTGTTTATTTGTGTGTACTATTGCTAAAACTAATAACTATATCTATAACTTTTCTATTTTTTATTTTACTTGTTACTTATTTATTTATTTATTTATTTTTATGAACAAAAAAAAGTGAATTAACCCCTTTCTGCCATACACAGACAGCAAGGATCACAGCTAACTTTGCAACCAGCAGGAGTCGCGCTCCCACTGTCAGAGGGATCTGATGCCTGGAGACCACTTTGGCTGGTCTCCAGGATCTTTACTGTGACTGCAGCTGTTTAATGACAGCGCAGTCACAGTGATCTGCAGTGGCACACGGCACCAACAGATCATAAAGTAATCCGCTTTTATACTGCAGGTAACAGTTAACAGCTTACCGCCCCAATGTATAAAGTCGTGCGGTGGTAAGCAAGTGGTTAAAGTGAAGATGAAAGTTTTTCGTTAACCAAGACAAGGATGAACTGTGTAAATACTAGCAACATCATGTATGTTTATTACAGCAAAAACATGGTGCCAGGGTAGATGCCAACAAGCTATTTTGTTTTAGATACAGGGCTAGGGACTAGGCTTGGACAGGGGAACAGGTGAATTCCCCGGTGGGCTCCTGAACAAGGTGGGCCCTTAGACCCCATCCCTTGCACAAGTGGTGCATGGCACAGTAGACTAACAGCACTACAAACAGATACCAGCCTATGCTTGTATAAAAATTGGGTATATTATTTAACAAATTACTTAGTTTATCACTATACACACATTGGGTGGTGGAGAACCTGTATCCTCTTTCCTCAGGAACCTGTCCTCTCAACTGCACTACACGGACCCCTATAATCCATCATCTTGTAGTGTCTTGCTACTGCTGCCGCTGTGTGAGCATATTTTTACATGTAGGTTTACAGTGGGCCCCAAAAATGAACTTTACTGGTGGGCCCTAGACACCTCAGTCCAACACTGCTAGGGTCTAGTAACTGAATATTTACCCAAATTGAAGGAAAACCCAGCTATAAACTGTAACATATAGTCAGAAACATTTCTCTTTGCTGGATCTCTGGAATGTCCACTCCAGACTCTCCAGAGGCTCTTCATATCACATTTAGGTTGCATCAGATGACTGCATTGCCTGGAGTCACTTTTAACACTTTCTTTAAGAAGTCTCAGTGTGGTATAATAAAAAATATTTTCTACGCCAGCCAAGAACATTATCAAAGAGGTCAGAGAGAGGCTTATGCAACATGTGATAAGCTTATAAAAACATGAATAGTCCAGAGTTGGAGTAGTGGGGCTGAACAATAGAGTCTTTGAAGCTAAGAAACCTTTTCAGAAAGCTCCAGTTCCAACCAGTATACAGATATAATGGAAGTAAAGCTGTAGGTGAGCACAGAGCACACGCCAAGAGCCGAATTCAGACAACTATTACTCCGTTCTTAGTAATGAAGTCTGGTCCTGAAAACATAAAGTAGGGAGTAGGGAAACGGTTTTGATTCTGTTCTTAGAAATAAGTATACAGCTCATGTATGCAGACATATAAGGTTGGGTTGTCTATAGCAGCTAATCTGTGGATCTCCTGTCTTTAGAAAATGAGCCCCTTTGTGTACAGATATTGTTATATTTATTTACACTTTAGTTTCAATAATTTTATTGATTTTAAACATAAGAATCAGTTACATGTGAAAATTGTTAACTGCGGACGCAGCCGCCATAGTTAGATTAAAACTAACAAACACACCATATGGTCATGTTCAGAATTTTTCTGATTTACAATGTATATTTCGTACAAGTAAGATTAGCGGAGACCAGGACACCCGCATGGATGCTGCCTACCTGGCGTCCTAACAAATTGATGCTCATTGCCGTAGTATCACGACATTTTAAGCACCTATAGATCTTACCACATTGTATCTATAATAGGTATCCAGATACGTGTAGTCGCATTTAAATAATGTTAAATTATGATCTATCCAGAAAGTCCAGTATCCTGGTGTGTGACAAAGAAAAGAAAAAACAAAAACAAAAAAAAAAGAAACACAAATTTAAAACCATAACCACATCATCAGTCAGCTGAGTGAGGACATCAAGAGGAATCCACAGCAATCGTGAAGCTTTTAGATCGAGGACCAAGGGACAACAACTTCTTTTTTATTTTACACTTGTGAGCGAAAATTACTAAGTGACCATGAGTGCCAGACCCCTTCAAGATATTTTGAAGATAGCACAGACGGAGTCATTGCTTTTTCATAACTCCAAGTTGTGTTGACCGAGGCGAGCACTTCATCTAGAGGTGGCGCCTGTAGCTCTTTCCAATGTCTAGTTATCACAAGTTTGGTAATTACTAATATTTTGCAAGCTAAAATCCTATGGTAAAAAGGAAGCATTTCCAAATTTAAATACAATAATGCTATGTGTTCACATTTCGAGATTGTGCACCCCATAACAGAGGACAAGGTGAGGTTTTTAAAAAACAAAGGTGGGAATCTATCATACTATAGGCATATCTCATAACCTTTTGTTTACATTTATAGATTGATATTGTTTGTGTATTTCCCGCCCGTATACCCTCAGGATGTGCAGCAAGGAAATGTCGTATCTGTAGGTATTTGAAGAAATCTGTTCTAGGGATTGTGTAGTGTGTAACCAGTTGCTCAAAGGATTTCAGTGATCCTAAGTCATATAGTTGTGACACATATAGAATCCCCCGTTCTTCCCAGTTAAAAAGGTCCAAGTCACCAATGTGTAGGGTCAAATATTGTATAGGTATGAAATCCCAAGTGGAAACATCATCCCCCGGTGTTTTTTAGTGGAACTCTTTACAGCAGTGCAAAGTAGCCTTTGTCAATGGAGAAAGTCTAGTGTTAGTGGAAAAGGCCCCATTTACATCATAAGTGAGAGCAAGCACTGTAGACGGGAAAGCCAGGCTATTCTCAATATGAACCCAATTCCTATCCGTTTCTTTTTTCCACATTGTAATCATTTCGACTTGCGTCGCTATGTAGTACGCTTTAATGTCTGGTACTCCCAGTCCCCCATGTAATTTGTGTTTAGTTAATAAATGGAATGCAATCCTGGGTTTATGGTTATCCCAGATAAATCTGGATAGGTAATTCTGGACATCAATAAAAAATTTATTTGGCACTTTGACGGGTACTGTTCGAAATAGATCTAACAGTTTGGGCAGTAATAGCATATTAAAAGTTGCAATACGACCCGTCCAAGATATCTCGTATTTAGACAGTTTAGTCGTCTCTTCTTTGATATGTGCCAACATGGTCAAGTAGTTATATTTATACAAGTTCGTAAAAGCAGAGAGAATATATGCGCCAAGGTAACCTATCTTGTCAGGTTGCCAATCTAGATTTAATCTATGTTTGAGCTTCTTAGTTAAGGACAGTGAAAGGCTTATCGGCATAGCTTGTGATTTTGATGTATTAAGTTTATATAAGGATATATGTCCAAACTGTTGTATCCATCTTAGTGCTGCAGCTAATGACAATTCAGGATCTGATAACGTCAGTATGACGTCATCGGCATATAAAGATATAGTATGGGTGCGGTCCCTAATGTGAATACCTTTTACTTCCGGATCATCTCGCAAAGCCGTTGCCAATGGCTCCATACATAAAACAAATGTTATCGGTGAAAGTGGGCATCCCTGTCGGGTACCGTTCGTTATGTTAAACTTCTCCGACAGGGTCCCATTGGTCAACACTCTAGCAGAGGGCGCTGAATACAAAGCTTTAACTGCCTGCAATATCCCATCTTTGAACCCAAATTGATTTAGTACCGAGAAGGCATACGACCAGCCAATGCAGTCAAACGCCTTCTCGGCATCTAGGGATACTAGCAATGATGGAATCTTAGAAGACGTGACATAATGTAATATGTTCAACACTCTTCTCGTGTTGTCAGGTCATTCCAAACTGCACCATCTTCAAAGTGCAACATTCTAAGTGCTGAGACTGAATTATACCAGAATTTAATATTATGGATATGGAATCCACCTTGTCATCACTGCCTACTGACCATCACCCAATTCTCTCCTCTCCAGGTATGTCTACTCTGAAGCTAACTGCTACATCCAGCTTTCCCAGAGTCTGATATCGTCCACACCCCTCCTGTTTCCTTCACATTGCTTGGTATGTCTACTCTGAAGCTAACTGCTACATCCAGCTTTCCCAGAGTCTGATATCGTCCACACCCCTCCTGTTTCCTTCACATTGCTTGGTATGTCTACTCTGAAGCTAACTGCTACATCCAGCTTTCCCAGAGTCTGATATCGTCCACACCCCTCCTGTTTCCTTCACATTGCTTGGTATGTCTACTCTGAAGCTAACTGCTACATCCAGCTTTCCCAGAGTCTGATATCGTCCACACCCCTCCTGTTTCCTTCACATTGCTTGGTATGTCTACTCTGAAGCTAACTGCTACATCCAGCTTTCCCAGAGTCTGATATCGTCCACACCCCTCCTGTTTCCTTCACATTGCTTGGTATGTCTACTCTGAAGCATTAATGTCTCTTTCCCTGCTGGATTTATTGAGTATTTGTTTACATTGACTATTTCTGTATCTGGTCCTCCCTTGATTAGGCCATAAGTAGCCCCCTCCCCTCTTGTTCACACCTGATTGAACACTGAGTGGTATAAATCTAAGTTCTTAGGTCATTCCAGACCTTGGTCATTCCAAAATGCACCATCTTCAAAGTGCAACATTCTAAGTGCTGAGACTGAATTATACCAGAATTTGACCAGAAGGGACCCAAAGGTAACTACAAAAAAGTTATTGTAAACAATGTTTCACTTTTTCATCTTACTCTTCCCACTTTTCCTAAACCTCCTAAAACACCCCCACATCCATCCTCCCAGCAAGGAACTATTCATTTCTCCCTCCATCTTACCTTCTCATCTGACTTCCTTCCCAAAACACTTCCTTCCCAAACACACACAGATACCCCCTGCCCTTTCTTTTTCTCACCTACTGACACTTTCTCTGCTTCTCCTTATTGCTGGTGATATCTCACCAAATCCAGGCCCCCCTCAGCAAATCCCCACTATCACCTCTACCTCCTACTACAAATCTCATTCCACAAATTTCTGCAACCCCTTAAACCTAATAACCATTCCTCTGACCCCTGCTCCCTTGGTTCTCTTGATGGAGCATTATGGAACGCTCGCTCTGTCTGTAACAAACTCTCCTACATTCATGATCTCTTTATCTCTCAAAAACTTTCCTTTCTGGGTCTCACAGAAACATGGCTGACACCCTCCGACACCTCCTCCCCTGCTGCACTCTCGTATAGTGGATTTCATTTCACTCACACCCCCCGCCCTGGCAGCAAACATGGTGGAGGAGTTGGTCTTCTCCTATCAGATACCTGCTCCTACAGCCCAACTCCACTGCCGCTGTCAGGACTCGAACCCATGGCCAGTCATGTCCCAGACGGTAGCTCTACCCACTAGGCTACCGTCTCTCCTTGGACTATTCTCTAGCTAACTTCTACAGCCGCCCTCCATTGCACCCACTTCATTTGAAGTACACTCTGTTCGCATCTACTCTCCCTCCAACCTCCAAGTAGCTGTTATTTACCGCCCCCCAGGCCCAGCCACCATCTTTCTTGACCACTTTAACACCTGGCTCCTACACTTTCTTTCTGCTGACATCCCCACTATCATCATGGGTGACTTCAACATCCCCATTGACACCTGCCACTCAGCCGCCTCTAAACTCCTATCGCTCTCTTCCTCCTTCGGCCTCTCACAGTGGTCTTCCGCTCCCACACACAGAGATGGTCACACTCTGGATCTTATCTTTACCCGCCTCTGCTCCATATCTAACCTTTCTAATTCGCCTCTCCCCCTATCCGACCACAACCTACTCACCTTCTCTTCACTGGTCTCTTCTGCTGCTCCCTCGGTCCACACACTAACACATCCCCGCAGGAACCTTAAACATCTTGACTTTCGCTTGCTCTCCGACTCTCTTCTGCCACTCTCTTCAATTTTTTCCTTCCAAGACCCAGATACTGCCACCACCCTATATAACACCACAATAAGTGCAACTCTGGACACTATTGCCCCACTTACACACAACAAAACCAGAAAAATCAACAGACAACCCTGGCATACCGACCTGACCAAAAATCTCAGACAAGCTTCCAGGGCTGCAGAGCGGCGATGGAAGAAATCCCATTCTAAAGATGAATTCACCGCATACAAGCAATCCCTCCTCATTTTCAAATCCTCACTTGCTGATGCAAAACAGGCCTACTTCTCATCTCTCATATCTTCCCTATCCCACAACCCAAAACAACTTTTTAACACTTTTAATTCTCTTCTCCGTCCACCAGCGCCCCCACCCTCTCCTCTCATCTCAGCTGAGGATTTTGCCACATTCTTCAAACAAAAGATCAGAGAAAGCTTCAACACACAGTCTCCACAGACCCTCCACACAGCTGATCTGTCCTCTTCTCCCAAAACCAGCTTCTCCGCTATTACAGAAGAAAAACTCTCCACTCTACTCTCCAAATCCCATCTCACCACCTGTGCTCTTGACCCAATCCCATCCCACCTCATCCCTAACCTCACCACAGTGTTTATCCCAGCCCTAACTCATCTCTTCAACCTATCACTAACCTCTGGTCTCTTCCTCTCTGCTTTTAAACATGCTACAATTACACCCATCCTCAAAAAGCCATCACTTGACCCATCTTCTTTGTCCAGTTATCGCCCCATATCACTTCTTCCATATGCCTCAAAGCTACTTGAGCAACATGTCCATTCTGAACTGTCCTCTCACCTCTCCTCCTGCTCCCTCTTTGACCGGCTACAATCTGGCTTCCGACCCCATCACTCAACCGAGACTGCCCTCACCAAAGTCACCAATGACCTACTACTTGCCAAAACCAAAAACATTACTCTGTCCTCCTTCTCCTTGACTTGTCCTCTGCCTTTGACACTGTCGACCACTCCCTTCTGTTACAAACTCTCTCATCTCTTGGCATCACTGACCTGGCCCTCTCTTGGATCACATCATACCTCACAGATCGGACATTTAGCGTCTCCCACTCTCACGCCACCTCCTCGCCTCACTCCCTCTCTGTTGGTGTCCCGCAAGGCTCCGTCCTAGGACCCCTGCTCTTCTCTATCTACACCTTCGGCCTGGGACAGCTTATAGAGTCCCATGGTTTCCAGTATCACTTTTATGCTGACGACACACAAATCTACCTCTCTGGTCCAGACATCACCACCTTACTATCTAGAATCCCACAATGCCTATCTCGCATATCCTCCTTCTTCTCCTCTCGCTTTCTAAAACTTAATATGGATAAAACAGAATTCATCATCTTTCCCCATCTTGCTCACTCCCCCAACAGACCTATCTATCACAATCAATGACTGCACACTCTCCCGGTCAACCAAGTCCGCTGCCTTGGAGTGACCTTGGATTCTGCCCTCTCCTTCCGACCACACATCCAAGCCCTTTCCACCACCTGCCGTTTCCAACTCAAAAACATCTCCCGCATCCGCCCTTTCCTCAACTTTGAATCGGCAAAAATGCTTATACATTCCCTCATCATCTCCCGCCTAGACTACTGCAACATTCTCCTCTGTGGCCTTCCATCTAGCTCTCTCGCACCCCTACAATCTATCCTCAACTCTGCTGCCCGACTAATCCATCTCTCCCCCGTTACTCCTCTGCATCTCCCCTCTGCCAGTCCCTGCACTGGCTCCCCATTGCCCAGCGAATTCAGTTTAAAATACTAACCCACACATACAAGGCCGTCCACAATCGGTCCCCTCCCTACATCTCTGAGCTACTTTCCCGATACATCCCCACACGCAATCTTCGATCCTCACAGGACCTCCTTCTCTCCTCTCCTCTTATTACCTCTTCCCACACTCGCCTACAGGATTTCTCCCGTGCATCCCCTATACTCTGGAACTCTCTACCCCAACATATCAGACTCTCACCTACAGTGGAATCCTTCAAAAGCAACCTGAAAACCCACCTCTTCAGACAAGCCTACGACCAGTGACACTGCTGCTTCTATACCGCCATGACCAGCTTCACCCCCGCCTACTGTCTCCATCCCCCATACCATGTAGATTGTAAGCCCTCACGGGCAGGGCCCTCTATCCTTCTGTACCAGTCTGTAACTTGTCTCGTTCATGCTTAAGGCAATTGCCTGTATTATGTATGTACAGCGCTATGGAATGAATGGCGCTCTAAAAATAAATAATAATAATAATAATAATAATAATATGCCTGTCTGGCTTGAACAAATCCCACGTGGTCTGTATGTACGAGATTTTGTAGCAAGGGAGCTATTCTGTTAGACAGTATCTTCGCATATAATTTTAAATCTACATTGAGTAGGGAGATTGGCCTAAAATTTTGCGGTTTATCAGGGTCTTTACCCGGCTTGGGCAGTGTAAATATTAAGGCTTCTTGATTTTCTGGGGGGAATGTCCCTGTTTTAATGGCTTGTTGGTAAATCTGTTGGACGTAAGGCATCAGAATGTGATGAAACATCTTATAGTATTCACCTGTAAGACCGTTTGGTCCAGGCGATTTCCCCGAGGGTAAATTTTTGATGGCTGATTTAATCTTCACTGCTGAAATGTCTGCATTCAACGAAGCCAATTGATAAGGCGTAAGGGTAGGAAGATTTATTGAACCTAGAAAATCTTGAATCTCTAAGAGTGTGGGCTGACTTAAAAGGGGATCTGACTTCAAGTTGTAGAGGGATTGGTAATGACTTCTAAACTGTTCCGCAATGTTTGCAGGGTGCGATACTTTCGAGTTAGTGTGTTGGTCAATAAGGTATGGTATTCGGCATTTGGCATCTTGTTGTTTAAGTCTGGCAGCTAATAGTTTGCCTTGTTATTTTGTGAATAATAGCGAGCTTTTGTATAGAATAACTGCTTATTATAGTCAGCAAGCAGGTGGTCTCTCAACTGTAATCTCAAAGAGTGAAGTTGCGACTGGAAGCATTTATCAGGTTTAGGTTTGTTTTGGGATTCTAATTTCCGTATCTCTTGATTTATAGAAAAAAACTTCTGGGTTTTTATCTTTTTGGCTGTATAGTTTAATCTTATGAAGGAACCACAGATATACGCTTTGTGCGCATTCCAAAGGCAAAAGTGATCCGGAACCAAGCCTCGGTTCGTCTCAAAGTATGTGATAATATCTCGTTCTATGGTTTGTTTGTATGACTGATTGTTTAAAAGGTATGAGTTACACCTCCAAACTGAAGTTGGTGTGTTTCGGTATGATTCTTCCACAATAATGGTAACCGGGACATGGTCGGACCAAGATATTGTGCCTATAGAAGCTTTAGTAGTCCGAAGTAATATGTCTTTATCTGCGAAGATAATATCTATTCTGGAATAGCTATTGTGGGGGGCAGAATAGAATGAGTAATCCTTTTCCGAATCATGTAATGTTCTCCATATATCGTAAAGCGCCTTCTTTCCATGTTATTTCTCTTAATGAATGAGTTGTAGTATATCTAGAGGGCGTGGTCGTGTCGAAAAGTGGGTTCATTATGTAATTAAAGTCACCTAGCAGTAGGAGTTTACCCTGCTTGATTTTGTTTATGCGGGACATAGTTTTTGTATTAAAACGTATTTGGTGCGTGTTTGGTGCATAGACTGCCGCTATCGTATATCACATTGTTTAGAGAGCATACCAATATTACACTTCTACCAGTAGTATCTGTGTATTTTTCTATCAGTTTAAATGCGATAGTGTCCCTAACGGCCAGTAAGACACCTCTGGACTTAGTGGAATAGTGAGACTAGAACACCATTGGAAAGTTTCGGTGTTTCATGCAGTGAGCGTGAGTTTCCACTGCACAAAATATATCACTTTTGTGAGACAGTGCTTCTGTCCACATTTGTTTCCTTTTGTAGCGGCTGTTAAGCCCATTAACATTAAGAGATGTTATAGTCAAGAAGACCATTAATTTGTAAAAATTGGATATGTGACCAATGTAGTCCCTGGTGTTTCAGTCTCTCCTTACCGTTGGTCCCCTGGTCCTGCAATCTGCCATAAGTCTCCTCTGATGTCCCATTGACTGCTATAACAAAACAAGCAAAACAGTTAAAAACATAAAAAGCATGAATAAAACAGTTTCCATTGTAAGTTGTATGCCCCTGCTGTATAGGCATCTTGTACGGAAACAACAATTTAAATACGATTAACCAGTATAGTGGATGGGTGAAGCTTAGCTTCCTAACAGCCATCCAAGCAAAGATTAAGGGGGAAAGTTCAGCTTGAACTTAAAGCAGGATCTCTCCGTCCGGTTTGTTGCCGGGTATAAGAATTCTGTGGCCTCTTCTTGT
The DNA here is from genome assembly GCA_033119425.1 of Bufotes viridis. Taxonomy (NCBI): domain Eukaryota; kingdom Metazoa; phylum Chordata; class Amphibia; order Anura; family Bufonidae; genus Bufotes; species Bufotes viridis. Next base: position 412,403,801 of record CM065591.1, on the reverse strand, counting down.
CAGTCTGGTGCTGGATGCCAGTCTTGGATAGCATGGCGAGGGGAAGCCTTCCTTTTAGATTCCAAGTTTTCTGTAATCTGGAGTTCCCGAAAGTAATGCGGTTCCCTCAGAGATGCATTTAATCACATGTAGGTCCTTATTATGTCTGACCAGTAAGCGAGTAGGGAAGCCCCACCTATAGGGAATGTTATTATCCCTATAGAGGTAGAAACTCTCTGCGTTTTCGTAGTGTTGCCGCAGAGAGATCAGGGAAAAGCGCAATTTTACTGTAAGGCTCAGGCAGAGGAGCTTGTTTTCTAGCCGCTTGGAGAAGGCGATCCTTCACATGAAAAAAATGGATACATGTGAGAACATCTCTCGGCACCGAGTCCGCTAGAAATGTAGGTTTCGCTATTCTGTGTATCCTATCAATTACAAGGTCTGCCGGTGTCGATTGAGGAAGGAGTAGCTGAATAATGGATTGAAGATAAGCAGGCAGGTCCGCTGGTAATACAGATTCTGGAATTCCCCGCAATTTTACATTGTTCCGGCGTGACCTGTCTTCTAGGTCGGGCATCTTGGTTTGCAGCGCCTGGACCTCAGATTCAAGGTTATAGTGAGCATCAATAAGCTCGTTATGAGAAGAGACCAATTCTCCCTTTTTGTCTCCACGTGATCTACTCTTTGCTCTACTTCAGACAGGTGTGTTGAAAGTGGCTGTACTATTTCCCTCATGGAGGAGTGCAGGGAGACTTTAAACACTTGTAGCATTTTCTTTAAGGAAAGTTCAGTAACTGTCTGATCTGTAGCAGGCATGTTATCAAAAACACAGGTAATATCTTCATATGTGTCCCCTTCAGAGAGCCCATGCAAGCCTGTAGCGTTATGTGTAGGAGAGGAGCGCGATGTGTAATCTTTGTTAAGATGGCCGCTGCCACGTGTTACGCACTCACCCTCTCCACCCTGTGCCGACCTCCTTCTGATTTTCCTCAGTGCGTTCGGGGACGAGGGATCCGGGTCATCAAGTCCATCAGTGGGGATCGCAGCCTCCTCTTCTGTTAAAGGTAGCGCCGGCTCTGATATTGAAGACAAGGTGGGTGATGTTGCGCCCGGCCGCGGCTGGTCATGCTGGCGTGTGTAGTAAAAGTCCGAAATTTTCTTCGGGCCAGTAGTTTGTTTTCGTTTCTTAGGCATCCTGGGAGGTCGAGGGTCGTCCAGGGTGAAAATTTGAGGCACAAAATGCAGGGATTCAGTGGCTTTTCCGTCCATCTTGAGAGAGCTGTAGGCTCAAACGGCCATCTCCTTCAAGCGCAGGCCACGCCCCCTCCATTTATTTACACTTTAAGGGGTTGTCCGATCTTGCCATTTCCATGTAACTCCTGTAGTTACAGAAGCAACATAGCTTGCTCTGCTGATAGGAGTTACAGAAACAGTGGAGCTACGGCCTGCTCGGTTGTTTCCGTAAGGCTGTCCACCTAGAGCTGTCGCCTAGTCCCATCTCTTTGTGATAATAGCAATATGGGACAACCTCTTTAAACTAACCACACTCATTAGATGTATGTTGGCTGATGATTTTAGCATCTTAATGTGTATGGGGGCCTCCCGACTCTCATCTGATTACAGATGTCAGGGCAGGCAACTGGATTTCAACTGCTTGATCCTTTTGTTCTGGGGAGATAAGTCGCCAGACTTGCTTCTGAAGTGTCCACTGGTCATTTCTTTAGCAGCCAAGTGTCCTGCAATTTCAGAGCCAACCTCTTCTACCTAAGCTTGACTGACTTCATTGAAGCCTCCTGTATAGAGTTGAGCGAACACCTGGATGTTCGGGTTCGAGAAGTTTGGCCGAACTTCACGAAAATGTTCGGGTTCGGGATCCGAACTCGACCCGAACTTCACCCCGAACCCCATTGAAGTCAATGGGGACCCGAACTTTTGGGCACTTAAATGGCTGTAAAATAGCCCTGGAAAGGGCTAGAGGGTTGCAAAAGGCAGCAAAATGTAGGTAAATGCCCTGCAAACATATGTGAATAGGGAAATGACTTCAAATAAAATAAAATACAGAAAAATAATAAATAAACATTCTAAACTTGAGCCCAAGTGAGTGACAGTGGCACCTGTCACCCAGCAAACAGAGGATGCGGCAGCAACGCCACCACATCTGTCATTGTCACCAAGCATCTCCACCAAATACCATGGAAGTGTTTAGCTATCAGCTGTCCATCTCCCAAACACTGGAGAGAAAAAGAAATAGAAAGAGGAAGTACCCCCCCACCCATGGCTCTGAATGCCTTATTTCAAACTTCCTGGTCCTTTGAAATGCTGTCATTCTGTCTGTTGGACAGTTTTAAAAACCTTATGGCGGTGGCTGTCCCACAGTACGTGTATCCCAGCCGCCGCTACTTTTGCAGGCGAGCCATCCCTTCCCTGCACAACCAAGTGGCGGACAAAATCAAGTGTGCACTGCGCAACGCTATCTATGGCAACGTCCACATAACCAACAACACAGTGGGTAAATGTAGCGGCTGGCCCAAAGGCGGATAGCATTTTTGCGAATGTCCTTACGCCCCGAGTATTGCTGGGCATTTCTCTTTGTATCCTGTTACCTCCTCCTCCTACTCGGCTTCCTCCTCCTCTACCTCATCCACTCAGCGTAACACCTTCACCACCCACAGCAGCACAGCCAGGGGAAATGACAGCAGGTGGTTTTAAAACTTGTGTGTTTGTGGGACAAACCCCACACCGTGCAGGAGCTGTGTACAGGCATGGAACAACAGACCGACCATTGTTTGGTGCCACTAAGCCTCCAGCCCGGCCTGGTGTTGTGCGCTAATGGGCGAAATATACTAGCAGGTCTGGGCCTAGCCGGTTTGACACACATCCCCTGCCTGCCACATGTGCTGAATTTGGGGTGCAGAAATTCCTAAACACCAGACAGTGAAAATCAATTCAGTTAATCGAACACACACAACACCCCCACCCCCCCTTTCACTCAAACCATTAACAAACTATTTACAAATTTACTTAAAAACATAATAAAATAACTATAATGCAGCTAAACTTACTATATAAACAAACAAAACTATATAGACGCCTTATCCTTAACTTAAGGCCAACCAAATACAAGTGGCTTGGAGGGTGGGTATCTGCACCAACATAGGCCCTGGCCTGGAACACACTTGTCCAGCCAGGGCACAGTTCTGGAGGATGAGAGGGAGGAGTAGGAGGAACATGGGGATACAGAGGACACAGACGATATACCTCCCTTAAAGAGGATAGCTTGTCCTTGCCTCTGGGCAGCCTGGCAGACATGAGCGACAACATGCTGCAGTGCCTGCGCAACGACCGCCCAGTTACTGCCACATTCTAACTTTTGCTGATTACTGGGTGGCCACCCTGCTGCATCCCCGTTACAAGGACAACGTGCCGTCCTTAATTCCCTCACTGGAGTGTGATATCGAAGATGAGCCCGCTAGTAGACACACTGCTGATGGCATTCACACCTGACACCGGGGACTTAGTGGAAGCACAAGGTGAAGGCAGAGGAGGAGGAGGAAGAATTTGCCAATGCAGCTGGGTCCCCACCAACACCTCAGAAGGCAGAGGGCATGGGCAAAATGTGGAAAAGCTTTGTCTTCACGCCACAACAACCTGCACCACCAGCAGATCTGGAACATCTTAGCAGGAGGCAGCATTTCAGCAACATGGTGGAACAGTACACGTACTGACTGATGGGTCTGCTTAGGGGAATAGCTACAGGGGAAGCAGGGGAAGCAACTGCTTTGGGGCTGTGACCTAGAGAGGGCTCATCCAGGAGGAGGAGGAGGAGGACTAACAGTATTATACAATGAAATGATATACAGTGGCAGTATAGACAGTGTAGAAAGCGAATGGAACAGCTGCTGGGCCTGGTCTGAGAGAGCGAGCTTTAGTAGCCACAGGCATGGCGGCATGAAAGGAAGGGGTTTGCGCAAAAATTACTGGGGAAGGGGGGCCCCATTCAAAAATTTGCTGTGGTGCTCAATCATTTCTAGCTTTGCCACTGGGTCTGCTCCATTCAACTTCTGGGTCATCAAATTGGGCACATGTTCTGAGGTTGCCCTTTATGCCTTGGAGGTGCTGGCCTACCCTTCAGCCACTGTATTGTCTGAACGTGTGTTTAGCATGGCTGGTGGCATTATCACAGACAAGCGCAGCTGCCTGTCCGCAGACAATGTGGGCAAGCTTTCGTTTATAAAAAAAGAACCAGGCATGGATCCCATAGGACTTGTTGGTACCTTATGCAGAATAGACATGTATACCGGCCTCACCCAACCACTGTTATACTACCGTGCACTTACACTTTGTTTTATTTTTTATATTTTTCCAATGTTTTGGGGTCTACACTAATTTATTTAAAAAAATGAAAAATAAAAAAACAGTTATTGGCGACTACCTTTGGCTTCACAGCCCAAAAAGGCTTTATTTCATGCAAGAATGTAACTGCCATTTGTAAGTTCCCTGTCAGTTATGCAGTGCAGGGGTTTGTACCTGGCAAAAATGGTAATATTTTACCCAGCAATTTAAAATCTACCCTTTGCCGGACACTATTAAACTTGGCCAGCCACAGCTGGAACCACTGATTAACGGTATTGCTATTTTGGCAATATAATTTCACGCCAGAACAAAATCTATCCTTTGCCGGACACTATTAAACTTGGCCAGCCACTGCTGGGACACCAGATTTAAGGGATTGCTATTTTGGCAATATAATTTCAGCCCAGAACAAAATCTACCCCTTGCCGGACACTATTAAACTTGGCTAGTCACAGCTGGAACACCAGATTTACGGTATTTCTATTTTTGCAACTGAATATTACCCCAGAAAATAATATATCCTTTGACGGACACTATGAAACTTGTTTAGTCACAGCTGGAACACCAGATTTACGGTATTTCAATTTTTGCAACTGAATTTCACCCCAGAAAATAATATATCCTTTGATGGACACTATGAAACTTGTCTAGTCACAGCTGGAACACCAGATTTACGGTAGTTCTATTTTTGCAACTAAATATTACCCCAGAAAATAATATATCCTTTGATAGACACTATGAAACTTGTCCAGTCACAGCTGGAACACCAGATTTACGGTATTTCTATTTTTGCAACTGAATATTACCCCAGATAATAATATATCCTTTGACGGACACTATGAAACTTGTTTAGTCACAGCTGGAACACCAGATTTACGGTATTTCTATTTTTGCAACTGAATTTCACCCCAGAAAATAATATATCCTTTGACGGACACTATGAACCTTGTCCAGTCACAGCTGGAACACCAGATTTACGGTATTACAACTAAATTTCACCCCAGAAAATAATATATCCTTTGACGGACACTATGAAACTTGTCCAGTCACAGCTGGAACACCAGATTTACGGTATTTCTATTTTTGCAACTGAATTTCACCCCAGAAAATAATATATCCTTTGACGGACACTATGAAACTTGTCCAGTCACAGCTGGAACACCAGATTTACGGTATTTCTATTTTTGCAACTGAATTTCACCCCAGAAAATAATATATACTTTGACGGACACTATGAAACTTGTCCAGTCACAGCTGGAACACCAGATTTACGGTATTTCTATTTTTGCAACAGAATTTTACCCCAGAACAAAATATATCCTTTGCCGGACACTATTAAACTTGGCCAGCCACTGCTGGGACACCAGATTTAGGGGATTGCTATTTTAGCAATTGAATTTCACCACAAAAAAAAATCTATCCTTTGCCAGACAGCAGACAGTGTTACACTTGGCTAGCCACAGCTGGAACACCAGATTTAGGGGATTGCTATTTTGGCAATTGAATTTAACCCCTCAATAAAATATAGAAATTGCTATCCTGAGTTTCTAGGGGTGACAATAAGCACAGCCAAGCCCCTGATGTAGGATATAGCAAAAAAAAAAAACTAGTATTGATGGATTGATGGACTTGGTGGCAGCTTGTGCTGGTGCACCACAACACACAAAATGGCCGCCGATCACCCCAGAAAAAAGTGACAGAAAAACACTCTGTGCAGCCTAAAAACCAGTGAGCAATTAACTAGCAAAAGTTGAATGATTCACAGCTGTAGAACGATCACTTCATTAGGTCTTTTTGCTGAGTTCTCCCTGCCTAATCTCGCCCTCACAGCAGCTGCGTCCAGTGGCGTACACACAATCCATGGGGTCCCAGTGCAAAACTGATTAATGGGGCCCCCTCCCCTTCACCCCCCCCCCCATTTCTGAGAGCGCTGCTAGGGGCCATTTTAGCCCCAGTTGACTACTAAAATTAAACGTTTTGGCCAGTGGCGTACACACAATCCATGGGGCCCTGGTGCAAAACTGATTAATGGGGCCCCCTCCACTTCACCCTCCCCCCCCATTTCTGAGAGTGCTGCTATGTGCCCCCTCAGAGCGGTTATGCCAGATTATGTGTCCCTCACATTAGATATGCCCACATATGTGCCCCTCACAGTGGTTATGCCAGATTACCTGCCCCCTCACAGTAGTAATGCCTTCATATGTGCCCCCCATAGTTATGCCTTCATATGTGCCCCCCTCACAGTAGTTATGCCAGTTTAGGTGCCCCCCTCACAGTAGTTATGCCTTTATATGTGCCCCTCATAGTTATGCCTTCATATGTGCCCCCCTCACAGTAGTTATGCCAGTTTAGGTGCCCCTCAAATTAGTTATGGCCCCCCACTTGCCCTTTGCCCCCACTCTGCAGTCTTAGAAAAAAACAACAACATACTTACCTTCTTCCCTGATGACAGGCTTCCACACTTATCGCGCTGCTGGCTGTGCTCAAGGCAGATTCCCGGGTTTTCAGATCTCCTCCCACAGCCAGCAGCGCGATGTGGGGCCAGCAGGGGGGGTCCTGAGCTGTGAAGCAGGGATGAGAGAGGTTTCCTTGCTTCACTGTGGAAAGGAAATGCCGGCCCGACGGCCAGGTGTGAGACTGTGAGAGTGCGCGTCCCCCATCCCCCTCCCCATATTATACATGTAATGGAGCGCTTTAATGGGGCCCGAAATTGCCACTGTACTTCATGCTGGGCCCCATCAGAGTGCTCCATTACATGTGTGTACAGCCCTTTTTAACATGATTTAGGGTGGGTCCACAGGCGGCTGGGCCCCCTGGAGTGCCGGGCCCCGTCGTAAGTGCGACCCCTATATGTACGCCACTGCCTGCATTCTATCCCTACACTAGTCAGAGCAGTGTGACGTGCGGCGCTACGTGACTCCAGCTTAAATAGAGGCTGGGTCACATGCTACACTTGGCCAATCACAGCCATGCCATTAGTAGGCATGGCTGTGATGGCTTCTTAGGGCAAGAAGTAAAACGCTAGCTGATTGGCTGCTGTGCAGCCCTTCAGAAAACGGGAAGAAATCGCCGAACAACGGACCCGAACCTGAACTTTTCTGAAAATATTCAGGTCCGGCTCCATGTCCCGAACACCCCAAAATTCGGTACGAACCCGAACTATACAGTTCGGGTTCGCTCAACTCTACTCCTGTATCATACACTGCTGTTTGCAAAGGCATCAATGTGCAACAAGTCTGGCAAGCAGGTTGGTCAATTTAATGGATGCACTTCAATAAACAAATGGGCAGGGCTGTGGAGTCGGTAAGCCGAAGGTCTGAGTCCGACTCCTGCATTTTATCACACTCCGACTCTAACTCCTTCATAAATCACAATTTAGTAATAACCAATTTCCTGTACTAAAATGGTGACGTTGGGCTTTTTCTTACTGCCATGTAAGTAATCAGGCTACTTAAATAGATCTTAAACCATATTTATTGGAATACAATTTCTGATATTCCTGAAATTTTCTAAATTCCTTCTAAATTCCTGTAAGTAAATATGCAATGCACTGAGCATTTAATAACAGGACAACACTGTTATACACTTAATAGTTGTAAGAAATCTATGAATTTGTCCTCAAAGTCAGAAAAGCTCTATATGTATGTCCTGAAAATGCAGAGACTGGGAATAAAAGAAACATGTAAAAAGTGTAGCTGCTGTATCCAGTACCTGTCATAAAAGGGTTGTCCAGGAATAAATAACTCTTCACAGGAGCTGCAGCCTGCCTCTGCTTTGGGAAGATTCATACTTACCTGCTATCCATCCTCTGGTCCTGCACACCGGCTCCCATGTGTCCATTTTCTGGTCCGAAGCTTGTTTACTTCCTCTGCTGCATGATCTCCTGCACCGCTGCAGCCAATGACTGGATTCAGCGGTGACTTGTCTATAGGAGACATGAGCGTAGCTATAAGGGATGCAGAGATAGCAGTCGCTACCGGGACCCTTGTGCCACATAAGACACACAAAGTACTGAGGGAAGGGGGCCCAAGTTGAACTCTTGCACCTGTAAGACCGTGAACCGGGGGGGGGGGGAACCCCCAGGATACAGCGAAGTCACGGAACAGGGAAAACGACACAGACACCAGCTTATATGCAACCAAAACGTTCTTTACTAATTAAGTATCAATAACAGTAGTTATAAACATAACAGAATTTACATTGCACAGGGTACCCTATACCACAGACCCCAGAGTCTCCACTGGTGTCCAGCCAAACACCCCTGACCGGTGGCAGATACAGCAGAGCCTGAAAGTCGTGCTGCACTGCAGGATCAACCCTAGCCGTGGGCAGATACAACAGAGCCTGCAAGTCGTACTGCACTGCGAGTTCAATCCTAAGCAGCCTGCCAATAACAGATCCTAACTAACTAATGCAGGCTTAAGTCTCAGTCTCAGGTAGTTCAAGTACTGTAACACTAAACAGTATGAATGTCCACACAAGAACCTGGATTCACTGACCTGATCCCACTTGGTAACAGCGGATGCCTCTCATCAGGAAATTCCCAGGCCTGTAATCACACTTGTGGCCTTGCTGGATGGCTGATGTGAAACTTCACAGCTTGCAGAGATTTTATTGAAGTCAATATGCTTTTCAAAGTGCCAGCTTTGTATGAGAAACAGCTAACAGCCCCTCTCTCCGGTGATTCCAATCACCCTGGGGCTCCACGTAGCTCAGATGTCACTGGATTGGGTTTGCAGACACCATCCCTCACAATCTTCACTTCTGAGGCTCTTCCTGGTTCTTCTCAAGCTCCTTGACTCCTCCTCTCAAGCATATTCTCATCTCAGCAAGACTAAGTTTTCATGGTATACTAGCGGCATCTAGTGGCCAAAATGTAGAATGACAACTAAAATACTTTACAATCTCTCACATGCCACCCCACTAGAGGTTGCTGTCCTCGGCAACCCTCCCCACACAAACTCATCCTGTGAATAGCGTTGTGGAGGTACACCAGCATTAGACCTCGCTGACCTTCTCAGAGTAAGAGGCTCAGAAACACCGGGGATGTCAGGCATATTTGACAGGGAAGGTGCTGGTGACTGCTCAGCATTACACCGAGGTGGTAAACCTGCCACAGCCGGACCCTCTGCAGACCCTTGAGCAGGGACAACCCACCATTCCTCTCCCTCCTCATCTGAGGAGTTTTCCTCCATACTTTGAGCGTGAGGAGGCGCCTCCTCCACCTGCACTGGCTCGTCAAAATGGCAACGTCTCAACATATTACGGTGCAAGTTTCGTGAAGGTCCCCCTGTCCCTACGGGCTCTACCTCATAGACCGGAATAGCGGGGTCAACCCTCCTCTTCACTGTATATGGAACCGCCTCCCACCGCCCATCTAACTTTCCAGACGGCCGTTTAGCTTTCACCATCACTCGATCACCTGGAGCATATCCGTCTCTCTGCACTGGTCTTGGATTGGGGTGTACCACCTCCCCAGGCGTTCCCCTACAACCTTGTGGACCGCTCTCAGGCGTCGGCGGTGCTCTTGCACCCATGCAGTAGTACTCCTCGGTGGAGGCTCCATTGGATTGGGCATATGGAGATCTTCAATTTCCCGTCCGGCTCTTCCAAACATGAGCATATGTGGAGAGTATCCGGTGGTACTGTGTACCCTGTTGTTATAAGCCCACATCAGTTCGGGTAAGTATATGGGCCACTGAGCCTTCTGGCTATCTTCCAAAGTACGTAGCATCTGGAGCAAGGTGCGATTGAAGCGTTCACATGCTCCGTTCCCTTGTGGGTGGTATGGAGTGGTGCGGGAGCGTTCGATCCCATAGATCTGGTATAGTTCGTTCATCAAAGTACCCTGAAAGCATGCTCCCTGGTCAGAATGTATCCTCTGTGGACATCCGAACACCTGTATAAAGTGCTTACAGACGGCTTCAGCGGCCGACTCTGCGGTCTGGTCTCTGGTGGGCACGGCCACTGCATACTTGGTGAAGTGGTCTGTCATGACTAGACAGTAAGAGTGTCCCGAGGTAGAGTATCCAATCTGTACATAATCAATCATCAGAAGTTCTAGAGGTGCTGAGGTGCGGATGGTCTGTACAGGAGCCCGCTGTTCAGTGCTCTTACTCAGCCCGCAGAGTCGACACTTAAGACATGCCGTGGCCACCATGTCGGCCAGATCTGGACAGTATACCAGGCGCTGGAGCCACTTGAACGTCTTCTCGCTCCCAAAATGAGCTCCCTTTTCATGAGCTTCCTTGGCGGCCTCCGGCCCCAGTGACATGGGTATAACAATCTGTTGCCGGTGCTGCAGTTCTGACTGTAAGTATATGATCCGGCACAAAAGGCCCTGGGTAACTGTCAGCTTATCCCACTGCCTCAACAACTTCTGGCCCTCTGGGGTCAGGCGAGCCCGTTCTTCTGGCCGAGGCCAGATTTTGCTCTGAACCCACTCTCTCACTTTCCACAAGTCCGGGCAGCCATTCTGGACTCTCTCCCAATCAGCCAGTGTTTTCCCCAGCACCAGGGTCATTCCGGACGCCACCCCACTTGAATGTGCCACATCCTGGAGCATAGGTAGGCGACCAAGGTCAGGAGTTTCAGTGTCCTCTAGCTCTTCATCAGTTCTCTGAGTCGACTGCCCTACTGGTACTCGGGAGAGTGCATCAGCGTTGCCATTCTCCCTACCGGACCGGAACTTGATGCGATATTGGTACTTTGAAAGGCGAGCCAACCATCTCTGCTCAAGTGCACCGAGCTTAGCATTCTCCAAATGTGCCAGCGGATTGTTATCCGTCATCACGGTCACTTCTGCACCTGTCAGGTACTCGGCAAACCTTTCGGTCATGGCCCACACTAGCGCCAGTAGTTCCAGTTTGAAGGAGCTATAGTTATCAGGGTTGCGCTCTGAGTCTCTCAGGGACCGGCTCCCATAAGCAATGACTCTCTCTCGTCCATCCTGAACTTGGGATAGTACGGCCCCCAGGCCATGTAGGCTTCCGTCAGTGTACAACAGGAATGGGGTGTCAAACCGTGCATAAGCCAGGATCGGAGCACTGGTCAGCGACTCTTTCACAGCTTCAAAGGCCTCTTGTTGCCGGGGTCCCCAGTCAACGGGACGCTTCTTCGGGCCCCCGCGAGTGCCCTTAGTAACTCATTCAACGGGCCCACCAAATGAGCAAACTTGGGTATAAACCTCCTGTAGTAGCCAGCCAGTCCTATGAGCGCCCGCACCTCTCGCAGTGTTCTGGGTCGGGGCCACTTCTGGACGGCCTCCACCTTGCTGGGGGCCGGCTTCACCCCTTCGAGGTGACTACATGTCCTAAGTACTCTATCTGCCGTTGGAACAGTTGGCATTTCTTGGGCTTGATCTTAAGCCCATGATCTCGTAGTCGTCCTAGGACTTGTCGTAGCTTTTGGAGGTGATCTTCAAAGGAAGCTCCGAACACCACTATGTCATCCAGGTATATCAATACTGATTCGAAGTTGAGGTCCCCAGACAATGTTCCATCAATCGCTGGAATGTCCCGGAGCATTGGAGAGGCCGAAGGGCATTCGGTTGAACTCGTAGAGCCCCATAGGTAGAATAAAGGCCGTCTTGGCTTTGTCCTTCTTGGCCACCGGCACCTGCCAGTATCCACTAGCCAGGTCAAGAGTTGAGAAGAACTTTGCTTGGCTTAGGGCGGATAATGACTCTTCAATCCGCGGAAGGGGTAGGCATCCCGGACGGTCTGGGCATTCAGCTTCCGATAATCCACGCAGAACCGGAGACTCCCATCTTTCTTCCGCACCAAGACTACCGGAGCAGCCCACGGACTTTGACTCTCCTGGATCACCCGGTTCTCCAACATGCTGGCCACCATATCTTTCACCTCCTGATACATCTTAGGTGGGATCTGCCGGTAGCGTTCCCTGATCGGCGCAGCATCGCCGGTTGGGATTTCATGTTCGATGGCAGTAGTACACCCAAAGTCCTCATCATGTCTTGAGAAGGCCTCCTGAAATTCCCAGAGGGTGTCTTCCAGCAGTTTTTGTTCCCCCGGGGTCAGGGTTCTGCAGTCCACTCCCATACGGGCCATGATCACTCGACCGTTCCACTCCGCTGTCGGGGTTTCCCTTGAATGGATCTCCACAGCATAGGTCCAGGCTGATCTCCTATCTGGCTGCAGAGTAAAGCCCCTTCGTCGAGCGATACCCCCTTCGGACATATAAACTTTGGCCAGCAGGGTGTTTGCGGGGACGGTTAACTCGCAGTCCTCAACATTACAGCAGCGTATAGGCACACATCCGTCCTTCACAACGGCAAGGGCCCGGGCTACCAGTGGGCGCATCTGCGTCTCTTCTTGATAAGCGGGCTCGATCAGGACCTCCAGTCCATTCAGTCGTCGTCCAGCCCCCACTGGCAGCATCAATATTCGCTCCTGTCGAGGTGGGATCTTCAACGGAGTCCTCCGTAGCACCCTCACGTCTCCAATGGCCTGTCCGGACAGGTTACTCTTTTGCAGGCTACAGCTCCTCACCATTTGTTGCAAGACCTTCTGGGTAGGCCGGTGTGCGGTGGCCCTTTGCCAGTACTTTGGCCCTTCCTTGGCATAGAGTTGATGATCTAGGTCTCTCAGTATATTCATGCCCAGGGTCACGTCCATTCCTTTCCGGGACGAATGGTCCACCAGCACGACCCCTTTCTTGCCGATGTCTTGCCCAAACAGTCGGACCCGCATCCAGACTATCCTCGAACATCCATCTCTCTATTATCGGCGGCCGTCAGCCTAATGACGCTCCCGTCTTCGGGCTCCATCATATGTCGAAGTGCCTCTCGAAGAACTCCAAAGGCATAAGAGTGCATTCTGACCCGGTATCAACTAGGCAGCAAACCTTTCGGCCTTCCAACTCGGCTTCTAATACAGGGCTGCTGGCATACAGATCACGTTCTTCACGCAGAGGGCTTAATTTCGGGTGTACCGCCGCAGGACGCCCAGCTACTGCAGCGGTCGGAAGTTTAGCGTCGGCTCAGAAGCTACCTGTTCTGGGCACTCTCTGGCCATATGGCCGTACTTTCGGCAAACCCAACAGAGGGGCCCTCTTCTGCCTGGCCCCCTCACCGGGGTTGTTCTGGGTGGAGTGGCACGAGGTGCCGGGACAGGTTCTGGAGGCCAGGGCGGTTCTGCCTTCATCTGAGACACTTCCAGCCGAAGCTCTTTCAATTCCGCCCGCAGGGCCTGGACCCACATCCTTTAAGGACTCTGATTCTTCAGATCCCGACCGATCCCTTGTCACATGCATGCTATTCACCACTCTTACCGCCGCAGGTAGGGGTTCTTCTTCTCTCTCTACTGCGGCTAGGTAAGCGCTGTAGAATGTCATGTCGGCCGTTGTTCGGGTCATCTCTTGTAGCTTATCCTGTAAGACCTTATTGGAAAGCCCCACTATGAACTGATCTCGTAGCAGGCGATCCACTCCCAGAAAGGCACCCATGGCCTCGGGGTCTCGTCGTTGTATCTCATTTAGCGTCTCCTGTAGAGCATTGGAGTATTGCATCAGGGTCTCGCCCTCCCGCTGGGAGTCGGTTAAAGAAGAGACTCCGTAACTGTACCACTTTGGCACGCCCCCTTGAGCTTTCTCTAGCAGTGAGAATATCTTCTCCAGGGTGTCTCTCTCGGAGTCGGGCCGCACCATCACTGCCCGTCTGACATCGCCTTCTAGGGCTCCCAATGCAACCTCGGCCCGCAGTTCGGGGTCAGGTTACACATTTTGACTACACTCTGCACCCTTTCAGTCCAGTCCTGCAGCGTCATGTTTGTACCGTCATACTTTGGCAGATGGCGCAGCAGTGCCCCTACAGGGATGTATCCTACTGGGGCGGCCATGTTGTTGGGGGCAAGCTGGACATGCGCCTGCGCACCCTGAGCTGGGTCCTGATCCGGTGCCACTGGCGCCAGGGGTGGTCTCCCGCCGCGTTCCCGTCCATAACGGTCGCTGTATCCTGCCGACTACGCCAAGTTGTAAGACCGTGAACCGGGGGAACCCCAGGATACAGCGAAGTCACGGAACAGGGAAAGCGACACAGACACCAGCTTATATGCAACCAAAACGTTCTTTACTAATTAAGTATCAATAACAGTAGTTATAAACATAACAGAATTTACATTGCACAGGGTACCCTATACCACAGACCCCAGAGTCTCCACTGGTGTCCAGCCAAACACCCCTGACCGGTGGCAGATACAGCAGAGCCTGAAAGTCGTGCTGCACTGCAGGATCAACCCTAGCCGTGGGCAGATACAACAGAGCCTGCAAGTCGTACTGCACTGCGAGTTCAATCCTAAGCAGCCTGCCAATAACAGATCCTAACTAACTAATGCAGGCTTAAGTCTCAGTCTCAGGTAGTTCAAGTACTGTAACACTAAACAGTATGAATGTCCACACAAGAACCTGGATTCACTGACCTGATCCCACTTGGTAACAGCGGATGCCTCTCATCAGGAAATTCCCAGGCCTGTAATCACACTTGTGGCCTTGCTGGATGGCTGATGTGAAACTTCACAGCTTGCAGAGATTTTATTGAAGTCAATATGCTTTTCAAAGTGCCAGCTTTGTATGAGAAACAGCTAACAGCCCCTCTCTCCGGTGATTCCAATCACCCTGGGGCTCCACGTAGCTCAGATGTCACTGGATTGGGTTTGCAGACACCATCCCTCACAATCTTCACTTCTGAGGCTCTTCCTGGTTCTTCTCAAGCTCCTTGACTCCTCCTCTCAAGCATATTCTCATCTCAGCAAGACTAAGTTTTCATGGTATACTAGCGGCATCTAGTGGCCAAAATGTAGAATGACAACTAAAATACTTTACAATCTCTCACACACCAGGGCCCATGAGCCGTTAGCTACGCTCCTGATAGGAGACACATCACCTCTGAAGCCAATTATTGGCTGCAGCAGAGCAGGTGACCATGCCCATTCTGGGGACAAATTAAACAAGCCGCGGACCAGAAGATGGACACGGGAGACTGCACAGAGGACCAGAGCAGTGAGAAGGATGATTCTTTCCATTGCAAAGGCAGACGGCGGGCTCCAGTTAAAAGTTACTTATTCCCGGACAACCCCTTTAATGCTGTCTTCCTGTCCTGTCTAGCACTTCTGAGATGACCGCTGACATGCCCAGTAGTGAACCTCCTCTTTTGGTCTTTAGAGGAGGAACTTACTACTCAGCATCTGCAGCACAGGTTCAGAGCTCATGCACACGAAGGTATTTTCTTTCCGCATCTGTTCCATTTTTTGAGTGGGCCCACAAAAAAAACGGAAGTTACTTTGTGTGCAGTCCATTTCTGTATGTTCACATGTCCATTCTGCAAAAAAATCGAACATGTCCTATTATTGTCCGCATAACTGACAGGGATAGGACTGTTCTATTATGGCCAAGCTGTTTCGTCCCACAAAATGTGGAATGCACACAGACATCATCTTTATTTTTTGCAGGATCCATGTTTGCTGACAGCAAAATACATATGGTTGTGTGCATGAGCCCTCATGAAGATTTAGGCATTGTAACTAAGTGCCTTGGAGCAGCATGACAATACTTAGTTCCGTTTTCTTTTTGCGGATTTATTTCAATAGGTCAGCAAAAAATGTGTGCTGTCCACATCCATATGTCCGTTCCGTGTAGCCCCACAAAAAAAAAATAGAGCATGTCCTGTTCTTGTCCATTTTGCGGACAAGGATAGGCATAGTTACAATGTATCCACACAAAAAAACAACTGATGCAATACGGATGCCAAAAGGACGTCATCCGTATTTTTTGTGGATCAGTGGTTTGCGGTTGTGTGAATGTAGCCTAAGGGACAGGGCACAGGAGAGGTGAGAACTGATTATCTATGACCACTAGGACACCCTGCTTATCACTGATGTTGATAAATAAGGGTCTTACATAGAACATAAAATATATTTATGATTAACTTTTCTAAATTGTTATGAAAGTAAATAAATTCTTGTCACAATATTAACCCCTTGGATACTGAAGGTTTTTTCATTTTTCTTCTCAGTCTTTCCGGAGCTATACTTTTTTTTTATTTTCTGTTCACATACCCGTATGAGGGCTTGTTTTGTGCGGGACAAGTTGTAATTTCTAATGGCACCATTCAATATGGCATACAATGCAGTGGTAAGTGGGGAAAAAAATTCCAAATGGGGTGGAATTAGAATCCCTACGGCATTTCCTACTCTGTAAAACTGACCTATGCCCTTCATTATTTGGGTCACTACGATTACAATTACCGCATATACTGTGAGTAGGTTGTTTTTGTGTTTTCATATTGAAAAAAGAAATAAAAACTTTGTAAAAAAAATTTTTTTTTTTTTATATGGTGGCATGTGATTAATTTGTAACTTCCACATGCGCAGAGTATTAGGACTATACCATCTTAAAGCACTATAACTGACTTTAGTCAGCATCGCCCAGAACTGAGCAATGGGAGTGCAAGTCCAAATCATGTGCCAGAAGTGCGCATCCAGTACCTGACATGTAGGGTATGCTGTAGTCATGGGCATAATTATAGTCATAGAAGCCATAGCACTTGTTATAGAGCCCAGAGGTTGAGGGGGTCAAGTCAGTTGTAAGAACATTGTACCTTTTTGTGGGGAATAACAATATGGAGGCATTTTGCTATAATGTGGGTTTTCTTTCATTATTGGTACTTATGCAGCTGTTTTAATTTTCTTACACTAGGTGATGGGGGCCCTATGAATTATAATTAGACCTCTGGGAATAGTAGACTCCCTGCCCACCCTATACAGCCTGATTGGAGTGAGGTATGTTTGATGAATAATTTAGAATTCAGTGTGCCTGTTGTTAACAGATGGTAAGACCTTAAGACGTGACTGTAATAAATCATTTATTAATGAATCAGTGAGTGTTGGGATTTGTAATTTCCATTTATCGAGCACTTTCAGTGGTGTACTGGTGGGCTTATTTTGTAGTAAGTCCATGTAGAAAACCGATACTAGTCCTCTTGGTCCCTGAGTTTTAAAGACACCGATTAGAGGATAGTGTGAAAAAGACTGATGCGGGGCCAGAAACTGAGTAGCTAGGTCAGATCCTAGAGGAAAATAAGGGAAAATGCAGTGCAAGGGATTCCGTATTTAGTCATCAAGTCAGTAAAAAGTAACAACGCATTCTGTACAAAAAGATCACCCAGGAGCCAAAATCCCACTGCTTGCCATGATATCTGTTCCAAGAACACTACACAGTTGTGATAAACATTGGTTTTCCCATCATGGCAGATCTGCTATTACATCAGAAAAATTGGCAAGTTTTTTAGCCTTTCTTCAAACCGTCTGAGTAACTTGGTGCAAAGGAAGCAGGGGTTTAAAAAACAGAGTAGATTGCTTTAGGACTGGCCACAGAATATGATAATCTGCCAAATAGTATTCAGAAGAAGGGAGCGGAGTCACCCCAGAGTGCAAATAATGTAAATAACCGGCTAGGTAATAGATATAATAATCCGGTACCACCATCTCCGAATGGTGGAATAAATACAGTGGATATAAAAAGTCTACACACCCCTGTTAAAAAAAAATGAGACAAAGATAAATCATTTCAGAACTTTTTCCACCTTTATGTGACCTATAAACTGTACCACTCAATTGAAAAACAAACTGAAATCTTTTAGGTGGAGGGAAGAAAAAAATAACTTATAACTGGGGATGTAGCTGTGTTCAGAATTAGGCAATCACATTCAAAATCATGTTAAATAGGAGTTAGCATACACCTGCCATCATTTACAGTGCCTCTGATTAACCCCAAATAAAGTTCAGCTGCTCTAGTTGGTCTTTCCTGAAATTTTCTTAGTCGCATCCCACAGCAAAAGCCATGGTCCACAGAGAGCTTCCAAAGCAACAGAGGGATCTCATTGTAAAAAGGTATCAGTCAGGAGAAGGGTACAAAAGAATTTCCAAGGCATTAGATATACCATGGAACACACTGAAGACAGTCATCATCAAGTGGAGAATATATGGCACAACAGTGACATTACCAAGAACTGGACGTCCCTCTAAAATTGATAAAAAGACGAGAAGAAAACTGGTCTGGGAGGCTACCAAGAGGCCTACAGCAACATTAAAGGAGCTGCAGGAATATCTGGCAAGTACTGGCTGTGTGGTACATGTGACAACAATCTCCCGTATTCTTCATATGTCTGGGCTATGGGGTAGAGTGGCAAGACGAAATCCTTTTCTTACGAAGAAAAACATCCAAGCCAGGCTACATTTTGCAAACACACATCTGAAGTCTCCCAAAAGCATGTGGGAAAAGGTGTTATGGTCTGATGAAACCAAGGCTGAACTTTTTGGCTATAATTCCAAAAGATGTTTGGCGCAAAAACAACACTGCACATCACCAAAACAACACCATCTCCACAGTGAAGCATGGTGGTGGCAGCATCAAGCTTTGGGACTGTTTTTCTACAGCTGGAACTGGGGCCTTAGTTAAGATAGAGGGA
Organism: Bufotes viridis; assembly: GCA_033119425.1. Lineage (NCBI taxonomy): Eukaryota > Metazoa > Chordata > Amphibia > Anura > Bufonidae > Bufotes > Bufotes viridis. The sequence goes on along the minus strand of CM065591.1, from coordinate 412,384,987 downwards.
ATAATAAACAGTTCCAAATACCAGTCAATATTGGCACAAAACCTTCAGGCTTCTGCTAGAAAGCTGAACATGAAGAGGAACTTCATCTTTCAGCATGACAACGGCCCAAAGCATACATCCAAATCAACAAAGGAATGGCTTCACCAGAAGAAGATTAAAATTTTGGAATGGCCCAGCCAGAGCCCAGACCTGAATCCGATAGAAAATCTGTGGGGGGATCTGAAGAGGGCTGTGCACAGGAGATGCCCTCACAATCTGACATATTTGGAGTGTTTTTGCAAAGAAGAGTGGGCAAATCTTGCCAAGTCAAAATGTGCCATGCTGATAGACTCATAGCCAAAAAGACTGAGTGCTGTAATAAAATCAAAAGGTGCTTCAACAAAGTATTAGTTTAAGGGTGTGCACACTAATGCAACCATGTTATTATATTTTCATATTTTTTCTTCCCTCTACCTAAAAGATTTCAGTTTGTTTTTCAATTGAGTGGTACAGTTTATAGGTCCCATTAAAGGTGGAAAAAGTTCTGAAAAGATTTATCTTTGTCTCATTTTTTACAGCACAGAAACCTGACATTTTAACAGGGGCATGTAGACTTTTTATATCCACTGTATAAACACTTGGACAGAAAAAATTGTGTAAGAATCTTAATAACTGAACACAAATAGCTGAAGAACAAAGTGGTATTGTGTAAATCACCACATTAAATATTGTCAATGCCATTATCAACATGTTGTGCCATACCTACCATACAGCAAAACTAAGGAGCAAGTTTCATAAGGCCTCATGAACACAGCCATGTCCGTTTTGCGGTCCACAAAATACAGATGTGGTCCATGTGCTGTCTGCATGACTTCAATCGGTCAGTTTTCCCGCATCTTCCTTACAGAACAACTGATCATGGGCATACGGGGTGTGGGACACCTGCCAATGTAATAATGATGGCCTATCCTCACTGAATGCCACTGTGCAAACCTAGTCAACTTTTACACAGTCAGTGTTTAATCAGTGATTTACATCAGTGATTGTGAGCCAAAACCAGGAATGGAGCCTCCACAGAGATAAATTATAATGGAAAGATTTGCTCCTGTGTTTTTGACCCACATCTGGTTTTGACTCACAATCAGGCCTCTTGCACACAGCTGTTGTGTGCCCATGGCCGTATTGCCGCCTGCATACGGCAGGTCCGAAATACACGGACACCGGCCCATGTGCACTCCGCATCACGGATGCGGACCCATTAACTTGAATGGGTCCACAATCACGGCTATGCGGAACTGAAGCACGATCGGAACCCCACGGAAGCACTACAGAGTGCTTCAGTGGTGTTTGTGTCCGTGCCTCTGCACCGCAAAAAATAGAACTTGTTTTATTTTTTTGCGGTCGGACGGATCACGGACTCATTCAAGTTGAATGGGACTCGATCCGTCCTGGCCGCCGCACGGACGTTAATTGCTGTCCCAAATGCACGGAACGGACCCACAACGGCCATGCGCAAGGCCTCACTGATGCAAATCACTGATTAAACATTGACTGTGTGAAAGCAGACTTATTCACATGACTCATTGACAGTACACGTATCCGTTGAGTGCAAAGAGGACCTGTCACCACCCCTGAAATGCTTGTTTTAATAGCTTTATGCATTTCCCATGTAATAACAATTCTGGAGCATCTATTCTTATGGCTCTATGTTGTACCATTACTTTATTATTTCTACTAGAAGTTATGAATGAATTGCTAGCAGTCTACAGTAAGGGAACAGAGGGGTGGTGACCTCTATACCCTTACTGCAGACTTCTAGCAATTCATTCTTAACTTCTAGCAGGAATAATAAAGGAATGGCACAACACAGAACCATAAGAATAGCTGATCCAGAATTCTTATTACACAGGGAATGCATGAAGCTATTAAACCAGGCATGTCAGGAGTGGTGACAGGTCCTCTTTAATGTGTTTATTCACGCATACTGAAAAATAACAGAGACACACATTATTTGTTGTGGTTTAAAAACACCCATTGAAATCTATGGGTCCAATGGCATTCGTGTTCTGTCAGTGGTTTTCACTGACCATTGACAGGAGATGCATAGGTGGTACTGTTCAGCATGTGCTGTGGTATTTTCTGTAGCACTGTACCATGAGTGTCTGGAGCAAGATTCAGTATAACATTCTCATAGTCATGAAGCAGTCAGCTTTGGCCTTAGATGGAATAAGTTATTTTCCAAGGATGACCTCTAATGAAAATTAAGATAATTAAGGGGTTCTAGATTGTGAATATTGTAAAAATGTATTCGCTGTGAAAAGAAGGCGGCAATTGTTCCAGGCAAACAGGGATTTTGATGTGTTACCATAAACCAAGAAAGAACAACAGGACATGGACGTGGAAGATGGCTGAGAACTGAGATGTTATTCTCATGTTGGTTCTTGGTTAATAATAACTGGATTTACCTACTAAGGAGTTTAAAGGAAATGTGTCACCAAATTTGTTTTTTGCCAGATAAATAAACCAGATCGTGACACATCTCCTTTTTTCTAATCTTTTTTTTATCTGCAGATTTTTTTTTTCTATTTACCGAACAGGATTATGGGGGCGGCCATCTTGCCTGAGCAGTTCTTAACAGCATTTAGAAAGCTGCTTTACAGCAGCCCCAGGGGCCATAGCCACAATGGTCAGGAGGGGACCTCATTGACTTCTATAGGAGAGTTTTCTGGGCATGCTCTGTGACCTGTGCAGAGGTGATTGTACAAGGAAAGAATAGTTAAGCTTTGACAATCACCTATTGTCATTCTAATCCTGCCTATAATTATATGACCTGTGTACAGATAAGCAGATAACTGCAGTAAAGTGATCTGTACAGATTAAGAGGTGAAGCCTATTATTATTATTAGTGGCCAAAGCAAAAACTGCAGAATTCGTTAATTTCTAACGATAATTTGTTTTCCCTTAGTCCTAACAGCAGCACAAGAGGGTCTCTGAGCTTCAAGCTCTCTCAGCACATGAGCCCTATACCATCTTCCTACATGACTGGGTCCTTCTTAGATTCCTCCCATATTTTAGGCCTAAAGTTCCTTACTTCCAGAACATCAACCAGGTGATATTCCTCCCGGTTCTGTCGACATCTACCACCTCCTCCGAGGAACCTGCTAGACATCCTCTGGACGTCCTGAGATGTCTCCGGATCTATGTGGATAGATCAAAGGAGTTCAGGAAAGATGAGAAGCTGCTAATCCTGTTGCCGGTAAGTTTAAAGGCTATAAGGCATCCAAACCTTCCATCAGTTGGTGGATTAAGGAGGCTATTAAGGAATCCTTTGTTTCCCAATCTCTGGACCCTCCGGAATTTGTGAAGGCCCACTCTACTAGAGCTGTGGCTACTTCTTTTGCCGAGAGGAGTCTTCTGCCTCTCGACATGATTTGCAAAGCTGCCTCCTGGAGCTCTGAATCGACATTCATCTCCCATTATAGACTAGATGCCAGACTAGCTGAGTTTTCGGCCTTTGGCAGACTAATCTTAGTTCTGCCAGGCAGGAAGGCCCTCCCTAGGGGTTTTTTCTTGCTATCTCCCCATCTGTGCTGCTGGTAGGACGTAAGGGAATAGTTTATTTCTAACGATAATTTTTTTCCCTTAGTCCTAAAAGCAGCACACAAATTTCCCACCCTAGTAAGTCTAGTTTGTTTCTTACTATAAGCACAGTGGGCTGGGGGTTGACTCCCTCCTTTTAAGGAGATACTTAATTGTTAAATTGAGTTATTAGTCTTGGGCTCATTAAACATTCCGCCGGTCTTACCAGTCCACGGGGGGTGGTTAACCCCATCTGTGCTGCTAGTAGGACATAAGGGAATTATGTTTTTTGTTTAAATATAGATAGTGGCATAGAAAATGACAAATAACATCATCAAAAATTCCTTGCACGCACCGGAACACTCGCTCCTCACTTGAGGCAGCAGGACCTGCACTCCAAGCAAGATGATGTCACATGAGCACACTGGGAGCATTGGTCCTTAAATAAATTCATTTTTAATGCAAATCAGATATTAAAACAGATACATGGGCAGAAAATGAGTGCACACATTGATGCAAAATGGCCATAAAAAATTAACAGTGTGTCTGTTCATGTCATGTGGATGTAGCCTTACATGGTGACCTTTTTATCTTTTTAGCTGCAGATCTGTCAACTCTTGGATTCCTCTCCTGCCATCCAAGATGGCAGCATCATTTCTCAGACTGCCTGATGTATACTGTGCATTGGGTAGCCCAAGACACTTCCTGCATGTCCAGCCCTGCTCTTGGATTGGCTAGCACTGTTTACATGCTGTCAAACGCAGTGTGCATTGGGTAGTCTGAACACTGGTGCAGCCATCTTGGATGGCAAAAGAGGAGCCGAAAATTATAGGATTTACAACTAAAAAGATGAAAAGGAGAGCATCATATAAATGTTCAGTTCGTCCCCCAGTTTTTTAAATTGACCCGTAGGGTTGCTTTAACCATTACCAGAGTGTTTACCCAATTCCTTACCAGGACAATTTTTCCGTTTTAGCAATGCGTCTATCTAACTGCAAATAACAAATTCATTTCTGAGCCAACCTACATGTATTTGATATTATTTTTCACAGCACGCCTTAGACCTTTTTTGCGCCATTAGATGACAGATATAATATTTAAACAAAATTGAAGGAAAAATTTTTTTAAAAAAAGGTGTATTTTTCCTTTGCTATTAATTGTTTTTCTAACTGTTAGGGCTCATGCGCACGACCATATGGCCGTGGTGCGCGTATTGTGGACCGCGACCCTTTGACTTGAATGGGTTCACGATCCACCAGATACGATCAAAGCTAAGAGATCTCCTATCTTTTGTGATGCTGAGGCAAAGATCGGAAGCACTATGAAGAGCTTCCGTGGGATTTTACAGTACCAGCAAAGTTAGTCAGATTACACAAGTCTCATATACACTTTGCAGTTTTTTTAGACCCGCCACACGGATTTAAAAATAAATTGCATGTCAATTATGTTTGTGGTTTTAGCTGCAGATTTTACCCTTTTCAATGGAAGGGTGAGATTGGCGGCAAAACCGCATCAAATCCGCAATTAGACATTGCAGATTTTGTTGCGGATGTGCAGCAGAAATGCACATAAATCTTTCTGGAAATGCGTGCAGATCTTATGTGCGTTCACTTGCACCCTTAGGTCTCTTGCACAGGAACGTATTTTGTTTCTGTGTCCGTTCATTTTATTTTATTGTTTGTATACAGAATTATTCATTTCAATGGGTCCACAAAAAAAACTGAAGTTACGTCGTGTTCATTCCGTTTCGATATGTCCGTTCTACAAAAAAAAAAAAATAGAACATGTCCTATTATTGTCTGCATTACAGACAAGGGTAGGACTGTTCTATTAGGTGTCACGCTGCGGTGTGGGAGGGAAACACCACACCGAGCATAGGAGGGAAGAGGGGAACAGGGAATCAGGCCTGAGAGCTAGGGAAGCAAGATGGACACATCCTAGTGAAAACCCTAAATAAAATACTGACTGACTACCAATATGAACAGACCCCAAAAGGTAGGTGAGTTCTTATGCAGGAATACCTATCTAGCCCTATAGGACCCTGGTACTAATGGTAGGGACGAGACTACCTGTTCCTCCAAAAGGAAGGACAAACAGGAGTCTACTCCAGGCCTAATACAAACAATAGGGAAATGCAACACACAGAACCCAAACAAAATACAAAAAGGGAAAGGAAAGACTTAACTTCAAAGAGGCTATGGAATCACCAGGAACTTAGCCGAGATTCAACCACAAACAATCCACAGGCACAGAAGCTATAAACCGCACAGCATAGTGGGAGAAGCAACTATAAATAAGGAAGGTTAAATGACCACATAAGCAACACCTGGAGGCAAGTGGTGTGGCCATTACCAGAAACAACACAGACACCTAGGTTTTCCTTGTAGATCCATATTAGATCACACCACGTGTTGCCAGTCCGGGATGTCCGTATGCCTCGGTATGTCCGTGACATTAGGAGCCAGTTGTTCCGTTCTGCAAAATACGGAAAGCACACGGATGTCATCTGTACTTTTTGCAGATCCGTTTTTTGCGGACTCCAAAATACTAAGGTGCTGGAAACTTTGAACATGGTTATCCAAAAAACTACAAGGAATGTTTTGCACTTTGTTCACAGGTTTGTGTTAGACTGTACAGAAAAAAACATCAATAATCCACATTGTCAGCAAGAAAGTCTTACTATTCCAAGATGGCAGAGCAGCTCTCAGACAGATGGTCAGGACACGTACTAACACAATGCTGGCATTAAAGTTTAACATCTATCCCTAGTGGAGGACAAAACAGGAGGCATAAAACAAGCTTTACAATCATACTGAGGGAAAACAGCAGGTGTTCGGAGCATATCAGTTTGTGATGTCCTCGCCTTCACGTTGTAAAAGAAAGACTGGTTACGAGGCAAAGAGTCAACATCCACCAGCTGCCCCTGGTAAATAGCAGGTGAGAGCATAAAATGACAGGTCTCCTGCTTTAGAAATAGAGCAGCCTCGGGCAGTCGCTCTGCAGTCAAGTCCTCAGTTGGCACTTCAGTGTTTTTCTAGCATATCCGAGCATCCTTGGCCCAGAGATCTAAATGCAAATGTCATGTAAAAGACTTTATTAGACAGGGGTGGACATTGCTTGTCATGGAGATTTAAAATACCTTCATTTTCACTATCCAGTGACAATTGTTTGATGAGCTTAATTCAATAAGCCATGCCTTAATTTACTTTTATTAGTCATCTAAATATCAAGAGCAGCCATAAAACTTTGTGCATCGCACACCCCTGTGAATGAGCAGATACTTGTGTCCGTGTCCACCATCTTTGATAAACATGCTCCACCCTGCGATATAATAAGCTGATTAAGAGACTAAGGCCTCTTTTACACGAGCGTGTCCGGATTAGGTCCGGATGCGTTGCGGATGCGTTCAGTGAAAACTGTGCGATTTCGCAGGCACAGCCATTCAGTTTTCCCTGCGATTGCGTTCAGTTGTTCAGTTTTTTCGCGCGGCTGCAATGCGTTTTGATGCGTTTTTCACGCGCGTGATAAAAAACTGAAGGTTTACAAACAACATCTCCTAGCAACCATCAGTGAAAAACGCAACGCATCCGCACTTGCTTGCGGATGCAATGCGTTTTTCACGCAGTCCCATTCACTTCTATGGGACTAGGGCTGCGTGAAAAACGCAGAATATAGAACATGCTGCGATTTTCACGCAACGCACAAGTGATGCGTGAAAAAAAACGCTCATGTACACAGACCCATTGAAATGAATGGGTCAGGATTCAGTGTAGATGCTATGCGTTCACGTCACGCATTGCACCCGCGCGGAAAACTCGCTCGTCTGAAAGGGGCCTAGGAAGTCAGGAGACAATGCAGCATTGCCATAGGCTTTCTAGTGTGGTAGGTACTGACCTAAAGGGCTTGCCTGGTTTAGAAGAACCATTTTTAAATACCCTATTTCCCTAAGTTCACACCTGAGCGTTTTACAGCGCGTTCAAACGCGCTGTAAAACGCTCAACACATGAAAACCAATGCTTTTCTATGGCCCTGGTTCTCACTTGAGCGTTTTACAGTGCGTTTGAACGCGCTGTAAAACGCCCGACGCATAAACAAGTACTTGAGCTTTTTTTGGGGTGTTTGTCGCGCGTTTTGTGATTGACACCACAGTAGTCAATCACAAGAATGCGCGTACGAACGCGTGTTTCCTATTTGCAAAAACGCGCTGAAATACGCGCGCGTAAAACGCGTGTTTTTAGAACGCTCAGGTCTGAACCCAGGGTTAGGGATTTTGAGCTAACAGAAGGTTAGTATACTATTCAGCAATCTAGTAGGCAAAGAGCATTTCTTGCTATGGATGTGCATTACCCAGATAGACCTTAGATTTCAACATTAAACACGTGATTTTTTTTCTCCTGAAAGAAAACAGCATAAAAAGGGGGCATATCAAATTGTAGCAAGAGTGTCGGCACACGGTATAGAGCAAACTATAAACGCCAAAAAGAAAAAAAGAATACTGAGAAAGAGAGCCGCACATCTAAAATTATATCAATTTTATTTGAAACAACGGACACAACAGAAGTTGATTAAAATCATTGTATACAATAAACAATGGCTTTGTGGACCAAATAAGTACCACACAACACCCTGTCTCTACCACATATGGAAATAAGCATACCCCCACAGAAGGTAAACAGTTAATGAAAGTAATTTAAAGTGCATGAAAATCAATCAACATGAATAAGGCAAGTATTATACTTATCATAGTAATTGTAGAATGGGGATATGCATGGTGCACAGGGATAAAAATGCCCAACGCATATCGCCAGGCCTTGCTGGCTTCCTCAGGGGTGCCTGTTTGTATATTAAGTAAAAACTCCTAGAAATACATAAATTATGATGCAGTAACAATAGTCACCTGTGGTGTAGGCGCATATGCAAATTACTGGTTGACCTCCCCGGGCGTGGAGGTGCTGGTCCCCGTTGCAGGCTGGGCGCTGAAGCAGAAAAGCGCGCCGAAACCATCGGCGGGCGGAACTCCCGAGTGCGCCTGCGCAACTGGACAGCGGGCCAGGAGGCTGACGCACGCTGCATTCCAAAAACCAGAAGAATCATAACGCACCAGACCCGGCGTGCGCTGCGTTCCATAGACCGGAAGCAGCGTCAAGCAGAAGGTCAAAGAGCCCGGCATCTGCGCAGATAACTCATAGGGGCCAGAGGGCAAAAGAAAAACAAAACTCAAAATCTGAACTAAACAAATATAAATAATGTTCCAAAAAACTCTATTTTTTTTTTTTTTAGTTTATATTTTTTTTTATATATTTTCTATTTTTTAATATATTTTTTTATATTATTTTCTATTCTCTATATTATTTTTGTAAGTTTCGTATTATTACTTCTATACTTGACATTGCATATATCACAAGTGTGTCTGACATACATGTATTATTTCATTATATAAATACCTTTTTGTTTTTTTTTTTGTTTTAGGGTATTTATTTAATGAAAATATATATGTATGTTGGACACACTTGTGATATATGCAATGTCACAAAAAGTATAGAAGTAATAATACGAAACTTACAAAAATAATATAGGAGAATAAAAAATGAAATAAAAAATATATTAAAAAAAATAAACTAAAAGATAAAAAAAAATAGAGAATGATATAAGAAGGGAAAAATAATCATGGTTATTATATTTTATGCACATTTGATTAATTTTATATACTATGGAATGGAGATTATGTTATTATTCACTAGATCATGGTTTTATTTAATATGTCAGCTGGGGTTTGTGGTATTATTAATTTTATTATCTAATACTAATCGACTGCTATTATACACCTAATTATATTTATTGCACTTTATGCACATTGATTATTTATGTACTGTGGTTTTGTGTGTATCTTGTATATTTTTTGGTGGATTCTGTCTCCCTGATATTGTGGTCTATACATACTTCTTCATGATTTAAGTTTCTTGTTATATAAATCGTTTTTTGGTACATTATTTATATTTGTTTAGTTCAGATTTTGAGTTTTGTTTTTCTTTTGCCCTCTGGCCCCTATGAGTCATCTGCGCAGATGCCGGGCTCTTTGACCTTTTGCGTGATGCCGCTTCCGGTCTATGGAACGCAGTGCACGGCGGGTCTGGTGCGTTATACTGCTTCCGGCGTCTAGTAGCGCAGGCACACTCGGCAGTTCCGCACGCCAATGGTTTCGGCGCACTTTTCTGCTTCAGCGCCCAGCCTGCATCAGGGACCAGCACCTCCCCGTCCGGGGAGGTCAACCAGTAATTTGCATATGCGCCTACACCAAGGGTGACTATTGTTACTGCATCATAATTTATGTATTTCTAGGAGTTTTTACTTAATATACAAACAGGCAGCCCTGAGGAAGTCGGCAAGGCCCGGTGATACGCGTTGGGCATTTTTATCCCTGTCTACCATGCATATCCCCATTCTACAATTACTATGATAAGTATAATACTTGCCTTATTCATGTTGATTGATTTTCATGCACTTTAAAATACTTTCATTAACTATTTACCTTCTGTGGGGGTATGCTTATTTCCATATGTGGTAGAGACAGGGTGTTGTGTGGTGCTTATTTGGTCCACACAGCCATGGTTTATTGTATACAATGATTTTAATCAACTTTTGTTGTTTCAAATAAAATTGATATAATTTTTTTCTCCTGTGGCCAACAGAATGATTTCTGCCGCAGAACTGAGTTGTTCACTGATTGTCTCTACATCAGGAAACCCTGTGATCAGCTTAGGCGACCCTTTTAACAAGACTGACAGCCTCTTTCCAGCGCACCTAGTTTTCAATAAGCTTTTCATTAGTGAATAGTACAATGTGTGTGCGTGTGGAATAACACTATATCTGGCCATTATATGACCTGTTTCTGGCATTTGTAGCAGTTCTCTCCTCTATACTAGATCTCTAGTTAGCAGTTCTCTCACAACTGGTGAATGGAGACTTGCTGCCAACCACCACACAAAAGGTAGAAGAGAGTAGGATTCCTAAGTTTCTCTTAGGCTACTTTCACACTAGCGTTTTGGATTTCCGTTTGCGAGATCCATTCAGTGAGTTTTGCCCTAATACATTCTGAATGGAAAAGGATCCGCTCAGAATGCATCAGTTTGCCTCCGTTCAGTAACCAATCCGCTCTGGAGGCTGCCTGCAGCGTTCTGCTGTCCACCTGACGAAGCGGAGCCAGATGTGTAAGTCTATGGGGACAGATCCATTTTTTCTGACACAATAGAAAACGGATCCATCCCCCCATTGACTTTCAATGGAGTTCAAGACGGATCTGTCATGGCTATAGAAGACATAATACAACCGGATCCGTTCATGATGCATGCGCTTGTATTATTGTAACGGAAGCGTTTTTGCAGATCCAGGACGGATCCGCATAAAACGCTAGTGTGAAAGTAGCCTTACTCGGGCAGAAGCAGCCCCAGGATCATGGAGGATATATACAGACCTGTATGGATGTGAATAAAGCACTTGGGCTGAGATGGAAACAGTCTATTGAGCCAGCTGAATTTCACGCTCCTGCCTCAGGGTCCTTTTACACCAGTGGCCAGGATCCGGCATAGAGTTCCGTCGCGGGGGCTCTATGCCGGAAAGAAACGCTTCAGTTACAGATAATACAACCGCATGCATCCGTTTGAACGGATCAGCTTGTATTAACTTTAACAATTTTTTTTTTTTTTAACGTTGCCAAGACGGATCCGTCATGAACTCCATTGAAAGTCAATGGAGGACGGATCTGTTTTGCTCTGCATCCCAGGACGGAAAGAATACTGTAGCATGCTGCGGTATTTTCTCAGTCCAAAAAACGTTCCGGTCCTGAACTGAAGACATCCTGATGCATCCTGAACGGATTTCTCTCCATTCAGAATGCATTGGGATAATACTGATCAGCAGCGATTCTCATGGGACACCGAAATGACGTGAAAAACAACGTACATGTGCACAGATCTATTGAAATGAATGGGTCAGTATTCAGTGCGGGTGCTATATGTTCACTTCATGCATCCCACCTGCGCGGGAAAACTTGCTGTGAAAGGGGCATTACATGTGTAATCTGATACCTTTATGAGCCGATCCGTTTCAAGAAGGATTTAGCAGCTGTTACAGGCCAACAAACCATATTTCTCTGGTAAGATATATTACAAAGGTTCTTATAGTCACTTGTACTACTGATTTGTTAGGCCTCTTGCACACGACCGTATGGCTTTTTCAGTGTTTTGCGTTGTGTGTCCGTTTCGGCTCCGTTCCGTTTTTCCGTATGGCATATACAGTATACAGTAATTACATAGAAAAAAATTGGGCTGGGCTTTAAATTTTCAATAGATTGTTCAGCAAAAACGGAACAGATACGGAAGACATACGGATGCCTTTCCGTATGCTTTCCGTTTTTTTGCAGACCCACTGACTTGAATGGAGACACTGAACGTGATTTGCGGACAAGAATAGGACATTTTCTATATTTAAACGGAACAGAAAAACGGAAACGGAGACACTTCAGTATTTTTTGCAGACCCATTGAAGTGAATGGTTCAGTATACTGAACTGATAAAACCGCCAGTATACGGTCCGCAAAATACTGTTGTGTGCAAGAGGCCTTAGGGTCCATTCACACGTCCGCAATTCCGCTCCGCATTTTGCGGAACGGAATTGCTGGACCCATTAGTTTCAATGGGGACAGACGATGTCCCGGCCGGGTCCGCAATTGCGGATCCGCACTTCCGGGTCCGCAATTGCGTTCCCGAAAAAAAAATCGAACATGTTCTATTCTTGTCCGCAATTGCGGACAAGAAAAGGCATTTTCTATGAGAGTGCCGGCGATGTGCGGTCCGCAAAATGCGGAACGCACATCGCCGGTTTCCGTGTTTTGCGGATCCAGGGATCCGTGGATCCAAAACACACACGGACGTGTGAATGGACCCTAAAGCTGTGTGAACAGTTAGTGATCATTTAACAGGAACCCGTCATGGTGTCTGAGCTGCAGGCAGCATGTTATAGATCAGGAGGAGCTGAGCAGATTGATATATAGTTTTAAGGGGAACTGTTCAGTAAAACTTATTTATTCATTGATATCTGTGCTTGCTCTGGACTTTAAAGTCAAGGAGGCGGAATGTAAAAGAGTAAATTAGAAGTTTTACTTAGTCTTTCCCACTCTCAAAACTATATATCAATCTGCTCCGCATCTCCTGCTCTATATCATGCTGCCTGCAGATTATTTTGCATTTTCATGGCGACAGGTCCCCTTAAAGAAAAATCTCAAGACACTGGCACATGAACACAGGCAGTCTACAGTAGCGAAGCTGCTTGCTGACTTTCTCCACTTAGCAATAAAGATGTTTCAAAATATTCAATACACCGCACAAAGAAGAAAAAAAAAAGCTCAAAAAAACATTAATAAAAGAACTGGGTAGGCATATGTTAAGCACATTTATAAAACCCGGACATTCTGTATAAGTTGATAGAGCATGTAATATTTTTCCTGACTTAACAGTAAGAATATTTAGCACTGAATAGCTATATTTCACATATGATGTAGCATAATACTTCCATGTTAGTCGTCTCTTACAAGATATTATTGCAAAATGAAATCATTATGCAACCTGTGTAGGATGGCACAATAAAACGTTCAGCATATCAAAAAGCCAAAGCTAAGCCACAAGAACTAGAGATTCCTTCTTCAAAGTCATCCCAAGACATTGTGGCATAGAAGTCATTAGGCTGCGGGAGTCCCAATTGTGCTGCAGCTCAGGAGGCAGAAGGCTGGAGTTGGCCTTTATACACATATTCCAAAGCAGTGGCGATTATACGCATGTCCTTTTCAATACTTCTGGCCCAGTTCTCCACGTCGCCAATCTCCTGTATAAAAAGGAAAAATAAAATTATGAAAAAAAAAAATCTAAACCGTGTGCAAATGCATTCACGCAGGAGGACATAAAGTTTAGTGTTAGGCTAGTTTCACACTAGCGGCAGGGGAGTCCGCCAGGCTGTTCCGGAGGGTGAACAGCCTGGCGGACTGCCGCTCCGTCCCCATGGACTATAACGGGGGCAGAGTTCCGGGCTGATGGTCAACTGACTGATCCAGGCAAATCAAGCTTTTGGAAAATCAATGGTTTAAAAACAGAGATCAATCTGCCCTTTCTACATACAAGGGTACGATGTGCTTGCCTCGCCAAAGTCTAGAGGAGGCAGCTCCTAAGATTTAACAAGAACCTGTGGGAAGATGATGGATGCTTGGGAGTTAGCTTCTTGTTCAGCAAAAGCAAAGCCTCCTAAGGCGTTTTATTTCTCAAGTTCAGGCTTGTATCATTATATAGTACTGTATATAATGCAACGGTATAATATGGGCCTATATACACAACTGGTTACACCCAGCTAGATAGAGATAATATATACTTGCATTTCAATCATTATTTGTGAACATATTGGCTTGTGAAAATCTTCCAGTGGGTGCAGAAGGCTAGCAGTTGCAGATTTACTACTGTAAGAAACTGCTTGCACTTACTCCTAGCCTTGCGCTGCTTGCACCTAGCCTTTCTGCTGCCTAAGGTGAAAACTAAAACAGCGTCCCAACCCCCCAATGCCAATTTTTTAACCGAACCCTTCCCTCCAGCCCTAATGTTAAAGACATATTTGGAAAACATTACATACAGAGCTACAAAGCATATATATCTTCTCCATTCTGACCAGACTGTCTGTTTCAGCCATCTCCTGTTTGACAACTACACCGCATCCTGCCACCTCTAATACTGTGCCCACTGTGCTTCCCAATACTATACTGCAGAAACAGATAATCCCCCAGAAAATACTATTACCACACACATAGTTCCCCTTCAATAGTTATTGGCACACATTGCCCTAAAAATTAACTATGGACAGCAATGGGCACTAAAAATGTAAAGGGGGCACAATGGCCACTGCACTGCCTGCATGTCTCACTTTCAACTCTATCCTGTGTCCTGAGGACACAGAGCCAGCTGAATAGAATGGTGAAGCAGAGAGCAGTCAGCTTCCTGCTTCACTATTCCCGTGCTGCTCGTGGTCCAGTGCAGACAGGCGCGAGGTACTGACATCATCACTCCTGCTGCGCTCTGCCACAAACAGGAGAGCACAGAGCAGAGCTGCTCTGTTGGTCAGGGAAACATATGATAGGCGAGTTTTTACACCGGAGGCACTACTCTGTTAGGGAACATAACTGAGTGTGTATGGGGAGGGGCATATAAGGTGGCATAATACTTTGAAGGAGAAAATATAAGTTGCAAAACTGTGAGGGAGCCACTAAAGGGGACATAACTCTGTGGGGGGGCACATCAAACCAGGCATAACTGGGTGGGGGCACTTAAGGTACATAACTGTGATGGGGCACTAAAAGGCGTATAACTTTGTTTGGGGGCCATCTAAGCGGTCATAATTTATGAGGGGGCATCACTGTGTTTGGGGGGCCACTACTATGTGTGGAAACACTGGAGAGGGCAGCACTGTGGGGGCATAACTTTGTGGGAAGGCGTCTAAAGGTGTATAAATCTGTGGGGTCCATTAAAGGTGGCATCACTGTGTGTGGCGGGCCCTCTACGTGGCATAACTGGGTGGGGAGTTGGGCAGAGCTCTGTGAGGAGGACCACCAAAGGGTGCATAATTATTAGGCGGGCATCAATGTGTGTGGGGCTACTTAAAGGGGCATCATACTGTGTGAAGTCTACTTAACGGTACATCATACTGTGTGGGGGACATTTAAGGGACATCACTTTATGAGGGGAGCATTTAAGGGTACATCATACTGTGTGAGGGGGGCATGTAGAGAACATCACTTTGTTCTCGGCGGTTTTAAGGGTGGCTCATTTTGTGTGAGGGGCAGCTAAGGGATCATCCTAAGGTGAGTGGGCACTTAGGGTATTCATATGTGTCAGGGGCACTAAGGAGCACCATAATGTGTGATGGCACCAAGGGATCACCCTGCTATGAGGGTGCACTTAGGGATATCATACTCTGTAGAGCACTAAATGGATATCATACTGTCTGAGGGCCATCATTATTGTTAGCGGGCACTGAAATGACATTGTTACCGTTTGGTCGGCAGAAAGGAGATTAGGTGGTCTTGGAGGTGTGGATTATTGTAAAAAAAAATTACTAAATAATGCAGCGCTACACGCCAATGGTGTTGTCCCTCCTTATACACTTTTTTTGTTTTGAAGCTTGGACCTTATCCTACAGCAGACTCAGGTATGTGGACTTTTACAAAAAGTACTTGAGTACCCCTGGTCTATAGTGTTGCACTGCAACATGTCGGTCGCAAGTTGGACTGTTGCGTCGCAGTGCGACGCCATTGACTATCATTACAGAAAACATTGTGCGACATGAGTGTCGAGTGACACATGTTGCAGTGTAGTTGCTCTCTTTTTGTCACACGACACACGTGTAGCCCTAGCCTTATATTATAAATTCGACTTGGAGCTCCGTCCTCCTTGCTATTGGTGATGTGTTATAGTCCAAAGAGAAAGAGTGGCATCTGGTCCTCACAGAGTAACAATCATCGGGGAGACTCACTTTTAGCGCCTGATTGAAGTTTTCCACCAGACTGATCCACTGCGTCGTCTGCTTTGCAAACTGTGCGGCCTGAATCTGCAGTGTCTTCACTTCATGGTCCAACTTTCTCTGATTCACATAAGCCTGGGCCACACTGCATTGGAAGAAGAAATAAAAATAGGAAACGAGAATGACTCCTGTAATAACATTTTGGTTTGTCACAGATATTCAGCAATTCATTCCCCTAAATTTCCCAACACCGTGGAAGACAATCGAATTACACAATCAATGGCAAATAGATCCAGACTGAAAACAGAATCCATTACGGCTTGATGTGCTGGAAATTCTCATAATCATATGGGGGACTGCAATGTAGAAAAATCTCAGTGTTCAGAAATGATTACACAGCGCCCCTTGGTGGCCACATTCTCGTCTACGCCGCCTTGACTGTACATTACAGTAGATGCTTACTGAGGAAGACAATGGTAATAGATTTAGTGCTCTGAGGCGGAGAAGTCAGCATGGTGCAACATGGTGGACAAAGAAGAGTAAATCATTCTAAATCAATTATTGTAGGACATTATTCCTTATAAATGCAGTCCTTAGCTGTTGCAGAACCTCTTTTTGGGAGGAACGTCATGACAATTACTTGCTGAATAACAAAACTTTATATACCCCATATACTGTACCAGCTGCATCGTCCCCAACGACAGGGCTGTCCTAAAGTCCGCTAGAGCCCCCATGTTATCATCCCGACTGCCACAGTGCCAGTCACAGCCCTTACCACAGTCATACTGCCCCCCCCCCAGTGCCACTCACCGCCAGCCAAAAGTGCCATGTATCGTTTTCTCCATTTCATCTACACCCCCATCCCACAGATTTGCTACCTCCACCACCAAACAGCTACAGTTGCACCTCTCCTGTCACGTCTGGTTTAGTAACTATGTGCAAAATTCCGGAGCATCTTCTCATATTACTTTGTTGTGTTATCTCTCTATTATTCCTACTAGAAGTTTATGAATGAATTGCTAACATGGAGTTGTCCCTGCAAAGCCTCCCACTGGAAGCACTGATTGGACAGTGTCAGACTGTACAGGGGCGCCAGTGCTTTAAAGAAAAAGGGACATCCCGGCGGCTGGCGTCATATCTGTAGATAATTCTTCTTAAAGCGGTTAATATTAACATTAGTCCGAGTACGGCTAAAGGATGTCTTAAATCTGTAGCACCGCTCCCTTAAGTGCCATGTGTAAATGGCTGAAAAAAATAATTACAAATAATTCTAAGGATTTACGGCCTCTCACTGAATGAGAATCCTGCCAGGAAGAGCCATTAATGACACAGTATACTGACCCACCCATGAGAGTGCAGCACTCAGAGCTGGTAACGTGGATCCGGCTGTACTGAGCGTAGGGCGTACCAGTGGTCCAAAAAGCTAGCGCTACAAAAAGACTGTGAGATTCGCCTGTGACCAAGTCTATGCTGGCAACGTCCTGCACTTGTGACCAAAAGTCCAGAAGATTTGCAATTTTCCGATCATTGTTTTGTGTATCGTAATCACACTGACAATCGGTAAAGCTTCATTTAGACGTACACAGATATCATAAGGACCCATAACATGGACCGCCCTGGCAATGCAGAAAGTAAAGTTCAACGCTCTAGATTTCTGCCCTGTGCCTCACCCACATTATCTGACATTTATTTTGAAAAACGTGAAACAGATGCTTCATAAATATGGAGCTCATTCTGGACACCATATTTCACAATGTATTTACACCAAAAACTGGCATAAATACATAGAGAAATCTGCTTTCCTTCTATTACAAAGCAGCCACCACTAGGGGGAGCTCTGTGCATAGGAATGTATACAACTACCTCCGAAGCTGTAATAATCCCTGCATTGATCTCTCTCTAGTGGCAGCTGCCTAAGGGTACTGTTACACTGGCGTTTTGGATTCCGTTTGTGAGATCCGTTTCAGGGCTCTCACAAACAGTCGAAAACGGATCAGTTAAGCCCCAATGCATTCTGAATGGATAAGGATCCGTTCAGAATGCATCAGTTCGGCTCCGTTCCGCCTCTATTCCGTTCTGGAGGCGGACACCAAAACGCAGCTTGCAGCATTTTGGTGTCCGTCTGAAGAGGTGGGGCCGAACTGATCCGTTTTGAATTACAATGTAAGTCAATGGGGACGGATCCGTTTTCAATGACACAATATGGTGCATTTGAAAACGGATCCGTCCCCCATTGACTTTCAATGTAATTCAAAACGGATCCGTTTTGGACTTTGTCATTTTTCTTTAAAACTAATGCAAACGGATCCGTTCTGAACGGATACAAACATTTGCATTATAGGTGCGGATCCGTCTGTGCAAATAAACAGACGGATCCGCACCAACGCAAGTGTGAAAGTACCCTAAAATGCAAGGTTTTCACTAGAGAGTGAGTCCAGCGCTGGGCCACCCCTCCCTCATAGTAGTCGTGTGGTCTGCCTCCACTGTAGGTACATCACTGAGACCAGTTCCTCGCATATGTCACTATATGGCCACAAGAAAGGGTTAGTTAAAGGGGGTTGTCCGGTTTCAATACCAAGCTGGACAACTCGGGGATCGACCTGTAATAAAGAATAGATGATTATTTACCTGACAGATACTGCGCCGTTACTCCGGTTTTTCTCCGTTTTCCCAGCTGCAACAGTGATTGGCTGCAGTGGTCATGTGTTGTGGAAGTGACGCCACTGCAGCAGCCGGGAAAACAAAGCGGCGGTGTAGCATCTGCCACGTACTGTAAGTAAACATCTCCTCTTTATTACAGGTCGATCTTCTGAGTTCTCCATTTTTCTCTTGTGACTGGAAAACCCATATAAACCAATGGTTGAGAGGCGATACGCAACACGTCCGGAACATGGATGTGTGAATCTGACCTTATCAACATAAGGGTGGGGGGGTCACATCACGTTTTTATATACTTTTATGCATATATGTTTTTACCAAACTCTACAGGATACAAAAACGCGGTGTGCTGCGTTTTTATATCCTTTTTTTTTTCTAACATATACGTCAAACAAAGGCGTAAAATGTGATGTGAGCCCATTGTAAGTGACTCCTCCTCTGCATATTTTTATGGGGTGTGTGTTCAGGAGATACAATACACCAAGGCCCCATGCACACAACCGTGTACGTTTTGCAGTCTGCAAATCCCAGATTCGCAAAGGACGGATCTGGTCCATGTTGCATCGGCACTTTTTCGCAGGCTCATTGACTTCAATATACGGTTGTGTGCATAAGGCCTTAGCAACATTTTTAGTTTCTACAACCAGTAAGGTCCAGACATCAACATGTTCCGGGCTGGCGAGGCCCCGCTCTGGAGAGTAGCAGGACAGCACGTGCAGGTAGTCACTCACCCCACATTCAGATGATCCACTAGAGCCTCTGTCAGGGTGGTAGCCGCAGCAATGGCCTCCTTTCTTCTCTTCTCTGTCAAAAAGAATCAAAGATCCTTACTTATTACTGCAGCACTGCCCCCGGTATGACATCACATTCTGAGTGTGCGCCATCGTCTGGGGAAGCGCTTGTAGAAGGGGCATCAGCAAACCAATGGTCAGGTGGCCGGGGATGGTGCAAAAGTATACACAGATATAAATCACCTCTCATGGTATTGATTGGCCGGCAGTGGTGATGTACATGTAGCGGGAAAACCTCTTTAAGGAGTTCTCCGGGCATGGCCGCCGGCAACCTGTCCTAGAACGTGAGCAGGACTGACTGCCGCCACTTGCAGAGCTTCCTACGGGGATGCGATGGTGAAACCTCACTATACACTGCACTGCAATAGATGGTAATGATGTGATCCTGCCTATGACATGGCATCATGGCTGAGCAGCCTGAGAGGAACAGTCACCAATATGTAGCAGGGCTCCAGATGGCGACCAAAATGGTCGCCAATGCGACTAGGAATTTGCAAATGGCGATAAGAAATTAAAGTCTTATCGCCATTTGCGACTTGTCCCACCGCCGCGCTGCAGCTTTAAGAAAAAAAAAAAAAAACTTCAGCAGACGCACCACGCAGCGAGCGGCACAGCACAGGCAGCACAGTCTGAAATAACCAATAGCAAAGCTCCATACAGTAAGGAACTTTGCTATTGGTTAGTTTGGGCGTGCGCCGGAGCCATACAGCGCCCTGCACCAGAGAAAGCCAGCGGGAGATGAAAGGAGGAGGGGCCGGCTCTGGGGGTGTCTGAAGGAAGGAGTGCCGGGCGCGCTGAGGAGCCGAAGCATCAAGATGGGGCCGCAGAAGGAGACAGCGCAATGTGTTATGTATGTAGTGGAGTGTGTGATCATCACACACATGTATACATCACACACTGCACTACACACACATGTATACATCACACACTGCACTACACACATGTATACATCACACACTGCACTACACACATGTATACATCACACACTGCACTACACACATGTATACATCACACACTGCACTACACGCATCAATACATCACACACTGCACTACACGCATCATACATCACACACTGCACTACACGCATCAATACATCACACACTGCACTACACACATCAATACATCACACACTGCACTACACACATCATACACCACACACATCATACATCACACATCACACACATGTATACATCACTACATACAGCTCACACTGATGTATGTAGTGCAGTGATGTATGTGTTGCAGTGTGTAGTAAATACACAGCAGGCTATTATAGCCAAGTGATAACGTACAGGGAAGTTCCGCCATATTGGACTTTATCACTTCGCTATAATTGCTTCATGTTATTAGACCGGTGATGGTTCCCTGCATACCCACCTCTTAGGCCCCGTTCACACCACCACTATTTATTTCTGTTGTTCTGCTCCGTTTGATGAGCAGAGCAATGAAAATAATGGAAGTGTCAGATTTTTGTCATACGTTTAACATATACAAAAAAAAACGTATGTTGACGGACGCCTCAGACAGATGCCATACTGTGACATCCATCAAATAGAGTTCTATTGTACAAAAAAAACATATATGCTAATTTATAAGTTTTTTTGCAGAATGGGAGATTGTAGTGTACCTCGTCTTCCCATCCTGTAAAGTCCAGAAAAAAATCTATACATTTTTTGTACAATGGAACAATACTAAAGGTGGCCCCGTTTTGTAGTGGGTTCCAAATTGATGGAAGGCGGGGCCAATGCAAGTAGGCGGGGCCAGAAATACCATATTGTGGAACATTATACCACCCCAACAGAGCCAAATACCACAGTCCATCACAAAATACATCCCCAAAAACGGCCCAGGCGGCCCCCTGGGCATCGGCCCAACAGAAAATTTACCCGTGATGTCTATGGCCAATCCGCCCCTGCTTGCTGGCAGTTGTCATGGTAACCATACTCCAACCTGTACTTTTTCTTGCATCCATTGTGGGGGAGATTTATCAACACTGGTGTAAAGGAAAACGGGCTTAGTTTCCCAAAGCAACCAATCAGATTCGACCTTTCATTTTTCACAGCTCCTTTAGAAAATGAAAGGTGGAATCTGATTGGTTGCTATGGGAAACTAAGCCCGTTTTCCTTTACACCAGTGTTGGATAACTCTCGCCCTGTCTGTTCAGTGTCCCGTCACAAGGGGTTAATAAGCGCTAAAGAACACCTCACGTGACCTGTAGATAATCACTGGTGTCCCCTCCTATCACTCCACACATGGAGGCCGCGTTACCATGGAGAATGCTCAAGCCGGAACTTTAGCCCGAGGCTTCAGGCAGACGGCTAGGCCGCGGTGCGGGTGTCGCTCACCTTGCAGCTCCTTCCTCTCGTTCTGTTTGGTCTGGTGCTCCTTGAGCAGCCGGGAGAGCATGGCGGGAGGGACGTGCGTGTCAGCGAGCACTGAGCGGAAGTGGCGGGAGATCTCGTGACTGCGGGGACTGCCTGGTGCTCGGTGCTGGCCGCCGCCTCCCTGTATGGTGTATGGACATGGAAGCGCGGCGGCTATTAGAAAGCCGTGTTCACACGTGACAACTTTCAAGAACGCTTGACATGAAGACGTTTTCCTCAAACAGGCCCCGCCCTCAGCCATTAACCCCTTAAGCACCTAGCCAATTAGCCTTATTGCATTTTTATTTATGCATGATTTCCAAGACCCGTAAATTTTTCACTTTTCCGTTTACTCAGCCATTTTTTTTGCAATACAAGTTGTATTTTTTTAATGGCACCATTTGAAAAATCGGAGGAAAAAAGTGTTGAGTGAAAAAAACGCATTTAGGGCTACTTTCACACCCGTGTTTTAGTTTTCCGGTATTGAGATCTGTCATAGGGCCTCAATACCGGAAAAAAACGCTTCCGTTTTGTCCCCATTCATTGTCAATGGGGACAAAACTGAACAGAACGAAATGCTCCAAAATGCATTCTGTTCCGTTTAGTTGCGTTCCCGATTTTCTTTCCGTCCTGGGATGCGGAGCAAGACCCCCAATGCAAGTCGATGGGGACGGATCCGTTTTCTCTGCCACAATAGAACACGCATCCGTCCTCCATTGACTTTCAGTGGAGTTCATGCCGTATCAGTCTTGGCTATGTTACAGATAATACAACCGGATCCATCATAACGGAGGCAGACGGTTGTATTATCCGTAACGGAAGCGTTTATGCTGAACCCTGCAGGATCCAGCAAAAACGCTAGTGTGAAAGTAGCCTGAGGGCTCGTTCACATCACCGTTCAGCCTTTCTGTTCTCCGGCTCCCTTTAGGAGCAGAAGGATTCGGCACATAACTGAGCCCTAACTGAGGCGAACGGAGCTTAAAGGGTCATTAGGTGTCCGCTCAGAAGATGATTTTCCAAAATCATCATCTGAGCGAAAACCTAACGGACCCCATTATAGTCTATGGGGCCTTTAGGCTCCGTTCGGCTCAGTTTGGTGTCTCTTAAAGGGAGCAGGAGAACGGAAAGGCTGAACAGTGATGTGAACGAAGCCTTAATCATTTATTTATTTTATTTTAGTTTTGTTTTTAGAGCGTTCCTTGTGCTCGTAGGGTACTTTTACACTTGCGGCAGGATGGATAGCCTGCCGGATCCGTCCTGCCACAAGTACCCGTGCACTGCCGTGCTGCCGCTCCGTCCCCATTGACTATAATGGGGCGGGGGGGCGGAGCTACGGCGCAGCACTGAATAGCCTGCCGGATCCGTCCTGCCGCAAGTGTAAAAATAGCCTAAGAATGACATGACCTTATTCTGGGAGTCAGTACAATTACAGCGGTACCAAATTTATATAGTTTTTATTATATTTTACTGCTTTTGAAACCCCCCCAAAAATAAAAATAAATTAACCTTTTTTTTTTGCATTGCCATATTTTAGGGTACTGTATTCTCTGGCGTATAAGACTACTTTTTAACACGTGAAAATCTTCTCAAGAGTCGGGGGTCGTCTTATACGCCGGTATACTGCGTGCTGAAAATTAAGGCCTCTTTCACACGAGCGTGTCCGGATGCGTTCAGTGAAAACTGTGCGATTTCACAGGCAAAGCCATTCAGTTTTCCCTGCGATTGCGTTCAGTTGTTCAGTTTTTTCCGCGCGGGTGCAATGCGTTTTGATGCGTTTTTCACGCGCGTGATAAAAAACTGAAGGTTTACAAACAACATCTCCTAGCAAGCATCAGTGAAAAACGCAACGCACCCGCACTTGCTTGCGGATGCAATGCGTTTTTCACGCAGCCCCATTCACTTCTATGGGTCTAGGGCTGCGTGAAAAACGCAGAATATAGAACATGCTGCGATTTTCACGCAACGCACAAGTGATGCGTGAAAAACAACGCTCATGTACACAGACCCATTGAAATGAATGAGTCAGGATTCAGTGCGGGTGCTATGCGTTCACGTCACGCATTGCACCCGCGCAGAAAACTCGCTCATGTGAAAGGGGCCTAAGAGGACCTTTCACTGGTCCAACGATTGTTAGATAATGATATGTATGTGTAGAGCGGCGCCCGGGGATCTCCCTGCACCTACTATTATCCGTGGGCGCCGCTCTACACATACGGTATATGGCGCCGCTCTACACATACGGTATATATCATTATCTAAGTGTACTTTCACACTAGCGTTAGTGTGATCCGGCAGGCAGTTCCGTGTTCGGAGCTGCCTGCCGGATTCGCCGTTCAGTGTGACAACTGACAGCATTTGTAGACGGATCCGGGTGCGGATCCGTCTACAAATGCATTGCAAGAACGGATCCGTCCCTCCGCTTGTCATGCAGATGGACGGATCCGTCCTGCACTCTTTTTCACAGTTTTCCCGGTCTGCGCATGCGTCCTTCAGTTGTTTCGCAATGCCGGATCCGGCACTAATACAAGTCAATATAAATTAATGGCGGATCTGGCATTTCGGTGACTGATCGGGCATTTTGGACGGACATAATACCGCAGCATGCTGCGGTATTATGTCCGGCCAAAACGCCTGACAGTGACTGAACGGAAGGCATACTGATGCAAACTGAACGGATTTCTATCAATTCAGATTGCATGGGATATGCCTGATCAGTTCTTTTCCGGCATAGAGCCCTTTTGACGGAACTCATTTCCACTATGCCGAAAAAGAATAACGCAAGTGTGAAAGTACCCTAACAATTGTTGGACCAGTGAAAGGTCCTCTTTACTTCCAAGCCGGACTGGAGAAGCTGTCCTTCTCCAGCTTCAGGGACAGGCGCCCTCTAGCTGAGCCACCGTGCGCTGCATCCTGGCCAGTCGCTCCTGAAGCGGCCCTCTCTCCCTGCTCTCAGTGTTTTTCTCATGCTCGGATCATCTGTTTAATTTTTATTTGGTGTGCGTTGGAAGAGGGGGTAGTCTTATACGGCGAGTATAGCCCAAACCCCATATTTTAACAGGAAAAGTAGGGGGTCATCTTATACGCCCAGTCGTCTTACGGTACATACGTCTTTCTGAACATTTATTGTTCAATCTTTTTTGGGGGGGAGGGCAAGGTGACCAAAATGTTTTATATTATAAAATTTTTATGAATAGTTTTAGATTTTAATAGTCTTGACACAGTATTTTGTTATGTTTATTTTTTTATTGTTTATTTTTATTTGTAAATTGAGAAAGAGGGGTGATTTCAATTTTGTGTTCTATTTTTTATGTGTATTTAAAAAATTTTTTTTTTTTTTTACTGTAATGTTTAATCCAATGAGGGGATTTGTTCTCCTTTGATTGTTTGTACCATAAAGTGCAATATATTACTATTGCAGTCTTTGGCCCCTTTTACACTTGCGTTTTTGCTTTCCGTCCTAGAGTTCCGTCCTCGGGGCTCTAGGACGGAAAGATACTGATCAGGATTATCCTAATGCATCCTGAATGGAGATAAATCCGTTCAGGATGTCTTCCGTTCTATATGTGAACGTTTTTTGCTGCAGATTTGTCTCAGTCCAAAAATCCGGAAGACATGCCGTAACGCCGGATCCAGAATTAATGCCCATTGAAGTGCATTAATCCGGATCCGGAATTAAACTAAACGTCGTTTCGGCGCATCGCCGGATCCGACGTTTAGCTCTGCGCATGCGCAGCAGCAGTTCCGATTGGGGCCCCAGTGTAAGCTGGGGCGCCGATCCGTTACCATGGCAGCCAGGACGCTACTAAAGTCCTGGCTGCCATGGTAAGTACTCCGCAGCAGTGTACTTACCTGCGCTGCGGCCTCCGGGCTCTCCTTCATGACTTCACAGGTCCGAGCGGCGCAGTGATCTATGCGCCGCAGGGACCTGTGACGTCATGGAGGAGCGGCCGGCAGCCGCAGCTCAGGAAAGTACACTGCTGTGGAGTACCATGGCAGCCAGGACTTTAGTAGCGTCCTGGCTGCCATGGTTACCTGAAAGCATATTGAAGACTGATCAGTCTTCAATATGCTTTTAGTTGTCTTGCGTGGTGACGGATCCGGCGGGCATTTCCGGCAACGGAAGTGCACGCCGGATCCTCACAACACAAATGTGAAAAAGCCCTTTGGGTGTTTTAATGGCTGCTTGTCAACTCCTGCTGCAGGCACAGCTTAACAGGCAGCTTACTATGGCAGGCTTGGGAGCCTTCATAAGGCCCTAGGCTGCCGTAGGAAGCTATTGGAGCACCACGATTTCGCCACCGGAGCTCCGATCAAAGGACCACTCAGATGCCGCAGTCAATAGCAAATTATCTCTGATCTCAGTCGCTGTCAGCTGTATAAGGCCTCATGCTCACGACCGTTCTGTTTTTTGCGGTCTGCAAATTGCGGATCCACAAAACATGGTCGTGTGCATGAGCCCTTAAACAGTCGCAGCATGTGAAGCCGCTCAGCCCGTGAGCCCGATCTATTCATCTCCTGCACACACACAATTGCTGTACATGTATAGCATTTTGTGTTATGGGTTTTTATATCACAGTAAGGGCCCATTCACACGACTGTATTTTTATGTCCACATCTGTTCCGCAATTTTATGGATCGGATGCGGACCCATTCATTTCAATGGGGCCGCAAAAGATGCAGACAGTACATCGTGTGCTGTCCATATCCGCACTTCTGTTCCGTGACCCCGCAAAAAAGATAGAACTAGTCCTATTCTTGTCCGTATTTGCGGACAAGAATAGGCATTTCTATCATGGAGGAGGACGTTCCTATCCGCAAAATGCAGAACGCACATGGCCTGTATAAGGGATTTGCAGTCCGCAAAAATGTATATGGTTGTGTGAATGAGCCTTTAGGCTACTTTCACACTTGGGGTAGGACGGATCCGACAGGCTGTTCAGCCTGTCGGAACCGTTCTGACGCAATTTCGCCGTGCTGCCGGACTGCCGCTCCGTCCAAAGTGACTATAATGGGGGCGGGGGCACAGCACAGCAGAGGCCGCCGGACTAAAATATCGGACATGTCGTAGTTTTAGTCCGGCGAAATAGCGGCAGGACGAATCCGACAGGGTGAACAGCCTGTTGGATCCGTCCTGCCGCAAGTGTGAAACTAGCCTAAGGCTACTTTCACACTTGCGTTCGTGTGATCAGCTGCCTGCCGGATGCGCCGATCAGTGTGACAACTGACAGCATTTGTAGACGGATCCGGTGCGGATCCGTCTGCAATTACTAAGAACGGATCCGTCCCTCCGCTTGTCATGCAGATGGACGGATCCGTCCTGCACTCTTTTCACAGTTTTCCCGGTCTGCGCATCCGTCCTTCAGTTGTTTCGCAATGTCGGATCCGGCACTAATACAAGTCAATATAAATTAATGGCGGATCTGGCATTTCGGTGACTGATCGGGCATTTTGGACGGACATAATACCGTAGCATGCTGCGGTATTATGTCCGGCCAAAACGCCTGACAGTGACTGAACGGAAGGCAAACTGATGCAAACTGAACGGATTTCTATCCATTCAGATTGCATGGGGATATGCCTGATCAGTTCTTTTCCGGCATAGAGCCCTTTTGACGGAACTCTATGCCGGAAAAGAATAACGCAAGTGTGAAAACACCCTAAGGGTAAATCTATGAGGGAAGTAAATTGTAACGGATACAGCACAGGGCTGTATTTAAAGGATACCTAAACCTTTGTAAAAAATAAAAATAAAAAAAGTAAGTATGATACTTTCTATAGATCCATACTCCACATGCTCGCACAGTCAAGCAGAGCAGAAGAAAGCTGAAGGTGCAGATCACTCAGAGCAGTGCTGCTAATCCTTCATGTATCAGGTTTAGGTACCCTTTAGGGCTTATGCTATCCTAGGCACTAGGGGAGATTTATCAAACTGGTGTAAAGTAGAACTGGCTTAGGGTACTTTCACACTAGCGTTAGAAGAATCTGGCAGGCAGTTCCGTTGCCGGAATGCCTGCCGGATCCGGAAATCCATATGCAAACGGATATCATTTGTTTACGCATCTGGATGCGGCTCCGTCTGACAAATGCATTGAAATACTGGATCCGTCTCTCCAGTGTCATCCGGAAAGACGCATCCGGTATTTATTTTTTTACATCTTTAATGGTCTGCGCCTGCATGGAAAATAATGCCAGATTCCGCAGGTGTTCCGGAAATTTTGGCCGAAGGAAAACTGCAGTATGCTGTGGTATTTTCTCTGGCCAAATACCGCAAAAGGGACGGAACGGAAGACATCCTGATGCATACTGAACGGATTGCTTTCCATTTAGAATGCATTAGGACAAACTGACGCAGTTTTTTTCCGGTATTGAGCTCCTAAGACGGAACTCAATACCGGAAAACTTTAACGCTAGTGTGAAAGTACCCTAAGTTTCCCATAGCAACCAATCAGATTCCACCTTTCATTTTCCAAAGGAGTTGTGAAAAATGAAAGGTGGGATCTGACTGGTTGCTATGTTTTATTCGTTTTAATAAATTTCGCCCTATGTCGCACGCACA
Source organism: Bufotes viridis (assembly GCA_033119425.1). Lineage (NCBI taxonomy): Eukaryota > Metazoa > Chordata > Amphibia > Anura > Bufonidae > Bufotes > Bufotes viridis. The sequence goes on along the minus strand of CM065591.1, from coordinate 412,356,512 downwards.
GTGATTGATTACCATTACAACATGACCAAATATTATGTCGCACACTGATTTATTACAACCATACCGTATTGCAGACAGATTAATTGCCATCATATCTTGCAAAATATTATGTTGCATACTGATTGATTACCACTACAACATGATCGAATATTATGTCACATAGCGATTGATTACCAGCATGCCATGACCAAATATTGTCACATACTGATTGAGTGCCCCCACAACACGACCACATTACCACATTTTATTAATTAAATGCCGCTATTATGACCAATGTTCTCACTACATGGTAGCTGAAGAATACCAACATGTTGTGAATGGAAAAAAACAAGAGACTAATATTACCACTATACTGAGTGAATAATACCGCCTTAAGCCTCTTTCACACTAGTGTTTTAGCTTTCCGTCCTAGAGATCCGTCCTCGGGGCTCTAGGACGGAAAGCTACTGATCAGGATAATCCTAATGCATCCTGAATGGAGAGAAATCCGTTCAGAAAGCATCAGGATGTCTTCCGTTCAGTATGTCAACGTTTTTTGGACATTGACAAAAGCGCAGCATGCTGCGGATTTGTCTCCGTCCAAAAATCCGGAAGACATGCCGTAACGCCGGATCCGGAATTAATGGCCATTGAAGGAGCAGGGGTAGGCAACCTCCGGCACTCCAGCTGTTGAGAAACTACAACTCCCAGCATGCATACTTGCTCTACTCTTCTAAGAACTCTCGTAGAAATGAATGGGAGCATGCTGGGAATTGTAGCTTCACGACAGCTGGAGTGACGAAGGTTGCTGATCCCTGGCCTAGAGGTTTCTCTAAAATGCTTGTCAATATAATGTACACTCCTGAATGTTGAAATTACCGCACCAAGAAGGAAAAGTTGTGGAATTATAGAATTCACAGGATCAATAGAAATGTTAATGATATAAAAATAATAAAAAATTGGAAATAAATATTCTAAATATCTGGATTTATTTATTATTAAGTACGAGCGTCACATGCAGAAATACATGCTTTGGCATGCTATCAGTGAGGTTGTTAATGGTTGTCTGAGAAATGTTCTGCCACACTGAATGCACTTGGACATGCAAATCATCAAGATCTGCTGCTGGCAGCTCCCTTTGCAATTGCTGACCAATGGCGTCCCAGATGTGCTTAATGGCAGACAAGTCCAGAGATCCTTCAGGCCATAATAGCTTGTTTAGGCCACATAGGCTGCTCAGAATAGCACAAGCAACATGCGGACTGGCATTGTCCTGTTGAAAAACAGCTAGTGGGAACATTTGGAGAAATGGGCATACCACTGGTTCCATGACCAAATCAATGTATGCTTAGCTGCTAGTGTACCTGAAATGAAGACTAGAGGGGTCTGGTTACCGTACATCAGTGATGGGCAACGTGCGGCTCTCCAGCTGTTGCAGAACTACAACTCCCAGCATGCAAAGCCTGTCTATAGCTATCAGCCTACTGCAGGGCATGGTGGGAGTTGTAGTTTAGCAACAGCTGGAGAGCCGCACGTTGCCCATCACTGCCGTACGTTATACTCCACACCATAAACCCAGGAGTAGGACTGGTGTGATGTTCTCTTGTGAAGACCTCTTCATGGCCCACATGGTCCCCAGAACAATCTCCGGCTATCATTGTGTCTGAGGCAAAGGTGGGACTCGTCGCTGAAGAGGATAGATTTTCATTCTAGCCTCCATTGCTGTCTTGCTCTGCACTATGATAGCCTTTGAGAGCGGTGGTGTGAAGCCAGTGGAATATCTGGATGTTTGCTGCCCTAAGCTTGGGATGTGATGTCTAATTTCATTTGCAGTACAGAATGGATCACTGCACACCATTCTTCTAATCAGATGATCTATCCATGCAGAGGTTCGCCTCTGTGCCCATCTTGATGTCAATTCAGTTCATCATTGTTCTTCCAACCACCAGGTAACACAATGTTGAACATTGCTGAGACATCTCAGTCTAGGCGTGTATCCATCTACTGGAGAGATAAACCAAGGACTCTTAGTTTAAGGATTCTGTGCCTCTCAGTTTTCCGACAAGTGGTGATAACTGGCACATCAACAAACAGGATGCATCGCACAATCACCAGCAAAAATGCATACGGTGGAGGATGCCTGCAGCGGACCACAAGTACCACAATAGACATCCTACACAAGATGGCAATTGTGTGGATATGATAAACAATATAGCAATTACAAATGACAAGACAGGTGCACACTGCGGTCTTACTAAGCCCTCAAACTGATGTTAAAATTGATAGATTGGTCAACATATCCTGCTGTGGAGGACATGTCTAAGCCCGAGCACCACACCAAGGTTTCTCAAGTACACTCACCTACCTGTGCTGTATGGGCAATACCAGGGGTCAGTGGGCTAAATTACAGGACTGTAAAGGCAGCAAACTCCCCTGGTATTGCCCATACGGCATAGGTAGGTGAGTGTTAGGTCCTGAGCTACTTGAGAAACCTTGGCAGGGTGCTCGGGCTTAGACATGTCCTCCACAGCAGGATATGTTGACCAATCTCTCAATTTTAATATCGGTTTGAGGGCTTAGTAAGACCGCAGTGTGAACCTGTCTTGTCATTTGTTATTGCTTTATTGTTTTAATGTAGATAAAAAAAACTTTGCTTTCAATCTGGCTTTCATGCCCCTCCAACATACCACAGATTGGAGCTAGGTGCTTGAAAATTTGATCATCTGCAGATCTTAGCGATACTTGGTACTTCCTCTGATTTGCATAACCTTACAGCTTGTCCTTCTTGGTGTTACAATTTCAATGTTGAGGAGTGTAACGCATCTTTACCAATCATCATCACTTACACACACAATGTGGCCAAATCTACTCTTTCATTTCAGTATTTTTTGCCCCAAAATGAAAAAAAGGCTAGCTCCTGCCAAGAGAATCCTTCACTAGGCATTCATAGTGGCTTGGATTGCAAATCTGTCTAATTATGCTAGAATTTGGCAGATACATCTTGGAGTAACTACGCTAGACCTGCCGTTCAGGAGTCTCAGAAGGCTTTGTCAGCCATCTTCAGTCCTTGCAATACACTTTCTCTGCAAGACTGATCAGTAGTACAGCTTATACAATTTACAGACTGCTAGTAATGGACAAAGGTATACAGTGAGAGCATGGAATAGGTGTTTACTATGAGGCTGGCACTATGGGGCATACCAATGAACAGTCACTGTCCTGTCCTGTGAAATGGACCCTGGAGGGACAGGGTTTATACAATACGCTGAGAGCATGACCAGTGCTTTATAAGGTGTGACCAACAGCCAACTTCAACTTTATTGCAAGGATAGAGTAAAACTTAAAAACAGAAAGCTGCACAAAGTTATACGAACACAAACATGTGCATGAAATACAGGTTACATACACCTAGGATTGCCACCTTTACCAACAAAAAATACAGGCCAAGTTAAGTCACACCCCCATACTGTGACTCCCAATAATATTAATGCCCCCGTTAGTGCCCTTAGAATTAATAATGCCCACATTAGTTCCCCCAGTAATAGTAATGCCTCCATTAGTGCCCCCAGAATTAATACTGTCCTCATTAGTTCCCCCAGTAATATTAATGCCCCCATTAGCACCCCCCAGAATTATTAATCCCCACATTAGTGCCCCCAGTAATTGTAATGCCTCCATTAGCGCCCCCCAGAATTAATGCCCCCATTAGTGCACCCCAGAATTAATGCCCGCATTAGTGCACCCCAAAATTAATGCCCCCATTAGTGCTGCCCAGTAAGAGTAATGTCCCCATTAGTGCCCCCAGTAAGAATAATGCCCCCATTAGTGCGCCCCAGTAAGAATAAAGCCCCCAGTAAGAATAATGCCCCCATTAGTGTCCCCAAGGAAGAATAATGCCCTCCAATTGTGCCCCCAGGAAGAATAATGCCCCCATTAGTGCCCCGCAGGAAGAATAATGCCACCTATTAGTGCCCCAAGTTAGACTAATGCCCCCATTAGTGCCCCCAGTTTGCTTCTGCAAAAAAAAAAGCATTCACCTCCCCTCCATTTGCTCGTGCTGCGGTGAACGCTCCCTGCTGACTGGAAGCTCAGGACAGGACCTGCGCTCTACCGTGATGACGTCTTGCAGGTCCTCTCCTGAGCATCGAGTCAGCAGCGTGAGCAAATGGAGGAGGTAAGTGTGTTGTTTTTTTTGTTTTGTTTTTTTAAAATTAACACAGGGGGAGAGGTAAAGGCTGCACTAATGGGCGCTCCACAATGGAAGCACTCATTAGTAGCAGTCCTGTTAGCGAAATAAAAAAATCACCGGCACCGCCAGGGCCACTTAATTACCGGCCTTGCCGGCGAGACACCGGCCGGGTGGCAACCCTACAAACAACATATCAATGTGCATGAGCATAAAATCCTGCATGTTAAAGGGGTTGTCTCCCCCAGAGGCAGACTGAGTTATAGTAACTTGCTAATGTAGTTTCATTAGCAGTAATGGCTCTGGTCAGGGGCGTAGCTATAGGGGGTGCAGAGGTAGCAGTCGCTACCGGGCCCAGGAGCCTGAGGGGACCCAAAGACACTTGTGCCGCATAAGAAGACACACAAAGCACTGAGGGAAGGGGGCCCAAGCTGAACTCTTGCAACAGGGCCCATGAGCTTTTAGCTACGCCCCTGGCTCTGGTCCTCACTATCTTCTTTTCTATACACTGCTCATCTCTAGGGATTACGTCCACCACTGCAATGCAGCAGCAGGCGGCCGTGATAGCACACAGCAAGAAAAAACCTGGCCTTTATGGTGGCTGGGAATTGATAGAGCGAGCGCGCACAGGACCGGGCGCATGCACATTAGCTCCTGTTCCCGGCCACCTCCTAATCTCCACTGTCATTCTCTCCTGTATCCTCTCCTTACCATTACTCAATGTTATACACGTAATAAATATAACTTGATGAAGTGAGAGAACCCCTTTAAATTATAATCTCAGCATACCAGTAATTCCTCATTAGGCCTGGGGGAACAGGATGATTACAGATGCTGCTCAATAGTTGTGTCTAAACTCCATACACATAAGGACCTTGTGATGTCACGGGGTCACATCACATGCTAAAGTCACGTGCGTTTGAAGCAGCCACAGGATGTATCAGCAGAGTAATATCTACATTTTGTGCGCTGTGGTAATAAACATTACTAATATAATATAAAAATAATAATAACCAACCCCATTCATGGTATTTGGGGTGAGATGTCCCTATGACATCATAAAGTCCCTACGGTGCATGAAGTTTAGAAAAAACGTCCTTCAATAGACACAAATTAAATTTTGGATAGTGTGGGGAGTCGCTCTGGTAGACAGCGGTGCGGGTGCAGTTTAGAGGCAAAACAAGGAGTCCAGATTGTGCAACAAACAGTGTTTTATTCACACTTGCACACAAAATGAAAAACAGTCTCTTGGTGACAGTTCACACACAACGGAAATAACGTAGCCAAACAAAAACAGTCCAACACAGGTTCAGTCACCTGGGAGGTGTAGGTGCAGGTTCGCACCACGCTGTCGGCCCAGCCGCAGGAGAATCCAGCTTCAGGTAGCCAGGAACAAAATACCTCCTTGCTGAGCTCTTTCCTCCTGGACAGAGAACTCCCAGCCCTGTTAGCAGCTCCAGGATAATCACACACCCCCAGACACAGCTGATGGCTGCGTTTTATATCAGCCCAAAACATGGACTGGACCGTGGGAGCAGCCACCCACCCTACTCTTTAGCTGCTCCCAGTAAGAGCCGGCCCGGATCGGCTTTGCAGCCATGCTATTTAACAAAGTCAAACAGCACTAGCTGCTGCAGACAAAAACCCGGCTCTCACCTCACCGAGGCCAGCAACCTCGGTGACACGTACCTGCCATCACATATGACACCTTGCACCTTACCACATACCCCCCTTTGTTCAACCCTGAGGGGTGAACACACGTGAAGGCAGTGGACGCGGGACAGGGCATCTGCGTTGCCCTGCAAGCGGCCTGCCCTGTGTTCCACGGAAAACTTGAAATTTTGAAGAGATAGGAACCACCTGGTGACCCGAGCATTCCTCTCCTTGGCCTGACTCATCCATTTGAGGGGAATGGTCGGTCACCAGACAGAACCTCCTCCCTAACAGGTAGTAGCGGAGAGATTCGAGTGCCCACTTGATAGCCAGGCACTCCCTCTCCACTATACTATACCTGGACTCGGCGGGACTGAGCTTACGGCTCAGGAAGACAACGGGATGTTCTTCCCCGTTGACCTCCTGCGACAGTACCGCACCGAGGCCTACCTCCGAGGCGTCGGTCTGTACGACAAACTCCTTGTTGAAGTCGGGTGTCACCAAAACCGGGGACCCACACAGGGCCGACTTCAACGCGGAGAAAGCCTCCTCCGCCTTCTCACTCCAGCTAACCCTCCCAGACTTTCGCCCCTTCAACAGGTCTGTCAATGGCGCTGCTATTGTGGCAAAGTGGGGCACAAACCTCATGTAGTAACCTACAATCCCCAGGAACGACTTTACCTGCCTGGTGGTGACCGGTCGGGGCCAGTTACGAATGGCCTCTACCTTAGTTACCTGAGGTTTGATGACTCCCGCCCAATTACATATCCCAGATATTTTGTCTCCTCTAAGCCTATGGAGCACTTCTTTGGGTTAGCGGTCAGTCCGGCTTTCCTCAGGGCATCCACTACCGCCTGCACCTTGGGTAAATGGCTTTCCCAGTCGGTGCTGTGGATGACTACATCATCTAAGTAGGCCGAGGCGTACCGGCGATGTGGTCGCAGCACTATGTCCATTAACCTTTGGAAAGTGGCGGGGCGCCATGCAGGCCAAAGGTAACACCTTGTAGTGATACAGGCCCTGCGGGGTAACAAATGCGGTTTTTCCTTAGCCGACTCCGTTAAGGGTACCTGCCAGTACCCTTTAGTGAGGTCCAGCACAGAAAAATAACGGGCTTGTCCTAAACTTTCAACCAGCTCGTCTACTCGGGGCATGGGATACGCGTCAAACTTGGATACTTCATTTAACTTGCGAAAGTCGTTGCAGAACCGCAGCGTCCCATCCGGCTTGGGTATTAGGACTATGGGACTGGCCCACTCACTTTTCGACTCCTCAATGACCTCGAGCTTCAACATTAACTGTACTTCCTCCGCGATGGCCCGTCGCCGAGCCTCGGGTACCCGGTATGGTTTTAACCGGATCTTGGCCTGAGGCTCAGTGACGATGTCATGTTGGATGAGAGGCGTGCGGCCAGGGAGGTCGAGAACACATCCGTGTTCCGACTGATGAACTCCCTGACTTCCTGAACTTGTTTGGAAGACAGGCTGTCTGCAATTTTTACCGTGGTTACTGCTTCACAGGCCTCGAACTGTGGGGCTGGACCCTTTCACCTAGAAGCCCTGGCCGGGGCTGTGGTCGTCGGCTGTGTCCCTATCTTTCCACGGCTTAAGTAAATTCACGTGGTACACCTGCTCCGGCTTGCGCCGCCTGGCTGGTGTGCTTTGTAATTTACTTCCCCTACCTTCTCGATCACCTCATAGGGGCCCTGCCACCTAGCTAGGAATTTGCTGTCAAGGGTGGGTACCAGAACCAAAACCCGATCTCCCGGATTGAAGTCCCGTACCGAGCCTGACGATTGTACACCCTACTCTGGAGCTTGTTGCGCTGCCTCCATATGCTCCCGGACCAGCGGCAACACCCTTTCCATCCGGTCCTGCATTTGGGCGACATACTCAATGACACTTTTGTGGGGGACAGGCTGTTGTTCCCACGCTTCCTTGGCGATATCCAACAGGCCCGAGGGTGTCTGCCATAAAGCAGTTCGAAGGGCGAGAGCCAGTAGAGGCCTGGGGCACCTCTCGCACTGCGAACATGAGATAGGGCAGAAGCAGATCCCAGTCCTTCCCATCTCTAGACACCACCCTCTTTAACATATTTTTAGAGTTTGGTTAAACCTCTCCACAAGACCGTCTGTTTGCGGATGGTAAGCGGACGTCCGTAACTGCTTTATACGCAACAATTTACACAGTTCCCTCATTACTTTGGACATAAAGGGGTCCCTTGGTCTGTCAGAACCTCTTTTGGCAGGCCCACACGGGAAAACATCTCCATTAACTCTTTGGCAATGAGCTTAGCTGAGGTATGTCGCAGAGGCACCGCCTCCGGATACCGAGTGGCATAGTCGAGAACTACCAGAATGTGTTGGTGGCCCCTGGCAGACTTTGGTACAGGCCCAATTAAATCCATCGCGATTCGCTCAAGCGGTACTTCAATAATTGGCAGAGGTACCAGGGGACTACGGAAATGTGGCTGGGGGCTAGTTATCTGACAGGTCGGACAGGACTTACAATAATTCTCTACCTCCTTGAACACACTGGGCCAATAAAATCGCTGCAGTATGCGGTCCTGGGTTTTCTGCCACCCCAGGTGTCCCCCAAGAACATGTTGGTGGGCAAGCTCCATGACAAGCTTGCGATACGCTGTGGGCACCACCAACTGTTCAACAGGTTCGCCTCGGATTTGGTTCACCCGATACAACATATCCTGCAGAACAATAAACCGTGGGAACATTAATTCAGCCCCTGGTTTCTGGGGTTTCCCATCAATTTCAGCACATTCTCCCAGGCCCTGGTTAGGGTTTGGTCCCGGTGTTGTGCGGTCCCAAAATTTTCCCGGAGACATTGAGGTCTGCCAACTCAGGTCCCGGTGGCAAGTCCTCCGTGTCTCCCACCATTACACTCAGTGGGGTTGTCTCCCCCTCTACCGCTGGAGCAGTGGTCACCCCTACCGCCGGCCCTTCAGACTCGGGCTCCCAGGGTTCTGGCCTTCCAGCGGTATCAGGCCACTCTACTAGGGTCACCCCTGTCTCGGGTCCCTCAGATACCTTTATTGCCGGCCACAGCGCCGGAAAACCGAGGAAGTCCCTCCCAAGTATTAGTTCGTGTGGGAGTTTAGTAGCGACAGCCACCTCGTGGGTCCACCTACCAGCCGCTGTGGACAAAGTCACTAGTGCAGTGGGATAGTCTTTCAGGTCTCCGTGGATGCACAGGACCCCGACTTTACGGCCAGTATACTCCATGCAGGCCGTACAAGTGCAGCCCTTACCAGGGAGACTAAACTCCCGGAGTCCAGCAGAGCCACCGCCAGAGAGTCTCCCACCTCTACCTGACACAGGTGGTTATGGTCCTGCACCTCACGGGTGCCAGTTGCGCACAGCTTCCGTGCATACAGGGAGTGACGACCCCGTAGTTCATATCCATCGGCTCATCCCGATGCGGACAGTCGGCCCTGATGTGGCCTGGCTCCTGACACCTCCAGCATACCACGGGAGGCGGACTCGCAGGGGTATATTCCGGGCAGGCCGCTCTGTCGCCGGACGTCGGAACTGGGGCAGAGGCCTCCGGGGTTTGACTGACCCCTTCCCCGCAAGAGTCCCCTGCAGGTTTCTGGTGGCCTCGTAGCGCTCCACCAGGTCGACCATCTCCAGGGCATTGGTGGGCGATACCTGGCCGATCCAGTGCTGGAGGGGATAAGGCAGGGCCCTCCAAAAGATGTCCGCCAACAGTCGATCCAGCATGGCAGTGGGACTTAGTAGATCGGGCTGCAGCCACTTTTGCAGCCTGTGCAGCAGATCGTAGAACTGCGGCCTAGCGGAGTTCAGTCGTTTTAAAGTCCCACTGGTGGACTCTTTGGGCGCGGACCAGCACGTTCACGCCCAGTCTGGCTAGGACCTCTCCTTTCACAGTGTCATAATCTGCCGCTTGGTCATCCGACAAGTCGAAAAACACCTGCTGGGGTCCGGAAGCCAGGAACGGAGCGACCACCTCAGCCCACTGGTCACGGGGTAACTTTTCCCTCACGGCGACCTTCTCAAAAACCGCCAGGTACGTCTCAACGTCGTCTGCGGGGGTCATTTTGGGATCGCCGCACGGACCGCTTTCCGGGCATCTTGGACGTGGTGGGACGCTCCTGCCGCCTGTAACGCCATCACATGTTGTAGCAGTAGTTGGTTGGTCTCCCGCTGCTGCACGTTAGCCTCTATGAGAGCCTTCACAGCAGCCTCCATGTTGCCAGAAACTCCTGCTTGCAGCTTTGCTGGCTTAATATATTCCATACACTTTAGAAAAACAAAACTTCGGCGTTCACGCCAGCCTCACTGCGCATGCCCGCATCCGACACCAAATGTGGGAGTCGCTCTGGTAGACAGCGGTGCGGGTGCAGTTTAGAGGCAAAACAAGGAGTCCAGATTGTGCAACAAACAGTGTTTTATTCACACTTGCACACAAAATGAAAAACAGTCTCTTGGTGACAGTTCACACACAACGGAAATAACGTAGCCAAACAAAAACAGTCCAACACAGGTTCAGTCACCTGGGAGGTGTAGGTGCAGGTTCGCACCACGCTGTCGGCCCAGCCGCAGGAGAATCCAGCTTCAGGTAGCCAGGAACAAAATACCTCCTTGCTGAGCTCTTTCCTCCTGGACAGAGAACTCCCAGCCCTGTTAGCAGGCTCCAGGATAATCACACTCCCAGACACAGCTGATGGCTGCGTTTTATATCCAGCCCAAAACATGGACTGGACCGTGGGGAGCAGCCACCCACCCTACTCTTTAGCTGCTCCCAGTAAGAGCCGGCCCGGATCGGCTTTGCAGCCATGCTATTTAACAAAGTCAAACAGCACTAGCTGCTGCAGACAAAAACCCGGCTCTCACCTCACCGAGGCCAGCAACCTCGGTGACACGTACCTGCCATCACATATGACACCTTGCACCTTACCACAATAGCTACAAAATGTTTTTTTTCCAACCACTAGATGGAGCTATAACAGCACGAATGCTAGTACAGTAAATGTACATATATAGAAACTGCCAGGCAAACATGCCAGGCGGGGTAATATGCACAGTGATGTCATGGTACACAGATAGTACACACAGTTAGGCCTGCTCGTCAGTGAAGGAGACTGCTATTATATGCAGTATAGGGAGGATCGATCGCTAATGCCATATCTTGTCTCCATACAAAATCATTATTTGCACAGGCTTCCGCCTAGCAGTGATCCAGGTGACGTTACTGGCACTAATGGGCCATTTTTAGCACTGTCCTAGCCTGTAAAACAGCCTAGGGCAGTGCTAAAGACCGCCTATTTGTGCCGGTGACGTCACCAGGCTCACTTCCAGACGGAAGTCTCCGCCTAGCATTACCATGTGAAGCTCGGTACATCACTGGTAAAGAAAAAGCCCTTGCCCTGTGAGATGCAGTGCAGGGCAAGTGGGAGCATCGGAGCAAGAAATGTTCAGATGATCCACTCATACTGTACGTGGTAAATAGGTGAAGGGGAGCTAATGCCCGGTTTCAGCTCTGAACCCGGACAACCCCTTTAACTGCACCATTGTTTAAGTGGATTTGGGCCCTCTGAACTATTGGGCCCCATAACAGATGATATGCCTGCTACCCTGGTAGTTACACTCATGTGGTTTTGTGAAACTCGCAAATCCATAGCATATGCGTCCTGTGTGGACATATCTAATACAGTCCTGTGAAAGATGCTATAGGTCTGTGATGGCTAACCTCCGTCACTTTAGCTGTGGTAAAACTACAACTCCCAAGATGCACACTTGCTTGGCTGTTCTCAGAACTCCACAGAAATGAATGGAGCATGCTGGGAGTCGTATTTTTACCACAGCTGGAGTGCCGGAGGTTAGCCATCACAGACCTAAAGTATCTTTCACTGCTAGGCTATGTTCACACTATGTTTTTTTATGTGTAGAAGTTGACATGGCTTTGCAAGACAATTGCAGTTTGGACAATAACATGGATTTCTCATTGGAACCAATGGTAGGGGGATTTCACGCGGATTTAGGTATAGAATAAGTGCCGAAATCAGTATAAAAATTCTGCTGTGTGACAATACTTTTAAGTAGATACTTCCATTAGAACGGGGTATTTTTAAAGCTCAATATTCATAGAAAACGATTTAAATTTTTTTTTGGGGCTGTTATTCTTTTTCAACTAGATCATTGAAAATAAATACAAAATACTGTCCTGACCCGTACCAGTCAGCACAGAGCGATAAAACTCCTACATACACAGGTAATCCATAGTTTAGTTTACTGCTGCTGTGAAGGGAAGGTGGTATCTGCTAGTATAATAATAGATTACAGAATTTGTATGACAGTATGACAGCTGTATTGTTTTCTTGAGAGGCCTAGATAAAGATGTCCACAGAAGAACACTGCAGCTATCAGTGTAAGGCCTCATGCATACGAACGTATTTTGTTTCCGTGTCCGTTCTGGGGTTTTTTTGCGGATAGGATGCGGACCCATTCATTTCAATGGGTCTGCAAAAAATGCTGACAGCACACCGTGTATTTCCGTTCCGTAGCCCCACAAAAAAAAATATATCATGTCCTATTCTTGTCCATTTTGCGGACAAGGATAGGCATTATCACAATGGATCCGCAAAATAAACGGATGCCATACAGAACGTCATCTGTTTTTTTGTGGAACCGCAATTTGCGGACCCTTTGTGGATCCGCAATTTGCGGACCGCAAAACACATACGGTCGAGTGCATGTAGCCTAAGGCAAGTTTCACACTAGCGTTCCGGACAGCTTTACATATGGCCGTATCCGTATCTGTGATCCTCCCAGTCACTCACCTCCATTCCCTCCAACAGTGAATGGTCTGAGAAAGACAACGGAGGCTGTTTGCCATGCTAAAAGTCCAAAAAAATCAGGAATTTAAAGCGGACCTGTCACCATAAAATGCAGTGCAATCTGAAAGCAGCATGTTATAGAGCAGGAGGAGATGAGCAGTATGATATATAGTTTTGTAAGAAAAGATTAAGTAAAACCTGTAATCAATCTGCTCAGCTTCCCCTGCTCTATAACATGCTGCTGTCAGATTGCACTGGCCTTTTTAAAGAGCCAGGACAGGAAGTAAACTACATAGAGTGACTTTAAAAATTATATGCAGAAAACCATCCTTTTTTTTGCAAAAAATAAAATAAAAAATACATAGAATATTCATATACAGAGCCTTGAAAAAGTATTCATACCCCTTGAACTTTTCCACATTTTTTCACATTACACCCACAAACTTAAAAGGATTTCATGTGATAGACCAACACAAAGTAGCAAGTATGTGTAAAGTGAAAAGAAAAGGATACATGGTTTTAAAATATTTTAATAAATAAAAATCTGGAAGGTGTGACGTGCATTTGTATTCAGCCCCCCTGAGTAAGTACTCTGTAGGACCACCTTTCACTGCAATTACAGCGTGTCTCTACCAGCTTTGCACATCTAGAGCCTGACATTTTTACCTATTCTTCTTTGCAAAATAGCTTAAGCTCAGTTAGATTGGATAGAGAGAATCTGTGCATAGCAGTTTTTAAGTCTTAAACAAAATAATAGCTTATCTCAAGGAGACCAGGCCTTTGCTCGGTTTTTCTTCCTTTGAGGGATATCTGGCTTTCATTGTGTTGTAGACCCAATACTGGGGCTCCACATTTATTTTGCATAGTTTTTAAGTCTTGCCACAGATTCTCGAAGGGATTTAGGTCTGGAACTTGATTGGACTACTCAAACACATGAATATGCTTTGATCTAAACCAGTCCAGTGTAGCTCTGGCTGTATGTTTAGGGTCGTTGCCCTGTATTTAGCTTCATCCATCTTCAACTCTGACCAGCTTCTCTGCCCTTGCTGAACAAAAGCATCACCACTGCACAATGCTGCCACCACCATGTTTCACGGTGGGAATGGTGTGTTCAAGGTGATGTGTTAGTTGTCCACCACACATGGCCAAAAAGTTCGACTTTGGTCTCATTTGACCAGCTTGTTCCACATGTTTGCTGTGTCCCCTACATGGCTTGTGGCAAACTGCAAATAGGACTTCTCATGGCTTGCTTTAAAAAAATTGCTTTCTTCTTTCCACTGTTCCATAAAGTCCAGATTTGTGGCGTACACAACTAATAGTTATCCTGTGAACAGATTCTCCCACCTGAGCAGTGGATTTGTGCGGCTCCTCCAGAGTGACCATGGGCCTCTTGGCTGCTTCTCTAATTCGCGCTCTCCTTTCCTGGGCTGTCAGTTTAGGTGAACGACCATGTTTTGGTAGGCTTGCAGTTGTGCCATACTCCTGTTTTTGGATGATGGATTGACCAGTGCTCTGTGAGATGTTCAGAGCTTGGAATATTTTTTTTATAACCTAACCCTGATATACACTTCTCAACAACTTTATCCCTGACCTGTCTGCTGTGTTCCTTGGTTTTCATGATGCTGTTTAATCAATAATGTTCTTCAACAAACCTTCACAGGCCTTCACAGAACAGATGTAGTTATACTGAGAATAAATTACCCAGAGGTGGACTCTATTTACTAATTAGGTGACTTCTGAAGGCAATTGGTCACACTGGGATTTATTAGGGATATCAGAGTACAGGGGGCTGAATACAAATGCACGACACATTTCAGAATTTTATTTTGAAAACCATGTAAAAATTTCTTTTCATACATCCTTGCTACTTTGTGTTGGCCTATTGCATAAAATCCCAATAAACTGCATTTAAGTTTGTGGGTGTAATATGAAAAAAATGTGGAAAAGTGCAAGGGGTATGAATACTTTTTTAAGACACTGTATACACTGTTAATATGTGATAAAAATGCTGATGATGGTGCCCCTTTAAGCATCAGGAAGGCCAGAATTTCACTGGTGGATTAATAACTTTAGTCATCCTAAGATAAAACATTGTACTGATTGCTTGGCATTTGTACAGACATACTGTAAGAAGTTCTTGGCAGACCTTACTTACATTGACATTGAGAGTCCTTAAGAAAGCGGCAATCTACTGGAAGAGACATCAAACTAGATTTTATATCACAGTGCAATGCGTATTTTAGGTAGAAAAGTTATTTTTTATGTCTGTGCTGCTTTGATGCAGCGTTATTAGGTTAGCCAAAAAAAATGTATCATAGTGGCTCATTTAGTGCATGGCTAGATATTTCTGTCTAAGGGCTCTTCCATGTGTCTCTATCAGTGATAATGTCTGTGACAAGACAGTGTTTCATCTGTGAAGAGTCCGTGTTTGGTTTGTATGTCAGTTTTTGCCCTTCATGTGCCATCCATTTTACAGGTGCAATGCTAGGCTGAAAAGGGGATTTTCAGAGGATCTTTTTCCAAAGGTCAGTGAAAAACCACTGACCAGGGCCAATTCTAGCTGCCTGAGGAGAAAATTGAAACGGAGCCCCGTCCCCACCTTCAAATTCTCAATCCAATCCCTCCCTCCCCAGCCCAACTGCAAAAGACATACAGTATTTGAATAAATCTTAAATGCAGCGCTACAAAAAACAGGACCTATTAAATCCAGTGATGTCTTCTCTGATTTAGATCTTCTCTTTCTTCATCTTCTCCATTCAGACCAGACCGCCATGACAAATTATTTCAGCCGCATCTTGTCTCTGCAGAGGTTGCCTCGCAGACTTCTTAGGTTCCTAATTTTTCCATCATTACTACCCTCCTAGTGCCCCGATAGTGTTACCCTGTTATCACCTACAATACGGTGCCTGCTATACTGCAGAAATAATAGTGCCATACAGATAGCCCCCCCCATGCGTGGCGAGCGTACAAATTAATGTAGATTAATGAGCGCTGGGGGGGGGGGGGTGTCGGCGGTACTGTATTTTAAAAGAGATGACTGTCACTTTAAGGAGTCTCTATACCCTTAAGTGTGCGTACGCGCGGTGCGTGAACCACTGCAATGGAGGCTGCAGGAATGATTTGCGGAAGTACATTTGTGCGCTTGCGCAGCGCGCCACGTGACTTCCGCTATAGACTTTCGGCAGAACATCCCCAGTATTTAGCATGGCCCCTATCTGTAGTGCCTTCAGTATTTAGCATGGCCCCTCTCTGTAGTGCCCCCAATATTTATAATGGCCCTGTCTGTATTGTCCCCAGTATCTATAATGGTCCCCCTGTAGTGCCCCCAGTACTTAGCATGGCCCCCTCTCTGTAGTGTCCCCAGTATTTAGATTGGTCCCCCTCTGATGTGCCCTCAGTATTTAGCATGGCCTCTCTCTATAGTGCCCCCAATATTTATAATGGCCCCTCTGTACTGCCCCCAGTATTTATAATGGTTCCCCCCTGTAGTGCCCCAGTATTTAGCATAGTCCCCCTCTGTAGCTCCCTCTCTGTAGTGTCCCCCGTATTTAGAATGGCCCCTCTCTGTAGTGCCTTCAGAATTTAGCATGGCCCCACTTAGTAGTGCCCCCAATATTTATAATGGCCCCTCTGTACTCCCCCCAATATTTACAATATAATAGCCCCCTCTTTAGTGTCCCCAGTATTTAGTATGCCCCCCCTGTAGCCCCCTCTCTGTAGTGTCCCCAGTATTTATCATGGCCCCTCTCAGTACTGCCCCCAGAATTTAGCATGGCCCCTCTCAGTACTGCCCCCAATATTTATAATGACCCCCTCTGTACTTCCCGCAGTATTTATACTGATCCCCCTCTTTAGTGCCCCTAGTATTTAGCATGGCCCCACTCTGTAGCCCCCTCTCTATAGTATCCCCAGTATTTAGAATGGCCCCCCTCTGTAGTGGACTCAGTATTTAGCATGGCCCCATGTGACCCAAAACCAGAAGAGTAGCCTATAGAGAATTAAGGTATACTGCAAAGAAATCACTGATCAAACACTGACTATGTGAAAGTGGACTAATTCTACACTATTGGTTGTCTTACTTTGCTGATTTTTTGCCAAAATTGTAACGTAAAATGACAAACTTAAAGAGTCACTGTACTTTCACAAAATTTCATTTAATAGAGAATGGTGTAACTAGAAAATTTCTAAATCACTTCATTTAAAAAATCTGTCTTGCATCCTAGCCTGTAAAACGGTAGGGCAGCGCTAAAGTCTGTCCATCAGAGCCGGTGATGTCACCGAACACACTGCTGGGAGGAAGCCTCCATCCGGCAGTCTGTTATGGTAAATAAAAGAGCCCTTGCCCTGTGCTATCCAGCGCAGAGCAAGGGAGAACATCGGAGCATGAAATGCTCCGATGCTAACATCAGGGGGGCTGTCTGGGTGAAATTATGGGTATGTCCGGGTTCAGCTCTGAACCCGGACAACCCCTTTAAGGGGTCCAAACATAACTGTTCCTTCACAGTTATAATTGTACAAAGAAGCACAGCCATTATGCAACCTTTTTTGAAAACTCAGGTACACTTTAAGTCGCATACCCTTTCCCACTAAGCTATACTGTCCTTAGCAAGCAGAGCACAGTTAATTGTTATTGTTTTTCTAAAACGAGATGCGTCAAATTAGCACCAATTTTTGGGACAAATTAAGGCGTGGCTACAACAGTAAATTTGGGCCACTGTGCAAAGGCATTTGTTGGTAAAAAGTAGACATGGGCGAATCAAAGTTCGATCCGAATTTCAGGAAAAATTCGATTTGCACTGAATCCGAATTTCCTCCCGCTTCGTGGTAACGAATAACATTTTCTCCTAAAATGTCTGCTGCACGTATGAGGACATAAAGCAAGAAACTCTGGGAAAGTGGGATCACCCATAATGCCATGCATGCAGCCAATCAGCAGCCAGCCAGCCTTGTGATGTCACAGCCCTATAAATAGCGTCCGCCATCTTGAATTCTGCCATTTTCCAGTATACTTAGAGCAGGGAGAGATGTCAGCAGGTGCCAGGGACAGTGCTAGGAAATATTTAAAAGTTCAGGGAAAGATTATTCAAGGTGTAGGGAAAGGATAGGGAGGAATCATTCCACAGCATTTATGTAGAACAGGGTTCAGTAGGGCAGGTTATAGCCTGGGTAATAGGAACAATTCTTTCTGCACTGACTGGGGATCCAAATTACCATTATACAGCTTTGTAATTCCAGCAAACCATTCCTATTATTGGGGTGCAAGTGCTGTTTGATACAGCCATTAACAGGGTTTACTACATGGAAATATTTCTACATCTTATTTGCCCTTGTGCGGTGCAGTTATATGTTCTAAAGCATTTTTTGGCATGCATTAGTGGGAAAAAAAGGGCTTATTAGCCGTTGTGTGGTGAAGTGCAAAAATTAGAGCCATTTTTGGCGTGTATTAGTGGCGCAAACCAACTGAAAGGTGGCATGAAGCAGGATGTGCTCAACCCAAAAATGCAGTTGCGCATATATATACAAGGGAGCAGATCCTGCACTTGTGGCCCGTTGCTAATGGCGATCCCCAGCAAAAAATGCATACGTGGAGAATGCCCGCAGCAGACCACAAGTACCACAATAGACATCCTACTCAAGATGGCAATAGTGTGGATGTGATAAATATTATAACAATATAGCAATAACAAATAACAAAACAGGTGCACACTGCGGTCTTACTAAGCCCTCAAACTGATGTTAAAATTGAGAGGTTAGTCAAGATGTCCTACAGTGGAGGACATGTCTCAAGCCCGAGCACCGCGCCAAGGTCTCTCAAGTAACTCGGGACCTAACACTCACCTACCTGTGCCATATGGGCAATACCAGGGGTCAGTGGGCAAAATTACAGGAATGTATTAGGCCGACTCGCAGCAGACTCCTCAGTTACCTCCAGCATGTGACCATGCCTGCAAGGGGGGAGAGAGCTGTGAGCCTCACCCAAGACTGGCTGATATGGCCCAGGCCTCACAGTTGCACCTAAATGTAGCCTGTGGATGGAAAACAGGCTACATTTACATGGGAGTTTATACACCTCCAAAAAATTATATATACACAAACAGTTCAGCAGTGCAGTTATATGTTCTAAAGCCCTTTTTGTCGTGTATTAGTGGAAAAATATATATATATTTGCTGTTCAGTGGTGCAGTTATATGTTCTAAAGCCCTTTTTGTCGTGTATTAGTAGCAAAAGAAAAATATATTTGCCGTTCAACGTTGCAATTATATGTTCTAAAGCCTTTTGTGGAGTGTATAAGTGGAAAAAAATAAGGGCCTATTTGCCGTTCTGCGGTGCAGTTATATGTTCTACAGCCTTTTTTGTCGTGTATTAGTGGCAAAAGAAAAATATATTTGCCATTCAGCTGTGCAGTTATATGTTCTAAAGCCTTTTGTGGAGTGTATAAGTGGAAAAAAATAAGTGCCTTTTTGCCATTCAGCGGTGCAGTTATATGTTCTAAAGCCCTTTTTTGCATGTATTAGTGGCACAAAAATAGTATTTGCCGTTGTGTGGTGAAGTGAGAAAATTACAGACTTTTTTTGGGTGTTTTAATTTCCTTTTTATTTATTTGTCTGATCTGACAGTATGTCAGACAGGGAAGTGCCAGGCCCTGCACAGGGGAGTGGCATAGGCCTAATTGTTTCTGGCGCAGGCACAGGTCGCAGCAGAGTAAGGGGTCGTGGCAGTAGGAGTCGCAGCGAGAGGCCTGAGATCCCGGTGTCATCTAGCGGTCGTGTCTTGACCAGCAACCCATCGGTTCTTGAATGGTTGACTCGGTCATCCACGTTGTCCCAAGTGACATCAGACACCCATAGCCAAAAGTCGGTGGGTTTGTCATTCACAACCCTTAGTTGGCATGGCCTGGGAGCAGGTCCTGTGCCCTCACCTCTCCTTAACCTGCCTCTGTCCTTTTCTGTTCCCTCAGCCAGAGAAGTATTATATGCTGTGGGCTCAGCCCCACTATACAGCGAGGACAAGCTACTAGAGGACAGTCAGCAGCTACTGGCCAGCCAAGATGTGGAGGAGACATCCGCCGCTATCTCCGCTAGTTGGGCAAGTAGTGATGAGGAGAGTGGCGTGGGAGCTGGTGTTTTGCGAGCAATGAGGCTCCTGACCCAGAGACCATTCAGGAGGACATCAGTTACGTGCAGACAGTACTCGATGATGATGATGTAGCTGATCGCACTTGGGAGCCGGGTGAATTAGGGGCTTCATCATCATCGGGATAAGAGGGTGGCAGCTTGCCAGTGAGGCAGCGGCAGAGCCAGCAAGTCGGTAGCGTGGCTGGGAGTCAGCAGGGTGGCAGCAGTGGGAGGTTGGTAGCCAAACGTTCCCGGGGTAGACCACCCGCTTCACAGGAGCCTACCTGCCCGGAAAGTAGTGGTGGAAGGATTCACGGAGTCAGTCGTGGTAGCAGTCAGTCAGTGTGGAGTGTTGGGGGTAAAATCACCTACTCGGCAGTGTGGCAGTTTTTTGTTAAGCCGTCGGAGGAGGTGAACATGGCCATATGTAGCATCTGTGGGCAGAAGGGGAAGCGTGGCCAGGGTGCCAATGTTGGCACCACGGCCCTTCGTCAACATATGCAGCGTCACCGTAAAGTGGCCTGGGAGAACCATGGCTCCGATGTGGTGCTCCAGCCTGCCGCAGCAACCGCTGTGTCACCCAGTGGCACGCACTCGGTTTCAAGCAGTCGAGGCTCCACCACCTCAGCTGAAGGGAGCTGTCTGTCCTTCCCATCATCTATTGCTACTGATGCTCCTGCTCCTCCTCGTACTCCTCGTCAGTAATTCCGTAAGCAATCGATCATCGAAACGCCAAGAGACAACAGTATGCGTGCACTCATCCAACGGCGCAGAAGCTGAATGTGCTCCTGTCTAAGTTGCTGGTGCTGCAGTCCCTCCCTTTCCAAGTGGCAGACTCTGCACCTTTCAGAGAACTGATGGCTTGTGCCGAGCCGAGGTAGAGAGCCCCAAGCCGTAATTTCTTTGCCAAAAAGGCAGTACCAGCCCTGCACACACATGTAGAACAGAAGGTGAGCCAGTCCTTGAGCCTGTCGGTGTCTGCCAAAAAGCATGGCAGCTCCGACATGTAAAGCTGTAACTACGGTCAGGGACAATACATGTCCTTTACAGCCCACTGGGTGAATGTGGTTCCTGCACAGCCACACCAGCAACTTGGCCAGGTGACGCTGCTACCGCCTCCACATTATAACGCCGTTGGTTCTGCGACAATGTCCGCCTCTGCCTCCTCATCCTCCACCGTGTCCTCAGCCTACACTGCAGGGACAACTCACAGTGCCCCTCCAGCATACCACATGTGCAGGGCATGGCGGTGTCACGCGGTTCTGCACCTCATTTGCCTGGGCATGACACCTGCCGTTTGCTCAGGCCCCTTGAGGAGGCCACGTTATTTGTCAGTCGCCAGGACTACAGGATGAACAACGTAATTCCACTGCTTCATGTCCTGGAACAGATGTTGGTAAATCTTGCTGGTCAGGGGACTGGAGACGTGGCACTTAGATCTCACTGCCACATGAGCCCTGTGGGGGCTGAACTGGAAGAGGAGGAGGAGGACATTGGAGCACAAGCAATGTGTAGCGAAATGGGTGGTTTTTACACACAGGTGGGGAGAGGAGCAGCAGGAACAGCCAGAGGAGCTGCAGGGCGATGAGGAAGACGAGGCAGAGGACTCAGACACACCGTGGCAGTATGCACTGGAGATGGAGGCAGGGAGTTCCTCTGAGTCACTTGCACCAATGGCCCGATGCATGCTCACTTTTTTGTGTAGTGACAGCCAAATTGTCACCATTCGGGAGAGGGATAACTTCTGACTCTCCACCTTGTTGGACCCACGCTACCGGTCCAAAATGGGGGCCGTTTTTACACCGGCTGAGAGGGAGGACAAACGGAACTACTAAAGAGACATCCTTTGTAGTCAGATGGCCGCTGCCTATCTGCGCCATCGTCCATCCTCTCGCAGATCGCAGGGCCCTCTGCACTCACGTTCCTCTGCCATGGCTGCTGCAGTTCTAGCTCCATCAGAAGAAACTTAAGTGTAGAGTCGCTAATGAGCATCTTTCTTCACCAGCCTAGTGAAGAAACTACTCACTAGCAGCAGCAGCTAGAACTGGAGCAGGACCTGAACCAGCAGGTGGTGGCATACTTGGGCAACACCCTGCCACCCCACATTGAAGATCAAACTGGATTTGTGGCCGCAACTAGCAGAGTTTGCCCTGGAAAAGTTGTCCTGCCCGGCCAGTAGTGTGGCATCAGAGCGGGTGTTTAGTGCGGCAGGGGCCATAGTTACCCCAAGAAGAGCTCGCCTGTCCAAAATGTGGGGAGACTGACCTTTGTCAAGATGAATCAGGCGTGGATCAGCCGGGATTTCCACCCACCAATGCTTGATGCATCAGAGTATATCATCCATGGTGCCACACCAACACTTTGACAAAAAAGACCGGTTTCTTCTGGCTACCTGCCTCAGCTACTATTTGATGCTGCCACCCGCTGCCAGCCATCTGATGCCAAGTGCTCCTTCTTTCACCCACCATCTTCAGCTGGTTCTCGTATTGCCAACCACCAGTAACGGATGTTCACGCAACAGGTGGCAGGAGATCGGTGAGACTGGCAACACATGGTTTGATCTGACATGTTTTCTGTTTGGATCAAATGACGTGTGTTGTTTCTGGTGCGTGCAAGACCTTCTTACCCCAGGTGTGGCTATTAGGGTCATTTAACCTTTTCTATTTATAGTTGCTTCTCCCACAGTGCTGTGCGGTTTATAGCTTCTGTTTGGACCTTTTGGATAGATTGTGGTTGGATCTCGGCTGAGTTCCTGGTGCTTCCATTGCTTTTTTGAAGTTAAGTCTTTCCTTTCCCTTTTGTATTTTGTTTGGGTTCTGTGTGTTGCATTTCTCTATTGTTTGCATTAGGCCTGAAGGAGACTCCTGTTCTCCCTTCCTTTTGAAGGAACAGGTAGTCTCGTCCCTGCCATTTGTACCAGGGTCTTATAGGGCTTGATAGGTATTTCTGCGTATGAATTCACCTACCTTTGGGATTTCTGCGTATGAATTCACCTACCTTTGGGATCTGTTCATACTGGTAGTTAGTCAGGATTTTGGTTAGGGCTTTCACTAGGAGGTGTCCATTCTCCTTCCCTAGTTCTCAGGTCTGATTTCCTGTTCCCCCCTTCCCTCCTGTGCTCAGTGTAGTGTTTCCCTCCCACACCGAAGCGTGACACCACCTCCCCTCTATGTCACCGGGTCACTCTGTGGTCTCCTGATGCTGCTGCGACCTTCACACTATGTCAGCTTGCCACTCTGTGGTCTCCTGATGCTGCTGTCACCACCATACTATGTCACCTTGCCACTCTGTGGTCTCCTGATGCTACTGTCACCTCCCCACTCTGTCACCGGGTCATTCTGTGGTCTCTTGATGCTGCTGCCACCTCCACACTATGTCACCTTGCCACTCTGTGGTCTCCTAATGCTGCTGTCACCTCCCACTCTGTCACAGGGTCACTCTGTGGTCTCCTGATGCAGTTCCCACCCTCCCCACTTCATGACTGGGCCACTATTTTGCCTTTTGGCCTGGCTGCCATCATCATTTTTTTGACACTTCTTCTGATTTGTCAGAAGGAAGGAAAAGAGACGCACAACGGATCCTGTCTGTGTAGCAGCTATAAGGCCTGTATGGTTTCATCAGAATTGGCTTATGATTTGGTAGTCAAAAGCAGGAGTGGGTACAAAACACAGAAGACATGCAAATATTCTATTCACGTGTCATCTCTGTTTTGGATCCACTCCTGTTTTTTTTTTGCATTAGCAATACTGATGGATTATAGACCAAATGCTGATGGATCAGAGGAAGGGCAAAATAATCAGTGAAGTCAACACAAACTTACTGCTGACACCCTCTCCACTCTGTTGGTGGGCTTTATTGTATAAGCGTTTAATGCAGGGGTGCACAACCTGCGGCCCGGGGGCCACATGCGGCCCTTGATACCATTCTGTGCGGCCCCCACACAACTGGTAAAAGACATGTAGGTCTATGTATTATGGCTTCTTACATGTATCTTTTATGTATTTTCCCATTAGATGGGAGTCCTAGAACTGTAACTAGACATTTAAGGTATCTACTGTATGTTCAATATGCCGAAAATACAGTATTTCAGTTGGTAATACCCCTTTAAGTTTGATTTTCGGCCCTTGGAATTGGTTCAGGCTGACAATGTGGCCCCCAAACAGAAAAGGTTGTGCACCCCTGGTTTAATGGAACAGGTTCTATGTGGAATCAGCTGACGATGGTGTAAAAGGAGTGCGCTTCTTATTGACGCTAACATCGACCTGTAAGGCTGAGTTCATAGTTATTTGGTCAGTTTTGGCCCCGTGACTGCCCAAATAAGTGAAGGGTGCAGTGATTCTAAGAGCGACGCCTGTCATCTGCATGTCATACAGTATTATTTCACTACCACAGCAGACTCCCTATGCGTGTTACTGTAAGGCACAGTGTTCTACACCACTATAAAGGCTTTGTGCAGCCAGGAAATAGCTGTTTTTTAACGCGATTCGTTGCGAATAAATTTGGATTTTACCGAATTTTGTTAGAAAAATTCGTAGAACTGGCCGAATCGAATTTTTGAGAAATTTGCTCATCTCTAGTGAAAAGAGTAGTAGCCCTATATCCATTGTACTGGCCATATAGTGTATGCCATATGATTCATAAAGGCAGCAGGACACCATTAGGTTTCCACTCTCAATGTATGACCTCTAATGTACAGAATGGATACAACGTTTCGTGCGATGAGGGCTTTCTAAACATCACAGATCTCTCAGCAGTAAACTGGATTAAAGACAACTATGCTTTGATGAGATTTAGATTGTATAATCTGAGCTAGGTCTGTCATGATCTTTCTACTCAAAGAGATAAACCCATTCTCAGATCTCAAAGTTAAATTGTACCTTAAAATGGAAATAATGTTGTTTCTAAAATCTGCACAGCGAAAGTCTAACTGGCAATGAATCACTGCGGGTTTATCTGATAAATCATCGCAGGGTGAATGTTTCTGGCTGGAGCTAAATTAACTACAGTTCTCTAGGGGTCTACGTGACCATTCATTTCTGTATACATCCAGTCATGTATGGCTCCTGCACTGTCACTACAGTCTGTGGATTATTCCAGAAATAGCTATTATATTTTATACTAGGATGACAAATACAAACTAATGTTTAAAATGAAGATTTACAGCTCTATCTGTGCCTCAGTCAATCCATTATATTAATGGACGTTAAGTTCCACATGTGTATACTATGTATATATCGTGTATACGTTACCTACAAGTTTACATAAGCAGATACCGAAATACTCTGCATTATTTCATGGCATTGCTTCTAAGGGAGAAATATAGCCCAATACGATGGCATACAGAGTTCGTAGACTATCTTATGGCACACAACCTCTTTTAAAGGGCATCTGTCAGCAGATTTGTACCTATGGGACTGGATGATCTGTTACATGTGCACTTGGCAGCTGAAGGCATCTGTGTTGGTCCCATGTTTATATGTGCCCGCATTGCTGAGAAAAATGATGTTTTAATATATGCAAATGAGCCTCTAGGAGCCACGGGGGCGTTGCTGTTATACCTAGAGGCTCAACTCTATCTGCAACTTTGATGGACAGGGCAAGTCGTCAGAGGGAGTGGCAGTTGCAGAGAGAGCAGGGCCTCTAGGTGTAAAGGCAACGCACCCATTGCTCCTAGAGGCTCATTTGCCTGTAGAAAAAAGCTAATACAAGCGTCAGTGACGGGGACCCGATGGCTGGAACGGCAGCCCGATGCCTTACACAGGAATTGGGGCTTGCCTTCTACGGAAGTGCATGTGATCCAGGCCTTAGGCTGGGTCTCATAGGCAGGCTGTCAGTGTATTACACTGACAGTCAATGCATTACAATACACAATGTACTGTAATGCATTACAAAGAGGATCAAAACCACATAAGACAAAGTCCCACAGTGGGACAAACATAAAAAGTTTTTAAAAAATTAAAAAAGGTGTATTAATAAAAAATGTAAGTTTTAAGGAAAAAAAAAACTTTCCCGTAATTAAAAAATAAAATTGTAAAAAAAAAAAGAAAAACAGACATATTAAAGGGGTTGTGTCACTTGAGCAAGTGGCATTTATCATGTAGAGAAAGTTAATACAAGCCACTTCCTAATGTATTGTGACTGTCCATATTGCTTTCTTTCTTCAAGCACTATAGGAAAGAACCATGGAAACGAGCAGTGTATAATGTGATGGAAAAATGAATCCAGCCAGCAAAGGAGACAATATGGACAGTCACAATACATTAGTAGGTGACTTGTATTAAAAAGGACCTTTCACCGGTCCAAAGTTTGTTAGTGAAAGGTATGTACACGCAGAGCGGCACCCAGGGATGCCCCTGCACTTACTATTATCCCTGGGTGCCGCTCCATTCGTCCGCTGTAGCCCCTGGTATCGGCGCCTGTGCTGCTGATAATTTTGCTGTGGGAGGAGACATCCTCTTTTGCCCTGGTGAGTAGAGTAGAACCGTGCTGCTCCTTATTCACACTGGTAGCTTTAACGCAATCATCCACATTCGCCGGCACTGGACATCGACAGGCTCCACCTCCAGGTATTCGGTCTCCACAACCGTCCCTGCGTGTTTCTGCTGAAAATTCGCACAAATAGTGAGGTACCTTCAGGGTGTTTTTCTTAAAAAGTTTTATTATACTCACAAGATTTTTTTCTTTAAAATACAGCATATAAAATCAGTACGCCCGACCCGGGTTTCGCACACTTGCTTTCTCAAGGGCGATCCTAATCACAATACAAACCACCAGTATAAATCACACCCCTCCTCCCTCCCCCTTTATTACATCATTTCCTTCGGCAGGGTGACTACAAATACAGAAGTAGCTTTTTTATATATATATAGTCCATAATAACTTATTCATTCGCAAAAAATAGTCACGTGCTTGTCCAGACCAATCATATACAAACAGCAGCCCCATTCATATAATTCCTGCAATTGTCGTCTCTTTTTATTCGCATAGTATATATTAATCGGGCTGAAAAGGACTCCGATCTGAAGCAAACTCTTCATCCGATTAAATCAGACAAGGTTTTAGATCGAAGTCTATATTCAGACCTGACGGCTGCAGAGTTCGCAGCTGGTAGATCCATTTGATCTCCCTACTGTTAATATGCGCCACTGGGTCACCTCCTCTCCACTTTTTTGGCACTAGTTCAATGCCCATAAATTTGAGTCCTTTTCGGATCATTTACCGTGTACCGGCACACGCGCTGCTGCTAGTTTTGCTGTGGGAGGAGACATCCTCTTTTGCCCTGGGCGTCTCCTTCTCCCAGGCTGGAGCGCTGGCCAATCGCAGCGCTCAGCTCATATCCTGCAACCTCCCAGTTTCTGTGAATACCACCACGCAAATTTAGAAGTGGCTTCTCCTGCAGGGAATGCCGGGTTGGAGAATAAGGGTGTCAGCATAGAGGGTTTTGACTGTACCTTATATTTGGATCACACTTGACGCCAAGGTAGCATTGAGAAGAATGTAAAAGGAGCTATTAGTTTCATTTGGGCAGGAAGTGATACTTCTGTTTGGCCAAGAAACCGCTGGGAATAGTGAAGTTTAAAGGGAAACCCATAGGGGTGCTTTAGGACCGGCTAATATAGGTGCCAGCTGGGCAAGTCTCGCTGCTTTGTAGTAAGCTGCTACCTTAGGTACAGACATAATCCTTTTAGCCATGCGTTCACGTTGATGAGACCAAATAAAAGAAAAGATTTGTTTCTGCAGGGTTTGAATCGCTTGTTGTGGGACCGATATCAAGAGGGTTCTAAACAGATAAAGGATCTTAGGTAGCAACACCATCTTTACTACATGTATTCTGCCAATCCAGGATAAGAACGGGCAGTCCCATTTATTCGAATCAGAAATGTATCGTTTAAAGATGGGATCGTAGTTAGTTTTGTATAGTTTATCTACGTCTGCAAAAAGTTGTGAGAGTGAACTATGGAAATGCCTGTGATATCCATGTTTGTTCGGATGGCTATTGCTAAGGGCTTTATAGCAAGAGCAAATAAGGCGGGAGACAGCGGGCAGCCCTGTCTCATACCCCTGTCAATGTGTATTGACAAAATTGTTGTAGAGGGAATTTTCAGGTATGCTTTGGGGGTAGGGTATAGTATATTGATTGCGGTTTGGAGGCTCCTTCCTTAAAATATCTTTTAAAGTACAGTAGGTATGACCAAGATATGCTGTCAAACGCTTTCTCTATGTCCAACGCCAGGACTGATAAGGAAATATTGGATCTATTTGCTGTGTGAATAGCATTTAACATTTTATGTACATTGTTGGGTGCCTGTCTTCCTGGGATACAACCAACCTGATCCCTATGAACAAGGGAAGGAAGGAGTTGAGTCTATGTGTTAAAATAAAGGTGAGAAGTTTCAAATCAATATTTAAAAGGGATATGGGTCGGTGATTTGTAACCAAGGTAGCATCCTTGCCAGGTTTTGGAAACAGGCCGAACTGGATGGACAAATGTCTTTTTTCGGTCTTATATACTATGTTACTATGTAGTGATTAGGGCTGTAAGAAAGTCTGGATTGACCCTGCATGATGTATTTGTATAATCCGAGGAGATGGGGGGTAAGTATGTGCGCAAATTTCTTACATAATATTTGGCAGTCAGCCCATCCGGCCCTGGGGCTTTTTCCTGTTTGAGGTGTTTAATTGTTCATTCTAGCTCATCCAGTGTAATTTCGGCATTTAATTGGTTATATGCGTTTCGTGATATAGTTGGTAAGTGAAAGTCTTCTAGGAAAGACTGGGAGGTTGGGTCGGGGTGTGTTGCATAAGCTGTATATAAGTTTTTATAATATTTGAAGAATGAAGAGTATATTTTGTCAGGATTGGTTGAGGTGTGTCTGCAACGGGCGCCTCCCCCTAGGGCCCTCTATATAACACGCGTCCCAGGTGTAGGAATGTCAAGTGGTATGTTGCGGCCTAAAATGTCTCTTTACGTATGTCACGGGGCTCATACCTGGATACCGCTGGACCCCAGGCTTTGGCTCCGAAGCAATAAATAGGGGGAATAATTGAGAGATTTGAAAGAAAGATTGATTCCAGACCTTGTATGTAGTTGAATAGCAGCTTTACTTGAATTAATGTTCATCAGAAACAGTCTTCAAACTTTGTATTGGTCCCAGCAGGCTTTAGCATGAAACTGGCAGGCAAACTCCACTCTCCTATATCTGTTTCTCTCTGACTCTGCTGTACTGACAGGCTTAAATAGAATCTTTGCTTTCTTTTTGATGTTGCACTTTCTCTCTGTAGTCTGACTCTAAATTATGCTGGGAATTTTCCTCCTGGCTCCTCAGGCCTCATGCGTTGGCCTCCATGGCCAGCAGAGCTTAAGGTGCTCTGGCTGGTGTGGGCATGTCCAGCACAGATTTTCCCCTGCACACCCTTCCCTCAACAAGGGGTAAGCTAGACTGGAACTAACTGGTCCCCACCCTTCCTGCAGGAAATAGGGCTAGCCCACTTCTCCACAGAAGAGGGTTAGAATGGAAAGCTTCATTCTACCTAAGTACAGCTCTGCCGTGTTTGCTGCCACCTGGTGGTGAACCAGGCACATTATATATAAACAGTTGCAAACATTAGAAATGCACATTGTGGTGAACCTGGAACAGAATGCATAGATGACATTAATGTTAGCAGACACAGATAGAAGCCGGGTGCAGGAATGGTAACACCACTCTGGGGTGTTACATGTCCCGGCGAATTAGAATTTTGTGAACCGTATTTAATGTTTGTCGTTCCCTTAGTTTACATGCTAACAGTTAATACAAATATGTAGCTTGTGTCCATGCCATGGCTTATTCGGTTTTGTGTGTCAATAAAGCATCGAGTTCAAGTCTAGTGTCTGTAAATGGTTTCTTGTAAGTCTCTGGAGGGATTTCTTATATATGCTAATTCAAGTTTTGATATTTTGTATTCTAAATCTTTGGACCTCTCTTTCTTCAACCTGGAGGCCTGTGAGATGAGAACCCCTCTAATGACCGGTTTATGAACAAGCCAGTAGTTATCAGGGGTAACGGGGGATGAGGCGTTTAGCTGTAAATATTCTTCCAGGGATTCTTTAACTTTAGCTGCTATTTCAGGGTTTGTCAGTAATGCTTCATTGAGTCTCCATGTATAGGGAATTTTAGTGTTGAGACTCAGGGTTAATACTGTACGGACCGTATCGTGATCAGACCATACACAAAGAAAAAAGTGTGCGGTGCAAAAAAAAAAAAAGACCCCGCCCATTTTCTAAGCCCATCCTACATATAATAGGCCACTCCCAACAAACACTGTACAGCTGAAATGATATTGATGAGGATGAAGGTAAGAGTCTCACCCTCATCCTACATAGACACACCATACTCCACCATACAGGACCCCAACATAAAGCTCCTGTACTCACACTGCCCCCCACGTAGCTAGCCGTAGTACTTCTTGTCCCTCTTCCAGGGAGCGAATGCTGTGGGCTTAGCCTTCGACTTGGAAAGACAGCTAAAAAGGGGAAGTCCCAGAGATACCGAATCTGTGCTTTCTGTAGGGCTAGCGTGACCAGTCGTAACTGTCGCCTGCGCTCTAGCGTGGATAGAGCAAGATCAGCAAATAGTTGAACAGTAGAGTTCAGTCCTGGTAAAGGTGAGATCTTCCTTGCTGCAGTATCATTCTCCTATAGATTGGTGGCTGGATATTCTTAATTGTTGTTTGCTTGTTTGTAGGTTGTGCTGGAGGTATGCCATAAGGATTTATAACCCATCAGTAATACAATGGAAGTGGCATGGTTCCAAATATTCATTTTTATTGAGCAGTAAGCTCAACCACTTAACCACGTGACCCACGCACGTCTATCAAGTCCAGCAACAGACGCGCGGGCCGCACGTAGGATCCACGAGGACGCCGAAGCTGACTGACTCCTGCCGCAAGGAGAACACTACGAACAGGCGCACAGCGAATAATCTTAGCAGACGGGTAAGTGAATCCTGAGCCAGAGACAGTGCGGGACGCCACACCTAGGCTCAGGACACCGTCTTTCACCTCCACAGATACCAGACTGCCTGATTTGTCCACGGGACTCTATAACCACACATCAGGAGTCGGACATACTATAATTTAAGAAAACTATATAATATAACAATGGGAATCTCCAGCCACCAATCTATAGGAGAATTATTGTGACTAAACCTACAATACAGGGAGAACCATTGTGTTCAAAGAAGAATCACTGTGGCTGAACCTACATAATAAGAACTCTTGCTATATTTTTTACATATTTTTTATGAGACTGCGCTACATTTTTTACGAGATCATCTTGTGGCTGAATTTATATAATAAGAACTCTTGCTACTTTTATTTACTTTTTCACGAGAATACACTATATCTTTTATGAAATTGTGATACATCCAGCTATCACCGCACAGGGACACCTTTTTCAACACACACCATCTGGTACCAGATCTAACATTCAGAATTAAACCTTACTTCTTATTTTCTTCTTAATAATCTATTATCTACTCTCTCAGCACCATTCACTATTTTCTATTGATTGATTTGATTGATCAAATATTTTAACCGTTTTATAATCTTTTAATAAATAAACATATTAATATTCTCAGCAAATCCCAAATACGAGTGTTGCCTGCTTATTCCACTATACTGATGGGAAGATATCAGAGTAGTGCCTCTTGCAGTATGGTGTCCGCAGGTCA
The DNA here is from genome assembly GCA_033119425.1 of Bufotes viridis. Lineage (NCBI taxonomy): Eukaryota > Metazoa > Chordata > Amphibia > Anura > Bufonidae > Bufotes > Bufotes viridis. The sequence goes on along the minus strand of CM065591.1, from coordinate 412,325,055 downwards.
GTCCACAGTATGTTTGCCTTTATCTTGGGATATAGGTGTGGGGAGGCAGGGGGGAAGAGAGTAGCTGGAGGGTACCTCTGGTGTACTGTGGTGAAGGTTATTTTCAGGCTCTCACTATCCTTGTCGGAACCTCCGTGCTCCTCTACTTCCGGGCGGCCTTGGGAATCAGAAAAGGCCGGTGCTCCAGGCCTCGAGTAGGCCGCAAATACAGATCTAGGCCAAAATGCACAATTCGCCCCTCTGGGTGATCCTCGTGGGCCACCCAATATAGAAGAAAGGGGTCAGTATAATGGTGTTGTGGCAGCAGATGGTAGTGAATTATATTCTTGCTCTTGGGGCTCTAAGGCTACACGTACGTTCCCGTCTCCGACCTAAGCCACCCAAAACAGCCATTTTTTGGTCATCTTGCCTCACAAAAAGTATAATACCAAGCGATCAAAAAGTCATATGTACCCCAAAATGGTACCAATCAAACCATCATCTCATCCTGCAAAAAAAAAAAAACAAGCCTAAAAAATAAAAATGGCTTTCAGAAAATGGCAACACAAAAATGAGATTTTTTTCTTTTCAAAAATGCTTTTAGGCCTCTTGCACACGAACGTTTTTTTTATCAGTGTTTTGCTGTCCGTTTTTAACGGATCCGTTTTTCCGTTTTTTGCTTCCGTTTTGTTTCCGCTTTGGTTCCGTTGTTCCGTTCCGTTTTTCCGTTTGGCATATACAGTATACAGTAATAACATTGAAAAAATTGGGCTGGTCTTAACATTTTCAATAGGTGGTTCGCAAAAAACGGAACGGATACGGAAGACATACGGATGCACTTCAGTATGCTTTCCGTTTTTTTTGCAGACCCATTGACTTGAATGGAGCCACTGAACGTGATTTGCGGACAAGAATAGGACATGGTCTATATTTAAACGGAACAGGAAAAACGGAAACGGAAGGCATACGGAGACACTTCAGTATTTTTTGCAGACCCATTGAAGTGAATGGTTCAGTATACTGTCAGTATACTGAACTGAAAAAACTGCCAGTATACGGTCCGCAAAAAACGTTCGTGTGCAAGGGGCCTTACTGTGTAAAACAAAAATAAAAAAAAAGACATATTAAGTATCGCCACATCCATAACAACCTGCTCTATAAAAATATCTCATGATCTACCCCCTCAGGTGAATGCTGTAATAAAGTAATATAAAAACTGTGCCAAAACAGACATTTTTTTGTCACCTTGCCCCAAAAAGTGTAATATTGAATGACCAAAAAATCATATGTACTCAAAAATGGTACCAATAAAAACGTCAACTCTAACCACAAACAATGAGTCCCTACACAAGACGATTGGCAGAAAAGTTTAAAAAATATGGCTTTCCGAAAATGGAGACACAAAACCATGATTTTTTTTTCAAAAATGCTTTATTATGTAAAATTGAAACAGAAAAGTAAAAATAGATACATTTGGTATTGTCGCATCCATAACAACTTGCTCTATAAAGTTAACACACGATTTATACTGTCAGTTGAATATCGTAAAAAACTAAAAATAAAACTGTGCAAGAACAGCAATAATATTGAGCGATCAAAAATCATATGTACCCCAAAATAGTACCAATAAAAAGGTCACCTTATATTGTAGTTTCCAAAATGGGGTACATTTTTGGAAGTTTCTACTGCAGAGGTGCATCAGGGGGCCTTCAAATGCTACATGGCAACTTTAATTATCAAATTATCCCAGTGAAATCTGCCCTCTAAAACCATATGGCGCTCTTTGCTTTCTAAGCTCTGCATTGTTTCTGTTACCCTGAATCAGGGTAATAAATATTGAGTTTTGTTTTGCTTTTAACCCTTGCTGTGTTACAGGTAAAATGTATTAAAATGAAAAATCTGCAGAAACAAAGTGAAATTTTGAAATGTCACTTCTATTTTCCTTTAATTCTTGGGGAACACCTAAAAGGTTAACGAAGTTTGGAAAATCAGTTTTGAATAACTTGAGGGGTGTAGTTTCTAAAATGGGGTCATTTATGGGTGGTTTCTATTATGTAGGTCCCACAAAGAGACTTCATAAATAAACTGGTCCTTAAAAAAGTGGGTTTTGGAATTTTTTCCTTAAATTTCTAAGAATTGCTTCTGAAATTCTAAGTCTTCTAACGTCCTAAAATGTATTTTTCAAAATGACACCAACATAAAGTAGTAATAACAATTTTTTCCCGAGGGTAGAAAGGGTGTGCCCTCCTTTCATTGCATGGAAGCAGTGGTGTCAGGAAAGCCAGTGTGATAGACTTTCTGCAGCCAGAGCCACTACTACTCCTATCCTCCTCTCCTCCTGGCCTTCATAAATTGAAGGGGGTTATGAGACACGCTGGATATCAAGAACTAGTCATAAAACTGCTCAATTTCCAGGACTGAAATCTGAGAGGGGAACTTTGTAGCACATTTATCTATGCCAGGTCATCCCATTGCCAGAATTGTGGCGCAAAATGGCACATAGTATGGCCCACCCCCTTACCTGCGAACAGTGATGGACTGGGGTACCTAGGGCCCACCAGTAAAATTTATTTTGGGGGCCCACTGTACGGATACATTCAAATATTATAAATATTTTAACAAGTTTATTTATATGACCATAGTCTAGTTGAGGTGCTGTACATTGAATATATGTATGTAGTGCAGTAAGTCTACTGTGTTATGTGCCACTTGTGCAGGGGGTGGGAGACTAGGGGCCCACCTTGCTCAGGGGCCCACCGGGGGATTCCCCTGTACCCCTGTGGGCCAGTCCGAGCCTGCCTGCGAAGCACTGCCCCCTTTCCGCTAAGTCCCAGTTTTTTTCGAGCAAGTAATAAAATTGGAGAAACCCTAGTTGTGCCAAAACGTGCAGAAATTACACCAATATGCGCCACTTTTTAGACAGGTTCTAGGCGCGGACACATTAGTAAATCAGGGCCATTGTTTCCATTTACCATTTTTGCCTCCTTATAAGGAGCCAAATAGCATGTTCGTACCTCGTTCTTGGAAGGTGACACAATGAGGACTCCCCATGCAGGACACTACCAGGACTCTTCCAACCTGGGAGAAGCTCAGTTGTTTAAACCTGCCAATTATAGGGAAAGTTAGAAGATTTAGCTTTACTTTCATTGACCATCACACGATTACGGTTAGGTAACTTCACACCGTGTTTTCAGTGTACAATGGGTCTTACACATTGCTAGGGTCTTGCTATATTCCTGGGATTTTCCAGGCAAAAAAAGGTTGTACACTCTAAAAATAGTTAGTTGTGCCGCCTTTAGCTTTGATTATGGCACGTTTTCACTGTGGCATCGTTTCCACAAGCTTCTGGAGTGTCACATTTGTTTCTGTCTAGCATTGCATACATTTTTCCCTAAGATCTTGTATTGATAATAGGACATTTGGACCATTGCACAAAGTCTTCTCCAGCACATCCCAAAGATTCTCAATGGGGTTCAGCTCTGGACTTTGTGGTGGCCAATCCACGTGTGAAAATGATGTCTCATGCTCCCTGAACCCATTCTTTCACAATTTGAGCCCGATGAATCTTGGCATTGTTATCTTAGAATATGCCCGTGCCATCAGGGAAGAAAAAAATCCTGGTTGTTCAGTATAGTCAGGTAGTCGCTGACCTCCTTCTTTGGGCACATAATGTTGCTGAACCTAGACCTGACCAACTGGGAGGCTCTTACCTATCTGCTTATTTAAATCCAGGTGGGACCTCTTTTTTGGCCGTGTCTATCTGTATGTCTTTATAGTTACATACTTTGGCCATTTACTTTCATTATTTAAAAAAAAAACTATGAATACTGTGCAGTGTTTTTTTTTTTGTATAACGTTATATTGAAGCATAGTGATTGTTCTTTTCCATACAGCTGAGACAACGGTTTACCAATGTATAGAATCCAAAATATATCATATGTTTGGCTACTGAAGTCTATGGGCAGGTCAGACATATATGCAGATTTTCCAGGAGTATATATAGTATGACCAGAGCATACCATAGACAGTGCGAAGAAAGAACCTCAGCAATGCGCTCTTGTCTTTCCCTTGAATGCAGGGGTAGGAAAATGACAACTTGTCCGAGTGCCACTAGATGGCGCTCAAAACAGCTGTCATTTTTTTAGGCTTGGCCCATAGGGGATCCAAATATAGTACTTTGTCCAGTGTTCAATGTCGTGTAAAAAGCAGAATTTCTCTTGATTTCATAACGTCTATAGATTATAGAACACCACATTTTTCCCCAAAAGGGAACCTTGCAGAAAAAAAAACCCTCAAGTTTTTTGTCTCTTTACAACTGACCTCCCACTGTAAACCCACACTACTACTGATAACTTCACTGTATAGTCTGGAAAACATCCAGCCATGTTGATGTATCCTGCCAACGATCCCATATCCTCAAGTGTTCAGAGAGCCAGAACAGATAAAAATAGCTGGTTAGGAAAATCTTACTGCACTGGGGATCCTGTGAAAATGTCTCTGCTGTTTGCTCCCAGGGACCTTGTTCAGGGCACAAACCCAGAGATTCTGGGTCACGTATTCTGCACTCTGTGTGTAATGCAGGATAAGCGTGAAAAGTGAAGATGGGTTATTATTCCTTGTTTACATCGCACCAACATATTTCACAGAATTGTAAACTGAAAGGGGTTTTCCAGGTAGATCATGTTGTGACCGATGCGGCCAGTGATTGGCTAAGAGTGCTTTTCAAGGCATTTTCTGCATGTCCAGATTGTTGCTGGAATTAGGCTACTTTCACACTAGCGTTTCTATTTTCCGCTATTGAGATGGGATGCGGAGCAAGACGGATCCGTGATGACCCACAATGCAAGTCAATGGGGACATTTTCTCTGACACAATCCGACACAATAGAAAACAGATCCGTCCCCTATTGACTTTCAATGCAGTTCATGACCAAGGCCGGTGTCAGCACCAGGCATGCACGGGCAAGTGCAGGGACCCACAGCACAGCTGCCAGGGGCCAGAAGCAATGAGCTCTTCCATCAATACAGATGGAAGCGCTCAATGCTGGAGCGCAGGGAGCTGAGTCTTGTCACTCACCACTCAGCTCCCCACACTCTTCCCCTTCTTCAGGCCAGCTGTGCTCTGAATGGTGAAGCAGGGAGAATTCTCCTCGCTTCACCATTCAGCCTGCAGGCACGGATCGCGCTGCTTGCATGTGTGGGCGGAGCCTGCAGTCCGGTAATCTGTATAAGCTCCGCCCACACCATGCTGCAGAGCAATCTGTGCCTGCAGGTAAGAGAGGACTGTAATCTTCAGGAACGGGACAAGGTGAGTAGTTACTGTGTTTTTTTGTCTTTAATACAGAGGGGTCACAGAGGACTTTATTACTATGGAGGGGGCACAGAGGTCTTTATTACTATAGAGGGGGCACAGAGGACTTTATTACTTTGGAGGGGGCACAGAGGTCTTTATTACAATGGAGGGGGCACAGTGGTCTTTATTACTATGGAGGGGGCACAGAGGTCTTTATTACTTTGGACGGGGCACAAAGGGCATTTCTACTCTGGAGGGGGCACAGAGGACATTACTACTCTGGTGGGGGCACAGAGGGCATTACTAATGTGAAGGGGGCACAATAGGCATTTCTACTATGGAGGGGGCACAGAGTCAGAGGGCACTACTTCAATGAAGGGGGCACAGTGGGCATTATTACTGTGAAGGGGGCACAATGGGGATTTCTACTATGAGGGGGGCACAATGGGGATTATTACTATGAAGGGGGCACAATGGGGACTATAACTCTGAAAGGGGCACAGAGAGGGCATAACTACTGTAAGAGGGCACAATGTGGGCATAACTACTGTGAGGGGCACACATCTGTACAAAACTACTGGGAAGGTTGTACAATGAGGGCAATACTACTGTGAGGAGGTACAATTTTTGTTTAAGTATTGGGGGGGGGGGGGGGCCACAGAGAAAGGACCCGCCCCAGGTGCCAAACACCGTGGGCACGCCACTGAAGCAGGGAACTATTTGCTCCCCGCTTCACCATTGAGCCGCCAGCGCTCCACAGCAGCACGATGTCCTCACACATGGTCCTGCTGATCTGTGTAGGAGGAGGAGGAGCGGGGCAGGCTGGGAATCAGCCTCTACTTCCCCTACACAGCAGCGCGATGTGTCACAGTATCCTGCTGCTGCTGATGGGGAGCGCAGATCATGGGAAGAGCCAGGTGATTGAGGCCAGGAGGATTTATTTATTTTATTTTTTCACATCCTGTAAGGGGGCACGTCTGGGCAGTACCAATGTGAAGGGGGCACTGGGCACATATCTTGGCATATCCACCATAAGAGGGCACATATCTTGGCATATCCACCGTAAGAGAGCACATATCTTGGCATATCTATTGTGAAGGGGACACACATCTTGGCATATCAACTGTGAAGGGGCACATATCTTGGCATATCTACTATGAAGGGGGCACATATCTTGGCATATCTACTGTGAAGGAGACACACATCTTGGCATATCAACTGTGAGGGGGCACATATCTTGGCATATCTACTATGAAGGGGGCACATATTTTGGCATATCTACGGTGAGGGGGCGCATATCTTGGCATATCTACTGTGAGGGGGCACATATTTTGGCATATCTACGGTGAGGGGGCGCATATCTGTGAGTAGACCTGAGGGACTTAAACACTGGGTAGAAAATAAAAGTAGGCACATAAGGACCAATTCACATATATCCGCTCTGTAGCATGCTCTGTGTAAGGTATTTATTCTATAATACATGCCGTTACATTGCTGTAAGTGCCGTGCAAAATGCCACAAGGCGGCCCACTGAGACTTTATCACCCAAGGGCCCAACATGAACCTGGAGCCGGCCCTGTTCATGGCGGATCCGTCTTGGCTATGTTAAAGATAATACAACCGTAACCGTTCATAACGGATGCAGATGGTTGTATTATCAGTAACGGAAGCGCTTTTTCTGAACCCTGCCGGATCCAGTAAAAACGCTAGTGTGAAAGTAGCCTTAGAGAGAAGTGGAGATCCAGACAGTGGCAGCAGATTGGTGGAGGTGAGTATCACTTCTTTTAAGTCTTTAAGGCTGTATTCACATCTGCGCTTTACATTTCCTTTCTTTTGCTCAGTTATATGAGCAGAAGAACGAACATAACGTAAGGGCCAGATTTGGCACTTAACTGAAGCGAACAGAATCTACGGACCCCATTGACTATGATGGGATTTGTTAGGTTTCCATTCAGAAGAAGGGTTTTGTAGCATGCAGGACTTTTGTCTCTGCTACAAAAACCTTCTCCCGAACAGAAACGTAATAAATCCCATCAGGGGTGTAGCTAACGGCTGATGGGCCCTGGTGCAAAAGTTCAACTTGGGCCCGCCTTCCCTCAGTGCTTTGTGTGTCTTCTTATGCGGCAAAAGGGTCTATGGGCCCCCTCAGGCTCCTGAGCCCGGTAGCGACTGCTATCTCTTACATTGTGTGCCAGGATCCGTCTTGCTCCGCACCACATTGCGGACAGAAAAACGCTGCAGGCAGGGTTTTGATGTCCGCCTCCAGAGCGGAATGGTGACTGAACGGAGGCAAACTGATGAATTCTGAGCGGATCCTTTTCCATTCAGAATGCATTAGGGCAAAACTGATCCGTTTTGAACCGCTTGTGAGATCCCATGACGGATCTCAGAAACGGAAAGCCAAAACGCTAGTGTGAAAGTAGCCTAAGGCCTCTTTCACACAAATGTGTGATGGCTGTGCCTGGTCAACGACCGTGGGCCAGCCGCATGCGGATCGCAGACCCATTCACTTAAATGGGGTCCGCAATCCGTCTGTTCCGCAAAAAGATAGAAAGATAGAACAATAGCCCCGTGGGCGGCCCGATGTGCAATGCATCATTGTAATCTATGTTGCTGTGCACACCTGTGCACACGATCAATGACGCTCTGGGTGATATGGCCAGCTCACAGACCGTATATCACGGAAGGCATACGGTCGTGTGCAAGAGGCCTAAGACTGTTGAGCAGATCCTTATTCAGGGCATCCTGAGAAGACTGCAGTAACCAGACACTGGTTGTGACACCTGAGCCTTCTCAATATAGATTGTCTGGGACAAAAAGAAGGACAGATCAGCGACTATTTCAGGCTCTTTTAGTTTTTGATTTCTGCGTCTTCTCTGGAAACATAAAACCAGCCATGGCTGTTAAATATAACACTTAGAGAATAATCCAATAAAGTCTGGAGCGGCTGAGACTTTTATTACATTTATTACACAGTGTTTTATTGCTATTTTTCATGTTTTCCCTTTTTAACGATTTTTAGTGTACATTTCTTCTAATAGTTTAGGCATATGATCCACAGACATGGTACATTAGCAGTCAGCTGAATTTTGTAAAGTGATTTATGGGCTTTTAGGGGCATCTATGAAAAGATCTGATTATTTCTAATAGAATTTTTATTTTTTGCACATCCTGTTTTAACAAACTTTTAAATAATTCCAGCGAATATGATCACCAGTGCCATCTATCATTACTAGCATCACTATTCTGTCACTGATTTATTTTATTATATTGCATTATAAACTATGGCCACAAGGGGCAATAGTGAGCACATTCATTCAATACAAAATGAATCATGTCGTAATGATACTTGGGTAATAAAGGTAATGTATCAGTGCTTTAAAGCATCCATTTTCATTGTGTGCATTGTAATTTTTTCTATGGGTGCATATACAAGTAGCGCTTTGCGCTGCAGTGTTTTCAGCTCTCTTCATAAGAACTATAGCCTTTGAATGGCGATGTTTGAAATTCCTCCTGGCCACAGTCTTTCTGCTGGGAGGAATGGAGATCGTCATTCTGCTGATCGGTGGGCGTCATGGCGGTACATAGGTAATACATGCTTCTGGTTCTAATACCCTTCAGGGTATGGCCAAATGGCATAGAATGTAAAGAGGTTTTCCAAGTCTTTTTAAGTATAGACCGATCCTTTGCATAGGTCATTATCTGATCAGTAGGGGTCTGACACCCGAGACCTCCACCAATCAGCTGTTTCAGAAGGCACCAGCGCTCCTGTGAGTGCCCCAGTCTTCTCGCAGCTTAGCTTACGCTATGTGAAGTCACATTCATTGGCACGTGGCCTAGACGCAGCTCAGCTTTATTGAAGTGAATTGGGCTGAGCTGCGATACCAAGCACAGGCGCTATACAATGTACGGCGCTGTGCTTGGTAAGGGCCCACGGTGCCTTCTCAGACAGTTGATTGTCGAAGCTTCCCGGTGTAAGACCAATAAGATACTGAAGACCCATCCAGAGGATAGGTCATCAATTTCATAAGTCTCAGAAAACCCCAGATTTGCCCTGGATTTCTCCCTATGCATTGAAAAGAAGGAGATCCAAAGTAAAACAGACTAAATTGACATGCTGATTTAAAATGTGCACCACAGGTTGATTTCTGCAGCAAATTTTTTTGAATGGCATACAGATGAAATTTGTTTAAATCCCATCCACTTTGCTGCTACTGCAAAAGTATGTTGATTTTCTGCATGAGATTCAGTTGGGTAAAATCTGCAGCCTTTACGCAACGTGGCCGCAACCTAAATGTTTACTACCCCGCATAAAATCCCTATAGATTGTAGTACTCAAGTCAATGATCCTCTATTGAGAGTTCTCTCAAAACGATATATCTGTAAAGGTGCTGGTACACTACATTTTTTTGGTTTGCATTAATTTTTCGCCAAAAATACCCCCATCCATTTGTTTTTGCAAGCCGTGGGCCTCTATACCAGTCTGTTACTAATTCATTCACATTGAACTTGTGTTGTTTTATACTATGTATGTATACTCTTGATGTACAGAGCCATGGAATTAATGGTATATCAAATAGATAATAACAATAATAAATGCAATACAAGTAAAGAAAAAGGTCATTTAAACATATTAGCAAAAAGAGGTAAGGGCAAATAATAATGACAATAGTTGTGGTAATCAATGTAAGGATAATAGAATGAAATTAAATTGCAATTAATAGTCGATAATTAATACCAGTCCAAAGAAATTAATAAACTGCTTAGGATCCAACAGCTAAAAAAAACAGGGGCAGATTAGGAACTTAAAGGGGTTCTGCACTTTGTTTACACTGATAATCTATCCTCTGGATAGATCATCAGCATCTGATCGGCAGGAGTCCGACACTCTTGGAGCGCCGCGGTCTTCCCACTGTTTACAGCCGGCCCAGTGACGTCACGACTAGTATCACTGGCCTGGGTGAGGCTAAGCTCTGTTCACTTCAAATGGAGCTTAGCCCCGCCCAGGCCAGTGATACTAGTCGTGATGTCACTGGGCCGGCGGTAAACAGTAAGAAGGCCGCTGCGCTCCTGGAGCGCCGCTACCTTCTTAAACAGCTGACCAGTGGGGGATCGGGGTGTTGGACCCCCACCAATAAGATACTGATGACCTATCCAGAGGACACGTTATTAGTATCAAAATCTTGGAAAACTACTTTAAAGCTGAGAGTAGGGATGAGCGAATCGACTTCGGATAAAACATCCTAAGTCGATTTGCATAAAACTTCGTTCTAAATTCTGTACGCAGCAGGAGCTCCGTACAGTATTAGAATGTATTGGCTCCGATGAGCCGAAGTTATTGCTTAGCGAAGTCTCGCGAGACTTCGAGTAATAACTTCATAAATTAAGTTGCACTGTAAAAAAACATTTCCCGAACTTGGGTTCGGTTCCAAGGTACCATTTGGAACCGAACCTGAGTTCGGGAAATGTTTTTTTACAATACAAATTCTTTTCTGAAGTTATTATGCAAGACTTTGCTAAGCAATAACCATCGGCTCATCGGAGCCAATACATTCTAATACTGTACGGAGCTCCTGCTCCGTACAGTATTTAGAACGAAGTTTTATGCGAATCGACTTAGGATGATTCATCCGAAGTCGATTCGCTCAATCCTAGCTGAGAGCATCAGATCGTTATCTACCTGGCCAGCAGCCATGAGGAGGGCTCGGGCGGCCCCCTGTAGGGTCTATGACCAGTCCATCCCTGTAAAAAACTGTGAAATAAATCTACCATATGTAGTCAAATATTGATTCCTATCATTTATATCGTGGTAAACTCTACTAACTCTAAACTAACTAGTCCCTCCCTCTCTTAGAGAGAGAACTAGAATGGAAAGAGGGATTCCAATCTAGGTAAAATAGCTCTGCCATTTATGCCGCCATCTGCTGGTGAACCAGGCATATTACACTTGAACAGTTACATAACATTATTATGAACATTTACACATTTTGCAAGACCTGGAAATTAATACATAGAATGACATGACACTAGCCCATTAGAGATAGTAGTGAGGTGCAAAGGTTGTAATGCACCTCTGGGGCGTTACAAATCCCCATAGACTTCCAGCCAATATCTGTAGGAGGTGTTTTTTGCATCTAAAGTGCTGGAAAAAATGCAGCCAAAAAAAACCCAAAAACTATGGGGGCGAGTATTAAAGGAGTTGTCCGGGTTCCGAGCTGAACTCGGACACAACCTGATCTGCACTCAATCACCATGAATTAATAGAGCATCTGCACTTTTTACGCTCTGATGCTCCCCCATGCCCAAAGCTGAATCGCACAGGGCAAGGATATTTTCTTGTCTCATCTCACACATTAATGGCATATTACAAGGATACAGTATGTCATCGGTGTCAGATAGGTGCGGGTCCCCCTCTTATCTCCAGAACGGGGCCCCCAAAGTGGAAGAGAGTGCTCTGCACATGCACGATTGCCCTCCCTTTAACTCTATAGCTCGGCTGTTCTTGGAACTCCCATAGCGGTGACTGGAGGGTGTATGCGCTTGCGCAGTGTGCTCTCCTTCACTTTGAGGGCACAGTTCTGAAGATAGGAATAGGTCCCAGAGGCTGGACCCGCTCCAATCTGGCATGTCCTAGCGGAAAGGAGTTCCATGTGCCAGAAAATGAACTCTACCGTAGAGATCTGGGGTAGACTTCCCTTCTGTGACTGTGCCCCAGTTTTCTAGCACACAAATCGGTAAATGTGTTGGGCCGCCCACAGCCCGCCATCTCCCAACCATGCCCCATCCACCTTTTGTAAAAGTGGTGAGGGTGGTTGGAAATTTTGGCACAAAATTCCACCTGCGCCAAAATATGCGACTTTTGTATATATTCTCCATACGTGTGAAACCAGTAAATAGGCATACATTGTGCCATGGCGAGCTGGCAAGGCGCAGGCCGCGCTCACATGAGGAGATGACTCTGAGGCTGGGTGGCACATTCCTGGCTAAGATTTCACCACAGTTTGTACGTTCCTCATATCTAAGTGCCTTCTCTCAAGACCACTTCTCCCTCAACTGTAAGAACGTTATCTAAGATATTTTTGGCAAGGTTGGACTGCGCTACTAAAATCAGAGGGCCCGCCTCGTGCCTCTTCCCCAGCAGCTGCTCCTGCCAGTAAAACACCAGCCTCTCAATGCTTACGACATCCTGATTTAGAGGAAGCCATTGTGCCAGCCGGAATATACAATGTGACAGAAATCTGCTAGGATCCTGAACAGGAGTTATATTATTCGAATGCATGCCTCCTAGCTTAAATTTAGATATAATTTATAGGTTGTCAGGGTTGTCAGAAAGGGTATTCACATCTCAGAGTTATGTTATGCTATACATGTTGGAGATAGGAATACCCCATTAACAGCGTGTGCTATTATATGGCAGTATGACAGCGGCCAGGCCGGCTCGGGACATATAATATACTGCACATTATCTATCCATCTGTCTCATATCTCTGTATATCTATTTCTATATCTATCTCTTTCTATTACCTATCGATCTGTATCTAAAATTTCAAATTTATCTATCTATCATCTATCTATCTACCTATCTGTCTATCTATCTATTGATCGTTCTATCTATCTATCTATCTATCTATCTAATATCTATCTATCTCTCTCTCCTATCTATCTATCTATCTATCTATTATTTATCTATCTATTATCTATCTATCTATCTATCTATCTATCTATCTATCTCTCCTATCTGTAACAAATGGGATGTGCAGCACTCCTTAGTCCTTTTGTAGTTGGGTGCACGTCTCCAGGGGCGGTAAATAACCCCTAAGGCGTAGATATCCAAAATAATTTCCATAAAACAAAAAAAGCGGAGACAGCACGTCCAATGCCAGTGAAATTTTAATCCGGATGCGACGTTTCGACTCTCACATGAGTCTTCTTCAAGCATACACATACAGATTATGTGAGGGTATAAATAGGGGTGCACATGGGAGCACCCATAATCTGTATGTGTATGCTTGAAGAAGACTCATGTGAGAGTCGAAACGTCGCATCCGGATTAAAATTTCACTGGCATTGGACGTGCTGTCTCCGCTTTTTTTGTTTTATTGAAATTATTTTGGATATCTCTCCTATCTGTCTGTCTATCTATCTGTCTATCTCATAGCTATCTATCTATCTATCTATCTATCTATCTATCTATCTATCTATCTATCTATCCATCCAGTGTCAGACTGAGGTACCTAGGGCCCACCAGTAAAATTTATTTTGGGGGCCCACTGTATGGATACATTCAAATATCATAAATAATTTAACAAGTTTTTTTATATGACCATAGGCTGGTTGAGGTGCTGTACATTGAATATATGTATGTAGTGCAGTAAGTCTACTGTGTTATGTGCCACTTGTGCAGGGGGTGGGAGACTAGGGGCCCACCTTGCTCAGGGGCCCACCGGGGGATTCCCCTGTACCCCTGTGGGCCAGTCCGAGCCTCTATCTATCTATCTATCTATCTATCTATCTATCTATCTATCTATCTATCTATCTATCTCTCTCATGTCTGTCTATCTATCTATCTGTCTGTCTGTCTATCTATCTGTCTGTCTGTCTATCTATCTATCTACCTATCTATCTCTGTCAAGCTGTTATCTCTCTTTCTATCTCTATCACCTATCGATCTATGTCGGTCTGTCTATCACTGCCTATTCATCTCATACACTCCTTTATCTGTCTATTTCTTTCCATCTCCACTCTGTCCGCACAGACATCACTCCCATCATCTGGGCAGGTTACAGGCACAACCCCTCAGCCTCTCCAGCACGATGACCTCACTGCAGGTATGACTAGAGCCCCGTGACGTCACGGTGTGGTGAGAAGTGACGTGCTCGGCAGTAGTGCCATGTGGTGAGGTGACAGCGGCTCCAGGGTCCTCCTCATCCACCTGCTCCCGTCCCGCCCGCCCCTGTCTCCGCTACCAGGGGGCATGTCCTGTGTGAAGCCGCGCTCCGCCCGCTCACAGCCCCTTCACAGCCTTATCTCCGCCTGGGTGACAGCAGCGGGCACGGCTGCAGCTGCCCAAGTGACCTTGCCCACAGCTCGGCTGGCAGGAGGGGAAGCCCCGCTCCGGTGCCTCCATTCAGCCTGCAGCATGACTGCAGCATGGGCAGCGCTCGTCACCCTGTGCCATCTCCTGTCCGGGGGCACGGTCGGCGGCTTCAATCTGGATGTCACCCACACCCTGGTGAAGGATGGGGACAAGGGCAGCCTGTTTGGATTTTCTGTAGCCCTGCACAAGCAGCTGAGACCGGAGCCCATAAACTGGTGAGTACCCTGCCGGTGCCACACGGGGACGGTACCAGAGGTGCCCTGGCCAGGTCCACCAGGGTGGCCAGCCCGATTTTTATATTTTTATGGGTAATTTCTCCAAAAATCACAGAAGACGATCTGTGTACAGCCCGAATGAAAAAACAAACATATTGTATTTATAATTTCTTTTATATAATATTTTTAATTAGAAATATAATGAAGGCTGCGTTCACCATGGAAGTACATGATGAGGGTTATAATCCCTGTTACCTATACAACACCCTCCAGGGACACAACCATGTTACCTGTTTTTAGGGACATTCCAAGGAATTTGGGACCGGTTGGCACCCCATAAGGTGGAAGGGTATGCCCATCAGGGATCCGTTCAGAGACCACTCACTTCAGTGTTATCGGATGTTTCCATATAAGATCTTTTCCAGATGCCAGCTATTACCCACAGTGGGCATCAGTGGTTGAATGGATCTTTCTGCCCATTTACGCCGTCATTATAGATCGTAGTGAATCTCGCCATCCTTGTCAGCCACATAACCCTCCACATGGGACCCAGCGTACCCCCCCCCCCCCCGCGAGAAACTCCCGTTCACGTCTGACAGGCGGAAGACTCCGCCAGACTCTTCCCATCAGTGGCAGCAGTGTGAATGGGGCTTTAATCTGATGGTTTAGTCTTATTCTGCTCATCTAGGGGATGACTTGTAGCTGCGCCTCTTCACTTTCTACAACGTAGGCGTCGGATGTTATAAGGCACTCGGGGTCAATGTCCTGTCTGTGTATGTAAGGACCCAATGCCTATTACCGTCAGTAGTCCAGAAAATATACCGGCTCATACTGAGGGTAGTTGTACGAGCCAGTTTGACGGGCGCAACCTAAAATTCAGCAAATGGTGGGGTCCCACTGGGGTCCACACAAGCTTATTATAGTTGTATTGACGTATCTCTAAAGTTTTTTGCAGCCTTGTGACATGTGACTTGTTATTTTATTACATTTACCACTGCTGTGGAAATATTTCTTTAAAGGGGTTCTCTAACTTTTGGGCATTTTTTTTTAATATTGTCTCCAGCAGCGTGTTGGACCTGTTGAAAAAATGATACTTACCTGCTCCCCGCCACTCCGCTCCAACTCTCTACCTCCATTCAGCGGCCTTCCCGTCCCCGTCTGTAGACCTCCGGACAGAGTCATAGGTGCTGCTGCAGCCGACTACTGGTGTCCCCAAGAGGCACTTGACCCAGCAATGGCTTGTCACTTGGAGACACGTCATTGCTGAAGCAAGTCATTGGTTGCGGTGGCACCCATGACCCTGTCCATCCAGGGAAGACCACTGAATGTTGTCAGGGGGCTGAA
The DNA here is from genome assembly GCA_033119425.1 of Bufotes viridis. Lineage (NCBI taxonomy): Eukaryota > Metazoa > Chordata > Amphibia > Anura > Bufonidae > Bufotes > Bufotes viridis. The sequence continues at coordinate 412,309,128 of CM065591.1, read as the reverse complement.
ATGGAGCGGTAGGGGGGGGGGGGGGTTGGTAGAAAATGTCCAAAAGCAGCACAACCCCTTTAAATTCGACTACCCCTTAAAGCCCGCTTGACAGCTATGCCTCATTCACATGTCAGTGTTTGGTCAGTGATTTCCATCAGTGAGTTTGAGCCAAAACCAGGTGCTTCTCTAAACCAGTGTTTCCCAACCAGTGTGCCTCCAGCTGTTGTAAAACTACAACTCCCAGCATGCTGGGAGTTGTAGTTTTGCAACAGCTGAAGGCACACTGGTTGGGAAACACTGCTCTAAACAGAGAACAGGAGCAGATCTCTCCCTTATACATTATGTCTGTGGAGGCTCCAATCCTGGTTTTGGCTCACAATCACTGATGGAAATCACTGACCAAACACTGACGTGTGAATGAGGCTTAGCTTTGACCACGTTTCCATCCACTTTTCATAACTAGAGCAAATGTCGTAAAAATGTTTGCGCAGATGAGCCCAAAAAGTGACAAAGAAGCTATTTTGCAACTTTTTGTTGCCAGAATTCTGCGGTGCAGGGCGTGATAACCCCCCCCCCCCCCACAAGTTTTAAAGCCATTGATTGGTAGCTTCAGTCGGAGGTTGATAATTGGACCTATCTGTCTGTTTGGGATGAAGCCATGGCCAGCACTATTGGGGCCCCAGCTGCTCTTTTTTCAGTGTTATTTGGCAGCTGTAAATGTATGTTCATAGAGTTTTCAACGTTATCCTCAGGATAGGTCAACAGTATCTGATCTGTGGGGGTCCGATGCCCGGCATCCCAGACGGTCGGCTCTTTTAAGTGGCTGCGGTGAGCACTGCGGCGTCTTCACAGCTCACCAAGCAGAGCGCCGTACATTGTGTAGTGGCTGTGCTTGGTATTACAGCCCCGTTCACTTCTATGGGTCAGAGGTGGGCCATGTGAACGATGAACGTGACCTCAGTGTCCTAGAGAGAGGCTACAGTGCCGGGAGTCGGTCCTCCACCGATCAGATACTGATGACCTATCCCAAGGATTGGCCTTCCATATTAAATGGTCAGACAACAATTTAAAGGGAACCTATCATGAAAATGCAGTCCAGTCTGCAGGCAGCATGTTATAGAGCAGGAGGAGCTGAGCAGATTGATATATAGTTTTACGGGAAAAGGTTCAGTAGAACGTGTCATTTTTGCTCATTCTGGGCTTTGACGTCATAACTGATTGACAGCCTTCCCTCTATGACGGTGTACGCATAGAGAGCTGTCAATCACTGATAGGACCGCCTCCTGGACTTCAAAGCCCAGAATGAGCAGAGATATAAATGAATAAATTACAAGTTTTACTGAATCTTCTCCCATACAACTATATGTCAATCTGCTCCGCTCTTCCTGATCTATAATGTGCTGCCTGCAGATTCCAGTGCATTTTCATGGTGACAGGTTTCTTTAAGACCTTCACTTCCTTTGGGCTCATGCACACTACCGTATTTTCTTTCTGCTTCCGTTCGGTTTTTTTTGCGGACCCATTTTGCGGAACCATTCACTTCAATGGGGCTGTAGAATATACGGAAATTACTCCGTGTGCATTCCGTTTCTCTTTGTCCGCATGGCTGTTCCGCAAAAAAGTAGTGCATATCCTATTCTTGTCCGCAAATCACAGTCCGAGGCCCCATTCAAGTCAATGGGTCCGCAAAAAATACGGAACGCACAAGCAACACATTCGTATGTCATCCGTATTTTGAGGATCCATACTGTAGAAATGCTATGCCCAGTCCATATTGCTCATGTGTTTTCTGATTAATAAGTTACTGTTTCAGTATACGATCCCCAAAAAACGGATCAAATACGGAAACAATACGGATATGTTTTGTGCAATAACGGAATGGAAGAGGACTTAAATTAGAGGAAAAACAAACTCCGATACTGAACAACAGATCAGTGAAAAACGGACCGCAAAACAGCAACGGTCGTGTGCATGAGCCCTTTGTACGATATTTCACCATGGATAGACCCTCCTTAGGGCACCTACCTCTTTAGGGTACTTTCACACTAGCGGCATAGCTATCCGGCAGGCTGTTCCGGTGGGTGAACAGCCTGCCGGATCCGCCATGCTGCAAGTACCCGTGCACTGCCGTGCTGCCGCTCCGTCCCCATTGACTATAATGGGGGCAGAGCTACGGCTCAGCACAGCAGAGATCGCCGGACTAAAAAGTCGGACCTGCAGTACTTTTAGTCCAGCAATCTCCGGCCGTGCTGCGCCGTAGCTCCGCCCCATATTAGTCAATGGGGATAAAGTGGCAGCACACGGGTACTTGTGCCATGGCGGATCCGGCAGGCTGTTCACCCTCCGGAACAACCTGCCGTAGGCTATGCCACTAGTGTGAAAGTACCCTTATCTGTTGAGTATGAACAGACCATGGTAATTTAGCCAACATCAATGTGGAATGAATAACATGCCCAAATCTGACGTGGAATGCATAACATCTCCATGGAGTGGAAGGCACGTCTTGATATCAGAAGTTATGTAGATATCTATTTAGCTTTTACAAGACTTGGCATGTCACGTTATCTGGAGAAGTGGATTATTTCTGCGGTCCTATCCCTGGGATGATGTGCGGTATGCCTTTTATTTTGGGGTAGTTGCTTATCAATTGACACTTCTTATGAATTCTATGTATTTTAAGTGTTTTTAATTTTTTTTTTTTTGTCTTTGATGGCATTAACATTTAATTATTGTTTACCTGGTGTGCTGTTTTTTTCATGTGTGCTGCGGTTTGTTCATACAGTATGCCCTTTATATCTCTTATAATGTAAATCTGCAGTGCGGCATTGGGTGGAAATGGCTATAATGAGTCCAGTAGGACACGTGTGGCCACCCATAATATGATAGGAGAGTACAATCTGAGTCTATAGGCAGGATATACAGTGGATGCCAAAATGTTAGGGCTCGTGTTTTATGTCCGTATCCGATCCGCATTGTAATGGGCTCATTCAATTCAATGGGGCTGCGAAAGATGTGAATAGCACACCGTGTGCTCTCTGCATCCGTCCGGCCGCGCAAAATAGAACATGTCCTATTCTTCTCCGTTTTTATGAACGAGGATAGGACTGTTCTGTAGACAGCAGGACATTCCATTCCGCAAAATGCAGAACGCACACGGCTGGTATGCATGTTTTGCGTATCCACAATTTTGCGCATCGCAAAAATGGTTAAGGCGGTGTGCATGAGCCCTTATCGACACATCAAAACAGCGCGGTCGGTACCAACACATGTCAGGTGGAGCAGCAGAGCTGTGTTTAGTTTTCACTCTGGGGGAGAAAAATAGATTCACGGCACTCACGGGTCCGTGAAAGTTTCTTTTATTTCAGTCCATTAAAGCAAGGCTAAGGGGCAGCTCAAGTCGTACAATCCGCCTACGGACGTTTCGCAGACACAGATGCTTTTTCAAGGCATGATGGGATGCAGGGTTATAGGGCTCACACACACGAGAAAAATGGCCCAGTGCCTGTACTGCGGACTGCAAATAGCGGTCCGCAATGCACCGGCACTGGATGTGGGCATTGCATTTGTGGACCCATTGACTTGAATAGGTCCACTGTCCACAAGATACGGGCAAAGAAACAACATGTCCTATCTTTTGCGGTGCGGAAGCACGGACCTGAAAGCCCAAGGAACTTCTTTCTTGTGCTTCTGTGGGCTTCCGCTACGCAAAAGATAGGTGAATTCCTATCTTCGGTCATATCTTGCGTATTGAGGACCCATTCAAGTCAGTGGGTCTGCTTCCAAGATGGATTTTTCTGTGACTGTCGTGTCGCATTCGCATTTGCAGCATGTAACAATGCGACACCATAGGCTATCATTATAAAAATTGTTGCAGTGTAGTTGTGCCCTGTGTGTAGCCCTAGCCTTATCCTTCTTTTTATAATGTGTGTTTTTCAATGTGTCATGTGTGGAGCTATTTTGCATATGTATCAACTAATTAGGTACTGGGGGTTTAAGTAGGGTTCACCCTCTATCCCATCATACCTTGAAAAAGCGTCTGTGTCCCCGAGACGTCCATAGGCCGTATCTGACTGTCCCGCTTGAGCTGCCCCTTAGCGCTGTTTTAATTGATTGAAATAAAAGAAACTTTTATGGACTGGTGATTGCCGTGGATCTATTTTTCTCTTTCTATCGGAATCACGTGTTCTCCACGGACAGCACACATACCCATTCATTATTAATGTGCGTATTGACACATCCGTTATTCACCACGGTCTGCGGGTCCATGGTTACTTCTCGCGAAAGCATGCCCTATTTTTGTCTGTCCATCATGCCCCTTATAGTCTTTTTGTCGGTGAAAAGACACAGAGACACAAAAAGGATGGCATCTGTGTTTCACGGATCGTTGCTGAGCATTGTCCGTTAAATACGGATGACACACGGAGGGCGGATCCTTCACGGATGAACCGCTGACCATCTTGTCACTCATGTAATCACAGACACTGACATGTAGATGAGACCTTAGAGTCTATTCACACGTGGCAGATTTGTCCCATATCTCGCAGTTGGGGTTGTAGAAGTCCGTGAGCATCCTGCCTCAACGATCCCATTCAGATGTATGAATTTCACAGGAATTTCTTCAACAATTTTGGCGTTTGTGAATATAGCCTTAGGTGAACAGTTGGAAGACTGCGATCATCTTTATAGTCATCTGATCTAATCTGAATAATCTAGATTTTCTATATCACATTTTTACTGAGGAACCATGTGCTGTGGATATAAATGTTTGAAAAAGTAATATTTCCGAACTGTACTGTTTTCTAAGCTTTACATAACTGGTCGACTGCCTCTGATTCTGGTAAAGCAGTTATTTGCCAGCAGAAGTGTTTTACAACTAAAAGTCTGTTTCTGACGTGTTTTCAGTTGGAATGAGACCTGGCAGGCCGTATGTGTGAAGGCGGCCTGTATTGCTCCACCCGAGGACTTCAACTTTTCCAGATTCATTCATACACTCCACGGTTTATTGGTCTTAGAGTCACACATGGGTGTGTAAGGCTTCCTTCACGCAGTTTTCTACTTGGTGCTTTTTTTTTTGCAAAAAAAAAAAAAAGCCTTAAAGATGCCTGACTTGCTCATTGTTTGGCTACATGGACACCGCCGTATGTGTTTTGAGGTCTGCAAATTGCGGATCTGCAAAAAAAAACAAAAACGAATGACTTCTGTATGCCATCTGTTTTTTTGCGGATCTGTTATTTTTGTGGATCCATTATAATAATGCCTATCCTTGTCCGCAAGAAGAAAAAAATAGGACATGCTCTATTTTTTTTTTTTGCGGGGCTACGGAACGGACATACGGATGCGGATAGTACACGGTGTGCTGTCCGCATTTTTTGCGGACCCATTGAAATGAATGGGTGTGCATCCTATCAGCAAAAAAAAACGGAACGGACAAGGAAACAAAATATGTTCGTGTGCATGAGGCCTTTTTTTGAGGCATTTTTGCTTATATAATGTGGTGATTTTTTTCATGGCATTTTTTGTATGCCTAGGTTGTAGAGGAAAGCATATGCCCCCCCTGTGATGTCACATTATCGGTAGAGCTGTATGGGGAAAAAAGAAAAAAAACTGTTGATAAAAAGTGCCATTAAAAAACACCAACACACATTGCACATGCATATTTTTTTACAAAGCGAAAAAAAAGAAGAAATAAAAGCAAGGGAAGTCTATGCGAGAAAAAGCCTGGCAACCAGGGAAAAAATGCCGTGCTGTGATTTGGAGAAGAAAAAAAAAACACCCCTGCAGGGTGAACAAACACCACTATAAGAAAAAAAAATATCTCCCATAGATTTGCATGCAACATCTAGAGCTGACATTTTTTGCCTAAAAACATGGCAAAAATTCCAGAAAAAAGGCCACCAAAAACTACAAAACACCAAAATGTCAAAATATCCACCAGCTTAATGGCTACATATATGTGAAATAGATGTTTGCAGATGAAGGTAACTTTTCTGATAAGGTCAAGTAAAGTTTTCTGGAGCAATTCCCCTGCTCATTATTCCTTCTGAGGAAAGAAGCTGTGCTTTGAATATGTCATCCTATATTTCAGCAGGAAATGTACAATATATGTTTTTATTAAAGGGGTTGTCTGGTCTCCCCTACTCCAAGCTCAAATCAGTTATTTTAACATAAAAACGGAAGCCACACACCTGTTCACCGAGAGCTAAGAAGTTTGGGGACACGTCACTGCTGAGGCCAGTCAATGGCTGCAGCACTGCACCTGACTGCAGATGGAATGTCACACTTCTAGTCCACAGAAGACTGGAAGCAGTGGGGATGGGCCCCTCAGTGGGAGACTAGAGCACTGGTGAATAGGTGAGTGGCTTTTTTCTGTTAAAAAATATTCTGGGCAATAACCGATTTGAGCTTGAGGGTTCGAGCAACCAGTTTTTGGTACTTATATATATTGATCATCAATATCCCATCGGTGGAGACACCCATCAATGAGCAGCGACAGAAGGCTCCATCCACTGGGTATGTTCCAGCACCGGTGTACTGCAGCTCAGTTCTCAATACACTTTAATGGAGCTGGGCTTCTTCTGCCTCGCAGTGTTGTCTTTGGCACTGCCCTAGTCTGTAAAACACTTTAAATACACTAATGGGGGGGGGGGGGGTGCACTGGTATGTTTTAGTGTCCTTTCTTATACATTTATACATCATGTATATAATATTTTTCCTGTAGCAACAACAACAGTAAAAACACCGCCAAACATACTATAACAATTCTGGGTAGGGCAACTTGTCCCCTATCCTGGAAGCATTAGGGAGCCTTCACACGCTGCTGATTTTGTTGCAGAATTTTCCACGACTGAAAATCAGTTCCATTCATTTGACTGGGGCAGCAAGCACATAGATTTCTGCAAGCCCCATTAGGGCCTCTTGCACATGACCAGATGGCCTTGTTTAGTATTTTGCGGTCTGTAAAAAAACGGGTCCGCAAAAAATACGGATGGCGTCCGTGTGAATTCCGTTTTTAGCGGAACAGATGGCCCCTGATAGAACAGTACTATCCTTGTCCGTTATGCGGACAATAATAGGACATGTTCTATCTTTGAACGGAATGGAAAAACGGAAATATGGAGACGGTAGGCATATGGAGTACCTTCCGTTTTTTGCGGATCCATTGAAATAAACGGTCTGTATATGTAACGCAAAAAAACGGAACGGAAAAAAAAAAACATTCGTGGGCAAGAGGCCTAAGATGAATGGAACAGATTTTCAGTCACATAAAATTGTGCAATAAAATCTGCAACGTGTGAAGACACGCTTATACTGCATGGGGGGCACTAAGCTGCATCGTACTGTGAGGGTAGGCACTAAGGGGGCATCAACCTGTGAGGGGAGGCACTAAAGGGGCATCAAACTTTGAAGGCACTAAATGGGCATCATACTGTATAGAGAGGCATTAAGGGGGGCATCGTACTGTGAGGGGAAGCACTATGGTGGCATCAAACTGTTAGGGGAGGCACTAAGAGAGCATCATACTGTGAGGGGAGGCACTAAATGGGCATCATACTGCATAGAGAGGCATTAAGGGGGCATCGTACTGTGAGGGGAAGCACTATGGTGGCATCAAACTGTTAGAGGAGGCACTAAGGGAGCATCATACTGTGAGGGGAGGCACTAAGGGGGCATCATACCATGAAGGGAGGCATTAGGGGGGCATCACACTGGATAGGGAAGCACTAAGGGGGCATCATTACAGTCTGGGGGGCACTAAGGTTCATCTCTATTGTGAGGTGTCACTACTTATTGTGTCGCGACCCATCAGGGATTGGGTGGGATTTAAGGCGTGGCTTATCAGAGTGCTACACGTCACTGATTTTGTGCTCGGACCCTCACTCAACGGCAGACCCAGGTACGTGGACCTTAACAAAAAGTACTCGAGTACCCCTGCTCTATCCAGTGGATAAGAGATAACTTGTTCTAACCGGAATACCCCTTTAAAGATGAGAGTTTTTTTAAATCTCTTGTTTAGAGGTGTATTACACCAAATGTCTCTTGTATCGATGTCTGGTTACTATACTGCTGATGACCTTGGTGATGTTTTTTAAGCAGATTGATTTTTTTCATCAATACGTTTACTGTAATAATGGTTCTTGCTCCACTTTACGCTCTCTGTTGTGATGAATTGATTTCTCACCATCCCGGAACCGATTCGCTGCTAAATCCTGAGTCATGTACATATACCGTATGCTACAGACGTACAGTAGCTAGGAGTTCTGTAAGGACTCGAGAGCCAGGGGTGTCATCAGATTTTGGAGTGCTGCTTCTCATTTCTATGTACAGATTCATGATGATGACCATGCTTTTCACTAAATGAGTCAGAGCCAAATTTAGTAAATGGCGCAGTGTTTTCCATTAATATTACTCATGTTGATGTGCACTAAGCTGTACATGCCGCTTGCTGACTACAGTATACCTTTTAAATATCTTTAATGGAAATAGAACCCAGAATAGGTGGCGTACTGACTGTGTATGTCCGTAGTGGCAGCACTTTCTTAAAGGGGTTGTCCGGGTTTAGACATACTCACATTTTCACCCAGGCAGCCCTGTGATATGAGGATTGCGCAGGAAAAGGGCTTTTTTGTTTATAATAAAACACGGAGGCTTCCGCCCAGCAGCGTTCGGCTCTGATGGGTGGGCTTTAGCGCTGCGCTATCCGTTTTACAGGCTAGGGCAGCGTAATTAACACCTAACAGAATACCACACAGTATATATAAATAGCACATCTTTATTTAAACATATTCGATAAAACAATCACTACAATGATGCGTTCAAAATTCACAGTTCTGAATGGAACCCAGATCTCTTCAAAAAGCCCTCAGTACCTGAGTCATGGTCTAAAGCCTAAAGCACAATTCATAGGTGGAAGTGAGCCCCCACTTCTACTCCTACAGTTAAGGCCTCATGCACACGAACGTATTTTCTTTCCGCGTCCGTTCCGTTTTTTTTGCGGACCATATGCGGAACCATTCATTTCAATGAGTCCACAAGAAAAACGAAAGGTACTCCGTGTGCATTCCGTTTCCGTATGTCCGTTTTTCCGTTTCGCAAAAAAATAGAGCATGTCCTATTTTTTTCTAGGACAAGGATAGACATTATTACAATGGATCTGCAAGTAACGGATCCGCAAAAAAACGGATGCCATACGGAACGTCATCCGTTTTCTATTGCGGATCCGCAATTTGCGGACCACAAAACACATACGGTTGTGTGCATGAGGCCTAATGCTGAAATCAGTATCCATTATTGCACCCAAATGGTATAATACAAAACATTATATTTCGCACAACCACCACATACAGAGTAACTAAATTATACCAGACCAAAGGATCCAGAAGGCCACAGTATCATCACCCTGACGTACGATTCGCCCAAAGCTTCTTCCAGGGGGAGTGGGTTTAGGCTAGGACAGCGCTAAAGCCTGCCCATTAGTGCCGGTGACGTCACCGGGCTCATTGCTGGGCGGAAGCCTCCACTTAGCAGTCCTTATGGAGAGCCCGGTACTTCACCGAAACTCCATAAAATGCCTTTGCCCTGCACGATCCAGCACAGGGCAAAGGAGAGCATTGGAGCATGAACTGCTCCGATGCTCATAACAGGGGGCTGCCTGGGTCAAAATGGAGCTGAACCCGGACAACCCATTTAAAGGGGTTCTCCGGGAATTAAGAAAATGAAAATAATTACAGCTCACTTTATTATAAATATATTCCCAAATATATTTCATTAGTTATAATGGCTCGTTTTGTCTAGGGAGCAATCATTAGGAGAAATGAAATGGCTGCCGTCCTATTGGTACACACAAAACCTGTCCTAATCACACAGCAGGACAAGTTACTTCACAACACTGAGCTAAAGAGCTGCCTCATCCTCCTCCTCCTCTCTACTCATCAGGGATTATGATCCTGAATACATGTGATAAGATCTCTGCCGAATCTCTGTAGGATTGGAGCTCAGGAGGAGACATGAAGTACAGAGAGGAGGTGGGGATGTGATTAATGAGCAGCACAGTACCACAGTCTGTCCTGTCCGTCCTCTGCACTTCATGTCTCCTCATGAACTCCACAGAGATTCAGCTAAAGTTCTTATCAGTTCTTATCAGTTGTGACCCCTTCCAACCATTTTTATAGAAAATGTGACATTTTCCTTCCAATCAAAATGACCATAATTGGGTATTATCGCTCTGCAGCCTTTGTGCTTTTCCTGCCTATAATTTCCTAGAAAGCAGCTGGCTTGTCTTCTATCAGCCATATTAGCTCTCATGGGGCTAACGTCTCTGCCATACGGTCACCCAGCTCTTCTAGGCAGTCAGTAGGAGAACGCTACCATCCTTCTCACTGGGTAGTGACACATTTGATTCATGTCTATAGAGGGTAGAAGATTGGTATCAGTAACTAAAAGTGTATTTGTTCATCATGGAGGACTGAAGGGCCTATTAGATGAGCGATTATCATTCATATTTGATACATTATTGCTGTATATAACAGTGTGCATTAGGCCTGCACAATATATCGCGAAAGCAATCGTTATCGCAATTAATCGCCATATCGCAATCGCAATTTGCTGACCCAAAAATGCTGCAATTATATTACCATATTTTTCGCTTTATAAGACACACTTTTTTTCCTCCCAAAAGTGGGGGGGGGGGGGTGGTAGTGCGTCTTATAAAGCGATGGTTGACTTTCTACGTGACACTGACACTGTATCTCCGGCCGCTATGCTGCACAGCGCGGCCAGCGATACATCAGTTAAAGTCGTTTATTGAACACTTGTTCTTATATCTATTTTATTTATCAGTTCTGTGCAGCGCTATTAAGAAAATGGCAAGTTTTGTATTTTGTACTTTATGTATTTTATTTTGAAAAACACTGCGCATTTCAGTTCTTGAGTTCAGCATAACTACATTTCACATTATCAGTCATCTGTGTGCGCTTTTACCTTGAAAATCCAAGCAGATAGACCTCTAGCACAATTCCCTTAAAATATCGCATCGCATATCGTTATCGCAATTTTTAGGGCCCTAATCGCAATCGCACAAAATTCCCATATCGTGCAGCCCTAGCGTGCAGCAATTGAATGGGGAGCAATGAATCGTTTGCTTTCCATGGATCGGACAAATCTGCCTGACACTGATTCTCATCTTTTGCAAAAGGACTACCCCCAATATGCACGGACTGCTGCTGGGAATTGTAGTTTTGCAGTAGCTGATGGTATGGGCAGTGGCGTAGCTATAGGGGTCGCAGCGGTCGCAATTGCGACCGGGCCCCTAAGTCAGGGGGGCCCGCGGGGCCCCCTCCAGGAGAGAGCTGCCTCCCGACAAGTTATTTGAGGTCTTGAGGACCTTTTTCCCTCAGCCAATCAGTGGCTGCAGCTGTGTCACATGTCAGGACAGCGATTTTCTGCTGAGCCAATCACTGGCCTGACACATGACATAACTGTGGCCACTGATTGGCTGAGTGTGAAAGGTCCTCAAGACCTCAACAACTTGTCGGGAGGCCAGAGAGAAGATACCAGGAGGAGTCAACCAGTGCCACACAGAGGAGAAGAGGAGCTGCTACTGGACCAGGACCAGGTGAGCAGAATGTTTTACATAATATTAATAGAGGGAGAACTGTAACATGGAGGGGGAGGACTGTGACATGCAGGGGGAGAAATGTGACATGGAGGGGGAGAAATGTGACATGGAGGGGGAGAAATGTGTCATGGAGGGGGAGAAATGTGACATGGAGGGGGAGAGAAATGTGACATGGAGGGGAGAGAAATGTGACATGGAGGGGAGAAATGTGACATGGAGGGGAGAGAAATGTGACATGGAGGGGAGAAATGTGACATGGAGGGGGAAGAAATGTCACATTTCCCACCATGTGACATTCCCCCTCCTATGTCACATTCCCCCTCCATGTCACATTCCCCCTCCATGTCACATTTCTCCCCTCATGTCACATTTCTCCCCCTCCATGTCACATTTCTCCCCTCCATGTCACATTTCTCCCCCTCATGTCACATTTCTCCCCCTCATGTCACATTTCTCCCTCCATGTCACATTTCTCCCTCCATGTCACATGACCCCCTCCATGTCACATTCCCCCCTCCATGTCACATTTCTCCCCCTCCATGTCACATTTCTCCCCCTCCATGTCACATTTCGCCCTCCATGTCACATTTCTCCCCCTCATGTCACATTTCTCCCCCTCCATGACACATTCCTCCCCTCCATGTCACATTTCTCCCCCTCATGTCACATTTCTCCCCCTCATGTCACATTTCTCCCCCTCATGTCACATTTCTCCCCCTCCATGTCACATTTCGATCCCCTCCATGTCACATGACCCCCTCCATGTCACATTCCCCCCATCCATGTCACATTTCTCCCCCTCCATGTCACATTTCTCCCCCTCCATGTCACATTTCGCCCCCTCCATGTCACATTTCGCCTCCTCCATGTCACATTTCGCCCCCTCCATGTCACATTTCTCCGCCTCCCCTCCATGTCACATTTCGCCCCCCTCCATGTCACATGACCCCCCTCCATGTCACATTTCTCTGCCTCTCCCCTCCATGTCACTGGACACCATTCGGCTAAGTTCACAGCAGTGTTCGGCCGTTCCGTTCTCCTGTTCTGTTATAGGAGTAGGAGAAAGGAAAGTACGCATTCGGCACATAATTGAGCCGAACAGAGCCTAGAAGTCCCATAGACTATAATGGGGTCCGTTAGGTGTCCGCTTCGAAGATGATTTTGGAACGGAGTCAAAAGTCCTGCATGCACAGCTTTCGTCTCCGCTCCAAAAATCATCTCCGGAGCGGACACCTAACACACCCCATTATAGTCTATGGGATCACTTAGGCTCTGTTCGGCTCATTTATGTGCCGAATGCGTACTTTCCTTTCTCCTGCTCCTATAACAGAGCAGGGGAATGGAACGGCCGAAACGGGGGGGGGGGGCCCAAATTGAACTCTTGCACCAGGGCCCATGAGCCTATAGCTACGCCCCTGGGTATGGGTTCTATGGGTTCTTCAGCGCTGTAGTTCCATCTTTGGATTTCAGAATGCTAGGAGTTATGCATAATAATGAAAAGTAAGATTTGGGATATTTGTTCATAACTCTGGACATAGGCAGCTCGTCTGGTATGAAGCTCCGTCTTTCGCTGACTTGGTATTTTCTTGATGAACATGAAGGTCTTTTCATCAGTAAACATGTGCTGGATAATAACAAAGCCGGAGAACATTGACCTTTCTCCCACCTCCGATGCTGCTCACGCTTCCTTGAGCAGCTGCGCTTCCTTGGGTGTTCCCTTTTGGTTCTTAAAACATCACGTGGGGAAGTCGGACCAACAAGTGTCACAAGTATAAAAATAAAGTGTAATATAATGATCTCATGAGCAGACGGTAGCTTGTAAGCAAACACTGCGCCCCGGGAATTTGGCGACTGCATGTGGCTGAGATAACGTGTATTGAGGGAAACTATATTGTACCCACTTAGGCCCTGTTCACACAGAGTCTTTTGCAGGCAGATTTTGGTGTGCACTCCATGCCGGAAAGCCTCCTGAGGGGCTACACTACTGTTCATGCAGCTGCAATTTATTTCCATGACTGTGCCAAGACTTGACATGTCTGTTCTTGATGCAGTGTCTGCACAGACGGCGCTGAAAACCACGACATATCTGCCGGCGATTTAGGCTAGTTTCACACTAGCGGCAGGGGAGTCCATCAGGCTCTTCCGGCGGGTGAACAGCCTGTCGGATCCGTCCTGCCGCTAGTTCACGTGTGTCCCCAGACTGCCACTCCTTCCCTATTGACTATAATGGGGGCAGAGGTGGAGTTCCGGTGGCAGCACGGCGAGTGGCATCCGGACTAAAAGTACTGCATGTCGTACTTTTAGTCTAGCGGCCTCTCGCCGTGTGCTGCCGGAACGCCGCCCCCACCCCCATTATAGTCAATGGGGACAGAGCGGTCATACCCTTAAGTACCCTTAGGCTTATTGCACACGACCGTATGGTTTTGCGGTCCATTTTTTACGGATCCGTTGTTCCGTTTTTGTTATCCGTTATGTTTCCGTTGTGTTTCTGTTTCCGTTCCGTTTTTCCGTTCCGTTTTTCCATATGGCATGTACAGTATACAGTAATTACATAGAAAAAAATGGGCTGGGCTTAAAATTTTCAATAGATGGTTCCGCAAAAACGGAACGCATACGGAAGACATACGGATGCATTTCCGTATGCGTTCCGTTTTTTTTGCGGACCCATTGACTTGAATGGAGCTAGGGACCGTGATTTGCGGGCAATAATCGGACATGTTCTATCTTTGCACGGAACGGAAAAACGGAAATACGGAAACGGAATCCATACGGAAACACTTCCATTTTTTTTGCGGACCCATTGAAATGAATGGGTCCGTATACGGAACTCATAAAAACGGCCCGTACACCCGCAAAAAAAACAATCGTGTGCATGAGGCCTTAAGCGGATGACCACACGGTCAGGTTTCCTGATGCAGGCTTGGAAGTGAAAACCAGGAGTGAATGCAAAAAAGAGAAGTGATATCTGTCCTTTAGGCCCCTTTCACACGGGCGAGTTTTCCGCGCGGGTGCAATGCGTGACGTGAACGCATTGCACCCGCACTGAATCCTGACCCATTCATTTCAATCGGTCTGTGTACATGAGTGTTTTTTTTCACGCATCACTTGTGCGTTGCGTGAAAATCGCAGCATGTTCTATATTCTGCGTTTTTCACGCAGCCCTTGCCCCATAGAAGTGAATGGGGCTGTGTGAAAAACGCATTGCATCCGCAAGCAAGTGCGGGTGCGATTCGTTTTTCACTAATGGTTGCTAGGAGATGTTGTTTGTAAACCTTTAGTTTTTTATCACGAGCGTGAAAACGCATCAAAACGCATTGCACACGCACGGAAAAAACTGAACGCAATTGCAGACAGAACTGAATGGCTTTGCCTGAGAAATCGCACAGTTTTCACGGAACACATCCGCAACGCATCCGGACCTAATCTGGACAGGCTCTTGTGAAAGAGGCCTTACTCTATTGAATTAGGCCAAATGGAGAGCGGGTCCACCACATTCAATTGTGAAAACTGCTGTAGAAAATGATCAGCTGTTTTCTGCAGGCACCAGAACCGATACAGTGGACAGAACTGGAAGCACAAGGTTCTGTTCACTGTGTAGGGGCCGTGCTGGGGTACTGCAACTCAGCTCCTATTCAGGCGAATGGATGGAGCCTAAATAGTGTCTGGGGGCGTCAGGTGTAGGACCCCAATGGATCTGATATTGATGACCTATTCTGAGGATAGTTCTTCAGTGCCGGAAAACACTTTGACATTAATATCAAGAATGCAAATCTGGATATGACCATTTTCTGCAGCATTTTAGTCTCTGGGTGCTGAACTTATGGACCTCGACTGCAGGGGGCACAAGTGTTAGTTTACATGCAGCTAATCAAGGAAGTGAGACATGTCCACAGAACCCAAGATAGGCCTCTTTCACATTTGCGTTGTTAGGATCCGGCGTGCACTTCCGTCGCCGGAAATGCCCGCCGGATCCGTAACAACGCAAGTGACCTGAAAGCATCTGAAGACTGATCAGTCTTCAAAATGCTTTCAGTGTTACTATGGCAGCCAGGACGCTATTAAAGTCCTGGTTGCCATATAAGTGTAGTGGGGAGCGGGGGAGCGGTATACTTACTGCCTGTGCGGCTCCTGGGGCGCTCCAGAATGACGTCAGAGTGCCCCATGCGCATGGATCACGTGATCCATGCGATCACGTGATCCATGCGTGTAGGGCGCCCTGACGTCACTCTGGAGCGCCCCGGGAGCCGCACGGGCGGTAAGTATACTGCTCCCCCGCTCCCCACTACACTTTACCATGGCAACCAGGACTTTAGCATCCTGGCTGCCATGGTAACCATTCAGAAAAAGCTAAACGTCCGATCCGGCGATGCGCTGAAACGACGTTTAGCTTAAGGCCAGATCCGGATTAATGCCTTTCAATGGGCATTATTTCCTGATCCGGCCTTGCGGCAAGTGTTCAGGATTTTTGGCCGGAGCAAAAAGCGCAGCATGCTGCGGTATTTTCTCTGTCCAAAAAACGTTCCGGTCCTGAACTGAAGACATCCTCATGCATCCTGAACGGATTTCTCTCCATTTAGAATGCATTGGGATAATCCTGATCAGGATTTTTCCGGCATAGAGCCCGACGACGGAACTCTATGCCGGAAAAGAAATACGCAAGTGTGAAAGAGCCCATACCCATGAAGTGCATGAAATTGTCATGAAATTCTGAGCTCATGAAGGAAAGCTTCCTACATAAAAGCCAGAAATTAGGTTCAATTATAAAAAAAAAAAAGAAGTCATTGTCGAGGAACTGATGGAGAGGATCAGAAAGGTCCTTGCAGTTCGGTTAGTAGTGTCGTTGCTGCTTAGCAATAGCCCTTGCAAAAACGGTCAATGTTCAGACAAGTTCTGCAGAACAATTATTTTGTCCGGTAAAGAGAACTGCCATTGATGACAGGATCTCCATTTTTTGTGACAAAGGATTTGGAGGCAAAAATCAACATCAAGTATTTATTCTAAAGTAATAAACTAATCCAGAATTCAAAGAGGAAGAGTGAGAGTCCTGCTCCGGAGAGCTTACAGTCTATGAGGAGATGAGGTATATGAGGAGATATTCGAGGGGTGGATATAAAGCTCCACAGCCCAGTCACCAGCCCATAACCGTAATGCTTCTGAGTGCATGGGGTGTGGTAGATAGTGTATGATGATGGGTCAGGTTAGGAAGAATGGTGTTGATGGGGGTGAGTGGAGAACAGTTAGATTAGGATGTAGTAGGCTACCCTAAAAAGATGAGTTTTTAGGGAGCACCTAAAGTTGTGGTTGTTGGGAGTTAACCCTAGGGCATTCCAGGGAACTGGTGGAGAAGTCTTGGAGACGGGAGCGAGAGGTTCGGATGATGTGGATGTTAGTCATAAGTCATTGGCTGATCAGTGAGCATGGTTAGGATGGTAGACAGAGATGAGGGAGGAGATGTAGGGGTGCAGCACTTTGGAGAGCTTTGTGGGTGAGAATGAAGTTAAAATTGAATCCTGTTCTATATGGGCAACCAGTGCAATGACTAGCACAGGAAGATTTTCTCGGTTACAGTGAATTGCTTTTTATGGCTAAAGAATGTGATAAGATTTTTTTTGTAATCAGTGTTTTGTATGTAGATAATTTCAGACAATGAGACTTTCTGTTGTGAATTAAGACTATACAGTAGAAATGTGCAGCTGGAAGCTCTGAAGGCCCGCTTGTGTACATACCTTTGTAATAGACATAATAAAATGGCAAATGTAGGAGACTGGTTTGCTCAGCAGCAGCTTGTGTCTTCCTTTTTGCTGATGATAGGGGTTACTGTGATGTTATGTGAACCTGCTTGGTCCTGTCTCACTCTGGGTGATCTTACAGCGAGCTGAACATAATAGCAGCGCTCAGACATTGGTTATAATGGCTGATGACTTGTTTCAGAACATCCTATTTATTTCTCTGCTTAAGGCCTCACGCACGCGACCGTATTTTGTTTCCTTGTCCGTTCCGCTTTTTTTGCTGATAGGATGCAGACCCATTCATTTCAATGGGTCCGCAAAAAATGCGGACAGCACACCGTGTGCTGTCCGCTTCAGTATGTCCGTTCCGTTGCTCCTCAAAAAAAATAGAGCATGTCCTATTTTTTTCTAGTTTCCGGACAAGGATAGGCATTATTACAATGGATCCCCCAAAATACGGACGTCATCCGTTTTTTTTTTTGCGGATCCGCAATTTGCGGATCACAAAACACATACGGTTGCGTGCATGAGGCCTAAGGCTACATGCACATGCATGTTGTGTGTTTTACGGTCCGCAAATTGACAAAACGGACAAGAATAGGACTTGTTATTTTTTTTTTGAGGAGCTACGGAACAGAGCAACGGATGCGGACAGCACACGGAGTGCTGTCCGCATCTTTTGCGGCCCCATTCAAGTGAATGGGTCTGCACCCGAGCCGCAAAAACTGCGGCTCGGATGCAGACCAGAACAACGGTCGTGTGCATGTAGCCTAAAAGTGTTTTCCCGTAGTTTGATATTCATGAGCCATTCTCAGGATAGGTCATCAATATAAGATCAGTGTTTGAAGAAGCCTCTTCTTAGTCCAGTGATGTCACGTTCATCAGTCACGTGGCCTAGGAGCAGCTCAGTCCCATTGATGTGTGATACCAAACACAGCCGCTATACAATGAATGGAGCTGTGGTTAGTAAGTTGTGAGGAGGCCACGGTGCTCCAGTGAGTGCCGCAGCCTTCTTCAAACAGCTGATTGGTGAGGGTGCTGGGGGTTGGACCCACGCCAATCTGATATTGATGACCTATCTTGAGGAATGAAACAGATGTTCCAAATAGTTACCTCATCGTCAGCAGAGAAGAAGCTGCATTTACAGGCGGCAATCATCTCCTCTGTATGGGGATGAGTGATCACTACTGCGATTGTATGTCCCGATAGAGAATTGTTTCTGGGCAGCAGATTCCTGTTTATACAGGCCATACAGGAACGTGTCCCTAACCAGGATAAGACTGGGAACCTGGAGTGGACTTGGAAAAAAAACAAAAATTTCAAAGTGTTGTAGTTGGGTTCGACTTGACAGAAGGCAGGGCAACACAAGTAGAGTCAGCAATACCATAGTGCTACACAAAATACAGCCTCAGCAGAACCAAATATCACAGCACGAAATACTGTCCCAGAAGCTGTTCTTCTGTGGTGACCAGCACCAGTTGCCATGTTCTGGTCTCCTCCTTCATTTGTCTGGAGAGGGGGCTTAGGAAGTGAGATGTGGGCCACAGCACCAAGCCAGCCTACCTTCACGCCAATTAAGGCGCTCTCTCCCCAAAGAGAGATAGCACCCCCCAAGCCCTACCTTTAGCATGCTGCCCTAGTAATGAATCCTATAGGGCCCCCAGTAGTATGCTCTTCAAGTGGCCGAGATTAGAAAAAAAAGGCCTGAGTCTCAATCCAAGCTGCTGTCTATAATGCAGACCACGGGCCTAATACACCTGCAACCCTGCACCAGGGACAGTCAAGAAGTAACGCAGCACTGTGCAGCCGTCTCTGGCTGTCCCATAGATCAGCAGAATAAGAATCTCCTGAACTCTGTGTGGGTCTCCAGAATGGAGTAGATGTGATGGAGAGGTGGCTCGGCACGAGTACGGCAGTCTTCTATGTAGTTTATGGGAGTAATAAAACACTTGGCTGTTTCAGCAACTCAAACTACAATTGAAAAAGCCACCTACATGCACGTTCTCTTCGTTTTTGGAGTGTGAACGAGGAAGAAGGAGACCCCCATTCTCCTGAAACCTGGAAGTAGAACCTGCATCTATCAGGCATTTGTGACCAATACTTTCAATGTGCCATTAATTATTTAGATGTAAATCGTGGCTCTTTGGACTGGTTCAGTCTGACAATATGGCCCTCAGACCAGAGAAAATTGTGCATCCCCTCATTAGATGAATGTGAAACCAGCCACCATCTAATATGTATGGGACTGCTCCAACTTTCCGCTGACAGCAGATATGCCTAAACTTTTGTTTTCATGGGGGATAAGTCGCTACCAGGGGGGTATGGAGGGGACACAGAGGCAGTAGTTTGTTCCCTTCTCTCTATTGAGAACACAAGTGCATGTGTAATGGGGAGGGTTCAATATGAATAGCTGTTGGAAGACAGCAATCGGAGGTATATAGCCACCTTTAGCCTATGCACGGACTTTTGCAGTGAAACTGGTCCAGTTTTCACGTGCTGCGCTACTTACACGAGACAGCTTCGAGATCAGCGTTTTTGACTATATTTCCTATTTTTCGCATCAACACAAGACTCGATGAATTCCTAGGAAATATGAGGTGTTGTGCTACACAACGATTGTCTGTCTGAGAATCAAGAACCCAAGAAAGGGCAGGGGAGTTAATGGGGTGCTTTCATTTCAGCCTCTTAAATTGGCACTTTGGGTGGTGATTACCCAGTGTGATTGCCCCCTTTCGTGTATATTTATTAGGGCATCTCACAAATGTTCAAGGAGTTTGGTGACAAACCTACAATCAGAATGCATTGTGTATCTTGTGCACGTCTAGATGTTGCAGAATAAAGGAGATCCACTCCTCTCCAATATGAGATTGATGCCAAGAGGTCAGACTCTCCCATGCCGTGAAGATCTTTACTTGGGGTCCCCGAGGCAAAGTATTCCTTCCCACTGAACATTTACTATTCCCAGCAGGATGGAAATATGACATGCAGTATGCGCCGCCACTAATTTCTGTGTGAGTGTGTGAGAACGGCTGTGCCTGAGAACCTAGCTGAGCATGTAATATGAGATATGGGATGGTAATGCAGGCAATGATTCTGCCCCGGACAGTGTGTTTGTAGCTCTGTGCGTTGCTTCTCTGATTCACTTATGGCTCAGAACACAATTTACTCTGAGCAATGCTTCTGTCCTGGATAATGGAGCAGTATTTATTGTGTGCCGTATGTTACAGATCATTAAACACGGTTGGTTCATAGGGTTCCTGACTGCCCGTGGTGGCCTTTTTGCTGTATGAATGCGTATTCGTTATTCACGTGGCATACACTCAGCTTGTCTCCGTAACCCTTATTTTCTTAATTAGAATGCGTTTATTTCATAGTTTATAAACGCAATTTATTTATTTTTTATGCATGTAATGAATTTTAGTCTCTAGGTGCTGAACTTTAGGACCTCCACTGCAGGGGGAGGTTGGTGAAGCAATGGTGAGTCACAGCTGAACTAATGACCGTGTGCTCCTGAACTGCTCAGCCCAATCATAGGGAGAACAGGGCAGCTGTCTAGTTACAGTTGCACGGTATTTTCTCTGCCCTGATCATAAATATGAGCACACAAAGAAAACGGAAAAGCTGGAGCATGGACAGTTGAGTTACTATTGGACCTCAGGTATGCAGCATTAAAGTGTGCCTAAACTTTCAAATTCACTTTATTAAAATATTCTAAGGCTACTTTCACACTTGCGTTTGTGCGGATCCGTCAGTTTATTTGCACAGACGGATCCACACCTATAATGCAAACGTTTGTATCCGTTCAGAACGGATCCGTTTGCATTAGTTAAAAGAAAAATGACAAAGTCCAAAACGGATCCGTTTTGAATTACATTGAAAGTCAATGGGGGACGGATCCGTTTTCAAATGCACCATATTGTGTCATTGAAAACGGATCCCTCCCCATTGACTTGCATTATAATTCAAAATGGATCCGTTAGGCTCCGCCTCTTCAGACGGACACCAAAATGCTGCATGCTGCGTTTTGGTGTCCGCCTCCAAAACAGAATAGAAGCGGAACGGAGCCGAACTAATGCATTCTGAACGGATCCTTATCCATTCAGAATGCATTGGGGCTTAACTGATCAGTTTTGGACCGTTTGTGAGAGCCATGAAACGGATCTGACAAACGGAATCCAAAACGCTAGTGTGAAAGTACCCTTAATTTAATGAAAATGATTTTTGTAATGTACTTTAATGATATATATTTTTTACTCTTCCTAATGAAATACACACTTGAAGTTCAGGTGCCTATCACACTGCCCGTACTCCCGTACACGGCTTTGTAGTGATGTGGATTCCGTACTTCAGTACACAGCGGTATATGGAGGTATGGATTTTACAGTGGCACCTGAACTTCAGGTGTGTATTTCATTAGACCTAGGGATATTGGAATGAATCACCTAACTGCCCTAGACCCAGTGACAATGGAATGAATCCCTTCACTGCCCTAGACCACCAGGTACACTGAAAGTAAATCTTCACTGCCGTAGACCACCAGAGATCCTTACATTAACTTAATCACTGTTGAAGCATTTAATAAAGCATCAAGATTTTATAGTGGATTCACATTTATGCATTTATATAACACTGTCTTAGACCACCAGGTATACAGACACTAACCCCCTACACTGCCCTAAACCTCCAAGGAGTCTGACATTAGCTCTTTCACTGCTTTAGACCATCAGAGATCCTTACATTAAACCCCTCACTGCCCTAGACCACCAGGTACACTGCCCTAGACCACCAAGAATCTTTACATTAATTCCCTTACTATTCTAGATCACTGGATATACTGTTATTAACCCCCTAACTTTGTAGTAAAGAAGTGAAAGTAGCGGCACTCGTCCACGTGATAAAACAAATCCTTTATTCCGAGCATCCAGTAAAACAACAACCGGGTGGGGGGCGGACTTCCAGACCTTCGCAAGACAGTAAAGTGGCGACGGCTGTTTCGCGCAACACTGCGCTTCGTCAGGCCACCTGTCTGTTGGCACAGCATGGGTTTTGCCAAACATGGACCTCTGTAGTGCCACCCGTACTCTCTGTTCTACTGCATATTAACCCCCTAACTGCCCTAGACCACCACAGGTTGTAACATTAATCCCTGCACAGTCCTAGACCATCAGGAATTCTGACATTAGCCTGCTCATTGCACTAGACCACCAGCTATACTGATATTAATCCTTTCACTGTCCTAGACCAAAGGTATACTGCCATTAACTTACTCCCTGCCCTAGTGCTTCTACTTAGGTCCATGTGGATGGTATTGAATGCTTCGCATTCTATACTAAATACCATTCACATATGAACACTGGAGCAATGTACGCCTGGAGGATCAGTCACACCTACATGATATCATTTCCTAGGCCAGAGCCAATTCTATAATACTGTGTCTTTGTTAAATGAAAATATATAGGTGGTTTTGGATGTAAATTGTGGTTTGTGTTTAATATGGCTCAGGAAAAAAGCACTTTGTTCAGGACAGGACTTACTGTAGGGAAGTATTTTCTCGCATGTACTTGCAAAAGTACAGTTACGCATACTGTATGTGTACCAACGTGCCTCGCCCTCTCACATCCAGTATAAGCAGTATACAATGGCAGTAGTGTTCAGCGAGTGCAGTTCTGAAGATCATAGGGAATTAAGCCAATGCCTCTGGAGGGGATGAACTTCTCCCCTACAACACTAACCTAGTGTCTGGCTCAAGTGCCTCGTGTGTCCTGAGTGTTAGATTGTGACCACCATCGTTCTACTGGCATTTTACCAGGCGTGCTACCTAGAAGCATTAGCTTCCGGATTTGGAAGTGGTCATGGTGTAGATGTGGCTTCATGTGTTTGGTCCCTGACTTCTTATGTCCTATTTTGTAATACTGTGCAAGAAAGAGGGTAACTAAATCCCACTAATATATAACCCTTATTTAGATGGATGCTGCTGGTTGTGGTGAGTCCCGGGGAAGTAGCATTGTATGGCAGGCATGCAAATGCTCAAGTCTGTCAGAAGGAGACGGCGTCTACACAGATGACAGATTCTAGGATTAGGCACGTTAGACATCCTTTTTTCATGCAGATTATAAGAGACTGTCTGAGGAGCCTGGCAGCGGCTTATTCCTCTTTCTATATTCCGCAAACCAAAGTGAGAATTTCGTCTCTTTCATCTTAACTCCACTTGTAAAACCACCTCAGTATCCTGTTTCTGTGCAGTTATCACTCATAAATATCTAAAATAGAGCCTGCAAAGTGATGGAGATGGATCACATATGCGCAGCCGTCCTTCATTCATTTCTACGCTGAAATTAGGCTACTTTCATAATTGCGTTGTTGTTTTCCGGTATTGAGATCCGGCAGAGGAATCTTAATACTGGGAAAAAAAGGTTTCTGTTTAGTCCTCATGCATTCTGAATAGAAAGAGGTTCAGCATGCATCAGGATGTCTTCCGTTCCGTCAGCATTCCGTTTTGTGACCGGACACAAAACCGCTGCAAGCTGCAGCTTTGCGTCCGGTCATAAAAACGGAAAAAAACGGCACAGATCGATTTGTTTAGGAGCCTAAAAAACTGATCCGTCACCCATTGACTTGCAATGTATTTAGGATCCGTTTTTTTTCCCGTTTTGTTTTCACACAACCGCATCCTAATGGAAACGGTTGCATACTGATGTACAAAATCAAAATGCATCCGTTAAATTCTGGTATTGAGATCCTCTGCTGGATCTCAATACCGGAATTAACAGCGCAAGTGTCAAAGTAGCCTTAGGCTACTTTCACACTAGCGGCAGGACGGATCCGACAGGCTGTTCAGCCTATTTCGCCGTGCCGCCAGACTGCCGCTCCGTCCCCCATTGACTATAATGGGGGCGGAGTTCCGGCGCAGCGCGGCAGTGCACAGCATAGGCCGCCGGACTAAATGTCGGACATGTCGTATTTTTAGTCCGACGTCCTCTTTCCGTGCACTGCCGTGCTGAGCCGGAACTCTGCCCCGCCCCCATTATAGTCAATGGGGACGGAGCGGCAGTCTGGCGGAACGGCGAAATAGGCTGAACAGCCTGTCGGATCCGTCCTGCCGCTAGTGAACGTGTGCGTCCGGACTATCGCTCCGGCCCCATTGACTATAATGGGAGCGGGGCGGAGTTCCGGCGGAGGCACGACGAGAGGCTGCCGGAATAAAACCACGACATGTCCGACATTTATCCCTGCAGCCTCTCGCCGTGCGCTGCCATACCTCTGCCGGAACTCCACCCCGCCCCCATTATAGTCAATGGGGCCGGAGCGGTAGTCCGGGGGCACACGTTCACTAACGGCAGGACGGATCCAACAGGCTGTTCCGTCGGGTGAACAGCCTGTCGGATCCGTCCTGCCACTAGTGTGAAACTAGCCTTAGTCCAGTGGCGCACTTGCCTATTTTCATAAGTCCCTTAGAAATGAATAGGAAGTGCACTGCGCAAGTGCGGCCACCACATCATTCACTTCTGTGTGGACGACAGAAATAGCCGATCTAGTGCTCTGCTATTTTTATCACTCCCATAGAAATGAATGGAGGGCAGCTGCGCATGTTCGGTCCTCCCTCCTTCACTTTTCGGGCTCCGTTCTAGAGATAGGTGTGGGTCTCAGAGGTGGGACCTGCACCTATCAGACATTGGTGGCATATCCTAGCGATATGCCACTAATGTATGGGCTGACACAACCCCTTTAATGTAGTGCCGGTAAAATAGCTGGCAGTCAGCAGCAGCATATGAGCGTGCTGAACTTGCAGGACAGAAGAAAGAGGACAGCGTCTTAAGGCGAATATGTTGTGCATCACAAGAATGCAATAAAAATATTTTGGCACAAAAAGTGTGTCCTTCGTGGCACAGACTGACGTTTAACCTAGAATCAGGTTTGTGTTTCTGCTTTACTATGCAGCTTTGTGTATTATTTGCACAATTTCTTGATCTCCTCTTAAGATTTTGTAGAAGCAGCTGAGTGGACACAAAACTAACTGTTCAGACAGTGGGTATAAACAGCTAGCATATTGTATGTTGCGAAAGGTAAAAGCACAGTTTCGATATATATACGGTAGCATTGTAGCTCCCTATTGATAACTCACTGCGTTGGTGGTAACTTTCAGACTGCCCGGGTCTGCGGTCTCGTCCACCTCTGGCCTTGGGATGCGTTGTCTTTCTGTAAGTTAGCATTATGAAATCAGTTAAAAAAATTTGTTTGCTTTCTCCAAGTTACCTTCACTCATATCCTGCATGGCTTTGAGGCCTGTGATTTCTCTTATTCTAGCTCCTCTAATATCCTTCTTTTCCAGCTTTTCCTCTAATTTCTTTCTGTATTGCATCTTGTTCCGCCTCAGCTGTGCCTTTAGTTCTCTTTGGGCCACTTTCATTAGAATTTTTGTCTCCCTCCTTGAAGGCCGGTTTCATTTTATCCAGTAGCAACTTAAGCTCCTTAGAGATCCATAGCTTGTTGTGAGGGAGGTATCTTACTCTTCTAACTGTGACCGCACTATCATTGCAGAAGTTGATGTAGTCTGTCGCCACCTCCACCGATCCATTAACACCTCCCGCCCACCGTATTGTCCCTCACACATGGGCGTAGCTATAGGGGGTGCAGAGGTAGCAGTTGCTTCCGGGCCCAGGAGCCTGAAGGGGCCCAAAGACCCTTGTGACACATAAGAAGACACACAAAGCACTGAGGGAAGGGGGGCCCAAGCTGAACTCTTGCACCAGGGCCCGTGAGCCTTTAGCTACGCCCCTGCTCACACAGTATTGTCCAGTCCATGGTGTCAAAGCAGGACTGTAGTTCCACGATGCCTCATTGGACCATTGTCTTACATGTTTGTTTTCAACTGGGCCCTGGACATCAGCTGTTCGGTAGATCAGGTTTCAGGTAGATCAAGTTATGATCAGATCTGCCCAACGGGGGCATTTTCATTGGGATATAAGCATTTTTAACATTGACAAACAGCAGATCGGGGACCTTGTTCACACATGTCGCACAGTTCACATATAGATGAAATTTTGGTAGTGCGATCCTGCTGTATCCATGGTCAAAGTCTCCCGAGACAATCACTAGCCCATTAGGGCGTTGCGTTTGCATTCTTGCGAATTATCAAACGCTCGCTCATTGATCACATCTTTTATGGGACACTTAAAGCCATCATTTTCTGGCAGGTCATTGCGCTGTGTAAGCTGGAATGTGCTGCTGTAGCAATCATTTATTCCCAAACAGGGGAGGTGATTGCAGTATGTAAATGCAACACACACCGCTGCTCAACAGTGCGTTCAGGGTGCGTTCAGAAAAACTCGCACCATTTTGCAAGCAAGTTCAGTCAGTTTTGTCTGAGATTGCGTTCAGTTGCTTTTTCTCAGACCACTTGCTTGCAGATGCAATGCGTTTTTCACGCAGCCCCATTCAGGCAGAATATAGAACATGCTGCGATTTTTCCGCAACGCAGAAGTGATGCGTGAAAAAAAACGCTCATGTACACAGACCCATTGAAATGAATTGGTCAGGATTCAGTGCGGGTGCTATGCGCTCACGTCACGCATTGCACCCGCGTGGAAAACTCGCTCGTGTGAAAGGGGCCTAAGACTTTGCAGGTGCTGGCGGGGAGTGGTGTTTCGGGGAACAAGCTCTTGGTTCATCTTTTTAATTATTGCGAATAAAATAATTTCCAGAAACATTCTTTAGGGGAGCGGCTTTGACTCTCCCGTCTTTGAGGTTGAGCTGAGACCTTGCTGCGGACACACTGCTCTTGGAATGTCAGATTCTTACAAACAATGAATGAATGGAAATTAAGTTTTTAACCAATTCATAACTGGTCTATAGTTTAATACACCCAAGGAAGGGAGAAGATTGATCCAAAGGGGTTGTCCTGCTTTCAAATACTTTTGGGCATCTCCCCTCCCTGCCGAGGAGGAAGCATACTTACTTGCTCCCCAGTGCTCGGTCCTAGCTCTTTCTGTCCACCGCTGAGTTCGCCTTGCTCTAGTCCCAGCTTGTAAACTTCCAGCGCGGATGGGGGTCACATGTGCTGCTGGACGCAACATCGACATATCCCCTGACCATGCTTCTACAGGGCGGGGGGGGGGGGAACGCTGATCAAAAATGTTTGAAAGCTGGACAACCCCTTTAATCAAGTGAACAATGTTTTTCTATGTAATTTCCTTCCTCAGTAAAAAACAACAACATAATAACAAGTTAAGTTACATTCACACAATGGTGAAAAAAATGACCACTAAAAACAGACTCACTGTCAGTTTTTCATGTCCATTCTGCATCCATGCGTGCACCCATTTTGAGGCTGTTTGTCCGTTTTTAATGGCCGCTTTCCAGCCTTTTTGCATCCGTTTTTCATGGCCGTTAAAAACAGCCAAGAGAAACGGATGAATTTCATTTTTTTGCACTCAGTACACCCCCACAGTGCCACCAGTCTATATAATGGACCTCTGTAGTGCCCCCAGTATCTATAATGCCCCCATAGTAGTCCCAGTATATATATAAGGCCCCCCACAGTGCCACCCTGTATATAAAATGCTCCTGATAGTGTTCCCCTAGTAAAAAATACCTTCCAATAGTGCCACTTTGTATATAAAATGCCAACCATAGTGGTCTTCTAGTATAAAAAGGCCCCCAATAGTGCCCCCAGTATAAATTAGGCCCCATAGCGGCTCCAATTTTACCGGGTACAAAAAATAAAATAAAAAAACCTCTGCACTGGAGGGAACTGAAAGGACCCAACACTCCCAGCATCATGGCCTGCCCAGTCTCCAGATTTATTTCCAATCAAGCATTTGTGGGATCTGCTGGTATACCAGCTTCGGTAACCTGAGAGTGTGCAGGATCTACAGTCTACAATCTACAGTCGGCAGGTGTGCTGCAGGATACCATACGGAACACGTATCCCTCCATGCATTTTGTATCCAGGCCAGACGCGCAACAGGGTACTCAAGCCTCCTTTCAATAGTAAAGTTTTACCCAATAAACTTTTTTTTTTGCTCCGATATTTTAATCTCTTGTATGTATCATCATTGCATTCATTCGACTCCAACAATTTTTCTTGATGTGTTCATTTATTTTTGTCAATAGTGCAGAAAGAAAATCCCTTACCTTGTATCCATGTAATAAATGGAATGGAATGAATAGTTTAATCTTCTGGTAATCTACACAGACTGGAATGTTCTTGATTCTTGCACTCATATTGAAAAATAATTATACGAGAATCAATAGTTGTCACACAGCAAAGAACAATAGGTTGGCAAGTGACCGCGTCACTCCTATCTCCCATGAGAGCAGATGATGGAGGATGGTTTCTGTCTCTCTATTGCTCAGTGAATATTGCATGAGCCACTAAACACTGCTGCTACCCTGCACTTTATGAATATTTATACTTGAATTCACTGCTATTCCCTTTCACCACGGCAAGAAAAACGTGCAAGTTACAAAAACTGACAGTGTGAAAGTAGAACCGGCAGCGAGGTCCATGTCATGGCCAAGGGAGTGAGACTGGAGTTGAAAAATGGTGGTTGAACACAGAAAAGGGGCCATCTACGAAAGCACACACCCCATCCTGATGCTCATTCACGGCAGGACGTCCTGATTCCTTCCCATGTCCATTCATGTACTGGCTGTAAGGTTGGATTTACACAGGCAGACGAACAGACAATTATCGGGAAGGAAGCCTTCCTTCCCAACAGTCGGCTGCTCGTTCAGTGGGGGTGAAGCTCTGTATCTGCATGCAGTGATCACCTCTAGGGATGAGCGAATTTCATATTTTGAAGTGCGTGTTGTGGTATTTACTGAATTGCGTTATGGATTCCGTTACCATGGACCATAACGCAATTCCATGACTGAAGTCATAATAGAAGTCTATCGCCTGCATAACAGATCCGTCCGGTTTACGTTATGCAGGAGTCCATATCGCAATTCAGTAAATAACACAACATGAACCCGCACACGAACTTCAAAATATGAAATTCGCTCATCCCTAATCACCTCCACAGTATGAAGATGAGGGATCGCTATAGTGATTACGCGTCCCCATACAGAATTATTGTTTCTGATCAGCAGATTGCTGTTTAGATGGCACAATCTGCTGCCTAGAAACGACAATTTACCCAATAAACGACCGTTTTGCTCATTCATTGGGTGATCATGGCACATTTAGATTGGCAGATTGGCAGGAACGAGCGTTCGCAGGAGTGTTCGTTCCCCGACAATCTGCCCATGTAAATCCACATTTAGTCTCAGGCGTTGATATTCCAGTGGCTGTGAACTGGGGGATTCCAAAAGAGTAGAATAAAGATTTGTTCGCACCAGATGCAATGCTGTGATAGGGTTCCCCCCAATCGTAGATTAGCATAAATCACAGCAGAAGAAAGGTATCTTTCGAATTCTTTTGCTTTTTATTATTTTGCAGAAGTACAGTGACATACGGCAGTTCATGTGTTAACGTTTTCGGCTAAAATAGCCTTCATCAGACACAGTCAAGTTTGGGAAGATGCTGGAGTAGAAGAATGGTGCACACGGTTGTGGTACGGTGCCTATGGCACCAGCGGTTCCTAGTGTGTGACACTTCAGCCGTGGTCCTCACTTTTATGGTCTACATAACAAACAAAGAACTGCCTGTATGGTATGTACACGTCATCTTTGAAGCTAGTCCCGGGGGGAAGAAAGCAATCCACGGACAAGATGGAAACGCGGTCGGCCTCTACATAACTTTGGCTGATCCACCGCCACCTTTAAATGTAAGACGGCTTCCTACCTGTCTTACATTTAGACCATTCTCTAGAAAATAGTAAATGAGACGGGCCTGCCGGCCCGTTCCCTTCCCCACCCCCATTTTTAGACCTGGCGTGAGCGGGGAGAAGTCGCAGATATAGGCGCAAACCCTTTATTTGGAAAATCACATCTCTAAAACATTCCAGATCATGTTCTCCAAACGTCAAACGTCCATTTCTCTTGAGAGTGCAAATAATAACCTGAAATTGGACAAAGCATGAGATACTGTCTGGATGTCACATCTGCAGGAGGCCTGCGACGTACAAATCTCCTCTGTGTATATCGGCGGATTATT
The DNA here is from genome assembly GCA_033119425.1 of Bufotes viridis. Taxonomy (NCBI): domain Eukaryota; kingdom Metazoa; phylum Chordata; class Amphibia; order Anura; family Bufonidae; genus Bufotes; species Bufotes viridis. The sequence goes on along the minus strand of CM065591.1, from coordinate 412,278,704 downwards.
ACCTTGATGAGTGAGGATTTTGTCTCAGCTGTTCTGGGACATGATAAATGATTCATGGTTTGCTGAAATTGGAAACTAATCAATAGGATTGGGAAGTTTAACAGAAGAACCTGCTCCTGAGGAAGAAGCAGCTTAATCTCACCTCCTCAGCCATTTCTTGCTCCATATGGCAAGTGCTGCAGCCATATAATCTTCATGATGCAGACTATGAAGCAAATCATGTTTGGTTTGTTTTTTTAAAGACCATTAATCATCATAGTACTGTAGCCTCTACTGTTATTTTAGATATTTTTTTATCATTCACACATTTTTCCATGCCCTTGTGGAGCTGCTGCATGTCACTATGGCTTACAAAAGAATTCTGCATCCTCTGGGCCAACAAGACCTCCACATTTACAAGTTATTACCTGTTCACTTGAACATGTCCTCCAGACCCTCAAAGAGATGGAAAAGGAGATAACTGGCACCAAACTACTGCACCTATGGCAGACCACATGACCTACATCCACGTCCTACTGCCTTTCCATCTTCACCCAGACTGAAGCCATCACCCAACGCTGGCACATACTGAGAAGTGAGGGAAAACTGTCACAGTGGCAAATCTGGTGCATCTGCCATGTCTAAATTGATACTGTCTAATAAACAGCATTACTCTCCTACTACTCTCCTACTACGTCTATATTCTGTATCAGGGAAAGTGCAGAACATGTTAATCTCCTGTGGCTGCTTCTGTCCTACCAGATATATGTATTAGTGAATGGCAAAGATGGCTCCTATCCAACAGATGAACAAATAAGGGACTAATTAGAAGACCTTGTGAGAGAGTAGATAAGGAATGAACTCTCAATACAGGAGGGAACTATAACAGCAGCTTCTACCTATGGGAGACCCACAGCCGCCTGGGAATGTCATCTATATACCATGCCCGAGTGCCCAATAATCCTCACTGACGTATACATAGATGCAATTTATTGTTCTTGATTCATTATTGTAGAATTAAAAAAATCTTAGTTTTTAGTGTGTATTACAATTTCTTAAGGGGTTGTCTTAGTGTTTAATACTGATGAGCTATCTATAGGACACTTTTAACTCTGGTTTCACCACATTTTTGAAATGGTGCACAGGTTTCTTGTATGTGGTGCAACTGCATTGTAAAAAATACACCAGGGGGCAGCCTGGAAATAGTTTTGCAACATTTCTAAATGTCTCAGATAATAAATGTTTCATAATCCAGGTCTAGGAGATTAGGAATAACCATGACTCTTCTCAGGTAGACTGGACTCTTTTCAAGGCCTGAGCTGCAATGATTATGATGCTGGTTCTCGGCAACCACTTACTATTAGCTCATGAGTGACACACCGCTGTCACTATTTTATGTTGCCCTCAGTGAGGTCAGCATAAAGTTGATGACAGGTTCCCTTTAAAGTGGTTGGCCCATCTTGTAGTTCAGGGGCATATGGCTAGGATATGCCCCCAATGTCTGGTAGGTTCAGGTCTCACCCCTGGACCCCCACCTATCTCTAGAACCGAGCTCACAAGGTGAAGGAGAGCAGACCATGCATGCACGGCCACCCTCCTGTCATTTCTATGGGAGTGCCGAAAATAGCTCTATTTTTCGGAAGTCCCATAGAAATTAACGCGCTGTGCAAGTTCGGCCAACGGTCCATTTACTGCTATGGGGTAGATAAAAGAAAAGCCGAGCCAACTGGCTCGGCTATTTTCGGCACTCCCATAGAAATAAATAGGGGGTGGCCGTGCATGCGCCGTCTGCTCTCCTTTACTTTGTGGGCTCTGTTCTAGAGGTGGGACCTGCACCTATCAGACATTGGGGGCATATCCTAGCTCCATTCTCCCGGTATATGAGATGGGCTAACCCCATTAAACATAAACCACTTTGAAAAGTGGCGTGTCTCCTAAATGTTGCAGAAAACGCCACAATCGGCATGTCCCGTGACGTTTTTACACCAAAAACCTGGCGTATCTGGTTTGTATCTGACGTATCTGGTTTATATTTAATAGGTGAAGATGCGGAGATCTGATCTGTCACTGTCATCAGTCTCCTCGTCTCTTTCTAGGCTATAGAAAGCTGCACTTTTTAAGTTTGCCATCGGTGCAGACAGAAGACCTTGCCAAGGAGCATGGAAAAAATACTCTTGTTAATTATGGAGCCTCTCCCCCTGCACATTGTGTTCCATCACCCCCCTCCAAACAGCCCTTGAGGGTGTACAAATATGAGGCTGGCAGCACAAAGAATGTAGGGAATCCATGGCACTGCCGGGGCAGCTAGCTCTTCATTCTGCTGGTCTGAAGGCACTGAGGGCTCCAGAATGATTCTTTGTTATGTGAGACACCTACACCGGGAATGTTTCCATTGTGATGTGCCAGAATCACGTGTGAGCGCGTGTATGTGCTGAAAGCCTGGGACTGTCACCGAGCCCATCAAACTCCAGAGTGTAGAACTGATTACTGGGCCACCGGTCATTAAATTCAAGATTGATTTATTGGCAGTTTACGACTAACAATACACATAGTAGCTGACGATTTTCAGATGGATGGAAGTCAAACTTTTAGAGCCTGTGGCAGGAGATTTATCAAAACTGGATGCAAATAAAAACTGGCTTAGGCTACTTTCACACTTGCGTTGGTGCAGATCCGTCTGTGCAAATAATAATGCAAACGTTTGTATCCGTTCAGAACCGATCCGTTTGCATTAGCTTTAAAGAAAAATGTCAAAGTCAAAACGGATCCGTTTTGAATTACATTGAAAGTCAATGGGGGACGGATCCGTTTTCAAATGCACCATATTGTGTCATTGAAAACGGATCCGTCCCCATTGACTTACATTGTAAGTCAAAACGGATCCGTTCAGTCCGCATCTTCAGACTGACACCAAAATGCTGCAAGCTGCGTTTTGGTGTCCGCCTCAAAACAGAATAGAGGCGGAACGGAGCCGAACTGATGCATTCTGAACGGATCCTTATCCATTCAGAATGCATTGGGGCTGAACTGATCCGTTTTGGACCGTTTGTGAGAGCCCTGAAACGGATCTCACAAACGGAATCCAAAACGCCAGTGTGAAAGTAGCCTTAGTTACCCATAGCAACCAATCAGATTCTAGCTTTCATTCTCCAAAGCAGCTCTGAAAAATGAAAGGTGCAATCTGATTGGTTACTAGGGGCAACTGAGCCAGTTTTCCTTTACACCAGTTTTGGTAAAGTTATACATTGGCCATGTTAGGATTTTTTGTGTTTAGTAGAGCCTCTGTGGGGACCATGTATGTTGGTAGTGTGACATATTCGTTTTCTTTGCAATGCTGTTAAAAATAGAAGTGTCTGAAAAGTGACACTATATAGACCCAGCCAGCTGTTGGGGGATGTTGTTCTTTAAAACAATATCATTTGAAGTATATATTGGTTGACAATGCGAATTCATGGATAGACCATGTCCCCCAGAATGAGAGCTGGTCAAGTGGGGAACCCCCTCTATGATGTCCATATGCCCTGGTAAGGAATAGGAATGGAGGGAGGGTGTCAAGATGAGAAAAACCCTTTAAGGGCTCATGCATACAACCGTATGTATTTTGCGGTCCGCAAAAAACAGATCCGCAAAATACGGATGATGATGTCTGTGTATTTTGTGGAACGGAACAGCTGGCCCCTAACGGAACAGTCCTATCCTGTGTCCGTAATGCGGACAATAATAGGACACAGCCACACAGATTAATAGATTATCTTGTTTTTTTGTGTAAAATAGCTCTAATAATCATTAACCGGTACCAGGAAGCGTGACATTCTCAGGGTAATTGGATGTGGACCTTGACCAATCTGGACTTGTTTAACGTTACCTTCACTTAGAACAGACATTTTACACATTTTTTACATCATGTTGTTATATAACAGATATTTCTGCTTTTGTAATGTCTAGTGACCTGTACTGTATGCAGGGGCGTAGCTATAGGGGGTGCAGAGGTAGCAGTCACTACCGGGCCCAGGAGCCTGAGGGAGCCCAAAGACACTTGTGCCGCATAAGACGACACACAAAGCACTGAGGGAAGGGGGGCCCAAGCTGAACTCCTGCACCAGGGCCCATGAGCCCTTAGCTACGCCCCTGACTGTATGTAAGGGTGTCCATACATCTACAATCTCCCTGGGCCAGACTGTGATTCAGCTGGCAGCTATCTCATCTGTCGGGGAGAATCAGAAGCCCCCCGTATGCATTACATCCGTGGTCAGCAACCTCCGGCCTTCCAGCTGTTGTGAAACTGCAAATCCCAGTATGCTATATTCACTTCTATGAGAATGACGAGAACAGGCAAGCGAGTGTGCATGCTGGGAGTCGCAGTTCCACCACAGCTGGAGTGCCAGAGGTTGCTGATCCGTGCATTAGATCGCCGGCTGAGCCTGCTGAAAAATGGGGCCTTAATACTGTAACGTGCAATAGAATGACTTCTTATTAGGGCATAGGACATCCTGTAAGGCCCCATTCACACGTCCGTGGTGTGTTGCGGATCCGCAACACACCATGCCGGCACTCCTCATAGAGATGCCTATTCTTTTCCGCAGGCTGCAGACAAAAATAGGACATGCTCTATCTTTTGTGGAGCCGCGGCCGGATGTTTCGGGGCCGAAACCCGGAAGTTCAGGGCCGCGGCTCCGCAAATGCGGAAGCGGAGAGCATATAGTGTGCTCTCCGCATCACGTCCAGCCCCATTCACACTGAATGGGTCCGCATCTATTCCACAGAATTGCGGAATAGATGCAGACTAAAATGCGGACGTGTGAATGGGGCCTATAATTCAGAATTGTCACCCCTTTATTTAAAGAGGACCTATCGCCTCTCCTGTCATTTTGGCAACTGCTTGCACCCCCCTTGTAATAATTCTGCAGCCTCTATTCTTATAACTTTATGTTGTACAATTCCTTTAATATTTCTGCTAGAAGTTTGTGAATAAAGTGCTAGCAGTTTGCAATAAAGGTCCAGATGGTTGTTACCAGTTGAGGGTGTGTCCCTACACAGTGTGACATTATCCAATCAGTGCTGCCAGTCTCAGACTGTGCAAGGACACCCCCCCAACTGGTAACACCCAGATGGACCATAATCGCAGGCTGTTGGCAAGTCATTCATACACTAATAAAGGAATGATACAACATAGAGCCATAAGAACAGATGCTCCAGAATTGTTATTACATAGGGAATATAAGAAGTCACTAAAACGGACAGGTCAGGAGAAGGGACAGGTCCACTTTAAGGTCACATTTCTTCTTTGCCTTTATTCAGATTTTCCTCATACCCCGCTAAAGTCCAGTGAGCCAGTAATACCGAGCTGTGTGATTTTCTTGTCTGAGCTGCTAGACAGGAGATTATGTACAGTAGTTCATATCCTTAAATGGTCAGTACATAACAGATATGACTGGGTGAGAATACATTAAATTTTCTGCTTTTGTCTTCAGGAATCTTCAGATTTTTAAGTAGATTTTTTTGTGAAGATTAGTAAATCTATTTGTCCTCCGAAAAGAAAAGTAAAAATTAAAAAGCCATGCATTTGCGGATCCGCACAACACACACGGTCGTGTGCATGAGGCCTTAGGCTGAGTTCACATCTTATGATCCATCAGAAGAACATAAAAATAACTGATCCGTCTTAGGCTACATTCACACGACTGTATGAATAGGTCCGCAAATTGCAGAACGTGTGCTGTCCGCATCCGTAGTACCGATCCGCGGCCCCGCAAAAAATATGGAGCATGTCCTTTTCTTAGAATAGGCATCTTCTATATAGCGCCAGTCCTGTACGTTCTGAAAAATTCAATGTCCGGCATCCGTATTTTGCGGATCCGCAATTTATAGACCGCAAAACACGGCATGGTCGTGTGAATGTACCATTAGGCCGAGTTTACACTTCAGTTATTTGGTCAGTTATATCCATCAGTTAGGGCTCATGCACACGAACATATTTTCTTTCCGTGTCCATTGCGTTTTTTTGTGGCCTGTATGCAAAACTATTCACTTCAATGAGGCTACATTCACACGACCGTAGTGTTTTGTGGATCTGCAAAACACGGATACTAGCCCATGTACGTTCGGCAATTTGCAGAGCGCACATGGCCGCCGCTATCATGGAAAATGCCTATTCTTGTCCGCAATTGCACATGGTGTGCTCTCCGCATCTGTTGCTTATTCATACGGTCGTGTGAATGTACCCTGAGTCTAGAAAAAAAACAGAAATGCATTCCGTTTCTGTATGTCCGCATGGCCGTTACGCAAAAAAGATAGAACATGTCCTATTCTGGTCCATTTTGCGGACAAGGATAGGCATTGTTACAATGGATCAGCAAAAAAAATACAGATGCAATACGGATGTCACATGGACGCCATCCGTATTTTTTGTGGATCCGTGTTTTGCGGACCACAAAATACATACGGTCGTGTGCATGAGCCCTTATTGTGAACCACACCCAGTAGTGAAGCCTACTCAGAGATCAGATGTAATGATTTGATTTGCAGCTATTCTGTGTTTTTGAACCACACCTGGTTTTGGCTCACAATGCCTGACTGAAATAACTGACCAAATAATTTAAAGGGAGTCTTTTACCTCAAAAAAACATTTTTCAACACTCACATCTTTCTGTGCAAAATTGCCCCCACATTTAAAAGCCTCTTACCCTATTGCTGTACCTCCTACAGATCTTCAGAAAATCACTTTTTTGTAGATGTCAATCACAGTTGAAGGTGCCCAGGGGCGGCGTCATAACCGCTGGTGCCCAGGCTGCGCACTCATCTTCATAACTGTGCACTCCCCCTTTCACCCAGACGGCCCGCCCAGTGTCTTCAGCTTGTCCTCCTCCTCCTCCAGTGGACAAATCCCACGCTTGCGCTGAGGATCCGGATGTCCACGGCTAGCAGAAGCTTCGGAGTATCCAGTGCGCAGGCGCCGGCCCATACGTCACATTGCAGCAAGCGGCGCACAGTAAGGACAGTCCTCCGAAGCGGCGCTTGCAGGAGTGTCGCTGTACGGGCCTGCGCACAGGATACCCCGATGCTTCTGCCAGGCGTGGACATCCGGATCTTCAGCGCAAGCGTGGGATTTGTCCACTGGAGGAGGAGGAGGACAAGCTGAAGACACTGGGCGGGCCGTCTGGGTGAAAGGGGGAGTGCACAGTTATGAAGATGAGAGAGCGGCACGGAAAGATCTGCTCCTATTCTGAGTTTAGACCCGCACGTGGTTGTGGCTCAAAATCACTGCTGGAAAACACTGACCGAAAGCGCACGGATGTCATCCGTATTGTTTGCGGATCCGTTTTTTGCAGACAGCAAAATGCATATGGTGGTTTGCATGAGCCCTTAGGCCCCATTCACACGTCTGTAAGTGTTTTGCGGATCCATGGGTCCTCGGATCCGCAAAACACGGACATCGGCAATGTGCGTTCCGCAATTTCCGGACCGCACATCGCCAGCACTATATAGAAAATGCCTTTTCTTGTCCGCAATTGCGGACAAGAATAGGACATGTTCTATTTTTTTGCAGAACGGAAGTGCGGACATAGCGTGTCCCCGTAGGAATGAATGGGTCCGCAATTCTGTTCCGCAAAATGCGGAACAGAATTGCGGACGTGTGAATGGTGATTTGTCACTTTCCTTTATGTTTTCTAGGGGGTTTCTCTTCTAGCTACTTGAGTTGGTATCCTATCTGGATGGCGTCAGCGTGGGCCTCTTCTGTGCTTGTTTTGTCCTCTCTGGGGTACAGTAGTGAGGGAGATAAATACTCAGTGTCCTCCTTTTTTGGTAAAGCTACCCTCTGAGTTATTTGTAGAGGATTCCAGTTTATTTTTACCATCCCTCTATCTCTGTGCATCTCACATCCCCCTTCATCCATCTCTGGAATGGTGACAGTCTGACCTCATAGACACAGGTATCCAATGGCCATTTTGGAAAAGCGAGGTTTCACTGCATTGAATCTGGCAATATAATACAAATCTTATATTACTTACTACTCATGTCTATTATTTAGAGTTTACAGTGTCAAATGAGTAATTTCGAATAAAAAATTGTCGTTTAGTACATGTTTAGCTAGTAAATTTATGTCCAGCTAATGTTAACAAATAGCAGTCTTATTATTGTGGCTTTACCATATTCTGCATTTTTCAGGGTCTAAAGTCCACCAAAATATTGGTGAAGTAAGAATAAGTCAATTCAGCATTACCATTCTACCGCCAGAAATAAAAATGCCATAGTGGAAGCTTAAAGGGGTTGTCCCATAAAAACATTCAGTATTTTTGAAACTAGCACCTGGCTCTGAATACTTTTGTAATTGAATGTATGTAAATATTTACTATAGTCACTGAGTCCATAAATAAACAGTATCATTGTAGCGCCACCTGCTGTTATTTGCCATATTTCTCTTTCCACTTCACTGAGGTGGTCGCACATGCTCAGTTCCATCTTTCAACTGCCCTCTGCCCTATTTTTTATTAGAAGTTGTCACAGTCCCCAAATTGCGGATCCGTAAAACATGGACACCGACCATGTGTTTTCCGCATTTTGCGGAATGGAACGTTCTGCCCGCTATAAAACTATCCTATTCTTGTCCGTAAAATGGACAAGAATAAGATATGTTCTATTTTTTTGGAGCGCCGCGGAACGGACATACAGATGCGGACAGCACAAGGGTGTGCTATCCACATCTTTTGCGGATTGGTTGCAGCTCAAAAATACATTTGTGTGCATGAGCCCTTACAGGCAGCAGAAAGGACACATCCCCTGAGAAAAAGCACACCCCCTGAGGAAAGGCATCTGGATACCCGCGAGGTACAGGGCTGGTTGTAGCTTTGTTTGAAAGAGATTGGCATGTACCATATGATGTCTGATATTTATTTTCTACATTAATCATGGGACAGCCTCTTTATATATTACCACAAAACAGTGCCATAGTAACACTGTTATACAGAGCCTAAAAATAATAGCAGTATATGGTGTCTGCTCCAACTTACACTGTCACTGTTGACAGAAAGTTGTGAAGTTCAGGCAAGACACTCACATATATTGGCCTATGCAAATATATATATATATGTAATTTTGATGCAAGGAATGTAACAATCATCTATTATTATAACATACATATAATTTCAGACTAAACAGGCTAAAGATGTGCCATTCTTGTACACGTGACTGTTGAGGCCAGTCAGTGGCTGCAGTGGTGTCATGACATAGAATGGATCCTCATCACGTGTGATACAGCAGGTACTACCAGAAGCCGTGGCTCTGGAATGGAGTTTTTCTTTTAGCATAGTCCGGCCAACAGCCTGAGTTTTGATTATACTGGACAACTCCTTTAAGGCTACTTTCACACTAGCGTTTCTCTTTTCCGTTATTGCGTTCCGTCATAGGGTCTCAATACCGGAAAAAAACGCCTCCGTTTTGTCCCCATTCATTGTCAGTGGGGACAAAACTTAACTGAACAGAACGCTTCAGACACAATAGAAAACAGGTCCGTCCCCCATTGACTTTCAGTGGAGTTCATGACGGATCCGTCTTGGCTATGTTAAAGATAATACAACCGGATCCGTTCATAACGGGTGCAGACGGTTGTATTATCAGTAACGGAAGCGGTTTTGCTGAACCCTGCCGGATCCAGCAAAAACCCTACGTCCATCCATACACATAAGATAGCTGTCCCTCCGAATCACCCAGTTCGGCTCGGCCAAGCAAGCATGTGTTCTTATCTCTCAGAAGATAAAAAGGGTCAGACAGGTGAAATCCAGCCCTATCCTTACCTCCCCTGACATCTGTCGCCGAGGGAGAGTTGGGAGGCCTGCATACTCGTTAGGTGGTTGGCCAGTCCTGCCAAAATAGCAGTGTTTAGTGGCAGAATTTTGGCATCCTAATAGCCAGCCCCTGTTCTGGTAAGCCATGCTCCTTTTTGACCAAGGTGCCAAAAGTGTCTAAAGCACTTAAAGGGGTTGTGCCATAAAAAATATTCAACATTTTTCAAAGCAGCACCTAGATGTGAACACTTTTGTAATTGCATGTAATTAAAAATTTTGTATAGCCTCTGAGTTATTATAGCGCCACCTGCTGTTTCTTCTTTTCTTTATATCTCCGTCCACCTTACTGAGGTAGACTCATGCTCTATAGGGAAAAAGCCACAGCAGAAAGGACACGTCCCTGAGAAAAGACACGTCCCCTGAGCTGAAATCTATTTAGCAGAACAACTGAGGCAGTGAATGGTTCCATATGAGGTACAGGGCTGGTTGTAGCTTTGCTAGGAAGGTAGTGTCACGTACTAAATGATGTCTGATTTTGATTTTTTACATCAATCATGACATAACCCCTTTAATAAATGTGGTGCAATCAAGTGCTTCAGAAGTCTTAATTTGAGCCATCTATTTCATCTAGAAATGGCATACCAAACGAGCTAGCATCCTCTTATCACACATTTCCAGCCAGTACGGGATTAAAGGGAAGGGGGTGACACAAGGGGCAGTTGCCCAATTCCCTCACGTGCTTCCTAGATATATACAATATATTTTCCCATTTTTAGTATGCTGCAGTAGAGGCAATTATGGAGTTTAACCGTATTCTGTATTTTTATTTTTTACTATTTTTACATTTTCTGCAACCCCACCTATGACATTCATCCATCCTAATGGGACGCCCCCTTTCAGTCTGGTAGCATTGTACTAAAATTATCAGCTGCTGTATTTTATACTGCTCCCTTTTTCAGCCAAACATCGTACAATCATTTTGATTAAATTTGTGCTTGACCCCGGATCTTTCTCAGGACCTGCTTGATAATGGGACACAGATGTCTTGAGTGTATTTTTCAAGTGATTTGTCTTAAAACAAAGCCACATTTGATTACCTTCAGTGAGTCCTTCATTGTCTTCTATTCCTGGCAGACACACATTTACAGAAGTGCTATTATATGCTATATGCCATCAGTTTATTTTCAGGTGAAAGGAAATCTGTGGTTGGCACTGTCAGTGACAGACACGTATCTGCAGGTTTGGGCAGAAATCGTTCCATATTTCATAACGCACATCTTGATTTTTCCCCTATTACTTCTATACAGTGGATCATGTAGTAGATATTGGAACAGATTTACTAATCTCGTCTAGTCTGAAGATGTGCCCCATTTCTCTCAGTGGCTCAGGCCGGATGATACATTTAGTGCATGGCTAGACACTAGTCTTGAGCGAATCGAGATTCGGATCATAGATCCGAAATCTTCTCGGTATAGTATTAAAATGTATTGACTCCGTGGAGCCAAGTTGCGCAAGGCTTCGGTGAATTAATTCGGTAATCATTTCTGCATCTTTAAAACACTTAAAATTAGGAATCTGAAGTCTGGTTTGGTACAGAGGTACCAGCCGATACCAAACCTGACTTCGGATTCCTAATTTTAAATGTTTTTATAGATGCAGAAATAATTACTGAATTAATTCCCGAATCTCGCAACTTTGGTTAAAACGAACCAAAGTTGCGCGAGACTTCGGGAATTAATTCACGGAGCCAATACATTTTAATGCTGTAAGGATACAGCATTAAAATGAAAGTTTTTGAACAAATCGACTTTGAATCGATGATCGTAAGCTCGATTCGCTCAAGACTACTAGACACTTTTGTCTAAGGCTACTTTCACACTCGCGTTTTGTGCGGATCCGTCACGGACGGAGCCGTTCAGATAATACGACCGTCGGCATCTGTTCAGAAACATGATTTTTGAGCGGACACGAAAGTCCTGCATGCACTACTTTTGTCTCCGCTCAAAAATCATGTTCTGAGCGGACACCAAACGGACCCCATTAAAGTCTATGGGGTCTTTAGGCTCCGTTGGTGTCAGTTAGGTGACAGTTATGTACAGCATCCGTCCTTTCCGTTCTCCTGCTCCTTAACGGAGCCGGAGAACGGAAAAGACAAACGGTGATGTGACCGAGCCCTTAACAGTAAGTACATAAAAAAATTGGGCTGGGTATAAAATTTTCAATAGATGGTTCCGCAAAAACGAAACGGATACGGAAGACATACGGATGCATTCCGTATGCATTCCGTTTTTTTTGCAAACCCATTGACTTGAACGGAGCCACGGAACGTGATTTGCAGGCAATAATAGGACATGTTCTATGTTTGAACGGAACGGAAACGGAGGGCATACGGAGTACCTTCCGTTTTTTTTGCAGATCCATTGAAATGAATGGTTCCTTATACGGTCCGTATACAGAACGCAAAAAAAAAAACGGAGCGTAAATGGAAAATAAAACTTTGGTGTGCAGGAGGCCTAAGCCAACCAATAGTTGGTATAACATTAGACAACATTGTCTATCCCTGCACCACATTTCTCACATAGCCAGAGCCAGGTCTAAATCTGGTGCAGTTCTAGATAGCCTAAAGCTTCTTTTAGATTTGCGGTACAGCCTTCGGCAGGCTCATTCGGCATAGAATGCCGAGAATCGGCTGGACAAAAACATCTTTTTTCCAGCTGAATCCTGGCATATTTTCCAGGTATCGGCCGTATCTCCACCAGATCCCATTATACCCTACGGCAGTGCCAGATCCAGAGAGCAACGGCAGAATGTTCCCTTCCAGAACAGTCGGAATGATGTGCCGCAAATTTTAAACCTACCTTAGTTTACGTCATCTGCAGGATTAGTAAATCTGCCCCAGTGTGCATTATCGGCTCAAACCTCTCTGAACACATTATTATGTGATGCATTACCGTGCAGATGGGAAGCCGTGTGCACTTCCCTTCTACTTGTGGAAACATCTGGGAGAGTCTGGGAATGGCGTGTGGCTGCGGAGGAAGCGCTGCCTGTCCCTGGAGGTGCTTTATTGAGCTGTTCTCATGCGCAGCTCATTTTCACAGTAATTGAATATGTTAAGCTTTTCATTTTGTTATCATTTCTAGAGCGGGAAGATGATGCTGTGATCATAAGGCTGACAAATATAATTGTGGTTGTGATTTTCTACAAGACATTATATAACATTCTTCTTGTCATAAATATTACCGTATGATCGCATGTTCTTGAGGGGTCTTTTTATTGCATTTACATTGACTTTGCATGGTTTGCTCACACTAGCAGCATTGCTTCTGATTTTACAGGAGCCATGGCAGGCAGGAGCCATGATCTCTTTTGCAACAGGCCCTTTGGTTCCTGACAGATGGAATTACCTTATATTGGGTCCATCAGTATGTTACACTTTTTAGACGTTTTGTAAGGCCCCTGGCTGTCATGGTGATGCATCAGCCCCCTTTGATTGCATCGTGGGGTGCCATTGGCCAGACAGAGGAAGCCCTCTCTCTGCCAAACACCTTAGGGGTTAAACTGCTAGCTCCGAACCATGCTCTTGGGGCAGTAACATGGCTGTGCCTACAAGATAGTCATGATGGATATGGATATGCTTGGAATTCTTGGGGCCACAAGCAGTTATGTCTGGGGGCCCTAATCAAGACGGCTAGCCAGGAATCACGATTCCCGGCAGTGGTTCCCTATTTGTGTTCTTAGGATGCAGATACATTTGAACGTTGTGGCCAAGGAGGCAGATTCTAGCTTTCTGCTGCCTGAGGTGGAAATTGAAATTAAAAATTGAAATGTTGGGTGCCCCCAACATGCTAAAATCTCAATCCAACCCCTTCCCCAGCCGTACTGCTAAAGGCATATTTAAATTGTACATTAGATCCTCACTTTGCACACCTTAGATTCCTCACTTTTCCATCATCCTCCCTCTCTTGATGCCCCAACAATGTTATCCTGCTGCTACCCCCAATACTGTGCCTGATACTAGACTTATGAAATAAAAGTGCCATACAGTCTCCAAAGTTCTCCCAATTGTCCCACCAATAGTAATAATTCTTTCCCAGAGTGCCCTTATTACTAATAGCGTCCCCTATAGTGCTAATACTCCTCGAGAGGGCTCCTGTTAGTAGTAGTGCCCTCCAAAATGTGGCCAATAATAATGCCCCCATAGAACCCCCTGTAGTAACAATGCCCCCCCAAATATTAATACCCCCAATTGTGCTCCTAGTATATTTTATGCCCCAGTACGTAATGCCCCCAGTATTTATAATGGCCCTCAGTATGTTTAATGCCTACCTGTAGTGTTTAATGTCCCCCAGTAGTGTCCCCAATATTTAGTGCCCCTAGAATTTCATGTCCCTAGAATTTATAATTGCCCCTATGTAGTGTCTCCAACATTTATAATGCCCCCATCCTCTGTACTGCCCCCAGTAGTGTCGGTAAAGAAAAAAAAACATAAAAAACGAAGTACTTATCTGACTCCCGCTGTATGCTGGAAGATGGTGAGGTGAGCGGCACTGGGGCCGGGAGTGCTTCTCTCCCCCTCAATCAGCCAAAGAGAGACATGTCCGCCAACTCTAGGAACTGACTGGAGGTGAGAGAAGCCTCAGCCAGTTAATATGTTGCTGCAGCTCACGATCAGACAGTACAATGCTGCTGTCCCTGTGTCCGTCTAGGCCCTGTGCCGGACGGAGGACAGGGAGCCAGAAAACCAGACTGTCCGGCCTAAAACCGGACGCCTGTCCACCCTAGGTTTTAGGCCTAGCGGCCTGAGGCCTATGAGAGTGAACGACACGGCTGTGTCCTGGCGGGGGCCCCACACAATTGCATGGTGGTAAAGACCGCCACTGGTCATGATGCAGGAACTAGCACCCGATCATAATAGATATATCTATTGACCATTGATGGTTGAGAAGTTAACCTGGTGAAACAAGTCATTTTTTCTGTGATTTCATTACTACTTTGTTATGGTAGCTGCATGAAAACTTACCACGGGATGTGTCCATACTGAATCTTCCCACTTGATAACCTGCATTTAAGAAACTCTATAACTTTACTTTTATAAATTCTGGGAAGGCGGAGCAGGATCTTATTAACCAGGAAGTTGTAAGGAGTAAAAAGTTATTCTTTGTGTAATATTTCCCAGGGATAAATATAAAAGCTTTCCTGAAGAAAGTGTCCAGGATTACATGTGTGCCAGTCGCACCAGGATGTCCCATTCTGCTTCGGCTTCCTTCCTTTAATTGCCCTGCAGCGGGTAAAGAGACAAAACAAAGTCGGAGATTTAAAGTTAGGAACAAATTGTCAATTTTAAAAAGCCTCTTCTACCATATAACACTGGCTGTGGAGTGGCAATCATGCATCCTCTGTTGTTTCTATTGTTACTAGACATTATATTAGAGGTGGCAAAGGATTTCATGCAGTATTTACTAGAGAACCTATTCCATGCCAGGGTATTATCTATAGTTAAAGAGGACCTTTCACGGGATTTTCTTCATTCTAGATAAATACCTGATGCTGGCACCCTGAATGTTTTTTTTAAGTATTGCTCCTAGGCTCTGCTGTGCCCCCCTGTAGTTTTCCGCTCAGTATGCTAATACTGAGTATCGGTACAGGGAGGAGGAGACGTCAGGGTTTCTCAATGGGCGTCTCCTTCTCCCTGGCTGTGCCACGATCTAATCACAGCGGAGAGCGTCACAGCCAGGGAGCAAAAAAAAGCTCACCCTCTCCCTGGCTGTGACGCTCTCCGCTGTGATTGGATCGCGGCACAGCCAGGGAGAAGGAGACGCCCATTGAGAAACCCCGGGGTCTCCTCCTCTCTGTACCGATGCTCAGTATTAGCATACTGAGCGGGAAAACTACAGGGGGGCACAGCCAGGGAGAAGGAGACGCCCATTGAGAAACCCCGGGGTCTCCTCCTTTCTGTACCGATGCTCAGTATTAGCATACTGAGCGGGAAAACTACAGGGGGCACAGCCAGGGAGAAGGAGACGCCCATTGAGAAACCCCGGGGTCTCCTCCTTTCTGTACCGATGCTCAGTATTAGCATACTGAGCGGGAAAACTACAGGGGGGCACAGCCAGGGAGAAAGAGACGCCCATTGAGAAACCCTGGCATCTCCTCCTCCCTGTACTGATGATCAGTATTAGCATACTGAGCAGGAAAACTACAGGGGGGCACAGCGGAGCCTAGGAGTGATATTTTAAAAAAACATTCAGGGTGGCAGCATCAGCGGGGGGTACCCCGCAAGTAAAGGTATTTATCTAGAATAAAAAAATCCTGTGAAAGGTCCTCTTTAAAGGGAATCTGTCAGCAGTCTTGACCATGCTAAACTGCTAACAGCATTAAGTAGGGCTGGGCATAGCAGGACAAACATAACTTTTGTGGCATTTTTATGGTCAGGAGTAATAAGAATATGGACTTATTCTGCCAGATTCTGTTCCTTAAAGGGGTATTCCAGTTTTATCAACTTGTCCCCTTTCCATAGGATAGGGTATAACAGATTAGTGGTCATCTGACTTCTAGGACCTACACCGATCACAATAAGGCTGGGAACACACCTAGGCGTTTCTGAATCGCGCGTATGACGCGCGTTTTACGCGCGTTTTTGGATGTGCGTTTTTGTAACTAAGAAACGCGCATCATACGCGCGATTCAGTGATTCACCCCTATTAAAATGCCCCAAAGAAGCTCATGCTGAAGCGACAGCGTTTGGCGTTTTTCAGCGCGTTCAAACGCGCATCCAAAAACGCCCAAATGTGAACCATGCCCATAGGGAAGCATGGCTTTCCACATGTTGTGCGTTTTACAGCGCGTTTGAACGCGCTGAAAAACGCTTAGGTGTGTACCTAGGGTAAAGGCAGATCTGTAATATGCGGCTGTGATGTGGAATATCTTTTTAAGTGCACTGGAGGCAGGGTTTAAAGGCGGACTGTAAAGTGCTCTCTGCTTTGCGCTGCTTCATATCTTCTCCCCTCTACTCTGCTCTGAGTGACAGCTGTAGTGGTCTTATGGTTGGGTGCTACAGCTGTCGCTCAGAACAGAGACCAGAGGTTGTAATGCAGCTTGATGCAGAGAGCCTCAAGTGCACTTGTATGAGAAAAGCTCCATGTGTTAGTATGTTTGTACTGCTCTTCTCAGCCCCTATCTAGTGCTGTCAGCAGTTTAGCATGGTCAATACTGCAGACTGCATGTAATCCATCAGTGACCGCTAATAAGCTCTTTTACAGCAGTCACTAACGGGCCTTAGGCTAGGCCATTGCCTAGGGGTCTCCCGTGCAGCAGAGAGCGGAGGCTCGGCTCTCACACAAGAGTCAGGCTCCTGCTGTAAAGGCCCGGACTGGCAGAAGCGCCAGTCCGGGTCGTTTACCTCCTTAGATGCTGTGGTCAAAAGCAACTGTGGCTTCTAAGTGGTTTAGAAGGAGGGAGCTCCCTCTGTCTTCCATTGACACCCCAAAAATGAGATTGCGAGGTACTGATGTCTTCGAATGGCTGCCTTGGGCTAATGAAAGGCGCAGGCCTGCCTGCGGTGTATCCCTATCAGGCTGAAATTATGGTGAAAAATGAACGCCACAAAATTTATAACAACCATTATGGCTTTTTTCCCATCCCGGGCCCCCAAAAAAAGAGTTGTTAATTGGTAAGTTCTGTGTACCCCAAAATGGTACCATTTAAGACTACAACTTGTCCCACAAAAAAAAACAAGCTCTCATACGGCTACATCGATGGAAAAATAGAAAAGTTATAGCTCTTGGAATGTGACGAAAAAAAGAAAAAAATTGTCTGGTCACTAAGGACTAAAACAGGCTGGTCACTAAGGGGTTACTGAATACACCTTGTTGAGCAATTTTTAGTATCCACAGGTTTAGTGGCGATTTTTACTTATCATTAATTTCATTACACAATGTGCCCCCAATAGATTGATAGTGTCATTGTGCCCCCTGTACCAAAAAAGTAATGCCAAAAAGTCACAAATAAATGTACTTTTGGTCCATATGCAAATAAGCAGTTAAGTGCACTGAGGGCGGACCCAAGTCACTTTGTGCACCCTTGCTCCTTCTGCTTCCTCTGGTAGTTTCTCCCTCTCCTTCTTGACATGGCAAGGTTTCTGCATCATCATCTTACCGGACCCTGTCAATTAAGAAGGAGAGGGAAGGGCTGGCAGAGGAAGCAGAAGGAGCACGGGTGCACAGAGTGGCTTCAGCCCGTCCTCGGTGCACTTAAAGGGGTTGTCTCACTTCAGCAAATGGCATTTATCATGTAGAGAAAGTTAATACAAGGCACTTACTAATGTATTGTCATTGTCCATATTGCCTCCTTCGTTCGCAGACATAATTCATTTTTCCATCACATTATACTAGGGTTGTTTCGAGTATCGAAGTTTCGATATCCAATCGATACTTTTAGCCTTTTATCGATACTGGACTACGCTACTGCACAGTCTAGTATCAGAGAACGTGGCTGCGCGGCCATGTTCCCTCAGCAGCACGGGGAGAAAACAGCAGTCTCTCCCTCCCCCTGTGCTGCCGCTGCCAATGAGGAGAGACGGGAGGAGGAGGAGGGCCGGGCGCACTGCGCCACCAATGACGAGTAACGGTTCATATACAAATGCAGGCAGCGGGAATACATTGCCGGCACCTGCCTGTGACCGAGCGCTGCAATCTGCGGCAATTAAGCCCTCAGGTGCCGCACCTGAAGGGTTTACTGCCGCGGATTGCAGCGCCCTGTCACAGGCAGGTGCCGGCAATGAGTTTCTTCTACCTGCATTTGTATATTAAATGTTACTCATCATTGGTGGCCAGTGCGCCGCCCCTCCCCCATCCCCAGTATTAAAGACATTGGCCAGTGCACGCCCCCCCTTTCCCCAGTATTAAAACATTGGTGGCCAGTGTGCCCCCCCATCCCCCCTTCCTCCCTCTCCCCTTCCCCCAGTATTAAAATCTTTGGTGGCAGTGGCCACAGGGTCCCCTCACCTCCTCCTCATTGGTGGCAGTGATTGGAGCCCCAGCAGTGTAATGCTGGGGCTCCGATCGGTTACCATGGCAACCAGGGTGCTACTAAAGCCCTGGCTGCCATGGTCAGCTCCCCGCTGCTGTGTGTACTATGCACAGGGCAGCAGGGAGAGTGTGAAGCCCTATTTACTCTAATAGAGCTCTATCAGGGTGAATAGGATGGAAAGATCCCAGGTTCCAGCCCCTAAGGGGTGAAAAGTTAATAAATAAACTGTAAAAAAAAAAAAAGTTTAAAAAAGTGCACCAAAATATTAAGTATAAATCACCCCTTTCCCAATTTTACATATAAACAATAAATAAATAAAATATCACATATCGCCACGTATCAAAAGTCCAAACTATTTAAAAAATCCTCTTTTATGCGGTGAATGCCGTAAAAGAAAAAAAAAAGAAAAACTGCACAATTCGCCATTTTCTATTAGTTGCCTTGTCCCCCCAAAAAATAGGATAGGACTGTTCAATTATGGGCCGGACGTTCCATAAAATTCGGAATGCACGCAGCTTTTTTGGCATAAAATTTTTTTCGCGTGGTATCGAGTATCGCAATACTTTTTTATGGTATCGATACCGAATCAAAATTTTGGTATCGAAACAAATCTACATGATACATTGTTCATTTCCAGAGGCACGGCCACCGCTACAATCCAGCAGAGGTGGAGTGAAGTGAGACAACCCCAAATCCAACTTTAATGGATTTTTATGCGACTGTTACAATCGCAGCATGTCACAGCGTGACTTCATTGACTATCATTACAAAAAATGTAGTGCGACAAATAGTCACTCGACAAATGTCGCCATGTAGCCGATCCCTTACAGGCAATTTGCTGGTGACAGACTCCCTTTAAGATAGGATAAGCTCTGTAGAAGAAGTACTTGGCTACCATACTTCCAGTCAATAAGAAGACAAATAGCACAAGACGGCAAATGATTTAGGTGTCACTGGCCCACCACATAATGTATATAGGGTCCTCCAGGTGTTGGGGGGAGAGAAGGATCGGGTGTATTTCAACATGCTCGCTCTCGATAAACTACTCCTGGAGGTGTCTCGCAGTGGCTTACTGCCCTCTGCTCAGATGAGCATGCATGTGTATTGTGGAGTTACCAGAGCTTCGGTGAGTGCGGCGGCCCCCTGAAACAGCTAATCGGCGGGGGTACCGACCCCTGCAGATGTGATAATGATGACCTATCCTGAGAATAGGTCATCATTATTATTTCCTGAATCACCCCTTTAATTGCAATTCCTTGATATTATAAGCATATATAGCTAAGTGACCAATCTTTCCATATGGTCTGTTCTCCTCTTATTACTATAGCCATACCAGAGACTATGGATGGACGGTTATCATTTATGCATTTTCTTTATGTCGTGGTTGTTGCCTGAGGCCATCACTTCATCATTTCTTCATTTTGTGTATGTCAAGAAGATAAGACATTAGTATTCACAGTCACATCCTTCTCTGCCTTTCTGAGAAGTCAAGGTTTTGTCAGAAAAGATAGGGACCACTGACTTCCATAAACCAGTTTAACTATTGCTATTATTTGCTCAGCTTTTCCTCAGATAATATATAAAAGCACATTAAAGGGGTTGTCTCATCATAGACAATGGGGGCATATCGCTAGGATATGCCTTCATTGTCTTATAGGACCTGGGACCTGCACCTATATCGAGAATGGAGCCTTGCAAGTTAAGTAGGGCACACTGCGCATGCGCAGCCGCCCTCTATTCATTTTCTATAGGGCTGGTGAAAATAGCCGAGAACTGGCTCGGCTATTTCCGACAGCCCCTATAGAAATTAATGGGAGCGGGGGCCGCTCCCATTCACTTCTATGGGGAGTCCTCCAGCCACCACCTTGCGGGGCTCCGTTCTCGATATAGGTGCGGGTCCCAGCGGTGGGACCCGCACGTATAAGACAATTGGGGCAAATCCTAGCGATATGCCTCCCTTGTCTATGATGAGACAACCCCTTTAAAATAGCAATAGGCAAAAGTGAATAAGACAATAATGAAATGAAATGTGAGATGGTGTAAATAACGGGGGGCGAGGAAAAGAGGGTACAGAGCACACGTTATATAGAGCCAGGTGAGGACATACATTCATTATTTTTTACTTTAAGGCTAGGTTCACACGACGACAAAAAGTCGCACTATTGTTGCGCGACAATTTTTATAATGGGAGTCTATGGTGTCGCATTGCGACATGCGACATGCTGCGACTGCGACGCGACAGTTGAAAAAATCTATTCAAGATGGGTTTTTCTGCGACTGTCGCGTCGCAGCATGTCGCATGTCGCAATGCGACACCATAGACTCCCATTATAAAAATTGCCGCGCGACAATAGTGTGACAAAATGTCGCGCAACAAATGTTGCAGTGAAGTTGTGCCCTATTTGTCGCGCGACAAATGTCGTCGTGTGAACGTAGCCTAAATGATGCTGCATGCCCAGGGTGAAGGAGACATTCTAGGACGTCCTGGAATAGAAACATTCATAAATTCCTCCCATAATGTTTCTTAATTTAAACTGTCTAGACCTGCGCCAGATTTATCACAGGGGCTCACAGGGATAGACTCTTTAGTCTCACTTTTGGTCAGCTATTGGTTGACTTAGTTTGAGTCAAAATTCTACACCAGAATTGTGGTGCAATTTTGCCGTAAAACATTGCATCTGGCCGACGCCCCCTTTCTTGCAAAATCATGCCCCTTTCCAGTAAACCACACTCCCTTTTCAGGCTTCAGATACTTTCTCTGAACCTATATATGCAATTTACCCCACAATCTAGGTGCCCTCACCTTTGTACATGTGGCCCAAAGGTTTCTCCAGCTTATGTTGGAAATTGGTTCCCTAGTTTTATATCTGTGCTGGCACCAGGACTGAGCAGTACCAAGGTGTTTCTTGTTCCTTTATCAGCCCCAGTGAGTTTTAGAAGTATAATTTAAAGGGGTTATCCCCTGATTAATGTAAGTCAGATCGCATGTAGTGCTTGACAATCTTTAATAAAGCTAGAACCAGCCCTGTACCTCACATGGATCCAGAGCTCTCCCCATTCATTGCTCTCCTAGATCTATTGCAAGCTGGCAGCTCAGTGGGAGTGTCCCTCCTCATGGGGGCATGTCCTTTTTGCTGCAGCTGGTTGCAGTTGAAGGATGGAATTGAGCATGTGTGTCCACATCAGGAGGTGGACAGAGGAATTAGAAAAAAAAAACAGCAGGTGGTACAATACAGGTGGATTTAATTGTATAACTGAAAAGCTATAATTGATTATATACAATTACAAAACTATTCAGATCCAGATGTTGTTTTGAAAAATGTTAAATATTTTTCTATGAGACAACCCCTTTAATGGTAAAACTGGAAATACAATTAAAAAATTATAACTAAACCAGTGTCCACAAACAGGAGCTAGATAAAGAGAAGAACATGGATTTATCAGGGCTTTGCTCAGAAGGAACTGTAAAATTTGTTGAATTCTTGGATATTTTTCCATTGTTTCTTTTATTAAAAATTTGTAGGAAGGTGACGCGCTTCAAGGCATATAACCCCTTCTTTAGACAAACTGGACTGAGATCCTGTTTTTGTAGTTGGTGTTCCTATTGCACAACCGTCAAAGGCGAGCAGATAATCTGTTGCTTTCTGGTGTCCGCCAACACCATTTGTCTGTATTTACTTATCTGCTTGTTTTTCGCTACCTTTTCTGTATAAATTAAATCTCACTTATTTGGGAAGCTCTAGTGTTGTCCCTATGACACTGTTCTCTGCCCCATAAGAAGGCACTAGCTTCTTCCTGCCATCTGCTGTCACCCATGCCTGTTTTCTTGAGGGAGTCAGACAGGAAGCAGAGGGTGAAATGAGTAGTGTGCACACCATAATGAATAATGAGCCCTGTGTGCCGCCCACTGGTGTTTTCTAATGTTTTCATTACAGCTGGTTAATTGATGAGGCAAGTGGCGGCTGATCACTGATTGTGTCCTCTCCAGTGTCTTTCATTAGAACCGTTCTATCTGATTCCCCTGGGTATTGTCCATGTATCACTACTGGCTCTGGTCCTTCCTACTCCTCAGTTATTATCTACAAGATTTAATTACGGGAAAGGCCACATGTTCAGGTTTCCTGATGCAATTTTGAAAGCCACAACCAGGAGTAAATTGAAAAAGGATACAATCTGTTTTTTATAATTTCTCTCCTTTTATGATCTACTTCTCATTTTGGCTTCCAAAACTGTATGGCCTTTCTCATGTACGTACGTGGTTGCTCTCGCGACAAATCTGGCTGCTCTATTACTGTGCCACAGGCATTTCTCTATTACTCTGCCTCAGGCATTGCTCTATTACTGTTACTCAGGCATTCTTCTATTACTGTGCCTCTGGCATTGCTCTATTACTGTGCCTCTGGCATTGCTCTATTACTGTGCCACAGGCATTGCTCTATTACTGTGTCTCTGGCATTGCTCTACTACTGTTCCTCAGACATTGCTCTATTACTGTGCCACAGGCATTGCTCTATTACTGTGGCAACCATCCCTGCTGACAGTGGAGCTGGTAGGCCTATCAGGGAGCAAGGATGCGGGGCCAATCATTGTCAGCATGGCATCATGTGCTTCCTGAAGGCGGGGTATTCTAGCCTTCTTCCTGTGAGTGATTTTGCCTCTGACTGCTGATTCTGGTTCTGACATTACCTCCTGGTTTTTACCCTGCTTGGTGTGTTACTCTGCATTTGTTTCTTCCTTGCTTCCGATGGTATTCTCTGGTTTTGACTCAGCCAGTCTGACTTATATTTTTTGTCTTCCCTAAGTTGGTCCTTATTCAGGTCAGGGACCGTCACCCAGTTGGGGATCGCCTTGCCTGAAGAAACATTGAAGTACAGAATTTCACTATGTACAGTTGGAACTGTGTCTGCTATAGTTGGATGTACTACAAGTCCCATTTTGCACTTGAGCAAAGAGAGGTGTATATTCTTGTACATCTAGCCTAGCTGTCTGACTCCTATACCATACACTAGCCATTGCACTGTTCATGCCCTGTGATGTACCCAAACAAACACTCAACATCATGGACACCCAAACTACCATCAGGCAGAAGCCCCAACATCACTGTGTGCCCTGGGAGAAGAAAGGTTGCGTCTTCCTTCCACTGCACGGAGCAACAGTGTGAGATAAGCCACTGTGATTGACTGTAACAGTCTGAGCCACTACTACTCCCACCCTCTACTTCAGCTCCTCTTGGGTCACCAAAGACACTCAGGCTGAGATGGCACAGATAACACCTTTTTTGGTATAGGAACATACTGGAAGTGGTCTTCAACCACCTCCAGGGTACACTAGGGTTAGGCGATATCAAAATTATTGCCACGATAACGATATTAAGAAATTTATCGCGATAACGATATATATCACGATAAATGCCCATTTAGAAGAAAAAAACACTTGGAGACATTATACTGTATGGGGGGCGGCCACAAGGAGACGTAATACTGTATGGGGGCCACATGGAGACGTTATACTGTATGGGGGCCACATAGAAGACGTTATACTGTATGGGGGCAGCCACAAGGAGACGTTATACTGTATGGGGGCCACAAGGAGACGTTATACTGTATGGGGGCCACAAGGAGACGTTATACTGTATGGGGGCCACAAGGAGATGTTATACTGTATGGGGGGGGCCACAAGGAGACGTTATACTGTATGGGGCAGCCACAAGGAGACGTTATACTGTATAGGGGCCACAAGTAGACGTTATACTGTATGGGGCAGCCACAAGGAGACGTTATACTGTATGGGGGCGACCACAAGGAGACGTTATACTGTATGGGGCAGCCACAAGGAGACGTTATACTGTATGGGGGCACAAGGAGACGTTATACTGTATGGGGCAGCCACAAGGAGACATTATACTGTATAGGAGCCACAAGTAGACGTTATACTGTATGGGGGCAGCCACAAGGAGACGTTATACTGTATGGGGCAGCCACAAGGAGACGTTATACTGTATGGGGGCAGCCACAAGGAGACGTTATACTGTATGGGGGCCACAAGGAGACGTTATACTGTATGGGGCAGCCACAAGGAGACGTTATACTGTATGGGGGCACAAGGAGACGTTATACTGTATGGGGGCAGCCACAAGGAGACGTTATACTGTATGGGGGCAGCCACAAGGAGACGTTAGAATGTATGAGGGCACAAGGAGACATTATACTGTATGGGGGCAGCCACAAGTAGACGTTATACTGTAAGGGGGCAGCCAGCCACCACACAAAGAGACATTATGGGGCCACATGGAGACGTTATACTGTAAGGGGGCAGCCAGCAACCACACAAGGAGACATTATGGGGACACAAGGAGGAGACATTATACTGTGCCTCTAAGTCACTCTAAGTTCCTTCTTTCTCGGTATAATACATACAGTAATGTCTTCTTGTGTTTGGGGGGGGGGGGACAGTGTCTCATGGTTGTTTATCCCCTAATGCTCTCCCTCCCTACTACTGGTGATGCTCATGCTGCTACAGACAGGAAGGGAAGGCCAGGCAGCAGCAGGGCACAAGAAGACATTTCACTATAATCCATTCCATCTCAGTCACTCCTCACACACTCCTGTGGCTGCCTTTTGGACTGTTCACTTCACTCAGTCACTCACTTCTCGTAGGCCAGGACAGGGCTCAGTGACTCACATGGGGTGGTGGCGTCTGGAGTTTTCCCGCGGCTGCCTTCCTCATCTGGTAATTCTGTCAGGGGGGCGGAGAGTTTTAATATGGGAGCGAGGCAACCGTGGGGAAAATCTTTAACCCTCCCCTCCCTCCCCACACTTTTAGAGGCGGAGCGCAGCCGCCGCAGCGGACTGGAGTCGGGGATGTGAGCTGGCTGGGTAGGAGGAGGCGGAGCCAGGGACGCTGGCACCGTTAATCATGTTTAATGTGCGGGTGGTGGGGAAGGCACCGCAGAGCGGATGACGTCACAGAATACCGCGATTATTAGGAAACAGTGATATCGCAATATCGCTGTTTTCTAATACCGCGGTATATTGTAGGAACTGGTATATTGCCCAACCCTAGGGTACACAGGGTCTTCTGCTACGGTCAGCAGGATTCTTAAAGGTGTTGTCCCCTATATTTATATTGATGACCGCAGCTTTCTCTTCAAACAGCTGATTGGCGGGGGTGCCAAGTGTCGATCTGATATTAATGACCGATCCTGAGGATAGTCATCAATAAAAAGTCATAAATAAAGCGGACAACCCCTTTAAGGCCTACACCTCTTTAGTCACGTAACGCTGGCAGTGCTCCACTCTTTACAGATCCACTTTGCTTCTCTGCTACATTTTAGCATTGTTGTCCAGTTAGATTTACTGGCATATTTATAATTTAAATGGAGATTGCAGTCCGCACAACCCAATACGCAGGTGCACGTTGCTATGGTGAAATACACATACAAACGTAAAAACAAAGGTGCAATGGCACACTGCAGCTAGAGCTCCGTCCTGCCACTATGCTGGATGTTAGATGAGGCATTAGTTTATATTTTGGCCAAATTATGTAAGCCACCCACCACTTCACGGTTGCCTCTCGAGTGGTCCCTAACATTAATTCTTACCTTTTATGGGCCATATCAGCCACACCTGCACTCCCTGGGTTTTGTGTGGCTGATATGGCCCATAAAAGGTAAGAATTAATGTTAGGGACCACTCGAGAGGCAACCGTGAAGTGGTGGGTGGCTTACATAATTTGGCCAAAATATAAACTAATGCCTCATCTAACATCCAGCATAGTGGCAGGACGGAGCTCTAGCTGCAGTGTGCCATTGCACCTTTGTTTTTACGTTTGTATATTTATAATTTAAATGCCAACACAGGGGTCGGTTCAAGTGCACTATTCTAGTTAGGAGTGCTGGTCAGTGCTATGGATTATCACCCCCTATACCCTACCCCTTTTCACTAACTACTGCCCTCTCCTCCATAATTTACACAAATCCATTCAGACTGACAAATAAATGCTTTGTATCTGCCTTTCTCTCATCAGTATATTAAATCGGTGGGCTCCAACTTAGTCCAACCCCCTCGCCAGTCCACTGTTCAAAGGGGTCCCTTCAGTACCCTGAACAGCACAGCCCCTCACTTTTAGTAGTGGCTGTGCCTGGTATTGCATCTCAGTCTCATTCACTTGAGCGAGATGAAACTGCAATCCCCGACACAACCGCAATGAAAACTATGTAAATGTGAATGGTAAAACGGAAGCCCCTTGGAGTGGCTGATTGCTAGGGGTGCAGAGAGTTGGACCACCACCATCCAATCTAATATGGATGGCCTATTCTAAAGATAGGCCATCAGATTTAATGAAACCGGATAACCCCTTAAGTAGGAATGATTATTAATATTATACATCAACTAGTTCTTGATGGATTTGGTGAAGTATTTGCTTCCAATGATGTTTTGGAGTCTTTTTCAGAGGTGATAAAATATACTTAGTATTTGAACACTTTTTACCACTAGCACTTTTTATGCATCTTGTATGGGCTCTCTTCATCCCACAAAAAGAGATCCATTAAATATTTCCAGAAAAGAGGCATCAAAAATGCAACCGTTGCGAGTGTTCACTTTAATCTTCACAGAAAACAATTCGAATATAATGATGACTTACATCACATATCCAAGATAAGTCCATAAAGTCCATAAAAGTGCTTTCAAAATCCCAAGTGGTGGAGCTTAGAGACACTTTGTCCAGATGGGATTAGCACACAGCCCGTATGAAGCTACGTTTGGGAGGAACTCCCCCCTCTCTTCAGGACTTTGGTCGTTGATTCCATCAAAAACAGCAGAGAGAAAAGTTCTGCATGTAGGACTTTTTCCTCCTCTAAAAAAGTCAACTCCCCTACAGACGCCATTATAGTCATTGGGATCTGTTTGACTCAGTTGGTGTCAGTTATGGACGGAATCTGTTACTTCCGTTATTTTTCCGCTATAACGGAGCAGAATGGAAATCAATAGCATAAGGGTACATTCAGCCGACCGTATGTGTTTTGCAGTCCGCAAATTGTGCACCCGCAAAACACAGATAATGGCCGTGTGTTCTGCATTTTGCGGAATGCACACGACCAGGCCTTTGATAGAAATGACTTTTCTTGTCCGCAATTGCAGACAGGAATAGGACATGCTCTTTCTTTTTTGCGGGGCCGAAGAACGGAAGTACGGATGTGAGAGAATCCTAAGAGAGGATCCCAGTCTGCATTGTGACCAGCAGAAAACAGACTGGAACCCTATTGCTTTAGAGATTGCCGATCTCAGCTGTCAGACCACAGTCATTTGACATATCTGATTGACATAGCATATGTGTTAATGCTGGGGAAGCTCTTTGATGTTCTCCCTCATTTTGGTAACATTTTACACATGAAGTCTGTAATGCTGCATGAGGCAGCAAACGTCTGGTTCTCTGGGCACTTCCCCTCCTGTCATAGGAGCTGATACTTCATTACAGCTGCACACCGCTGTGCACATCAATCTCTGGCTCCATCAATGAATTTCTCCAACCTCCCTCTTTTCCCACGATCGCTGAGACAGAGCTGGATCTCCTACGAATTCCTCTACCACGCTCGCTATTTTCTGATCTTAGCAAAGAATACAAACAAAGAGATATTTTACTTGTTTGCTGGTCATCTCTACAGTAGGCGGCATGGATCTACTAGGTATATAGGGGCAGATATATGATAGTATTTGAGCCTAGAATCTGTTGGCCATTGCTCCAGGTTTGATGGCTCACGCTTCTTGCATAGTGTATACTAATATGCTGCACCTAAGGCCTCGTTCACATTTCCGTGTCTGTCGTCCCTGACAAAATCAGTCTGTGTATCTTCTGTAAAGATGTCCACGAAGGATCCATGTTGGGTCCACATGTCCGTGTTTTGCCCTCCATGTTTCACGGACGCTGCTCAGCTGAAAATTAATTTCTAGAGCATTTCCTATCAGTGGTCCGTGAAAAATGGACCAAACATGAAGGCCAACCATGTTGTGTTAGTGATTTCGGATGTGTTTGGTCCACATCACGAACCAAAGTAGTGCATGTGTCCGTGATTCACTGATATGTGAACAGATGTTATCTGTGCTCTAGGAAAGCTTGAAATTGGGCATATTTCTGCTGATTTAAGAAACAGCTATTGTAGTGGAACCAACGTGTAAAAGGTTAACATTGTGGCATGGCTTGTAGTTTGACAGCTGTTGGTAGCTGTCTTCATGTCAGCATTCTTGCTCTGTGCGTCAGCACTGGCTCAGTACGGTGGCATCCATGCCTAATTTGCCCTATAACAATACATAACGGTGCTCCTGTGTCCTCGAGGTGCTATCAGTGGGTGTCAAGCTTGAGTCACTTGGATGGTTGGTAGTGATCACTGAAGACTTCACATGCACTTACTCATAGCTTTTATAGACTTGTAAAAGAGCTACGGTAATCTTTTTATTATACAACTGCTATTACCCTTAATAGCAGATGTATAGTATCTAGTTTTTATTTTATGAAGCTTTGTATATGTTAGGGTCTGTGTGCTGAACACCCACCAGTTGTGCCCCTGAGGGATATTCCAGTTCCAGTGGGCCTCTCACGTACATATTAGATGATCTTCCTGCAGTGTTTTTTAGTAGGTTCAAGCATTTGCCAGATTCAAGACCATTTATAGTACAAATGTGTTTCGTATAAGGATGGACAACTGCAGTCAGGTTATTAAAGGGGTCTTCCAAAACTTTTTAACTGATGACTGATGACGGCTTTCTCGCTTCTCACCAAGCACAGCTACTTATATTGTATAGCCGCCAAGCTTGGTATCACAGCCCAGCCCAATTCACTTGAATGGGGCTGAGCTGTGCCTAGGCCATGTGACCGATGAATGTGACATCACTGGCCTAGGGAAAGCTGAAGAAGGCCACAACGCTCACAGGAACACTGTTTCCTTCTCAAACAGCTGATCGGCGGGGGTCCTGGTTGTCAGACCCTCACCAATCAAATACTGATGACCTATTCAGAGGATAGGTCATCAGTTAAAAAGTCTCGGAAAACCCCGTTTACTGATTTAACAGATTTTTTCCTGGTCCATAGTATTGGTTGCCAGTGTGAGACATCTCGACGTTGGTACACCCTTTCTAGAAGCAGATCTTGTGTGTCACTGGGTGTGTGTGCCCAGCTGGGCTATGTGTGAGACGGGTTAGTATGTGTTCAATGTTCTCAGCACGAAAGCCGCCCGTTGCCAAGTTATGCTGGGATTGTATATAGGAAAATGCCTGTTACTTTATGTTCGGAAGACAGTTTAACTCTTCTATTTCTGAGCAGGTTTGAAGCACAATGGGGCGGATTTACTAATTATAAAGATGGCTTAAACTTAGACTGTCTAGACCTGCTCCAGATTTATCACAGGGCTCAGGGTGGATGATACATGTGGTGCAGGGATAGACACTTTTCTTTGACTCTGTACCAACTATTGGTTGGCTTACTTTGACACAGATTTTTCTGACAGAATTGTGGCACATTATTGGCACTGAATGGCACATATTAGGCCATGCCAATTTTCCAATAAAATGCACCCCTCCTCAATAAGTAATATTACCTTGTTGGGCTAGGTGCAGATAATTTGTCTCAATATAGATACGCCAAATTGCACAATCTAGATACACTCACAGCACACTTAGGATGGTACTACACCAGCAGATGCCCTTGCCATGCCCTTTGCAGAACAGTTTTCTAGTACAAACTAAATAATAAATTTCCCTCCTTGTGTTTGTAAGATGACTCTGTGGCAATACAGACTTGGTGATATGGTGCACCGTTTTCTATATTTTGCCCCCTTTTCCGAAGTTTTTTGTGCTGTCCACACAGAGGTCCTGTCCATAAAATGGCTGCTGATGGAGGGTCATGTGACCAGACAAATCACTCACCCTCCTCCTTTTAGATACACTGCACCTGCCTTCTGCACTCGTCCTGTTGGGAGTTTATTGCAGGTGCAGTGTGTTTAAATGGAGTGATGTGTCTGATCACATGACCCTCCATCAGCGGGGGAGCACGGCTAATAAAATCTAGGAAACGGCACAGAATATCTACAAGTATGGTGCCATATAGTCATCTCACATACACATTGGTCAACAGTAGCCAGAAAGTGGCCAACCCCTTTAAGTACCAGGAATCTGGTGTCCTATGGCACTATTCTTGATGGCGGCATTGATAAGCTGCTTATTCCACTCTGTTGCTTGGCAAGTTTGTGCTACGTTTGGTCATTTTTAGTGTTATTCCACACTGGATTTTTAGTATTGTGGGAAGTGATTTATTTTATGCTTCTTCATATTACATTTTGTTTCTTTTATTACATTTGGGTTGCACTATGAAAAGAGCCTCTGCACCAGTTGTCAGTAGAAAACAAAGCACATTATAGCGTCTTTCTTGTTTTTGTTGTTTTACAGGATTTTGGTTGGAGCTCCACGGGCATCGGCATTACCAAACCAGTTTTCAAATAGAACAGGTGGGCTTTATGGATGTCCGCTGACTGCAGAGGCCAGAGACTGTGAACGGATTGACATTGATGATGAAGGTACAGTGTATTAGACACACCGAGGGAGATTTATCATTGTTTTAATGCCATTGCTTTTGTTGCCTTAAACAGTTGCAAATTATGGAGCATGCCATATTTGCACCATAATCTGGGAACTTTGGAGCTTCTTACCCTTTTTCTAAAGTGGGGAGGAAAAGGGGTGGAACCCAGTTGCTCACTGGGTTTACTATAATTTACGTTAGAGTGCCACAGATGCACCTTATTTATTAAGAGGCCTCTGTGTCTTAATAATTTAGGCACTTCGCACCCTAGGATTTTTACCAAACACTGGAGCAGATTTACTAGCCCCACGACAGTATAAATATAGACAGACGGTCTTACACCGCGCCAGATTTGTCACAGGGCTTGATGCTGGATGATAAATCTGGCACATCTTTACACTTTCCTCTAAGCCTTGTCCCTTGTTGGAAGAGGCAGAAAAGTGCAGAAAAGTGGCTAAAGCAGTTCATAAATGTATATTATTATATTTTTATTTAATTTGTTTGTATTTTGTGTGTAGTATTCTTGGGGATAAAATGAAAATGTTAGAACTAAAAAAAATCAATACATTTTTTGAATGCTTTGAGGTGTTTGTGTCAAACGGTTATATAGGGTGAACCCTGGCCAAAATTATACTTGTATGATATACAGTACAGATGAGCGAATTTCATATTTTGGTGGTAAAAGCAGAATTGCGTTATGGAGTCCTCTTCTGCATAACTGAAATGTGACGGATCCGTTATGCAGGCCATAGACTTCTATTATGACAGAATGTATAACGGAATGCCGCTAAAGGCATTCTGTTGTGCATTCAGTCATAGAATTGCGTTATGGTCCGTGGTAACGAAATCCATAACTCAATTCTGCTTTTACCACCAAACGAAGCTTAAACGAATTTCATGACATGAAATTCGCTCATCTCTAATATACAGTAAGTAAATATCTCTATTTAGCATAACGCCCATGACCACATCTGCATTTTTAATGAATAGCTCACTGACCCCTTCATTTTTATGGGGCCATGCACACATCCGTATTTTTGGCGGATCTGTGTGTTCGTTCTGCAGATTATTCAACATTCCCTATTGTGGTCCACATTGCAGACTAGAATAGTCCTTTCTATTGACAGGAATGAGAAAAATGCTGAGTGCTCGGAGAGTATTTGTATTTTGCAGTCCGTGATTTGTGGACCGAAATACACACACGGTACATGAGGCCTTGGTATAGAGCAGTGATTTGCAACCTCTGGCTCTTCAGCTACTGAAAAAATACATTTCCCAGCATTCTGTCAGAATGTGCTGGAAGTTGTAGTTTTGCAATAACTGGAGAGTTGCAGATCACCAGTCTAGAACTCAAAATCAGGAGTGGATCATGAACGTATAGAAAGTATACAACCTCTCCTCTTTTTTGAATTTACTCCTGGCTTTTGTTTCCAAGACTGCATGCAAAAACCTGACCGTGTGGCATTACCCTTAGATTACTGTTGTAAGAGAATGGCACAGTGGGGTGTGACAACTGTATTAGTACTACATTATTCAGTGTTTCTGTCCAATAAAAAGCAATGAGGCAAATTTGATATTGCAAATGCACTAGAATTCTCTGATTGAGCCTTACACCACATTTATCAAGGGTTTTTAAACCCTTTTCCTACCATGCCCAACAAGGTGTGGTTTGATGGAAAGTAGGCATGGCATCGTGGGAATGTGGCTAAAACTACTATAGAATTTTGATGTAAAATTCTGCTGCAAAGTAAGTCGACTTGCAGTTGTATTACACTTAATCAAGAGCATCTAAAGGTGTTCCAGATTTATCATCCAGCATCAGCCACTATGATAAATCTGGTGCACCATCAGACTTTCTACTCTAAGGGCTCATGCACACGAACGTATTTTCTTTCTGTGCTCATTCCGTTTTTCATGCAGACTGTATATGGAACTATTCATTTCAATGGGTCAGCAAAAAACAGAAGTTACTCCGTGTGCATTCCGTTTTCGTATGTCCGCATGTCCGTTCCGCAAAAGAATAGAACATGTCCTATTATTGTCCGCATTACTGACAGGGATAGTACTGTTCTATTAGGGGCCAGCTGTTCCTTTCCGCAAAATACGGAATTCACACAGACGTCATCCGTATTTTTTTGCTGATCCGTGTTTTGCGGACCACAAAATACATACTGTCGTGTGCATGAGCTCTCAGTTTGCATTGTGTAAATCTTAGACAGTATCAGTAAATCCGTCCCACTTTGTCACTTGCAACTCATCACCATTTCTTAAGGAAGAAATACCCAAACATCCCCAATAAATTTACAGATTATGCAGTTAAAGAAGCACTCCCACGGAAATTTGTATTCTCTGACCTGCTAGAAAGGTACATGATGTAAACTGTAGTGGATGTAATCTTTTTACCAGTGACTATTTGTGAGTTATAACCTCCCTTCTGATCCTCAGCTGTGCCATGTGACCAGCCCTCTGATCTCCAGACTGACATTGTGGCTCCCATAGGAATACATAGCAAAACTGGTTTCCTGTCCACACCTGAGAGGCTGTGTTATTTGGAGAGTCACAGTGCTGGTCACATGACACAGCTGAGGCTCAGAAGGGAGGGGATAACTCACAAATACAGTCACTGGTAAGAAGATTAACTTCACTGCAGTTTACATCATGTACCTAGGTCAGAGAATACAACATTTTGTGGGAGTGCTTCTTTAAAACTCATTGCAACTTGTTACAAAGTCCACTCTTTATATAGCTTTCATTCATTTACATTGTGTGTGTAACGTAAACCTTTTTCTTCTTATTAGTTGATCAGAATCGGGAGAGTAAGGAAAACCAGTGGCTTGGAGTCACAGTAAAAAGCCAAGGTCCTGGGGGGAAGATTGTGGTGAGTTGTATTTTAGTTGTTTTGTTTCACATTGATTAAAATTAGATCACTCAGTATTTAGGTCTCCACGTACATTAGCATATTGTCAGCAGAGAATCCAAATAACAGCGAGATTGTCCAACTATCTAATATGTGTGGGGAGCTCCCAACTCTTTCCTGACAAATGATGGTTCGGAAGAGAAGGATCGGAGATAAGCCACTGCAGTGGCTCTGTCCTCTCTCCATTAACAACACATATATGCTAGACCCAAACTACTAAGACATGCCAGATACAAGTCATATAGTAGCCACAACTAGTCTTATTCCTCATGTACATACACTGTGCTATCCATTAATGCAAAGTTTGTTGAAAGGTTAGGTCCGCTTTAAAGAAGTGCCAAATTTATCAACCATGTTGGGACTTATGATGAAGTTGGTGTTTTACAACTTTGTCTAAACCAGTAAGGACAAGTCTGAAAAGGGTATAAAAAAAGAGTCTCAAATATTAAAGGGATTCTGTCACTAGGATTAACGCTATAGCGATATTTATATGTGCCCATCTGTCTCCTTGTTGTGTTTAAAATGATCCCACTGTTACTGCTCTACGTGTCTTAGATTTTTATAAAAATCAATGTTTTTGATATGTAAATTACCTTGGTAAGGTGCCCAAGGGGTTGTCCCACGATCTGTTGGTGCCCAGCCGCGCCCACTGATCCGGAGCTTAGCACCGCCTACCACTTAATTTATTCACTTCACTTGCCCTGACATCAATTCTTCTCAGTGTCTTAATCTTGCGCAGGCGCAGTGGACACTGTAGTCTGCGCCCGTGTGGACTACTGGCACTGGCTTCGACGAGTCAATTGCGCATGCGCCGGCTCTCACGTGCTGCCCGCTTTTTTTTTTTATTAGGTTACTTTTTTTTTTCTTTTCAAAAAAACAGCAGGCTGTAGTTCTGGGTAATTTTTCAAAACAGTTAGTGGTTGTGTGTCCGCTTAGTGTAAACTAGGGCAAAAAGAAGACAGCTGCAGTCCTACCAATACGGAGTAGGTCCCGCACTCTGTTTCATTCAATGGCATTATTGGTAAGTTGTAGGGCCGCGCTTCCCAGCGAAGAACCACTCCACCTCCAATGGTGAAAAACCTCACTGAATTTTATCAAATATCTTCCGACACGCTGCACGTTTATCTCTCGGCAACTCCCCAGCACCAAACCACGGGCGCTTCAGCGATTCTGCTTTCAAAGCAAAAGCGCAGACATAGTGCAATATTGTCAATTTCTTTATATATTAAACACTTTATTATACTTACAAACAGACGTTGTTTAACAAGCGTATTCAATTTAATAATGTCCAGTTCATATGTCGGCACCCGACCCGGGTTTCGCTATTAGCTTCCTCAGGGGTGAAATATAATAGCGAAACCCGGGTCGGGTCCCGTGGTTTGGTGCTGGGGAGTTGCCGAGAGATACACGTGCAGCGCGTCGGAAGATATTTGAGAAAATTCAGTGAGGATTTTCACCATTGGAGGTGGAGTGATTCTTCGCTGGGAAGCGCGGCCCTACAACTTACCAATATTGTAGTTCTGGGTTGTTTTTTTTTCAGTTATTTTACCTTCTCTGTAGGGGAAACAACATGAAGAAAATGCCATTGGTAAGACACACTATTTTCAAAAAACACCTGAAAACCGCCATAAAAAACTCCCAGAAAACCACAGGTGGTCACAAAAGGTAATAGTTTGTTCTGGCGGATTGTTTAGTGGTAAAAAATGCCAGTACAAATCCATGTGCATAGAGACCTTTCCGAGGAGATGGGGCTTTTTCATGGTGGCTGTGCAGCTGTCCTATTTGACCACAGTGGTCAGGGAATTCCAAGTGACTTTTGTGATTCACAGGTTTCAGAGTGTTTTTTTCTTTCATGAATCACAGAATGCTCTAATTAACCTTAGGGCTCATGCATATGATCGTGTCTGATTTTCAGTTCGCTAAAAATAGATAGTGCCACTGTTTTTTATTCTCATCTGCAAAAAAACTGCGCTGAGATTCTCAGATAGGGCACATGAGTCCATGAAAAAAACTCATGTGTGATGAGCCCCATTCACTTGTATGGGTGTGTGTTGTCTGTTTAAAGCACACTAAAGAAGATAATGGTCATGTGCATGACCACTTAAAGAGGTTCTTTGGGGGTTTGACCAAAATCTCTGTTTAGACAACCTGTGGAAGGAAAAGAGTTTCAGCATTATTTACCATTCCTTCGCGCCACCGATTCTGCAGTTTGGGCTGTGCACACATGACCAACTGACTGGCTACGGGCTCTTCTTCTGATTTCTTGACCGGATGTCTTCTTAAGTGCATGCACATTACGCAGCTGAACAAGAAGATAGAGGTACCCATCCAGTCAAGACATCAGCATAAGAACCTGCATCCACTCAGGCGGTCATGTGAGCACAGCCCAGATGTGGGAATCATAAGCATGACGGAATAGTAAGTAGTGGTAAAACTCTCTTCCTTCGACTGGTTGTCTGAACTGGAGATTTTGGTCAAACCCCCAAAGAACCTGTTTAATGACATGACTATATATTGCTTAAATATATACAGTGGTCCCTCAAGATACAAGGATAAAATATCCTCAGGATAAAATATTTTCAAGTTACAATGGTCTTTCTGGGCCACTAGACGTTGAAACTAGACTAAAAATACAATGCCTTAGACTCAGATCCAGCCAATTAAGGGGTCTTTCACACTAGCGTTTTTCTCCTCCGGCGTAGAGATCAGTTGTCGGGTCTCTACGCCAGAAAAAAACTGATCAGGATTATCCTCATGCATTTTGAAATGGAGAGAAATCTGTTCAGGATGCATCAGGATGTTTTCCGTTCAGTGTGTGAACGTTTTTTAGACAGAGAAAATACCCCAGCATGCTGTAGTTTTCTTTCCGTCCTGGGATGCGGAGCAAAACGTCATGACCCCCAATGTAAGTCAATGGGGACGGATCCGTTTTCTCTGGCACATTCTGCCACAATAGAAAACAGATCCGTCCTCCATTGACTTTCAATGGAATTCAAAACGGATCCGTCTGGGCTATGTTAAAAAATAGTAAAAGTTAATACAAGCGGATCCATTCAAACGGATGCATGCGGTTGTATTATCTGTAACTGAAGCATTTCTTTCCGGCGTAGAGACCCGACGACGGATCTCTACGCTGGAAAAGAAAAACGCTAGTGTGAAAGGGCCCTAACATGGCCACTACTCTAGTAAAACACCTGTAGTGGTTGTCTAGTAGCTCCTCTTAGGCCTAATTCACACGTCCGCAATCTACGTCCGCACCCGTTCCGCAAATTTGTGGAACGGGTGCGGAGCCATTCATTTTGAATGGGGACGTGATGGATGCGGAGAGCACACACTGTGCTCTCCGCATCCGGATTTGCGGAGCGCGCCGCCGATCTTCCTGACGGCAGCTCCGCAAAAATATAGAGCATGTCCTATTCTTGCCCACAATTGCGGACAAGTATAGGCATCTCTATGCGGGATCCGCTCTTTCTTCTTAAGTCTTTATTTTTCCTTATTTTCAGATTATATTTTGTGGCTTTGGAACCAATTACTAGTTTTCCATAGAGTTATGGAGTCAAGTTACAATGGTCAAGTCATACAATTGTTGTCCCAGAACCAATTAATATAGTAACTTGAGGAACCACTTGTACTTTGAGGGACCATTATACATTGTTAATAGGGAAGTGAAATCCCTAGTGCTGGCCAAACACCTTGCATGAAGTTTTTGTACTTATTTGGCTGGTTGTATGTCTGGTGTGTGTGTATGGAAATATCTGTGTCTATTTTCTTAAGTGATGTACTATATGAAGAAGCCCAGACACATGTTACTGTACCTGCTGGAAAGCAATTTGTGGTCCTAGCATAGAGCAGTGAGTCAGAGTAAGTGGTGTTATTGCCCTGTGCTGCTGACATGAGTCAGATCTACCGTTAACTCTGACATTCCATCCCAGGGCGCATTCCAGGAGGGAGCCGACAGTCTGCATTTACAAGGCTGGTTATATGGGACTGGATGACACTCAGAGTAATGAGCGCCTATAACAAACCGCACTCCATAAAGCAAAATGGTCTATTAGAAATCTGCGCGTTTCCAATGAGCTTCTCGCATGTTAGGCTGGAGGAGCGTGATCTATCTCTTCTACCAGCTGCTGGTACCTGACAGCACCAAGTCCAGCTTCTGGAAGGGGCTGTAGATGTGATGAATAACGTACTAGAAGGATCCTGTCAGATACTTGGAAAGCATTCTCACACTTTGTTAGGGTAATATATATCAACGGCAAGAGGAAAAATGGTCGGGGGTGTGATGCAGTAGGGTAAATGTATGCATGTCACACACATACCCTTCTGTCTCCTGGGGAACATTGTATATACATAACGCTTACACTGCACAGCCAACGTTTAGATGGAAAGTGTTGGGATCCGCGTTGCCCTGGTGATGCGGTGACCTCTGCATTGTCAGCGCAGCAGGAAGGAGTTGGATGCTGGTTGAATTTTTATGTGCTGGAAATGTGATGCTGTGTGGTGCTCACTGGGCTGTCTGCATGGTGACCTTGGGGAAAAATTTGTACTGGAGTTGGGAGGGAATGGCAAGTCCCACTACTAAACCTACCTGCCATTCCATAAACAAATTTGAGAAAAGGACTTAAGTAAACTACAAACTACTTTGCTGAAGTAACCCAGCTTTCCAGGATTCTTTTTATCTCACCCATCTAAGCATTTTCTTCCCTCCAGTACTTTACTAGACACCGTGTTACACTTTCTTATAAATCCTTCGAAGTGGCCAAATCCATCATTAGTAAGATAAGATAAAGATACTACCGAGAGGCTATAAATGTCATTATTCTCACAAGCCGCCGTATTAATCTGTCCTTTCCGTAAGTCGGTCATGTGTTATTTCTAAGAATTACCGAGCTAAAGTTAAGTTAATGAATGTAAACAATGACCTGTCCGCTCTGCTGAAATCAGAGGGAAGGAGCTGCAATTTCTTACTGTATAAACATCTTGGCATTTTATTGCAGGATTTTATTATTTATAGAAGGGAGGAGAAGCCAAATGAGCCTGAGATTTGAAACACATATTTCCATTCTCGTCAGTCAAGCAGTTTTTCTCCATGTGCAGTCATAACCCGGTCCGGCCCTAGGATATTTTTAGACCAACTGTATTGCATAGTTTACAAGTGCGGTCTGCTCCCAGCTTCCTTTTAACTTAATTTTCCTGACTTGGATAAATGGCGTCCGGAATGATTGCCTTTAATTTTATTAGCTGTGTTTCTTCTCAATATTTTGTAATTACGCTCAATGTGAATATTTTACACTGTAATTGTAGCACATCGGCTTCTGAGTATTATCCGGAAATATATTACCATAGTTACTAGAGGATCCTGAAGCAGATTAGATCTTGCAGCATTCATTGAAGGTCTAAATATAAAATATAACCAGGTCCCATTTATCTAATCCAGCAGCTTCTTATGTCTGACTCAAGTAGAAAGTATAATTTAAATAGGGTTTTCCTGGACTTTAAATGCCTATCGTCAGGATAGGTCATCAATATCTGATTGGTGGAGATTCAGCTCCTAACACCTCCCCCCCCACCACTTCCTAGTCAGTGGTCTTTAGTGCTTGGCCAAGCTCCACAACCTTTTCCCGGACCAGTGACATCATGTCCATTAGTCACATGGTTTTTCTGCAAATCAGTCCTATTTAAGTTAATAGGACTGAGTTACAATGCTAGCACAGCAGTTATAGAATCTACAGCTCAGTATGCTATAAGTCTTGGCTTTGTGTGTTTAGTCTGCATCCTTGTCCTGCCCAATGTAGTGTCTCTGGCTGTAAGACAAGTGGCTGGAGCAGGAGCCTCCCTGCTGTGCTCTGTCTGCAACAGAGGAAAAAAAATGTTTCGCCCACCCCCTTTGGCTATGTCTCACCCTTTAACATGTCTCCTGCCAATGATAAGCACGAGATTAACTCTTTTTTTCTCGGCTGGATTTCTTCTAGACTGTGTTCACATCACGCAAAAAGTGCTGCAAACTGCCAAAAAGTGAGGACAACAATATTTCCTGTTTATATTTAGCATACATTTCTAGGTTTAGTCTTCCTTTGCTTGCCTCGTCCCCTATCCTTTCCCACCCATCGCCAAAGTTCCTTTTTATAAATATATACTCCCTATTTCCTCTCCCCACTTTGCACATGGGTAATATTCAGTGCCACATACTATACCGTATCTGTGTCACCGTGGCTTTTTCCTCACCAGTGCAGTCCAGGAAGCACGTGTTGGACCTTTGTACCTAGAGCACAAACTGCTAAGATACAGAGCTAAATTGGTTGTAAAAAGAGTTTTTGTTATTATAATTTGCATCCCCCAGTGGTGTCTTAAGAAGCCACCTACCCCTTTGTCCCACCCCTGTAGTTTAATTTCTCTTACTCAAGATAGGTCATTAATACCAAATCGGTGAGAGTATGATACCCCATTTTCCCACCATTCAGCTTCTAGCGCTAGAACTAGCGATTTGAATGGAACAGGAAATACAGCTCCACTGAAAGTGTACCGTGCTGGGTTACTGCAGTTTAACACCCATTAACTTCAGTGAGCTGCCGTAACAAGGCCATTACACTTTGAAGTGAGCCTTGCTGTCATGAACTTACCTGTCCGGGCTCCAGCTCTGTGGTCTCTGGCTTTGGAGCAATCTCGCCAAGTGAGACAAGCTGCAGGGCCATGCCCCCTGTGATGCACTGCCTGGCCACGCCCCTAGTGACGCTCTCATTTCCCCAGAAACAGAGCACAATGCTCAGATGTGTATTAGCTGGCTAGGTGGTGTAATTAGTTGCGGGCTGATTGACAGCCCAGGTGGCCATTCACTATGTAGTGCGTATTCTTGTCCTATGAGTCCAAGGACCTATCAGATTCTGATCCAGGGACTCAAAGCTCTATTTAGGTCCCCTTCTGGTCTTACTTTCTTGCCACTGATAGTCATTGACTCCCAGTCCCTAGCTGCGCTTCTGGCTCCAGTTCTGTGTGCATTTGGATTGCCTTATTATTGACCTCGGCTTGCCTTTGACCAGTCTCTATCTTTGACCCCTCTCGGTCTCGTGTTTCAGTACTGTGTTTCTCGTCTGGTTCTGACTTGGATTTTTGACTACCCTCTGTATTGTGATTTGGTACTGTATTGTCCGCCTGGTTCTGATCCATTCCTGTACAACTCCATTTCTTTGTTGTTTTGTCTCTGTGTGTCTGTCTTGCACTTTAGCAGAGTAGGGAACATTGACCAGTTGCGGATTTGCTGTCTAGGGCTTGCACTGCAAATAGAGAGGGAAAGTGGGAGGAGTTCCAGTTAGGGCTCACTGTGTATTCCTGCCTACAGTTCAGACATGTGCTTTCTGCTCCATTCAAAGTGCTAGTTCCAACGCTGGAGGCTGCAAGGAACAACTGATTGTTGGACGGTGGGTTGTTAAACCCTCGCCGATTGGATGTTAATGACCTATCCTAAGGATAGGTCATTAGTATCATGAGCCTAGAAAACCCCTTTAAATATGGGCAATCTGTAGAGCGTATAACCAGCCACGTTTTGCCCATCACTGCATATTTGATAGGAAACACAGAAAAAGGTATTATATACTGAATGAACAGCAGTCTTGTGTATGAAAGCTGCAATCTCATCTGACCATTGCTTATTGTTATAATTCCCACTATCTCACATTTCCCTTGATGCAATAAGCTAATTTTTACTAGGAGGTATATTAAGGTACTTTCACACTAGTGTTAGAAGAATCCCGATCCGGATGCAGAAATCCGTATGCAAACAGATATCATTTGTTTCCGGATCCGGATCCATCTGACAAATGCATTGAAATACCGGATCCGTCTCTCCAGGGTCATCCGGAAAAACGGATCCAGTATTTACTTTTTTCACATTTTTAAAGGTCTGCGCAAAACCGGATTCATCAATGCAGCAATTTCCTGAACACTCGGTACCGGATCTGGCATTAACAAATTTCAGTGGAAAATAATGCCGGATCCAGCAAGTGTTCGAAATTTTGGCCAGAGAAAAACCGCAGCATGCTGCTGTATTTTCTCCCGCCAAATACCGTAAAAGGGACGGAACGGAAGACAGCCTGATGCATACTGAATGGATTGCTTTCCATTCAGGATGCATTATGACAAACTGATGCGTTTTTTTCCAGTATTGAGCCCCTATGACGGAACTCAATACTGGAAAACTTTAACGCTAGTGTGAAATCACCCTGATTCTTTCAACCTCTGAGCTCAGTGTATGTCGATCTCTGACTAGGAATCAGTCTTCTCTACAGGGAGCGGCTGTGCACAAGATGGCAGGTGCTCCAGGTTAGATCATGGTGATCAATAAAGTCAATCATACTTATTTATCATGACCTAAAGTGATGGCATATGAAAACAAAAGGCAGTTAAAGGCTGGTTCTTCCTCCCTTTAATTGTCCATCAATTAGACTGTGACTCACGCATCATTTCATCTGTCAGTGGTGACTGCTTCCGTCCTCTGTGGATTGCTATGTTTTTATGTAGTCATAATGATCATTCCCCAGCTACAGCTCATATAGTAAGTTTCTAGAAATGATCTACTGTCCGCTAGGCTTAGCCGGTACATATAAACCGCCTAGTTTATAGGGAACCTTTCACCTGCAAGCAGTGTAGCCACATACAATGTAAAGACAAATGGATGGAAGCACCTCGTTATACCTAATTACTAAGAAGGAGTAAGCCACCCTTTGCCTTTAGAACAACTTCACATTATTGTAATGTTATCATTCACACGCAGAACTGATACAAGCGTTTAAAGAATGCTTGGGGTAGTAATCTGACTCTTTATGGCTCAATGATGCTTAGATCTGGTGAGGTCCTGCTGTCAGGAAGCCTGTATTGAATTTATGTATGACATCATCAGTAATGACCTTACAAAGGGAGAGCATTTACACTTTAGGTTGCATCTGGTCTTGTAAAATTGCCTTCTATTATTTGGCCATTATATAACCATAATGGGGCAAGCATTGGTCTTAATGTCTCCCATGAGATGACAGCCCATATCCTTATAGATCCACTACTACAAGCATGCTGGGACAGACAAATAATATAGCGCCTTCCTCGATGTGCAGATGCAGAATTTTACTTCAACAGATTTTATATATACAGTATATATATATATATATATATATATATATATATAGTCGAAAAAGTAGAGCAGTACACCAAAATAGTGCAAAAAAAGTGTTGGTCTTTATTCACACATCAGTGCAGGCGACGTTTCGGCTCTGAACATGAGCCTTTCTCAAGCGAGAGAAAGGCTCATGTTCAGAGCCGAAACGTCGCCTGCACTGATGTGCGAATAAAGA
This sequence comes from Bufotes viridis, assembly GCA_033119425.1. Taxonomy (NCBI): domain Eukaryota; kingdom Metazoa; phylum Chordata; class Amphibia; order Anura; family Bufonidae; genus Bufotes; species Bufotes viridis. The sequence goes on along the minus strand of CM065591.1, from coordinate 412,235,094 downwards.
CCAACACTTTGTTTGCACTATTTTGGTGTGCTGCTCTACTTTTTCGACAATATTGAAGATTGGGTCGCTTACCCCTTTACTTGAGCCTGCACCCGGACTGTTTGTCTGTGCTGCCACACCTTTCGTCTTTCTGTGTGTGTGTGTATATATATATATATATATATATTACTGTTTATTGGATAAGTCAAAAGAAAACTTGTCTTGGTCTCAATAAATATATACAATGCATTGATACAATTTCAGGGTAATACTAGGGTAGGTTAGTAGTAGTAGGGTAATACTACAAAACAGCCATGAAACAAGCCACTTGTATATCACATATAAAAAATTTACAGTTTTTATAGGGATAATAAGGTTTCCTATACATGGCCTAATGTAGCGAGCGATTGTTGGGAAGGAAGCGTTCCTTCCTAAGAATCATTTGCTCGTCAGTGGATTTACATGCTGCGATCTCCTCCACAGTATGGGGAGGAGAGACCGCTAATGCCATCGCTCGTCCCCATACGTGACAAAGTGCTTGTATCCTGTCCCAAGGAACTAGGGAGTAAATACCCACAACAGCTGTAACGGTCCGATGGAACATAACCATATTTCTATGATTGGAAATCAGTTTCTTCTAATGTAAAGTTGAATATACAGAAGGGATCCAGGATTTGATGGTGATCTATGTTTGATTCAGTGAAACCACGAGAGGTCTACACATTTTGACCATAGTACTAGCATTGCAGTCATATTACAATCTAAGGGTCAGTTCACATTGTAGATACAAAAAAGAGGACTTACTTACACTTCTTCACAATACAGGCTTCGCTTCTGCCTTTGAATGACAATTTATACCAAAAAAGTTACAAAGTCTTCCAATAAGCTCAGTTTTTTTCACAGTGCTCAGCCGCAGTCTATACAAATAAACCTTTTAAAACTTTCTAGTGACTTTTACTAAACGAGTGCATTATGCTACGAAAAAATCTCAGAAATCTTATTTGAAGGGGTTGTCCAAGGACAAGTATTACTATGCAATGTCTGAATAGGGCATTTCAAATGAAGTATTATTACAATATACAATATTGTAAAGTTTTTTATGTTATGTTTTATTACATTTTCTTCTCTGGTAGCTTCCTCTGTCTATCCTACCAGCTCACCTTCTCCTGTATCTCCTGTATTCAGTGGCTTCCCTGCTCCCTTCCCCCTCTCAGGTCCTGTAGTGATCTCATAGTGAAAGCGCCCAAAAACCTTTCATATTATCTATATTAATAGATACATATAGCTTATATCTCTCTAGACAGTGAAGAAGGAAATTGTGGGGCGTGACATATAATGTATCTCTGGGGCTCTGGGAGAAAGGGGTTAACAGCTCTTTGTAGTGCACCCTGGGAGATTTATGCTGCTGCCCACCCACAGAAATGCAGAAAGTCACTTGACTCACAGCCTTGAAGTAATTTATGTCATATACTGTGCTGTGGGGTTTTTAAGAATGTAATCATTTAGTATGAATAATTGGTATTCACTGATTACAGTAACTAAGGAACTATGACTTTGGATACTGTGACAAACGCCATTATTGTAGGTAGCAGACATTGGAGATCAAATGCTGAATGGGCAATAAATGTCTGATTGTTGGGGGCCACATTGCTGGGAATGCCCCTAATCGAAGTTTCAACAGAGCAGTGAAGCACAGGTTAGGGTGGGCTCGCATCAAGTTTTATGCCTCCATTTGACGTACATGTTAGGAAAAAAAGGTTCAAAAACGCAGCACACCACGTTCTTGTATCCTGCAGAGTCCGGTAAACAAAAAGTATTTTTTTTAATGGAACTCTATGGGGAACAGATATCACTGTATGGCATCAGTCTGAGGCATCCATTTAACGTATACGTTTTTTGTATATGTTAAATAGACAGGAAAAACGTGATGTGAACCCAGCCTTAAGAGTTTAAGCCAGAGATGCCCAACCTGTGGCCCTCCAGCTGTTGTAAAACTACAACTCCCACCATACCCTGCTGTAGACTGATAGCTGTAGGCGGTCCGAGCACGCTGGGAGTTGTAGTTTTGGAACAGCTGGAGGGCCGCAGGTTGGGCATCCCTGGTTTAAGCTGCAGAAATAAATGTATTAGAAGAAATATTTGAGAAGTTATGATGTATATGAAATAAGTTGCTATGTTTACGTATTGAACTTTGGTCGTCAATGTAAAAGGGAACTGGCTCTAATTATAGTAATAACTTCATGATTTTGGTTAACACATAGGCATTTTTCAGTAACATCTGCTCTGGTGCAATAATGTTTGATCCCATCTTACTTGACCTTCTCACTTTAATGTAGCATCATTTTCCTGCACTCAGAAGATGAGTAGGTGTAAGTCCAAGACTGATGAAATTATTTTGTGATTCTTGCTTTTTTTATTACTTACTTTTAGTTGCCTTATCAGCGGATGGGCAGAGCATCATCCTGTTCATGTACATGTGCTCTTTACACATCTGTGTCTGCGATGACATCCATGAAAGATCTATGTTTGTTTTTTGTGGGACAAGATGTAGGTTTTAGTGGTGCCATTTTGGGGTACACATAACTTTCTGATTAACTTTTATTCACTCTTTCTGGGAGGGAGATGGGAAAAACAGCAATACTGCCACTGCGTTTTTATGGCGTATAAATAACATAATATCTTTATTCTCTGGGTCAGTACGATTACAGTGATACCAAATACATATAGTTTTTTTTACATTTTACTACTTTTTTGCAATAAACCCCTTTTTTAAGAAAAAAATGTTTTTGCATTGCTGCTTCCCAAGACCCATAACTTTTTTATTTTTCTTTCTATGGAGTTGAATGAGGGCTTGATTTTTGCAGGACAACTTGTATTTTTCATTGGTACCATTTTGGAGTAAATGGTGCTTTTTGATCGCTTGTTATTACGTTTTTCGGTGGCAACTAAGAATAAATTAGCAATTCTGTCTTTTTTGGGGGTTTGTTTTACAGCATACACCATAGGGGATAATCTTATGAAATAATTATGTAGTCCAGGTCATTACGGACGCGGCAATACAAACATATGTGGGAGATTTTTTTTGCTATTTTTTTTACTGAAAAGCGTATTTTCAATGGAAAAAAAGCGGAATTTTTTTGATGGAATTTTTTTATTTAATAGATGTGTTTTTTCTTTTTCATACCACTTAATAGTCCCACAAAGGGGACTATAACGGGCACTATTTTGATTGCTTTTAAAATTCAATGCACTATCCCTATAATGCATTGCATTGTAATAGCAATGCTATTTTAACATTGACCACGAGGCGCAGCCTGCTGGAAATTACTGAAGGCTCATCTGGGGTCTAAATCAGAGCCCTGCCAGCCCTCACACACATTGGCAGCCAGCAATCGCATTTGCGAGGTGGTGATGGGAAACAGAGGGAGTCCACTCCCTCTGTTAGCACTTACATATGGCGGGCGCCATTGCCCACGGCATGTAAAGTGTTAAACAGACCGGATCGGCACTCCTGCTGGTCTGGGCTGTTAGAGCAGGGCCGTGGCTCTCATGTGAGAGCTGGGTCCCGGCTGCACAGGGGCAGCGCTTAGACTGGGCCACCGTAAAAAAGCGGCGGCCCAGCCTAAGGCCCCTTAGGGACCGCCGTAAAAACATGTATCGGTGGTCACTAAGGGCCCGGGGTTAATGGGCATGTTTGGCCTGCATCACGGATCAAAGTAGTGATGTCTCCATGGTTTTTCCAATGACCCACGGTCATTGTATAGACACATTGTGGGGCATTTACATAGTTGCACCATAATTAGCAATTCTGCCACCTAAAAAGCTTGTCTCACTTCAGCAAATGGCATTTATCATGTAGAGAAAGTTAATACAAGGCACTTACTAATGTATTGTGATTGTCCATATCGCCTCCTCTGCTGGCTGGATTCATTTTTCCATCACATTATACACTGCTCACATCCATAGTTACAACCACCCTGCAATCCATCAGCGGTGGCCGTGCTTGTGCGACAAGGATTTAATTGTAATAGACTACTATCTGCCCGTCTTTAAAATGGTATCGCGCCATGAAAATAGGTAAAAATTAGAACTATAATCTACTCAGAACCAGTCTTCTTGTACCTTGACGTTGTCCACGTCCCTATTTTTAAGGTTCTGAGCAATGGCTTCTGTTCATATGGAAATCATAGTGTTTAGGATGCATTTTATGTTCTGCTGGTATTTCCATCATTTTTGATGACAAGAATAATGCATTATATTATAATGTACCTATGCGAAATGCTTGAATGCAAACGTGAATGCCGGTTGAAAGCACAGAACGTAATTAAAGTCAATGGAAATGTTCCTCTATGTCATGGGTCAGCAGCCTCTGTCATTCCAACTCTTGTGAAACTACAACTCCCAGCATGCTCCCTTAAAGGGAATCTGTCAGCTCCCAAACTAGAGTAAGCAGTGTATAGTGTAAGTGATGCTGATTCCAGTTACATCATTTTTATCTTCATACTTTCTTGCATTCTGGCTCCATTCTGTGCTCCAGCAAACTAGCTTGTAAAAATGGAGAGGACTCAAAGATGAGGCCTCTCAATGCATTTTACTGCTGGTTTGGGGGAGCACAGCGTCGGAATGGAAGTGAATATGAAGATAAAAATTATGTAACCTTTATATATCCCTGCTGTACAGATGTGATAAATGTAGACAATGGTTGTGCAGACAGCGTCACCGGCCTTATAATGCTACCATTTTTCTGTCTTGTATCTGATCAGACTTGTGCCCATCTCTACGAGTCCCGTCAAAGAGTGAAACAGCCCTCAGAAACAAGAGATGTGATTGGTCGCTGCTTTATACTGAGTGAAGATCTGACTGTGAGTGATGATCTGGATGGAGGGGAATGGAAGTTCTGTGAGGGCCGCCCACAAGGGCATGAGATGTTTGGGTTCTGCCAACAAGGGATGTCAGCTGGATTCACCTCAGACAACCATTATATCATGTTTGGGGCACCTGGAACCTACAACTGGAAAGGTATGTAGCACTTAGGTCTCTTGCCATCCTATATTCTTGAAATATATTATAAGGAAGTTCTGTTGGTTGCAGAGTTGATGCTTCTAATATTATAGTTCTCTCATGAGCAACATTCCCAACAACTAGTTATTTAGCCACTTTCATCTCCATGCTGCTATTTTGAAGTCAAAGCCTTAAAATTTTCCTGGCACTTAAGGTACTTAGAATGTATTAAGTATATCTAAGGTACTTAGACTGTATAAAGGTTTCTTATTGTTTCTAAGCCCTCCTAGAGAAGACACAATGGAGGTCATTTACAAAATGTGTACTTAAATTTTCTGGCATACAGAAGTTGCCAATTTTTGCGCAAATTTAATTTTGCACAAAAATGTGACTGTGTTTTGCTGCTCTTGCCACTTTACAAAAATGTGGGTGGAGCTTAGTGGAAGAGGAGGGTCACAACAGTCTGACACATGTACAATAATTTATATTGGAAGACTGGCATACATTATAACTGAAATCTACACTAGGTACTGGCAGATCAGACCCGCATCAGCCTTAGATCGGACCCCCATTAGACCCTTCCCCCACAGCTCCAACACCCTCAGATCAGACCTTCATCAGTCTTAGATCACACCCCCGTCAGCCTCAGATCGGACCCCATCAGCCTCAGGTTGGACACCCATCAGTCTTAAGATCAGACATAAAAAAAAACTTCTTCTGACCCATGCTGCACTGCAACCTGAAGTCGCACAGCATCAAATCATAGTGCATGCCCACATTCACTACATCTTGATTCTCTACGCAGTCACGACACAGTGCAGAGTGGAGCCAGGAAGAAGACCAGGGAGAGTGAATACAGCCACGTAGTGCTTCCCTCACCACTCCCCACATCTCCTGCATAGTAATGACCACCTCCATAATGGAAGGCCGTCATTAGCATTCAGACTATAAGACGCACTGCCATTTCCCCCTCACTTTTGGGTGAAAAAAGTGCATCTTATAGTCCTAAAAATATGGTAAATAGTATCAAAACATAAGGAAAAAGTTTATAATTTGTGTATTTTCTGTTTTTAGTGTTCCTTTAAGTCAGTGTTCCTTTAAAGGGTTTCTGTCAGCAGATTTTACCCCTATAACCTAAACATATGTTCATGTCCAGACTAATAAGTAGAATCCTAAGATGGCCTTATTATACCTTACTGTGGCTCTATTTGCACTTACTTAAGGTGCCCAAGGGGAGGTCCGTTAATACAGGGTGCCCGGCCACACCCTCGCCGTCCGGTGCCCAGCGCCGCCTTCCCTGTATTCAGCGCCACCTTCCACAGCTCAGCGGCGCCTCTGCAATCCTCCCCGTCCCTCTGCCAGATCGGGCGCCTGCGCACTAGGCTCCTGGCAGCGGATATGCCCTGCAAGGGGTGTGATCTGAAACTGATGGAGGTCTGATCTGAGGGTGTTGGAGCTGTGGGGGGTCTAATGGGGGTCCGATCTTAAGTAAGTGATTGACAGGTTATAAAAAGCTGACTTTTGTGAAAATAGAGCCACAGTAAGGTATAATAAGGCCATTTTAGGATTCTACTTATTAGTCTGGACATGAACATATGTTTAGGTTATAGGGGTAAAATCTGATGACAGAATCCCTTTAAGTGCTAGGAAATTTCAGATGAGCAGAATTGTGAATGCAGCTCTGCAGTTCTATATGTAAACATAAATGGATGGACGTAATCTGAACTAAACTGTGAAATTAAATGTTTGTTTTGACAAGATTAGAAAAAACATACAGTAGGTGCATTTATGTTGTGTAAGACAGATCTATACAGTGACACGACTTGTGACGTAGGAATGTAAGCTATTGTTTTCTTTAATTAACTCCTTCTCCTCCCTCAGCTTTTTTTCATCTAATGTCATATTATATTATTACTTCAGTGAACAACTTGGCACAGTAATCTGCTAAGATGAAGATTATTTTTATGAGAGCGGATTGGGTTTAGGTAGTGCTGCCCATTTCTTATCCTAACAATCTGGCCTCCTCACACTCTTCTACCTAAAGGGAATGTGTCACCAGCGACCTCCCTCTCCAACTGTTTTCATAGACACATAGCTATGGTTCACCTGGTTATGATACTTTTTCAAATTAGGCCCTTAGCGCAATAAGGGCATTACCATTGCTCTTGTTGCACCCAAGCCCTGCTCCTTTCTGTGGCCAGCCCATTCTTCACTACCAGGCCCTGTCAATCAAAACATCCAGAGACCGATTGCCACAGAAAGGAGTGGAGCTTGGGTGCAACAAGAGAAACGTTGACACCTTCATGGCACCAAAGACCTAATTTGCATATTAATAAAAAGTCATAACTCGAGAACGGAGCCGCAGATCAACAAGAGGAAAACTGTTTTAATCAGGAAAACTGCAGCTGTGTCTATGCAAACCGTGTGATGGGGAGGTCGCTGGTGATACCCTGTATAGTATTTAAAGGACTAGTATGGTGACAACTTTATCATAAATTCCATATTGAGCTACAGACCTCCCACAGTAATCGAGCATTGCTTGCTCATGATAATTTGTGTCTTATTCATATAAATACCTTGTTTTCCTCCAGGGTTCATTCTTTATGATGACATGTTGCTTGGAGTGAAGAAGAATGAAGACAATGAAAGTGTTTCACGTAGTCTAGTGCTTGTGTTATAACTGATATTTTCATGTGTAGCTTATTGTAGAGGCGTTGATGGGGTTTATAGCTTTATTTGGTCACATGGAAATATCTACGCCTTTACTTCCATCTCATGCGTACTTTGCCTCCCAGGTGAGCTGCGGGTGGAGCTCTTTAATCAAACCGTTCTGGAGCTCGGTACTTACGATGATGGGCCTTATGAAGTTGCTGGGGAAAACAGCCAGAAACCCGAATTGATCCCTCTGCCATCCCACAGTTATCTTGGTATGGGTTCATGGCTGCCTGCTCGGGAGAGAGCGAGAGAGAAAGAAGCAGACCAAAAATAATGTTTTTTATCACTGTCCGCACTATAGCATCATTTTCCTACAAGACAAATCATTCCTACAATGTTTCTTAAAGGGGTTTCCTGGGACTTAGATATTTATGAGCTGTCCTCAGGATAGTAGCCGTTGGGTAACACTCCTATTGATCGAGTTGGTCACAGGAAATGGTTCCCAGCCAGTATATACATGTAGAAATGATGTTCCCGGACAACTCTGTTAATGCTTCAAGTGGTTTATTGAGACTTGACACAGAACATGCGGTTATAACAGTTTCTCATGTAAGGACGTTTCGGCTCAAGGCCTTCTTCAGGAAACTGGATGAGCCGCACTGTGTCTCCTGTAAAGTGCCTGTTTGGCTAGCTGGTATGGGCTCTGTGGCCCAATGGACGGGTGTGTGGTAAGTGGCCAATATGCCTGGGGTGTATGCCGCCATGGCCGTCCTTACATGAGAAACTGTTATAACCGCATGTTCTGTGTCAAGTCTTAATAAACCACTTGAAGCATTAACAAAGTTGTCCGGGAACATCATTTCTACTGTCCTCAGGATAGGTCATCAGTATACTGGTGGGTCTCCGAGATCCAGCATCTCTGCCAGTTAGCTGTTTCACACAGCCACCGGCGCTGGAAACTGTACAGTGGCCAAAGCTGAGACGCAAACTTCCATCCACTGTGTAGTGGCCATGCCGAGGCTCATCACATTGGGTGCATCACCGTGCTTCTGTTTAGCAGAAGGATCTCTTTTGCCAGAATGTGGATTTGGAGTAGGTGGAGGATACAGCTGTCAATGTTATGTGGTGGCCGTGGTGGCTCCCGGACTTGGTGATGTACGTGCAGTGAGTATAGCCAGGCCGAATGCTCCTTGTCCCACTACCTGTCTTGTACATTACCTCAGGTTGGTGAGTGGAGTGTGTAAGATGTCAGTGCCCACCCCCACCTGCTGTGGTGTGCCTCCACCTCTTGACATGGCTGTCAACCCTTACACCGGTAGAGCCCACAAGTTGACCCTTCCAACTGTCCAAGTCTACCCTAGTTCTAATGTACAGATCTATACTGGTGTATATGTCTTGTTATATCCCATATACATCCACGGTTGGCTACGTCCACAAATAAAAAAAAAATTATTGCCCGGAAAAAATGATCTAGAAAAACTGGTCATCCTCAATTAGAAAATAAACAAGATAATTTTTTGCCCAAAATCACCCAGCCCAACTTGGGATTTGGCCTTTGTCTAGTTTCTGGTTCCTGAAACTGCTGATCGGTGGGGGTGCTGGGTGTCAGATGCCCACTGATATGACATGGATGACCTACCTGGATTGGTCACCAATATCCGAAGCCTAGAAAACCCTAAACTGAATGTGCAAACAAGTAATATATAGTTATGTTGAGGCCTCCATATTGGAAGCTACATTTTGTGGCAGATCTCCACTGAGGCTAATAGAGGAGGTCCTAAGTGGGTCTAATAGCACATATGGAAGTGGCGATCCTAAAAAAAAATCTACAGTGACAATTCATCTTAATTGCAGTGCCATCTTTCTCTCTCGTATCTTCTCCTTCAGCATCGTCAGCCATGACACACTCGTGTTTGAGCCCTTCTAACTTGTTTTCCCTTCTCTCTCTCTCTCTTCCACCCCTCTGTCACTCTTCCTGGGGGATTCATGGTCATGGCACAGGACTCTTGTTTGTCACAAACATTGATAGTTCAGACCCGGATCAGCTGGTGTATAAATCCCCGGAACCCAGGGAAGAGGGAGCCAGGCTGGTTCCTGATGTACCTCTCAATAGCTATTTAGGTTTGTAACTTGCATACGTGTGTGTGGGCCGGGTTCAGCTCCTTCCTCCTGCATGTCCCTGTCATCTGCTCTGGTGAATGGCATATCATATTTTATGTGCATGGTGCTGCGATGGTGTCTTGAGCATGGTTACTTTTTGTCCTTTTTCTTCTCAATTATCTTCTCCATTAAAGTAACCCTCTCCATTTTGATTGTAAAGATTTGCCAACTATTCTATGGTCAATAACTTTATATGGTGGAGCTAATAATTATGTAGTTCCTTAAAGGCGTTGTTCCACCATTAAATGTTATTTTAAGTATAATTCAGCATGAAAAATAATTTACTTTGTGACAAAAATGCTGCAGTTGTGAGATATTCTCTTGACTTCATTACAATGGCGCCCCATTGGTGTTTAATCACTATAGTAATGCGCACGTCTACCTACTGAGGTGGTCGCACATGCTCAGTTCTATCCTTCAACTGCCACCAGCCACATATGCTGTTGGAAGCAGTGTCATGTACAGTTACAGGTAGAGAACTGCAGCAGAAAGGACACATCTCTTGGACCGCAGCAGAAAGCACCCCCCGCCTCCCTGAGTTGCGAGCTGCAGCAGAAAGGACACACACCCTTAGCTGTCCCCTTGAAGAAAATTCTACAGAGCGGTTGGAGCAATGAATGGGGAGAGCTTTGTATCCATGTGAGGTACAGGGTTGGTTCTAGCTTTTTTGGTTATGTACTATATTGTCTCAGTTCTCTGACATTTCCCAAATTAATTTTTGAGAACACGTATCCCTCTATATAACACAATGGGGCCGCTATTCTGTAAAATTATTTTTGCCAAGTACTGTATCTCACTGATTTCTGCCAGGCTATATGAGGATATATATCTCTGGTGTGGTCCTGCTGCATGTATCCCTTAGAATCAATGTTAAGATATTTCAATGGTATTGATTTATCTGATTCCATCTTCTGCTCCTCTCATGTGAAAGCCATGGGCTTTGTCTATGCATGTGTCATCTGTCATGTCTCTGCATCCTTTCTAAAATCAATACCGCAATCTCTGCCAAGCATAGCGTAGGTCCTGGCTGCTCTCTGTGCCCGCATCAGGATCTGCGCAGCACTAGTCTTTTCGAGAACGGCTATGCAGCATGAGCCAATGATACTCAAACTGTGTGATTTTTACTACGGGTCAATCTCCATGATCTCATTGTTTAATTGACTAGATATACATTCCATCCAGCATATGGAAAATATTCAGCACTAATATGGATTGTGGTCCTAGAGCTACCCTGTTCCCATTGCTCATTTGAGTATCATGGACTACCCATGACAGATTCATTACTTTTCTTACCTTACCGCTCTCAGCTATATGCTAGCTCCATGATGCTACTGTTTCTATAGCGCCCCCGCTGGCTTGCTTTGGCTTTAACAATCATGGCACACATTGTATGCTAAGCATCATCCACCTTTATAGGAAATATATAGGATATAGAATTAATAAAATGTATGCAACTACAGCTATCAACAAGTCTATTGGTAACAGCACAGTAATCTGACAACTAACAACTAAGCCATGAAGTATTACATTTATATATATATATATATATATATATATATATATATATATATATATATATCCTACTTGCCAACTTTCTTGCTGGAGGTTCCGGGAGATCAGGATGTACAGCGCTCATTTTGTGCTGCCGTAAATTTTTCTGAGCTAGCCACACCCATTCCCCCTAAGCCACACCCCCATTTTGTGCCACACCCTTTATGTCCCATGGCACTGCCCCCTTCTTCTGCATTTGGCCATGGGGCTGTGTCTAATGATGCAGCCCTGGCACCGCACACAACTAGTGGCCAAACTGTGGATGGTGTCGGTTGGATTTCTTGGCACCCGGGAGATTTGTCTACTCCTCCGGGAGTCAGGGAGGTCTTCCTATTCTCCCAGATGTTCCGCGAGAGTTGGCAAATATGATATATAGAAAAATAGAAATGTCAGTGGTTATCTCTCAATTACAATACGATGTAAGCTACCTAGTCAGTCTGTAAAGCTGGGGATACACATTAGATAAAGGTCAGCAGGATCGTGTACATGGTGATCTACTCACTATCCTCCAAAAGCACATCTGGAAATAAAGGCATTGGGCATGGTCAGGTTCAACATGGCTGATCCTTTGTTATCACTGTAGACAAGCTCCTGCCCTTGTGGAATAAAGCATGTACAGTACATGGGAGCGTCCGGTTAAATAGCTGTCGACTGAACAAGGCAAGTGTGTGGTTTAGACTTTTTCTAAGTTTAACAGTGATGGAGTGAAGTTTTAGAGATGAACAGATCAGCATTTTTACTGCATACCCCACAATGCACAGGTAACAGGCCCCACATTGCAAATATCCGTAAAATACTTAGAATGACTGCATGAAACGTAATAAACTATCAAGCAAGTTCTAAGCATAGGTGTTATATTTCTTTTTTTGAGGATGGGTTGGAATAGTTTTTGCGCTCACAATTCCTTTAAATGTCCTAAAGTTTAGGGCACTTAATTATCTGTTTTGCATTCCCAGATTTCTTACATTTGTCAGAGATTCCTACCTTTTATATGTTCTGATGTTTCCAAGTATCCGCCAACAATGATCAGGAATAGGGAGTTGTATTTTTATGTACTGGAAGTTTTTAATAGCATTGGCAATCGGACACAGAGCTCCAAGTGTTTTTTACTAGGGGTCCTCTGTACTTGCTATCATGGCCAGGTGGATAGATGTGAGAGGTTGAAGGCTTGGTCGTTGAAGAAGTGGTGGTGGCACTTGTGTAGCAGGTTCCTTCACTAATGTTGGCATCACTTAGTAGTAAACCATATTCTCATTATCACAAAACAGGGGCTTCTGCTAAGTGAAATGTGTCTAGAGATTGGTCTCTCGAGAAGTGTAGCGGTGACTTTTCAAAGAAAACCGTGATATTACACAAGATGTTTGGAAAATGTCAGTGTAGTGAGGCTGATACTCACCTTTCCTCCCTGGTGATGTTCACCACACACCATGGTGGTGAGCTCAGATATCTAGCTGGAAGGAATAAAAAAGTGGAGAGAAACCCCTCAGTCCTTGCTTTGGGCAATTTTAAAGTAAAAAAAAAAATGCTTACCTCAATAGCTCTATATGCTTTGTAGGACATATCAGTGGGGATTACTAATCTCCCCAGTTGTAATATGAACACGTTTCATAATTACAATAGAAAACATGGATTTTTCCAATAGCATGCGAGACAGGTTCAATGTAAATTTTGGCTTAAATGAATCAGCTTAAAATTATCCAGCACAAAAAACTAATAATAATCAATAAGTCCATATTTCATACTTCATTTGTACTAATAAATACATCCTTACTAAAAAGGTGGATGAAGTCACTTATAACCTCATGTCTATCGTTTCTAACTTAGTGTATCGGCTCAGCTAGTTCTGGTTATCTGTATCCCACTGGGTCCTACACACAGAATGAGGTGATACAACCAGAACTAGTGGAGGCTAATGATGGCCCAGACTACAAGGGGGAGCTGATCCAAGGCTAATGAAAATCCAGAGTCCTGTGCTGACCACCCACATATTTCATGTCAGCACTGCTAACTTTGGGTAATTCCCAATTAGACACCACAAATAGGATTTAGTTCAGAATATCTATTATTCCTGTGCTAATAAGTGTACATTTTTCAGTCTATGGGATGCATACCCCCTAGATAATTGTTGGTATATAGATGATATGTATAAAGTATACTACTTAATATAAAAGAAAAAAACTTTAAAATATACCTAAACTTTCATATAACTGTAAACTTTTATAACAGTTCCAAATGTCCTAAAAATCAAGTTTATAATATATTTCATTAATTGATTGTACCGTCGTCCTTCTAAAATAGATCCTCAAAATTCCAGAGCTTCTATAGCTTTGTGGTGTATGGATTCCAGTCTTTTCGAGTACGTGGATGAAGCTGTTGTTATGTGCACACGTTCTAGAGCAGGGGGCCACATGCGGCCCTCGATACCATTCTGTGCGGCCCCCAAACATCTGGTAAAAGACATGTAGATCTATGTCTTATGGCTTCTTACATGTATCTTTCATGTATTTTCCTATTAGATGGGGGTCCTAGAACTGTAACTAGACATTTATTGTATATACTGTATGTTCACTATGCCAAACATACAGTATTTCAGTTGATAATACCCCTTTAAGTTTTATTTTCGGCCCTTGAAATTGGTTCAGGCTGACATTGTGGCCCCCGACCAGAAAAGGTTGCGCACCCCTGTTCTAGAGAAATAGGCACCACAGTCATCTCTGTACTGGTACAAGCACACTGTGCTGCTTCTGCCCGTGCCCACTACCTTCCAGCAGAAGTCTGGCATAGGAGATTGGTGCAGGGGAATTATCCTGAGCTGTTATGCTATGCTGGGCTTTTAGTGGAGATCAGTGGAGGGTAGCAGGCATAGGTAGGAGTAGAGCAGTGTGTTTGTACCAGTACCGAGATGACTGTAGTGCCTATTTCTCTAGAATGCATGCAAATGAAAAGTGCTTCCTCCACGTACTCCAAAAGACTGGAATCCTTACACCATGTACATGGCATTGGTGTATGGATTTTGTACGGGAAATGGAAAGCATGCATTTGGAGAGGAAAAAAAGCTATAGACTGTCTGGAACAAGGGCCTATGTTTGCAGGATGAAGGTAAAATCGATTAATGCAGTACCTTACAAAACTGATTTTTAGAGCATATGCAGTAGTTTTAATGCAAGTTATGTGAAAGTTTAGATGCACTTTATCCATTTATCTGACAAGGTTGAAAAACTTTGGTGTGCATTGATGTCGTCATTCCCCTATTCCTGAGTGTAGAAGACATTGAGACCTATTTAATAAGGCAGTGTAATAGCTCGGCTCGTTTGTGCACATCTATATTCACTGTGGCCCATTTACTATAACAATTCAATTGTGCTGTATAGCGTTGCAAATTTCTGTGGTTTGTAGCATTATAGCCATTGCTTTGTGAAATATTTCTTTCTTGGGCCAATTTGGGTTTTGGACAATTTTCAAGTTAAAAAGGCTTACCTCAATAACTCAATATACTTTGAAGGACAATCTTTCCAGTTGTGGTATGTGGCATATTTCTCTTTCACTTATTGATTTCGCCAAATGTGAATGGGTTTGGATCTGTCTGCGGAATTGCGGTTCCCAATAGACGGAACGGGTGAGCAATGGCCGTATGCATGAGGCCATATCATGATTCGGGCAAAAATGGCCATTCCTACTCTTATGCCACATAATAACCACTGAAAAATGTCCAGTAACTCATCTATGCAGCTATATTAATTTCTTCTTGCACAAAGCTGGATTTGATCTGGATATATATACCTTTGTGAATAAACACTACAAATGAACTTGCAATAGATTTTCTGGATATTATCCGTTCAGTAACACATGAATAAAGATGTATTGTTAACCAAGTGACCTGTACACCGCCTTATTAAATTCCCCTAGTGATTCAGAAATTTGTCTACCACACAACAAGTAGGGAATACCACACTCCTAATGCAGGCCTTAATACCGTTCATCTGTACCTTGGCTTCTTGTTTTTCTGGGTGTCCCATTGATCTCTAACCCTCAATGCTGTTCCATTTCTCTAACATCTCCTCCTATGTGTGACTCTTCCATATGTATAATTATTGTTCATGATAAAGTATTTGCTGACTCTTGACCTGCATTCTCCAGGTTTCTCAGTGGACTCGGGGTGGGGGGTGACAGGGCGGAACAAGCTGAGTTTTGTAAGCGGAGCCCCCCGGGCCAATCACACAGGTGCTGTGGTTATTCTGCGCCGGGATGGGGGAAGCCAACTTGTTCCAGAACTGACTCTATGGGGAGAGACGCTGGCCTCATCCTTTGGGTACTCTGTACTGATGGAGGATCTGAATGGTGATAGGTAAGTCCATAAAACTTGACCTATTATTTTGACATTTCATTGGATTGTGTAACCTCACTGACCGGCTGTATAGCTCAATGTTTTAGAATCACTTTTGTCTAGACTCATGTGCTCTAGATTCAGAAACATAGCTTACAGGCCCAGTGCAAGATCTGTACTAGGCCTATTACCTGCCATGCGCCGGTGGGCCCCTGAGAAAGGTGGGCCCCCAGTCCACCAGCACAGAATGTCAAATAACATATATCAATATAAAAAACTGGGTAGACTATCCAGTTTATTATTATAGAGACATCCGAAGGTTAAGATTGCCTCTAGGAATAGAGGCAGGCTAGCCGGTATCCTCTCTTCCTTGGGGCCCATCTTTTGAAGTTGTTGCAGAAACCCCAATAATCAATTATCATAATCATCTTATAGCATCTTGTTGCTGTCTGCCTCTGTGTGGGCAGGTAATATTTGCATGTCACTGTACAGTGGGCCCTATGAATAGGGCCCAGAATGAATATTACTGGTGGGCCCTAAGCATCCCAGTCCGACACTGGTGGTGTCTTGTTATGTGCCCCCCACAGGCACAATTATAAATAAAGGTATACCACAAAGTGTATATGAGAGAACTTGTAATGATCAGACCTCACGCTCAGATGAAAATGCTTTTGTGATCTACCAGGATGGAATTTTATCTCTTTCGTGGTGCGCTCCCTATGGTTTCTGTACGGAGCTGCCATGTGCTTAAGCCATTATCTGGTGGAAATCAAGCGGTATGATGAGAAGGAAGAGATTATGTGGCGTTCTATAAAGTTGGAGCCCTTTTACTACTTTATTCATCGCCTCTTCTATAAAATTAGAATATTTTCGTCTTCTTTAGGGTTCATGCACACGGCCATTGCCGTTTTGTGATCTACGGATCCGCAAAATATGGATACCGGCAATGTGTATGCCCCACTTTCTGCAGGCCCGATTGTAGAAATACCTATAGGATATGTTGTAGAATTTGTGGAACGGCCAAGCGGACAGCACACGGACGACATCCAAGTGATGTCTGCATTTTTTGCAGCCCCATAGAAATATGAATGGGTCCGCGTGCATTCCGCAAAAATGCGTATCGGACGTGTGCATGAGGCCTTAAGACCAAAGCAAATTGTAGGCCTCATATGTTCTTATTAAGGTCAGCTTTCTATTGGCAGTGAACATTTTAGAAATTCTTCAGTATTTTAATATTTTATATCAAGATGTGTGTGTGTGTTCTTAGGCCATATTCACTCCTTTTTATCTAAGTTTGTTGATTTACGGTATATAGAAAGCATGAATGAGATATTGATAATATGTATTAATGTGGCCCTTTATAGGCGTTAACATGAACATGCTGGGTATGTTTGTTTTTTTAAGTATTTATAATATCATTTATTTCTCACTTTATCGTAGTCATCATTTTTTAATTACGTCTATGATTTTTTTAAATTCTTATATACCTTATTTAGTTGGACAGATCTGTTGGTGGGAGCCCCTAATTTCTTCTCACGCAAGGAGGAGATAGGGGGAGCTGTCTATGTGTACATGAATAAAGGTGGAAGACTGGACAGCTCTCCTCCGATTCGGCTGAATGGAACTGATGGATCCATGTTTGGATTAACCATAGAGAGTTTGGGAGACATCAACCAAGATGGATTTAAAGGTCTGGAGTAAATGCAATATACTGAGCTTTTAGTGTGTACTAGATTTAGTATCTGAAGAAATGTGCCTTTTGATATGTTAAAGAGAATCTGTCAGCAGAATCAACCCTTTTAAATCAGGCATATTAATTGGTATTGCTATACCAAAGGAGGCCCTAGCCGATCATTACACCTTAGCTGCACCAGTCTGCAGCGCTGGACATTCTCGCCGTCTCCTTGATTGACAGCAGCATTCTCTCCTTTGATCTTTAATCCCATGCTTGCGCCGTGCAGTGCAGCATCGGCGCATGCACTGTAGTCATCTGTAGTGCGGAGCAAGCAGAAGCTGATGTACGATACTGGACTATATGGCACAGGTATGAAATTACACATTCGTATGTCTGTTCCACAGCCCCGAAAAAAGATAGAACATGTCCTATTCTTGTCCAGTTCGCGGACAAAAATAGTCATTGTTACAATGAGTCCACAAAAAAACGGATGCAACCTGGACGTCATCCATATTTTTTGAGGATCCGTGTTTTGCAGACTGCAACATTCATACAGCGGTGTAATTATACCCCAAGTAAATGGAGATGAATCCACTGCCAGATTTAAAGCATTGCAAACTGCAAAACTGTGGCAGAAATCGAGGGTCAGCCTTGGATTTCTGCTGTGGATTCCACACCAAATACATGTCAGATTTTTCTGACGTGCATTTTCACTCTGTGAACAGGACCTTAAACTTTATTCATGAGTTGCTCACACTACTTGTGAGTGTGTAACATCAGACTGGGGATCGATATTAAAATAATTCACTTGGGCTAATCTGTGTGTGTGGATACCCTTTCCCCAAAAAGGTGAAAAAATCCACATTGAATAAACTATGGCATGGATTTCCCATTGAAATCAATGGAAGGCAGACCCCATCAGGATTTCGCTGTAAAATACGTGCTGAAATCCACATGGAAAAAAGTCAGTGCGAACATACTTTTAGGTTGAAGTTGCACATGCAGTTTTTGGTGCAGCCAGGAGTAGATTCAAAAGAAATGGGTAAGGGTCCATTCACACGTCCGTTGTGTTTTGCGGATCCACGGATCCGCAAAACCACGGACATCGGGCGATGTGCGCTCCGCAACTTGCGGACCGCACATCGCCGGCACTCTCATAGAAAATGCCTTTTCTTGTCCACAATTGCGGACAAGAATAGGACATGTTCTATATTTTTCGGGAACGCAATTGCGGACCCGGAAGTGCGGATCCGCAATTGCGGACCCGGCCGGGACATCGTCTGTCCCCATTGAAACTAATGGGTCCGCAATTCCGTTCCGCAAAATGCGGAATGGAATTGCGGACGTGTGAATGGACCCTAAGGCTGAGTTCACATCACAGTTTAGCTTTCCGTTCTTCTGATCTGTCAGAAGAAGAGAGAGAGAACGGACGGATCCGTTTTCTATTGTGTCAGAGAAAATGGACCCGTCCCCATTGACTAACCTTGTGTGTCAGGACGGATCCGTCTTCCTCCGCACCACATAGAGGACAGAAAAACGCTGCTTGTAGAGTTATTCTGTCCGTGATAGGGACGCAACCAAACAGAACAGAATGCATTTTGATACATTCCATTTCGTTCAGTTCAGTTTTGTCCCCATTGACAATAAATGGGGACAAAACTGAAGGGTTTTCTTCCGCTATTGAGACCCTATGATGGATCTCAATAGCGGAAAGGGAAAACGCTAGTGTAAAAGTAGCCTTAGACTACTACTAAAAAGTACTTTTATTTCGAACTAAAAAACGGATCTCAGATGGAAATGGCGCAAACGGATGACAACTGATGCAACAGGATCCGTTTTTTACTGTGCTATCCGCATCTGTATGTCTGTTCCGTAGCCCCGCAAACTAAATAGAACATGCCCTATTCTTGTCCGTTTTGCGACAAGGATAGGCATTGTTACAATTGATCCGCAAAAAAAAACGGATGCCATACACAACCCCATCCGTTTTTTTGCGGATCCACAATTTGCGGACCGCAAAACACATAAGGTCATGTGAATGTAGCCTAACTGATACAACAGGATCCGTTATTTTACAGGATCCTGTTTTTTTTTTATCTCTCTCTTCTTCTGACGGATTAGAAAAACGGAAAGATAAACGATGATGTGAACTCAGCCTAATATAATGGGACGAATTGAAATGCGTTGCAGATTATAAATCCACAGCATGTTATTTCTTTCTGTGGATTTTCACCTCAGATTTCACACCTTTCAAGGTAGTGTGGTGAGGTCTATGGTGAATCCACAGCAAACTAATCATGTAATGCTATAGATGTAAACCTATTTTATCATCATGGAATTTGTGAAAAGAGAGGAACGGAACAGCTTGCCCCTAATAGAACTGTACTATCCTTGTCCGTAATGCGGACAATAATAGGACATGTTCTATATTTTTCGGGAACGCAATTGTGACTCGGAAGTGCGGATCCGCAATTGCGACCCGGCCGACATCGCCTGTCCCCATTGAAATTAATGGTCCGCATCCCGCTCCGCAAAATGCGGAATGGAATTGCGGACGCGTGAATGGACCCTAAGGCTGAGTTCACATCACAGTTTAGCTTTCCGTTCTTCTGATCTGTCAGAAGAAGAGAGAGAGAACGGACGGATCCGTTTTCTATTGTGTCAGAGAAAACGGACCCGTCCCCATTGACTAACATTGTGTGTCAGGACGGATCCGTCTTCCTCCGCACCACATAGAGGACAGAAAAACGCTGCTTGTAGAGTTATTCTGTCCGTGATAGGGACGCAACCAAACAGAACAGAATGCATTTTGATACATTCCATTTCGTTCAGTTCAGTTTTGTCCCCATTGACAATAAATGGGGACAAAACTGAAGGGTTTTCTTCCGCTATTGAGACCCTATGATGGATCTCAATAGCGGAAGGGAAAACGCTAGTGTAAAAGTAGCCTTAGACTACTACTAAAAGTACTTTTATTTCGAACTAAAAAACGGATCTCAGATGGAAATGGCGCAAACGGATGACAACTGATGCAACAGGATCCGTTTTTTACTGTGCTATCCGCATCTGTATGTCTGTTCCGTAGCCCCGCAAACTAAATAGAACATGCCCTATTCTTGTCCGTTTTGCGACAAGGATAGGCATTGTTACAATTGATCCGCAAAAAAAAACGGATGCCATACACAACCCCATCCGTTTTTTGCGGATCCACAATTCATGGACCGCAAACACATAAGGTCATGTGAATGTAGCCTAACTGATACAACAGGATCCGTTATTTTACAGGATCCTGTTTTTTTTTTATCTCTCTCTTCTTCTGACGGATTAGAAAAACGGAAAGATAAACGATGATGTGAACTCAGCCTAATATAATGGGACGAATTGAAATGCGTTGCAGATTATAAATCCACAGCATGTTATTTCTTTCTGTGGATTTTCACCTCAGATTTCACACCTTTCAAGGTAGTGTGGTGAGGTCTATGGTGAATCCACAGCAAACTAATCATGTAATGCTATAGATGTAAACCTATTTTATCATCATGGAATTTGTGAAAAGAGAGGAACGGAACAGCTTGCCCCTAATAGAACTGTACTATCCTTGTCCGTAATGCGGACAATAATAGGACATGTTCTTTTTTTTTTTGCGGAACGGAAATACGGACATTTGGACACATAGAGTACCTTCTGTTTTTTTTTTGCAGACCCATTGAACTGAATGGTTCTGCATACGGTCCGCAAAAAAACGGACACGGAAAGAAAATACGTTTGAGTGCATGGTGCCTTATTGTGAGCCAAAACCAGGACTGAAGCCTACAAAGAGATCAGCTATAATCCAACGATTTTCTCCTGTTCTGTGTCTTTTGACCCGCACCTGGTTTTGGCTCACAATAACTGATGGAAATAACTGACCTAATAACTGAAGTGTGAACTCAGCCTTAATGTCTTCCCAAATTTGATTAGCTCCAATAGCCCCATGCCAAAAGTGTAGCCACCTCTGTCCATAGGAGTGATTATTATTTAGTTTATACTGACACCGTTTATCTTATTGCAGACATTGCAGTTGGAGCACCATTTGATGGAAATGGGAAAGTCTATATATACCATGGAAGCAAAACAGGATTAGTGACCAAACCAGCACAGGTAACATTGAGAAATATTAATGTAAGGCTGACCATTATAATTTATTATTGTAGAAAACTGATTAAAGGGGACAAGGATGGGCTGTCTTTACTATCTACTAACCCACTCCAATACTGACTGACTGGTATATTTACATGAGTCTAGAGGAAAGAAGGTTTGTACACAAACATAGAAGAGGATTCTTTACGGTAAGAGCAGTGAGTGGAACTCTCTGGCTGAGGAGGTGGTGATGGTGAGTTCACTAAAAGAGTTCAAGAAGGGGCCTGGATGTATTTCTGGAGTGTAATAATATTACAGGCTATAGCTACTAGAGAAGGGTCGTTGATCCAGGGAGTTATTCTGATTGGAGTCGGGAAGGAATTTTCTCCCCCTAAAATGAGGAAAATTGGCTCACAGAGTTTTTTTTTTTGCGTTCTCTGGATCAACTTGAAGGATAACAGGCCGAACTGGATGGACAGATGTCTTTTTTTCTGTCTTACAAACTATGTTACTATGAACATTATATTTTATGCAAATAGTTTCAACAGCATTTTTGTACTATACTGGATCCAGTGGAAGCACACCAATCTTCAACCTTTTTCTCTTCCTACTTGGCCAAGAAATCCACTTAGAGTTTTTTTTACATGGGCATGATAACAGCATGTCGACCAGTATTGGTTGCCTTCATTTATATGAAGCAGTTATTGTTCATATGGGGACAAACAATCAGTAATACGATCATCTATCCACATGCAGATTCCATTTGTCGACAGCACATCTCCCATATAAAATGCATTTTCTAATGCTGCATAAAAGATTGCCAGCATGTTTCCATGGTAAATGATCTGGCAACAAATGTTCATACACATGTTCATTACCGATCCATGACCCATAGCCATCAAATAAAGTTTAACGGTGATGAGCATTAAATAAATTTATTAATTAAAGGCAACCTGTCACATTGAACACAGTGTCTGAGCTGAAGGCACCATGTTCTAGAGCAGGAGGAGCGGAGCAGACTGATATAAAGTTTTATGGAAAAATATTCACCATAACTTTATTCATTTCAATCTCAGCTCATTCTGGACTTTGAGCTCAAGGAGGCGGTCCTATTAGTGATTGACAGCCTTCCCCCTATGACTGTGTATGCACAGATAGCTGTCAATCACTGATAGGACCGCCTCCTGGACTTCTAAGCCCAGAATGAGCAGAGATATGAATGTATAAACACAGGTTTTACTGACTCTTTTCCATTAAACCTGTATATCAATCTGCTCAGCTCCTCCTGCTCTATAACATGCTGTCTTCAGCTCAGATACCAATGTTCAACATGACAGGTTCCCTTTAACTTTGCCAAATAAAATTACTGTATCCCCTGTAGATGTAACAGGGTTGCCAACCTGATTTTTTTTCTTTTCTTCAGGACCATTTATCCAAAAAATCTTAGACATCCTAATACAAATTTGAAAACATAATAAATGATTAAAAATTAGAAGTAATACATGTCTATAGCTGAATATAGTGACAGGAACATGTTACCAGCATTTAGTTTAAGTTGTAAAATGATAATGACAATCACAATTACTGTACCTTCTTAAGTACCACCAGCCTCAAATATCCCAGACACATCTATTATTTTTTACAGAGACTTCAAAGAAAGAAGTCCCCAATTTTTTGCACTGTCCAGGAATTTCTGGACGGTTGGAAACCCTACAATGTACTAGCAAAATCTAGTTACAGTATATTCCACATATGTACACAAGTAGATAGTACATTGTATACACCATTTTGCATTTTTAGCCACAGAATACGTCAATCTGTCAATTTGCTGTTTGTAAAAGGATAGTTCCTTTAGGAATCACTGGTCATGATAAACTGCAGTATCTGGGGAAGAGATATGAGATGCTAGGAGAGATACTAGACTGAGGTATGTGTTGTAGACAGCGTTCTTATTTCCTACAGTGTGTAATAATGTTACTCTCTCCATTATTCCACTACATTCTGTATGCTGATGTTGCTTCGATATTTCTGCCATGTTTTCACTCTCCCTTAAATGTTACCATTTCATTAAAGGTCCTGGATGGAGTTAGTGTTGGTGTGACTACCTTTGGCTACTCACTGTCTGGAGGTCTAGACATGGATGGAAACTCATATCCGGACCTTGTTGTGGGATCTTTAGCAGACACTGTGGTCCTCTACAGGTGAGATACACTTAAAAGGGTTTTCCGGGATTTTAATACTGATGACCTATCCTACGGACCCCCACAGATCAGCAGTTTTAGAAGGCACCAGCGCTCCTGTGAGTGCCGCTGCCTTCTCGCAGCTTACCAAACACACTGCCGTACATTGTATAGCAGCTGTGCTTGGTATCGCACTCAGCCCAATTCAGTTCAATGGGGCTGAGCTGTGCCTAGACCACGTGACTGATGAACATGTCGTCAGCGGCTAGGAGAAGCTGTTAGAAGGCCACGGCTCTACTGTGAGCACTAGTGTCTTCTCAACCAACTGATCGACAGGGGTCCCGGGTTTCGGACCCCCACTGATTAGATAATGACGACCGATAATGTCACGGAAAACCCTTTAAATGTAAAGGGAATATATTTAAAGGGAATGTATCACCTAAACTTTTTCTGCCAATTAAAACCAGATAGTGATACATATCCTTTCTTCTATTCTGTTTCTACTTTCACATTGTAGATTTTTTAATTCTATGTGGGGGGTGTTCATCTTGCCTGAGCTGTTTTTAACAGTATTTAGAGATGTAAACACCAATATAGATATGGGGAGAAAATTAACGCCATCCGGAAATACCCCAGACAAATTACACAAAAAGGGCACTCCAGATGGAAAATAATAAATACCTTTATTCGTACATTATTAATAAAATACACTTAAAAACAGTTGGTGGTATAGACACACATATAGGGTAAAGAATTGTCCTCGTAGGAGATAACAGATAGTATTAGCGCCAAAGTTATGGGCCAATAACACATAAATCAGGGGGCATATAATTCACCACTTAAGTTATCATAAAGTAATTCCATAAAGTGCCAAGAGCCTTACTACTGATAAATACAAATGCCCAACCCAGTAACTCCCCGTATGGTCACACAAGTATAGCCGCAAGTCTAATCTGTACCTCCCACGTCCTGACGTGCGTTTCGCTCAATGCTTCATCAGGGAATAATACTAGCTAAAATGTGTCCCTACTCAACATTAATATCCTCCCTCATCAAGACCCATTTCACCCACCTGAGAATACACACAGCGCCTTGCCGCCAAACCCAGACCGGAAGTATGCACGGCTGGAGCTGAACATCTAAACTCCTCCTACCACCTCCTCAATACTTCAGTATTACTCAGTGCAGAGTAAATCACCGGGAATACTATGCAAGGGGACATATATTATACCTATAAATACATCTAAGGCCCATATCTATTTCCACCATAAACCTTTGACATATATGCACACAACAATTCTAATAACACATAGATATAGAGTGAAAAGATAAAGTGCACGGTCTGGGTTTGTCGGCAAGGCGCTGTGTGGGCTGTGAATTCTCAGTTGGGTGAAATGGGTCTTGATGAGGGAGGATATATATGTTGAGTAGGGACACATTTTAGCTAGTATTACCCCCGATGAAGCATTGAGCGAAATGCGCGTCGGGAGGCATGAGGTACAGATTTGACTTGCAGGTATATTCTTGTGACCATACGGGGAGTTACTGGGTTGGGCATTTGAATTTATCAGTAGTAAGGCACTTGGCACTTTATGGAATTACCTTATGATAACTTAAGTAGTGAATCATATGCCCTGATTTATGTGTTATTGACCCATAACTTTGGCACTTATACTATCTGTTATTTTCTGTGAAGGCAATTCTTTGCCCTATATGTGTGTCTATACCACCAACTGTTTTTAAGTGTATTTTATTAATAACGTACGAATAAAGGTATTTATTATTTTCCATCCAGAGTGGCCTTTTTGAGTATTTAGAGATAGGCTTTGCAGCAGCTATCCAGGGCTATAGACAAATAGTCGGGAGGGGACTTATTTACTTCTATGATACCGTTTTCTAGGCATGCTCTATGACCTGTGCAGGGGTCAGGAGGGAGATGATAAGCTGTGATATCACCTATTGTGAATGGCAGATCTTGTGTTATCTATATACAGGTAATATCTGTTATTTTAATCATATCTGCGATAATAATAGGATGACTGCTTAAAAGTGATCTGTACAGACCAAGAAGTTGGGTCCATTGTTAAGGTCCCTTTACACGGGGGCGACAGAGCAGCAGATTGTCAGGAAGGAAGCATTCCTTCCCGACAATTGCCTGCTCGTCAGCGGAGGAGACTGCATTATTTACATGCAGTGATCTCCTCCACACTATGGAAAGCAGTCATCGCTAATGTCATCGCTCATCCCCATACTGACTCGTTGTTTGCCTGTAGCAGAGCGTGTTTACACAGCATGTAAAGAAAAAAAGAGGGTTAGGGATTGTTCACACGAACGTAAGGGCTCCGTGCCGTGCTGTGGACCGCAAATTGCGGTCCACAATGCACGGGCACCAGCCGTGGGCCAGCTGCATGCGGATCGCGGACACATTCACTTGAATGGGGTCCGCGATCCGTCCGTTCCGCAAAAAAGTAGAGCAAGTTCTATCTTATTGCGGTGCGGAGGCACAGAACGGAAACCCAGGAAGCACTCCGTAGTTGGCCGGGGCCCCGTGTATTGCGGACCCGCCGTATGCAGGGCGCAATACGGAAACGGAGGGGCAACGGCCGTGTGAATCAGCCCTTAGGGTACTTTCACACTTGCGGCAGGACGTCCTGCTGCAAGTGGCCGTGCTCTGCCGTGCTGCTGCTCCGTCCCCATTATAGTCAATGGGGACGGAGCGGCAGCACGGCAGTGCACGACCACTTGCGGCAGGACGGATCAGCCTGCCGGATCCGCCCTGCCGCAAGTGTGAAAGTAGCCTTAGTCAGCAAATCCCAATGTGCAGGTGCACAACTAAATAGCTGAAAGCACAAAAGCAAAAACAAACACAATTCAACAGCTAATGCTATGCTCATTGTATAAATGTGAGATTCCTAGTAAATACAATTTGTACAAAATTATTTGTGCCTGTCTGCCCCAGGAAGGCGATCCTTTTAAGACTGGAACTACAATAAATACTGCCTCTTTTGGTGCCATACTGGCTTCCATTAAAGGGATTGTCCGGGTTCAGAGCTGAACCTGGACATATCCCCATTTTTACCCAGGCAGTCCCCCTCATACGAGCATCGTAGCATTTTATGTTTCGATGCTCTCACTTGCCCTGCACTGTATTGCGCAGGGCAAATGGCTTTTTTGTTTGTTTTTTCAGTACTAGGTGGAGGCTTCCGCCTAGCAGTGTTGCCGGTGACGTCACCGGCACTGACGAGCGGCCCCTTTAGCACTGCCCTAGCCATTTTACAGGCTAGGGCAGCTCTAAAGCCCATTCATTAGTGCTGGTGACGTCACCAGGCTTACTGCTAGGCGGAATCCTCCGTCTAGTTTTATCCATGGAGAGCCCGGTATGTCACTGGATCTCCAAAAAAAGCCTTTGCCCAATGCAGGGCAAAGGAAAGCATCTGAGAATTTCATGTAATTTCAGGGGGTCTGTCTGGGTGAAAATGGGGATATGTCTGGTTTTAGCTCTGAACACGGACAACCTATTTAAATTCAGGGAATGCAGACACCATGTGCATGCTGAGTCGACTCTGTACATTACCTTTTTGGTGCCATAATGGCCTCCATTAAATTCAAGGGATGCAGATTCCACAGGCATGCTGAGCCCACTCTGGAACCTGCATCCCCTGAATTTAATGGAGGCCATTATGAAAAATGTCATTCAGCCCAACCTGGTCGTGAAAAAGTAATTGTCCCAATAGCTATTAGATCAACCAGTTAGGGCTCATGCACACAAACATATTTTTTTCCGTGTCCATTCTGTTTTTTTTTTTTTTACCGTATGCAGAACCATTCATTTGAATGGGTCCGCAAAAAAAACAGCAGTTACTCTGCGTGCATTCCGTTTCCGTATGTCAGGCACAATTACTGCACAACCTGTTGAACATCACTTAAATGGAACCTGACTGGCAATGTGAAGCAAACTAGAAGATCTCAAAAAGCAGCAAATGATGCCACAAACTCAATGAAACTTACCAGTCTGGAAAGGGTTACAAAGCCATGGGTAAGGCTATAGGACTCCAGCAAACTACAGTGAGAACCATTATCCACAAATGGGGAAAATGTGGAACTGTGGTAAACCTTTCCAGGTGTTCATCCTACCAAAATTTCACCAAGAGCACAATGACAACTCATACAAGAAAACTGCAGACACAAATAAAGTACAACAATGCCATAATCATAGAAAACATTCTCATGCTAATGCCACGCCCATTCTGCAAATCAGAGACTCCTGGCAAATACACCTTGTACAAAACTATTTGGGTTCGTTTGCCAAACGTCAAGGCGATCTCTATTAAACGGGAACCTAACACTAAATACTACCTGTAATGTGCCGTAATGGCCACTATAAAATTCAGGGAGTGCAGGTTCCACCAAAAATGGTAAAAAGCAGAGTGGACCCAGCAGGCATGTGGAACCTGCACTCCCTGAATTTTATAGTGGCCATTACGGCACATTACAGGAAATATTTAGTGTTAGGTTCCCGTTCGATAGAGATCGCCTTGACGTTTGGCAAACGGGCTCAAATAGTTTTGTACAAGGTGTATTTGCCAGGAATCTCTGATTTGCAGAATGGACGTGGCATTAGCATGAGAATGTTTTCTATGATTATGGCATTGTTGTACTTTATTTGTGTCTGTAGAGTGTTGTTGCATTGTCCTTTTTTTCTTTGTGTTTCTAGCCATGGCATGCACCTGCACATTGGGATGTGCTGACTGACCCCCTTTTTTTGCAGTTGAACTCATACAAGAAGTTACAAAAGAGTAACATCTAAATAACTGCAGATCTCATTTGCCTCCGTTAATGTAAGTGTGCATGATTCCACAATAAAAAAAAAGGCTGGGCAAAAGTGGAATCCATTAGGGAGTTGCAGGGTGGAAACCAAGCTCACCAAAACACAACACAAAGGCTTATCTTGCATTTGCAAAAAATGAGCCCCACAAATTTTTGGGATAATATTCTGTGCACTGATGAGTTAAAGGAGAAACTTTTTGGAAGATATGAGCCCCATCACATCTGGCGTCAAGTTAGCACTGCATTCTGCCATATCATACCAAAAGTCAAATATAGTGGGGGTAGCATGATGGTGCCTTGCTTCTGCAGAACCTGGATGATTTGTCATAATTGATGGAGCCATGAATTCTGCTGTGTCTCAGAAAATCCTGAAGGAAAATGTCAGGTGTTCATGACCTAAAGCACCAGCACAGTTGGGTTAGGCAGCAGGACAGTGATCTGAAGACCACAAGCAAATCTACCTTTGAATGGCCCAAAAATCTAAATTAAGTCCTGAATTCAGTCCCATAGAGATGCTGAAGACATCGTTTTAAGGTAGTTTATGCTCAAAACCCTCCAATGTAGCCAGAGTAAAACAATTCTGTAAAGAAAATTCCTCAACTTCAATGTAAAATGTTTGGTTGCAGATGTTACTGGCAACAACCAGTTATTAGATTTGGGGGGGGTAAATTACTTTTCCTTGTGGGTGATATTACAAAGCAACCTTCCAACTTCAGAAAAAAGATGAACCAAAGAAACAGGCTGTGTAACTGTTATCCAAACTACCAGATTCCTCTTGGTATTCCTTTCAGTTGGCATACTGCAAAGAATGACAACTGGCACACTGGCATTGTCTAAATCTTCAGGCATCTTCTTTGCCATTTACTTTAGCTGCTAAAATATGTATTTGTCTCCTTTATTTGTCTCAGGTCACGTAATGTTATCCGTGTCTTTAAAGATGTAACCATAACACCAGAAAACATTGATCTTGAACAGAAAACCTGCAAGAATGGACCTGGGGTCTGGTGAGTAAAGTGCTGGGGTATTTTCATGACGGATAGACCAACCGATTCCACCATAAAAACCCCATGTTCAGAATGACTCTGTTACTGGCATAAGATGGGGAGAAGGCCACTACTAGACATCTCTGGCAGCACATATCTATTGGGGGAACAAAGAGTAGAGCATATTGAAATCCAGCATGCCTAATCTTTGTTTAACCTGGAAAACATCAAGGAACAATTGGGCTACCCCATTTGACACCCCCTTCCTACAGGCTGCCACTGAGTTGACAGATAATTGCGACTGGTCCAGCGGTTGTACCCTACCAGTGATCACAGGTTGAAGCTGTCATATAGTGAAATGTTTCCGATAATTCAAAAAGACCTAGCTATCAGTTGAAATGTCATACTTGGGTGACTAAGTAAACTTTTTTACATGGCAAAATTTAAGAGTGGGAGCTGTTAAATCCAGTTGGCTTGAATGTATACATGTATCATGATGTTGCTTTTGAAGTTAGTTTTGCTATTTTGAAGCTTGGATTGGCTAAGGTGCGCCAAATTTATCAAAAGTCTCATGATGTTTGTTAAACTTAACGCACCTTTAAACCATCTAGAAATTCTGCCCCAGTTTTTCTACGCCACCCCCCAATGGACTAATTTAAAAAAAAGTTGCAGTAATAAATCTGGCATGAAACCAATTATAACCACGCCCACTTTCCAGCCCACTTTTCTCAATCGGCACTTGTGTCAAAACTTGCACCTGGCTTAAAAACTTGATATATACCCCCTAAAATGTATGTTTGTTATACTGTTATGTCATACACAATGTCTTTGTTGTGCCTTTTTGTCATTTCAGTGTGGAATTTAGAGTTTGCTTCAGCTACACCTCCTTTCCAGCAACCTACAACCCTAAAATCAGTGAGTTGACTTTATAATAAAACCTAAAACTGAACTTTGTTTTTGTTGTTTTAATGTCACAGTAAAATATATCTCTGCGCAAATAACAGCAATTTGTTCTCCAAAGTCAGTGGTAACTATAACTGGTCGCTGAATAATTGTCTGTGGTCGCTTATAAGCAACTTCCTTTTAAAGCTACCCTTTATTTTAGTGATGCTCATACCATGAAAATAAACTGCTATGTGACTTTTAAATATAAAATACAATGCCTTGGGAAAGTTTTCACCCCTTGGTGTTTTTCCTGCTTTGTTGCATTATAACCTGGAGTTAAAATGGATTTTTATTTAGATTTTGTGTAATAGACCTGACAAAATAGTTTAAATTATTACAGTGGAATGAAAAATGCATAGTTTAAAAAATAAATACTGTAAATAATAAAAAGTTATGAGTGAATATATTGACACCTTTACTATAAAACCCCTAAATAAGGCATGGTCCTACCAGTCATATGATTAAGTTCCCCCTGTGTGCAACCAAAGTGTCCCATGATGTCAGTATAAATACACCTGTTCTGAAAGCCCCTGAGTCTGTAACACTACTGAGCAAGCGCCGTGAAGACCAAGGAGCTCTCCAAACAGGTCAAACATACAAATTTGTGGAGAACTGCAGATCATGGTTGGATTATTAAAAAAATCCCAAACTTTGAACATCCCACGGAGCACCATTAAGTCCATTATAACAAAGAGGAAAAAATACGGTGCAGCCACAAACCTGGTAAGAGAAGGTCACCCACCGAAACTTACAGAACGTGCTATGAGGACATTGACATTCCAAAACACCAACAATAGCCCTGAAGGGAGCGTCATAGATTCACAGTGGTGACTGTAAATGGTAAATCTCCCTTTTTTTATTTATTTTAGTTTTAAAGTGTGTATTTGAAGCTGAGGCAGACAGAAGACAGCAAGGCAAGGCCAGTCGGGTACAATTCATACAACGACATCCCAGCGATGTAGAATACCAGTCCACCAGCACTGTGGAGCTTCACAAGCAGTCCTCTAGCCGCTGCACTACTGCTGTATTCCAACTACAGGTGACCGGACTCCTAGAACCATGTAACGCTGCTCATAGGGCTGTAACAGTATCAGGCTGAGTATACATTATCTTGCCATGACAGGATTTAGAATGATATATACTAATAATTCTCACATACTCAGATATGCTGTTTTCACCCATGTCCTGGTGCTTAAAGGGGGTTTCCGATAATAATTATTTTTTAGCAAGTGCCAGAAGCATGCTCCCTGAAATAGACGATTGATACTTACCTGCTCCACACCTCTCTGGTCCTCTGTACTGCCCCCCTCTCCATCTTCTGGTCCCCTCGTGGTTTAGATCTGCCATCGCATGGGCATGGTCATATGCACTGCTCCAGCCAATGCCTGGCTTCAGCAGTGATGTGGCCACAAGCAGCACGCACGACAGATTTTGAAAATGCACCTACAAAATTCAGAGCGTTTTTTCCCCATGTTTTTGTGCTGTTTTTGATGTGTTTTTTTTGTTTTTTGTTTTTTACAAATGGATGTTCAATACAAAACTGCATTTTCAGCTTGTGGTTTTTGGCACGGATCCGAAATATATGAAGCTGAAAATGTAATGGTATAATGTCTGCAAGAGTTTATGAAACGTGGATTGCAGTTATATTTGTACATCCTTTATGGGTGAGGGAGCGCAGAATGGTGCTGCTGGGAAGTAGGAATACTCTGCTTTAAAGGGGTTATCAACAATTGTCTCTTTTTTTTTTTAAACCTCTCCCCTTTTCTGCCATTGCTGTATACTTGCTCCCTGCCGCTCAGTCCTCGGCTGTCTTTAGTGCCCTTCCGGTCCCGGCATGGACAGGGTAAGGTGCACTGCTGCAGCCAATGACAGGCCTCAGCAGTGAAGAGTCCACAAGAGGCTTGTGAAACAGGAGTGATGTGCCGCTTGGGGACACATCACCACTTATTGGCTGTAGTGGTACACCTGACCACATCCGTGCAGGAACTTTACATGCTGGCACCAGAAGTGCCGTGAAGAGAGCCTGGAACCCATGGAGCCAGAACCAAGTGGCAGGGAGCAGGTAGGAATGCTTCCCTTCACAGGTCAGGAATTCGTGGACAACCCCTTTAAAAAGAGAAAAAGCAACTGTATATAATCTTACAATAAATTTTAGTCTATGACTTTTGTATTGGGCTTATGACTTGATTGTACAGCATAGTGCCCGGTGTGCCATTTTTCCACTAGTTTCCAGTTCTTCTAGGGAGGGAGAACATGCATTTTTCCACTAAAAGTGTATTCTTTTATTGAAGCATTAATTACACCATCATTTCTCATGCTTTATACAATTGTGAAGGAGGATATTATAGACAAGCTTCGTTCCATCCCAGTCAGTCTGACCTACAATATATTAGAAGCAAGGAACAGAAGACAGTCTTCAGTGGAATCCTTGCCTTCTTTAATGCCTATTCTCAGTGAAGAAGAGCCCAATGTCTACAACACAGAGGTGAGAGTTTGCTCTATGTACGTCATAGACAATGGCAATAATTAATATTAAGAGGGTGATCAGAGCTCAAACTACATGTATCTGCAGATGTCACACCTCACCAGGGATTGTCCAATTAAGACAACGTATCCCCACGTACTGTCAGAGATCGCCAGTACAAGCACAAGTGAATGGACCCCCACTCATCAGACACATCCTCAATCCTAAGAATAGGGGGCAGGTTTGTCTTAAAGGGCACCCATTTTCACAAACTTTTCAAAAAAACTTTTAATATCGTATGTCATAGAGACCCCCACCAATCTCTAGAAAGAGGTGAGAGAAGCACATGCTTTTCCTGCTCTCTCTCCTCACTGGTAAAGACGGAATTTAGAGGGACCCATAAACTTCTTGTTCTAGAGATCGGTGGGGGTCTCAGAGCTTTTGATATGTCTCTATAACATATCAATAGTTATTTGAAAAGTTAGTGACCCTTTAAGTAATTTGCAGTCCAAACCCCCTAATACATGTTATTGAAATAAGCTTGACCCCGGGTGCTCCAGATATTCCTACAGGATTCTGCAGGTGTTTTTTTGTACTGGTGTCCACCTGGATATGTGGTAAAGCAGATATCCAGCAACTCAGAGGGAAGAATCTTTACAGCCTGCCCTCGGATAGTTAGACTTCTTTCACGCTTTAGTATTTTGGTAAGCATGTAGCATCAGTATTTGTAATCCAAAACTAGGTGTGCAGCGGAAAGTAGAATGGAAAGATTTGCCTCCATGTTCTGGGCTCAGTCCTCACTTTGGCTTACAAATACTGAAACAAAATAATGATCAAAATACTGCCGAGTGAAAGCCGCCAAAGAGACTGTGTGAACTGATCTGGACAAATCTGGGGCTTGTTTTGATTGAAGGCATCATTAAAGGGGTTCTCTGGGAAATGTTACAAAACCCGCCCTTTCTTCTCAGCACAATGGACGGGTAAGTATTAACCAACCTATCTTTCATCCACACAAGAAATTTTTTTTTTTTTTAAAGCCCTGAGAACCCTTTTAAAGGGGTATTCCAGCAAGAACAAGCTATCCTCTATGTACTGGATAGGGAATAGCTGTTCGATGCTGGGATAGCTGAGCAATGTACTCTATCTCTGGCTGTCCCATAGGATGAATGGATCAGTGCTCTATTGTAACAAGGTACATGGGAACACCGTTCTTGTGATCATAAGGGTCTCGGCAGTAAGACCCCCACCAATCTAAGTGGATAGGGGATAACTTGTTCTAACCAGAATAGCCTTTTAATGATGACACATTGTGTAATACGGTCAAGACCAATAATACAATCATACAAGCTGCTGGTGTTTTTGGTACAATGACCCAACAACAGCAGTACCCCGACTTCAACTTTAAGGGGGAGATTAATCAAAACTGGAGTAAAGGAAAACTAGCTTAGTTGCCCATAGCAACCAATCAGATTCCACCTTTTATTTTACAGAGCTCCTTTGGAAAATGAAAGGTGGAATCTAATTGGTTGATATGGGCAACTTAGCCAGTTTTCCTTTACATAAATGTTGATAAGTCTCCCCCTAAATGTTTTTGGATCAAGAGAACTGTAATGTGAAGCTGTAATAATGGCAGAGGATAAGCACACAAAATACAAAAAAAGCTGACTATATTCATAAACGGCTTTCATCTTTTGCTGAATCATTACTGTTCTGTGTGAATGACATGTATCTCAAGATGCAGGTCTAGCCACTTATTCAGTGCTGAGTGTCTGCAGATTGTGAAGTAACCTACCTTATCTGGTGTCTTTACATTAGGTACACTTCATAAGAGAAGGATGTGGAGAAGACAAAATCTGTCAAAGTAACCTGCAGCTGAATTACACTTTCTACTCTCGTGTAGGCAAAGTTGACCAGTTTGTACCACTGCCTGTGTAAGTATGTAGACACGGTGGGTCATCTACAAAACATGTACACGCACATTTTTGCACAAACGTTAAAAATAAATGTGCAAGTTGGCAGAGACATTTACAATAATTCACTATACATCTAGGCCAGCTTCTAGCGGCAGTAGATCTCAGTTTCTGGCAGATGGACAGCAGAAGATGCAACAAATTCTTTAAGAGGCCATAATAACTTCAGAGCGCTCTGAATGACGTTTTACAATGATTGGTGTATGAACCCCAGTCTATCTATCGTAGCTCACAAAAGTGAGTACACCCCTCACATTTTTGTAAATATTTTATTCTATCTTTTCATGGGACAACACTGAAGATATAACACACAGCCATTAATGTCTAAACCACTGGCAACAAAAGTGAGTACACCCATAAGTGAACATGGCCAAATTGTGCCCAAAAGTCTATATTTGTGTGGCCACCATTATTTTCCAGCACTGCCTTAACTCTCTTGGGCATGGAGTTCACTAGGGCTTCACAGGTTGCCACTGGAATCCTCTCCTCCTCCATGACAACATCACGGTGCTGGTGGATGTTAGAGACCTTGCGCTCCTCCACCTTCCATTTGAGGATGCCCAACAGATGCTCAATAAGGTTTAGGTCTGGAGACATGTTTGGCCAGTCCAGCACCTTTACCCTAGTTTCTTTTGCAAAGCAGTGGTCGTCTTGGAATTCTCGCTCGTGTGAAAGGGGCCTTAGTCTGCTTGTCTTCAGCAAACTGTTTGCGGGCTTTCTTGTGCATCATCTTTAACCTGTTCCCGACCGCCGAACGCACGGATGCGTCCAGGCGGCGGCAGGTTTATTCCTCCTGGACGCATCCGTGCGTCATCTCGCGAGAGCCGAGATCTGCTGTGAACGCGCGCACGCGCGCGCGCGCGTTCACAGCAGAGCCCGGCTCTGCAGTTAGACTACAGCCTGCCAGCGATGATCAATCGCTGGCAGGCTGTAAATGTAAAATAAATGAGATCAAGTGGTATATCAGACGCTGTGTTGCTAACAGCGTCTGATATACCTAATACCTGGTCCTCTGGTGGTCCCATTTACTGGGATCGACCACCAGAGGACCAGGTAACACAGTAAAGTTGCACCAAACACTACACTAACCCCCCTCACTTTATAACTACTATTAACCCTTTGTTAACCCCTGATCACCCCATATAGACTTCCTGATCACCCCCTGTCACTGATCACCCCCTGTAAGGCCTCTATTCACATGTCCATATGTGTTTTATGGATCCGCGGATCCGCAAAACACGGACACCGGCAATGTGCTTTACGCATTTTGCAGATCCGCACATTGCCAGAACTATATAGAAAATGCTTTTTCTTGTACGCAATTGCGGACAAGAAAAGGACATGTTCTATATTTTTGCGGAACGGAAGTGCAGACTCAGAAGCGCGGATCCGCAACTCCGATCCGAGCGGGACAAAGTCTGTCCCCATAGAAATGAATGGGTCCGCAATTCCGCTCCGCAAACAGAATTTCGGACGTGTGAATGGAGCATAAGGGTCCCTTATCACCGCCAGTTAGTTAGCTACTTGTTAGGTAGCAAGCGCCCAGCCCACCGCACCGCAGTCACTGATTTGGCAGAGATTTTTTCATCCACATTGACCGATGCGAATGAAAAAATCTGTGCCGTTCCTTTTTTTTTTTTTTCAGCGCAGAGGCTGAACGGAAAAAATCTCATTACCCGTATGCTCAATATACGGAGAATCGCAGAAACTCCTAATGCTGGCCATACGTGTAATGATTGCGGAGACCCTCAAATGCCAGAGCAGTACAAAAACCTCACATGTGACCCCATTTTAGAAAGAAGACACCCCAAGGTATTCCATGAGGGGTATGGTGAGTTCATGTAAAATTTTATTTTTTTGTCACAAGTTAGTGGAATATGAGACTTTGTAAAAAAAAAAAAAAAAAATCAATTTCCGCTAACTTGTGCCAAATTTTTTATTTTTTCTGTGAACTCGCCATACCCCTCACGGAATTACTTGGGGTGTCTTCTTTCCACAATGGGGTCACTTGTGGGGTATTTATACTCACCTGGCATTTTAGGGGTCCTAAAGCGTGAGAATCCAAATGCGTAAAAATGTCCTGTGAAATTCTAAAGGTACTCATTGGAATTCGGGCCCTTTGTGCATCTTGGCTGCAAAAAGTGTCACTCATGTGGTATCGCCGTACTCAGGAGAAGTAGGGCAATGTGTTTTGGGTGTATTTTTACATATACCCATGCTGGGTGAGAGAAATATCTCTGTAAATGACAACTTTTTAATTTTTTTATACAAGGTTGTCAATTTACAGCAATATTTTTCACACAAAGTATGGGTATATGTAAAAATACACCCCAAAACACATTGCCCTACTTCTTCTGAATACGGCGATACCACATGTGTGACACTTTTTGCAGCCTGGTGCGCAAAGGGGCCCAAATTCCAACGAGTACCTTTAGCTTTACATGGCTGCTCACAGTTTAGCCCCGCCCAAAATGCCAGAACAGTACAAACACCCCACAAATGACCCCATTTTGGAAAGAAGACACCCAAGGTATTCACTGAGGGGCATAGTGAGTCCGTGAAAATTTAACTTTTGTCAAAAGTTAGCAGAAAGGGAGACTTTATGAGAAAAACTATAAAAATCTATTTCCGCTAACTTGTGCCAAAAAAATCTTCTATGAACTCGTCATGCCCCTCATGGAATACCTTGGGGTGTCTTCTTTCCAAAATGGGGTCACATGTGGGGTATTTATACTGCCCTGGCATTTTAGGGGCCCTAAAGCGTGAGAAGAAAAATGCGTAAAAATGCCATCCTAAAAGGTACTCATTGGTTTTAGGGCCCTTTGCGATCTTGGCTGCAAAAAGTGTCACACATGTGGTATCGCCGTACTCAGGAGAAGTAGAGCAATGTGTTTTGGGGTGTATTTTACATATACCCATGCTGGGTGAGAGAAATATCTCTGTAAATTGACAACTTTGAATAAAAAATGTAAAAAGTTGTCGCTTACAGCGATATTTCTTACACCCAGCATGGGTATATGTAAAAATACACCCCAAAACACATTGCCCTACTTCTGCTGAGTACGGCGATACCACATGAGTGACACTTTTTGCAGCCAAGATGCGCAAAGAGGCCCAATTCCAACGAGTACCTTTAGGATTTCACAGGGCATTTTTATGCATTTGGATTCTCACGCTTAGGGCCCCTAAAATGCCAGGTCAGTATAAATACCCCACAAGTGACCCCATTTTGGAAAGAAGACACCCTAAGGTATTCCGTGAGGGGCATGGCGAGTTCACAGAATTTTTATTTTTTGGCACAAGTTAGCGGAAATTGATATATATTTTTTTTTTTTTTTACAAAGTCTCTTATTTCACTAACTTGTGACAAAAATAAAATTTTACATGAACTCACCATACCCCTCACGGAATACCTTGGGGTGTCTTCTTTCTAAAATGGGGTCACATGTGGGGTATTTATACTGTCCTGGCATTTTAGGGGCCCCTAAAGCGTGAGAAGAAGTCTGGAATCCAAATGCGTAAAAATGCCCTGTGAAATCCTAAAGGTACTCATTGGTTTTAGGCCCCTTTGCGCATCATGGCTGCAAAAAGTGTCACACATGTGGTATTGCCGTACTCAGGAGAAGTAGGGCAATGTGTTTGGGGTGTATTTTTATATATACCCATACTTTGTGTGAGAAATATCGCTGTAAACGACAACTTTTAAAAATTTTATACAAAGTTGTCAGTTTACAGAGATATTCTCTCACCCAACATGGGTATATGTAAAAATACACCCCAAAACACATTGCCCTACTTCTTCTGAGTA
Organism: Bufotes viridis; assembly: GCA_033119425.1. Taxonomy (NCBI): domain Eukaryota; kingdom Metazoa; phylum Chordata; class Amphibia; order Anura; family Bufonidae; genus Bufotes; species Bufotes viridis. Next base: position 412,196,453 of record CM065591.1, on the reverse strand, counting down.
CGGCGATACCACATGAGTGACACTTTTTGCAGCCTGGATGCGCAAAGGGCCCAAATTCCAACGAGTACCTTTAGGTTTTACAGGGCTGCTCACAATTTAGCCTCGCCCAAAATGCCAGAACAGTAAACACGCCCCACAAATGACCCCATTTCGAAAGTAGACACCCCAAGGTATTCACTGAGGGGCATAGTGAGTCCGTGGGAGATTTTATTTTTTTGCCAGAAGTTAGCAGAAATGGAAACTTTATTATTTTTATTTTTTTCCTCAGAAAGTGTCATTTTCCGCTAACTTGTGAAAAAAATGAAATGATACATGAACTCACCATGCCCCTCCGCGAATACTTTGGGGTGTCTTCTTTCTAAAATGGTGTCATTTGGGGGTTATTTATACTATCCTGGCATTCTAGCACCTGAAGAAACATGACAGGCGCTCAGAAAGTCAGAGCTGCTTCAAAATGCCGAAATTCACTTTTTTGCACCATAGTTTGTAAACGCTATAACTTTTACCCAAACCAATAAATATACACTTATTGGACTTTTTTTATCAAAGACATGTAGAACAATAAATTTAGAGAAAAATGTATATAGAAATGTAGTTTTTTTGAAAAATTTTACAACAGAAAGTGAAAAATGTAATTTTTTTGCAAAAATATCGTTAAATTTTTATTAATAGCAAAAAAAGTAAAAATGTCAGCAACAATGAAATGCCACCAAATGAAAGCTCTATTAGTGAGAAGAAAAGGAGGCAAAATTCATTTGGGTGGTAAGTTGCATGACGGAGCAATAAACAGTGAAAGTAGTGTAGTGCGGAATTGTAAAAAGTGGCCTGGTCATTAAGGGTGTTTAAGCTAGGGGGGCTGAAGTGGCTAAAAAGGTTTCCTTTTGGGACGACAGCCATGCAGACCAATTTGATACAGTGTGCGCTTTATGGTCTGAGATAGGCTGAGCCCCCAACCGTTTACCCTCTGCAGCAATGCTGGCAGCACTCATACGTCTATTTTGAAAATACAACCTCTGGATATGACGCTGAGCACGTGCATTCAGCTTCTTTAGTCGACCATGGGCCTGGTCCGAGTGGAACCTATCTTGTTGAACCGCTGTATGGTCTCGACCACCGTGCTGCAGCTCGGTTTCAGGGCGTTGGCAATCTTCTTATAGCCTAAGCCATCTTTATGTAGAGCAACAATTCTTTTTTTTCAGATTCTCAGAGAGCTGGACTTCCAGTGACCAGTATGAGAGTGTGAGAGCGATAAAACCAAATTTAATACACCTGCTCCCCATTCACACCTGAGACCTTGTAACACTAACGAGTCACATGACACTGGGGAGGGAAAATGGCTAATTGGGCACAATTTGGCCATGTTCATTTAGGGGAATACTCACTTTTGTTGCCAGCGGTTTAGACATTCATGGCTGTGTTGAGTTTTTTGAGAGCACACCAAATTAACACTGTTATACGAGCTGTATACTGACTACTTTACATTTTATCAAAGTGTCAGATCTTCAGTGTTGTCCCATGAAAAGATACAATAAAATATTTACAAAAATGTGAGGGGTGTACTCACTTTTGTGAGATACAGTATCTCTTTCATCTATCATATATAGTTTGCCTGCAGGTCTTTAAATGTAGGCAAGCTAAGTTTGTCATTTGGTGCAATTCATGATATGTTGCATTATGTTTACTCAAAGTGGGTCCAAATACTGTAAAAAAAATCAAAAAATCAGCTCTTCTACATCTGTATGTAGAACTCTGGGTACCACACTGAATCTTCTCAGTTCACATGTGCATTCTTCCATCATTTACTGCAGCAGTTAATAGTAATTATAGAAATGTATGTGTGAATGGAGCTGTGCTGCAGTGCACTGGACCATTGGTGGGCTGTGATGGAGCAGCTCCTCGGATCATTCCTCGCATAGAATCTCAGAATGTGGGAAGCAGAAGGGTTGTCGAATGAGTTTACGGTCATTCTGACTGTAATATCCCTGCTGCTCTCTTTTACAAGAAGAATCACTCCATCTCATAAATCATGTTCCATAATTACCTAATATAAAAGTAATGATTCACACGGATAAATGATTTCACATTTTGCTAAGTGAAGTCACCAAAACAGAGTTCGGTGTTACATATCCCGTATGCCTAGGGTTTTTTAACAGTAAAATAAATATATTTCCTTGTAACTAAACACAATATTAGTGTAATCTGAATAATAAAATGTATAAGTGCCTGAGCAAGTGGTGAGTGATGAGCAGTCCATGAACAAAGTATGAAGACTATGCGGAAATGCTGAAGGCTCATCAGGAAGGTCCCTTCTTGGACCAAAACGTCAGCCGTATCCATTATAGAAATTGTTGTAATTTATAGACCCATACTGATAATTGAATTGATTCATATTAAGAAATAAAAGAGCAAAAGAAAAGAAGACGAGTGCCGTGGTGATATCTTACTGTATGTTCTACGGGCAACAGCCTTCCACTGGCACCACCAACCGTACTTGGAGTGCATGTGTCATCACTTTATGGTCTATACAACGTGACATCCACAGTATGCAATCCCTTAGAGACTGAGCATGTATGTTCACTAGCACCCAGCTCATTAGTTGGGCGTACACGTTGCTATACACTTTGAACACGAGGTGGTACCATTCTATGTAAGTAAAGCGGAGCAATGTCTACGTCAGTCCCATAGGTGAATAGAAAGCTGGACCACCATGCGCACTTCCTTTCTATTCAGAGAAGATACTCAAACAGTCATAACTCAGCTGAATAATCCATTTAATCAAATGAATATGTAATATGCGTAGTGTTGACTTGGCATGTGTGATAACAGAACTCTGTTGCAATAACCCAACTTGATGGTTCCAACCTTGCTTTTGTAGAGAGAACAGTATTCCGGTGTTTTCACTGACCGACCAGAAGGACGTGGTGCTGAAGATCACAGTTAATAATTTTCCATCAGACCCACTTCTTCCACACCTTGATGGAGATGATGCTCATGCGGCTCAGCTCATTGCCACCTTCCCTGAAACCATGTCCTACTCTGGTGTTCGTCCGGCAGGTTTGGCCATGGTATGAAATATATCAACCATTAGAAAGAACTGATTTTCATTCTGAGATGAATAATTTGTATGATTGATTGGTGGGAGGACTGAAGAGCAGAGTCTGGTTTGGTGCCTCTTACCACACAGACGTCTTAATATTGATGGGGGTCTGTGAATAGTCTTAATAAATGTTTAATAGACTACTGATTCTCGGTGGCTGTAAAAGTCTTTTTCATCCCCAGGAGAAGTTGGTGGTTTGCCATTCCAATGATAACGGATCCCAAGCAATATGTGAACTTGGCAACCCTATGAAGAGAAATGCAGAGGTTTGTGTTGTCTTCTATTGGTATTAAGCTTTAGCTATTCTGTATACTCTAAATTTAGATATAGACCTATTATTTAATAGTGTATTTTCCCAAAAACAACATCGTATAGGTTTTTATTGGAAGCCTCACCGCTGGTGTCCCCACCAATCATGAGAAAAGGGGTACAGTGTCCTAATTTGAATGGAGCGGTGGTCAGACATATGCTATGCTATTCAACCTCTGTGGGACTGTGTGCAGCTTCTTCAAGGGTCTGGAGAATCTTCTCTAAGCCAGCCCGTATTCCCTTAAATGACATGGGGATCAGCACTTGCACAGACAATGTCCATGAAAGGGAAAACCCAATGCACTTGCATCAATTTTCTGCTAGAGCAGCCTGAGAATGATGTTGGAGACATAATCCACATCAGTCAAGGAAACAATCTGGCTTAGGCTCAGCATAAAGTAGAACTCAGCACTCAAATGTTGTTGCTTGTTTCAGTCCCTATTTCTGGGACCTCAGATTCTGATTGCTTCTGTGGTATAGATTAGGAGAAAGTTGATAAGTATTCTATTGCATCACTTTGCCTGTGCTTTGCTTTCTACTGCTATATTTTTATTTACTAGTGTTTTCCTATAGCAGTGCAACAATCAGAATCAGAGGACGGTCCTGGAAAAGGGGGCCGAAACGTTAGGTTTTCATTTTGGACAGCTCCTTTGGAAAAATAAAAGGTGGAATCTGATTGGTTGCTATGGGCAGTTTTACTTTACACCCATTTGATAAATGACCCCCAGTATTCTTAAACCAATGTGAATTGGGAGAACAGGGTACATCCAGCGCACCACTTCACTGCTAATTGGCATATGGCATATTTTCACACTTTATGTGGTGCCGATGGGGATCAATAGGTATAAGTTTACAAAGGTTTATGTTTGATGGGACTCATAGATTGTGATGGGAAGGGTTTAGAAGGGTAACACCTGGTGACAGGTTCCCTTTAATTTCCTTGCCGTGTCATCCCTTTTTATCTTAGGGTATGACCACACAGTATGATTGTGTGGCGCCTTTGACACAGCCATGCTGCGTTTGAGTACTGTGCGGTCATACAAGCCGCAGTGGGCTCTAATTATACCAATGAGACTACATTGTTTAGTCTGTCTGCATTGTTAATGAGAGAGTAGTATAGCGGTACTCAAACGCAGTACTGCAGTGTCACCAGTGCCGCACCACTGAGCCGTGTGGTCGCACCGTCATATAGTACATGCTTATATTGTGAGCTGATGCTTTAGTTTGGCCATACACATGAAATATAATTGCATCAGATCCACAAGTGCCATTCTGTTCTTATTGAACATACACACGAGATAGCTGTCAGACAAACGCTTGCTTGTTAGACAGCTATCTGTCCTGATCCTTATATAGATATATATATATATATATATGCTCAGCTTGGCTGAGCATGCATATGTAATGAACGGGAGAGCGGAAACTCTGTCAGTGACTTATCTTCTCACAAATGGATTCGCTTTTGAAATCCAAAATGCCCTATCCTCCTCCCCCAACATCTGCAGTTGGGTCGGTCAGGAGGCCACCATACACTTTAGATGTATGGCAAACTTTAAACGGGTTCTCTGAAAATTAGGCCCCATGCACACGACCGTTGTTTGTTTCCGTGTCCGTTCCGTTTTTTTTCACGGATAGGATGCTTCCCCATTCATTTCAATGGGTCCGTCAAAAAATGCGGATAGTCAACCGTTTTTGTTCCGCATCCGTGATCCGTGTTTTCATTCCGTCAAAAAAATAGTGCATGTCCTATTTTTTTCACGTTTGCGGACAATGATAGGCATTTTTACAATGGATCTGCCATAAAAATCGGATCCGTCAAAAAAACGGTCCGTCATCCGTTTTTTTTGACGGACGCAAAATTTCAAGGAGGAACGGACGCGGAGGCAGGCAACGGTCGTGTGCATGTAGCCTTAAGAAAATACAATTACTGAAAATACTTGAATATTACTTTATTATAAATATATTTCCAAATACCTTTCATTACTTATAATGGCTTGTTTTGTCTGGGGAGCAATCATTAGGAGAAATAAAATAGCAGCCGTCCTTTTTGTACACACAAAACCTGTCCTAATCACACAGCAGGACAAGTTACGGTACTTCACAAGACTGAGCTAAAGAGCTGCCTCATCATCCTCTCCTACTTGTCAGGTATTATGATTTTGAATTTAGTCTAATATGATATTCAGCTGAATCTCTGTAGGAGATTGCTAATGAGCAGCAGCACTTGTATGCAGTCTCCATTACCACAGCACCATACTGTATTACCACAGACTATCCTCTCTGTATTTCATGTCTCCTCATGAACTCAATTCCTGCAGCTATTCAGCTAAAGTTCCTATCAGATGTATTCAGGATCATAATCCCTGACAAGCAGAGCAGAGAGGAGGATGAGGCAGCTTTTTAGCTCAGTGAAGTAACTTGTCCTCCTGTGTGATTAGGACATGTTTTGTGCGCGCTAATAGGACAGCGGACATTTTATTTCTCGTAATGATTGCTCTCTAGACAAAACAAGCCATTATAACTAATGAAAAGTATTTAGGGATTATTTATAATAAAGTAATATTTAAGTATTTTCATTTTCTTAATTCCCGAGGACCCCTTTAATCCCCTAGGACCCCTCTTACGATGTGTGACCTTTTGTTTCAGTTAACTTTCTACATGGTTATCAGCACCCAAGGAATAACTCTAGAGACCACGGAGTTGGAAGCGAAGCTAGAGCTGTCTACGTAAGTCACTGTCTGATCTAATGTACAGTAGGTAATGTAGCACCAGGAAATGATTTGTTTTCACTGTGTTAGGGCTCCGCAATGCACAGACATCGACCATGGGACAGCCGCATGCAGATTGCAGCCCCATTCCCTAGAATGGGGTCCACGATCTGTATACGACTGTCCGAATCGCAAAAAAATAGTGCATGCACTATTTTTTTGCGGTGTGAAGGCACGGACAGAAAACCCACGGAAGCACTCCGTAGTGCTTCTGTGGGCTTCCAATCAGTGCCTCCATTCCCCACAAGATCTCCCAGATTGTGGACCTATTCAAGTGAATGGGTTCGCATCCATGATGCGGGGTGCACACGGCCAGTGCCCGTGTATTGTGGACCCGTTGTATGCGGGCCACAATAAAGCCACGGCCGGACAATGGCCTTGTGCATGAGCCCTTACCAGTGAATTTGTCAGAGATCATCAGTAATTCATGGAATAGATTCTACATCATAAATGGGAAGCAGGGAGGATGACATGATGACATCTGAAGCCTATACCAGTTAGGACTGACGTAGATGTCCGTTATGATTTATAGCAGTTTTCTGGTGTAAATTATACTAAATGTGTTGGGGCATGGTTACCCCGTCCCCTTCTGCTGACCTCTCTTTTTAAAAAAAAAATTGTGAGAGCAGCAGAGAGGCAAAAAGTTGCAGATTTTTGTATAAAATGCCGTTTGTGTAAAAATGTGTGACTTTTTGCACCCTTTGTAAATGACTCCATATGCAGTATGCCCTCCCAGTGTTTGCGTAGGTTTCCTCTGGGTACTCCGTCTACCTCCCACATTTAAAAACAAAAAAACAAAGGTTGTATGTGAGAGAGAGATGAAAATCGGACTGTGAGCCCCAAAAGGAATAATGCAAGTTCCAAGATGCAATTAAAGTTCTGATTATAGTGAAATTTAATATTGATATACAGAAGATATTGACTACTAGTGGCAGCACTTTGATATAACATTTGAGTAGCATTATATTCCTAAATACAGACCCTTTAGGCCCAGAAAGCCATTTCAAAATAATGTATCAGATAGCCTGAGCTATAAAGTTCTGTTTTTGGCTTGTTATAAAAAAATTTACCTTTATTTTACTCTTTAATAAAATCCAAAATGAAGAATCAACTCAGTGATCACTTACAAAAAAGCCTTATGTGAAATTAAAAGTAATCAGAAGCATCACTATTATCTCTTTTTGTTATATATATATATATATGATTGTAATCTCTTTCGTATATTTATATATATATCACTTTTGAGAGGATTTGGACTTAATTCTATCTTAAGAGCCATAGGTTGTGTTATTTTCCACACTATCCTTACTCTTTATTACTTGTCTTTTTTTCTTCTTGCTATCTGATTATAGGGAAGACCTATTAATATCCTAGATGTTCTTTTGGTTATAGAAGCTGTATCAATTTCAAATGTTACTTTGTGCAAACAGTGTCTGTATTTCACAGAATAACCGCTACATAAGATCTCCCCTGTTTATCAGAGATTTCAAGCACACACTAAATCATATGTCCCTATCTCCTCTCTCACACTTGCACTAGGGAGAACGCCTGCAGCACATCTCCCCAGGTAAATACCAATGCTCTGTACTAAAAACACCTAACTAGCGCTCCCCCATATAATTTAGTGTGTAATTGAAATCTCTGATAAACAGGGGAGATCTTATGTAGCGATTATTCTGTGAAATACAGACACTGTTTGCACAAAGTAACATTTGAAATTGATACAGCTGCTATAACCAAAAGAACATCTAGGATACTAATAGGTCTTCCCTATAATCAGATAGCAAGAAGTTAAAAGGACAAGTAATAAAGAGCAAGGATAGTGTGGAAAATAACACAACCTATGGCTCTTAAGATACAATTAAGTACAAATCCTCTAAAAAGTGATATATATAAATATATAAAAGAGAAAGTTGGACTGCACACCTAAACTGTAGTGAAAACAATAAAAGCTTTATTCACCCATATGGTGGCAAAATTGCGATGTTTCGTCTCACATGAGCCTTCCTCAAGCGTTTGAGGAAGGCTCATGTGAGCAACATGCACTTTGCCACCCACTGAGTGAATAAAGCTTTTATTGTTTTCACTACAATTTAGGTGTGCAGTCCAATTTTCTCTTTTTTATAATATTGGGCATTGCTAAAACCCATTGTTGGACATTGCACCCGCTTTTCTGGATGATGCTTCCACTGATTTTTTTTTTGTTATATATCTATATATATATATATATATATATATATATATATATATGAGATTACAATTATATATATAACAGATAACAAAAAGAGATAATACTGTTGCTTCTGATGACTTTTAATTTCATATAAGGCTTTTTTGTAAATGATCACTGAGTTGTTTCTTCTTTTTGGATTTTATTAAGAGTGAAATAAAAGTTAATTTTTATAAGAGTAGCATTAAACACTTGTGTCTTTGTAGGATAAGTGAGCAGAAAAACCTTACGTCTGTCTTTGCCAAAGCCAAAGTGATTATTGAACTTCCTCTGTCTGTCTCCGGGTAAGTAAGCACGGCGCTTACAAAGCCAAAATCCTATTGCTTGGACATGCATCAATTATGTAATGTAATTATTATAGATAAATTATAGATAAAGTGCACTATTGTTTGGCAGAAAACTCATGTAATATTGAGAGGGGATATGCTGTGTTCTTTTGCAGGGAGGCCACGCCTAATAGATTGTATTATAATGGGGAGGTAAAGGGTGAGTCTGTAATGAGAAACGAGGAAGATGTTGGCAGCCCCGTGGACATTAAAGTGACTGTAAGTTTATTAGTTTTTATGTTGCTCATACCTGTAAATTCATCTAGGACACTGAAACTGTTGTGTGTTGTACAGTACACCAAAAATCTGCACCGAAAGTGTGGTTCATTGCAAATGAAAGGAGTTTTATTAGAGGGCATCTGTCAGCAGAAACTGGCTGACCTGTTGCATGTGCGCTTGGCAGCTAAAGACATGTGTGTTGGTCCCATGTTCATATGTGCCCGCATTACTGAGAAAAATGAAGTTTTGATATATGCAAATTAGCCTCAAGGAGAAACGGGGGAGTTGCCATTACTCCTAGAGTCTCCACTTCCTTTTGCACTTTAGGAGATTTTACATCCAGACGTTTACAATGCCTGGCCAAAAGTTCAGAGGGCGCAGCAGCTGCAGAGAGAGCTGAGCATATAGGAGTAAAGGCAACGCCCCCATTGCTCTTGGAGGCTCATTTGCATATGTTATAACATCATTTTTCTCAGCAATGCGGGCACATACAGTATGGGCATGGGACCAACACAGATGTCTTCAGCTGCCAAGTGCATATGTAAATGGTCAGACAGTTTCATATGTACAAAACTGCTGACAGGTGCCCTTTAAATACTATTCCCATGCAATTTAATGCGTATAATGCAGTACAGATTTTAGGGTATCCTGTGTAAATTTTGTGTGAATTTGCCTACCACTAAACTTTCTGAGATGCTGTACGCTGTCTATACGTATGTAGTGCACTCGGTCTACTGTGCTATGTGCCACTTGTGCAAGGGAAGGAGGACTGGGGGCCTACTGGGGGATTCACTAGTTCTCCTGTTGGCCAGTCTGACCCTGCAGACAGGGCAGACTTTCCACAGCAGATTTTTGTGTTCCATAGCAAAATCCATATGTCTTACATGCAGATTTGTCAGCAGTTTTGGTTTGGATATGCAGTTGATTGCAAAGGGTGAAATCCACAATGGAAATCCTCCGCATAAAATGACATAAAGCACCGCTGGCTAATTTACCCTGCAGATTTTTTTCTGCAGTGTGTGTATGAGAATTCTTAAAGGGTCCTGCCACCTACGCTATGGTGCCCTCAATTAGGTACTTTTGTAGTACTTTTGTACTACTTTTACAAAACTGACCTGCCGACAGTTTTGTTTCCTCTTGTGCATTAGAAGGAAACCTGTCAGTCATCGTCCAGAGGCGGCGGATAGTGGAGGCAGCGAGCAGCATGGGAGTCATCTCTATCACAGCGCTAGTGTGCACTGTGGGCTTCAGCAGATCAGTACTATAAAAGTACTGAATGTCATCACAGCAGCGACAGACCGCCATAATACAGTCTGTCAGTAATGGCAGTATGGTGTCGCTCACAGGTTCCCTTTAAAATCCACTGATACTGTAAAACGCTGTGGATCTGCCACAAATAAATCTGCAGTGGCAAATCAGAATTGTATACATGGCACGTGGACCTGCCCTCACAGGAGAGTAGTCATCTAGTGTCATTCATTTTAAGGAAACTTTTTTTAGTGTTTACTGAGACAGGAGCTGTGGGTACAGATGCAGTGGTATCCTGTCATATTCTCATCAACGTTGCCTACACTTAGATTTAGGGCTCATTCACACTGCCATATAGCTGCTGTGTTTTATACCAAGCCACAATAAGGCTGCCATGGAGGTGTCTTCTTTACTTCCATACAGTTCTGTATGAATCCAAAAAAAAAGTATGTATGAAGGTGTTCTCGCTTACAAGCATTGCTTCTTGGAATGAATATTGCTGCAAATATGCCATTCAGCTGAGCCTGTACAGCTAAAGGATATCCCGCCCTATCCTTGCAGCTTCAGATTATTACTGACACCTCAAATGGTATTTTTTACATAGAATATCATCATGTCAATGACACTGATAGACATGAAGGTCAGTCAATGAAGTTATATACAGATATTCCCCCTACAGTGCCCCTGTAGTTACAATGCCCCCTGTAGTTATAATTCTCCCTGTAGTTCCCCCTATAGTGCCCCAGTAGTTATAACTGCAACTATACATCTGTAGTCTTCCAGGTAGTTAATGCCCACCTATGATGCCCTAGTATTTATTATACCCTACTGTATTTCTCCAGTAGTTATAATGTCCCCCTATGGTGCCCAAGTAGTTATAATGCTCCCCTATAGTGACCTCCCTAGTCAAAATGTCGCCCTATAGTGCCCCGGTATTTAAAATGTCCTCCTATAGTGCCCTAGTAGTTATAATGCCACCTGTATGGCCCCAGTAATTATAATGCACCCCTGTAGTGCCCCAGTATTTATAATGCAATGCAGGTCATGGGTCTCTTCCGTCCGGCAGCCTGAGTTGCCTGCATATTGGCACAGGCAGTTGTGGTGACGTCACTGCGCAGCCTGTTCCGTTGATGCGTCCTTTAATAGGGTTGGGGCCTAGTGACCTGTGGCCCACCACAGTATTCAGCACTATTGCTATCCTGAGGACCGCGATACAGTTGAATGCGCGGCGCTCATGATGTTCAGGGGCCTGGGCAAAATATCCAAAGCTCTATCCCCAGATGTTTTGGCCTAACGACGCCCCTGCATATTAGACACTTATGGCTGCTGTGAATAGTTTGTTCACTATTCTTTGTAACCTTTTCGTTAGGTATCAAACAGAGGAAAGTCCTTACGCACGCTGGGTTCTGCATACCTAAACCTTATGTGGCCACATGAAATGGCCAATGGGAAATGGCTGCTGTACCCAATGAAGATTCAGTTGAAAGAGAAAGAGCAGTCAGGCCGCAGCATGGAATGTAGCCCCATAAATGCAATCAACCCCCTTAGACTGGTAAGTAGCTGTTCTTTTGGATTCTCTGTAATCATACTCGATATGGAGATCATTACTTATGATCTACCTTAAACCCTTTTCATGTGCCCCACAACTATTTTCTAGGATACAGTAAGATCAGACTCAAGTTCATTGATACCCACTGCAAGTCCGCGTTCTGCAAGGCGATGGTCGCTGACGTATCCTGCCAAAAAGAAGGATGTTGTTCTGGTATGTATACCATGATACCTTGGGACATGCAAAACCTACATGTGCAGGATAGACTATAGAAAGACGTTCATGTAGTGCGGGTCGTGAAAAGCCTAGGATTCCATGATTCCCACCCATATGAATAAACCACACATGTGCTGTCACCTCTATGCTGAAATATGCTGTCAAATTAAAAAGAAAAAAATGGCAACAGAGCAAAAAACACAAGGGCATTGGGGGGAAATTTATCAAATTAGTGTAAAGTAGAACTGGCTTAGTTGCCCATAGCAACCAATCAGATTCCACCTTTCATTTTGGACAGCTCCAATAGAAAATGAAAGGGGGAATCTGATTGGTTGCTATGGGCAACTAAGTCAGTTCTACTTTACACCAGTTTGATAATTCTCCACCATTCTCTTAAAACACACAGGCCCGGAAAACATGCTGCGGTTTGCTCTCCGGTATAAGAATGCAACCAAACGGAACGGAATGCATTGTGGAGCGTTCTGTTCAGTTACGTTTTGTCCCCATTGAGAATGAATGGGGACAAAACTGAAGCGTTTTTTTTTCCCGCTATTGAGACCCTAGGACGGATCTTAATACCGGAAAATATTAACGCTAGTGTGAAAGTACCCTTAGGCCTCTTTCACACACGCGTCACGTTTGACGTCCGGATCAGAGGCGGGTGCGTTGCGTGAAAATGCGCGATTTTTCCACGCGAGTGAAAAGCGTTTTAATGCGTTTTGCATACGCGTGCGAAAAATCGGCATGTTTGGTACCCAGACCCGAAGCCGGACTTCATCACTGAAGTCCGGTTTTGGGTTGAGTATTCTGTAGATTTTATTATTTCCCCTTATAACATGGTTATAAAGGAAAATAATAGAATTCTCAATAGAGAATGCAAAGTAAAAAGGGCAATAGAGGGTTAAAAAAAACAAAAAAACCTCACCTATTCCATTTGATCGCGTAGCTGCCGGTGTTCTGTTCTGTCTTCAGCAGGAGGGGGATGAAGGACCTTCAGTGACGTCACTGGGTCACATGGTCCAATCACCTGCTTTCTTCATGGAAACTGGTTATTGGACCATGTGACCCAGTGACGTCACTGAAGGTCCTTCACCCCCCTCCTGCTGAAGACAGAACAGAACACCGGCAGCTACGCGGGAAAATCGGGGAAAATCGCACCGCATCCGCACTTACTTGCGGATGCTTGCGATTTTCTCGCAGCCCCATTCACTTCTATGGGGCCTGCATTGCGTGAAAAACGCAGAATAAAGAACATGCTGCGATTTTTGTTCACCTCACGCATTGCACCCGTGCGGAAATCACGCCCGTGTGAAAAGGGCCTTAGGTTATGGAAGGGTCACCTTGTAGGAGTCATGTTTGGAACCAAGTCGTAAGTTGGAAGCTATACTATATATCCGTTCATCTACGGAGAGGGAGAAGTGCAGTAAAGCTTTCCCACAATTCAAAGAAGAGAATTACACTTTAGGGCTCATGCTCACGAACGTATTTTTTTTCGCGCCTGTTACTTTTTGCAGACCGTACACGGACCATTCACTTCAATGGGGCCGCAAAAAAAAGAGAAAGGACTACGTGTGCATTCTGTATCCATATGTCCACATGGCCGTTCCACAGAGAACATGCCCTATTATTGTACACATTACGGACAAGGATAGGACTGTTCTATTAGGGGCAGCTGTTCTGTTCCGCAAAATGCGCTATGCACATGTCTGGTATCCATGTTTTGCGGCTCCACAATTTGCGGACTGCAAAACATCCAATGGTCGTGTGCATGAGCCTTTATATCACTACTGAATGTTTGCTCTTTTTTTTTTTAAGGACTGTGAACGAGGAACTGCACAATGTGTGGTATTTAGATGTCCACTATACAGCTTTGACCAGCAGGTGGTGCTCAACGTTCATGGACGGCTTTGGAATAGCAGCTTCTTAGAGGTGACTACATCTATTATTTCAGTATTACTTGAACCGTTGCAGCTTTCAGCCTTTTTTCTAATCTTCTCATGTATTTTGTTATGTACAGGATTATCCATCTGGAAGTAACATAGAAGTGGTGATCAGGGCAAACATTACTGTCAAGTCTGGTATTAAGAACCTGGTGCTAAGAGATGCTACAACACAGGTACGCCCTGATGTCTTCCTATTAATGGACAACCTGCAGCTCTGGGCCACATACGGCCCACAGTACCATTGTGTGCAGCCCCCAACCATCTGAGCAAACACATGCCTGTGTCTAGTGCTGGCTCACATGTATCCTGCTATTAGATGAGGAAGTGGAGCCACCATCTATCAGACATTCATGCTATATACGTTCAATATGCCGTCAATGTTTCACTTGGTAATAGTCCTTTAAGTTTTTGTTTTTTTTGGACCCTTAGGCCTCATGCACACGACCGTTGTTGTGGTCCGCGCCGCATATTTTACGGCTCGGGCGCGGACCCATTCACTTCAATGGGGCCGCAAAAAAGAGAAAGGACTACGTGTGCATTCTGTATCCATATGTCCATCATGTGCTCGCTCCACAGAGAGACATGCCCTATTATTGTACACATTTACGGACAAGGATAGGACTGTTCTATTAGGGGCAGCTGTTCTGTTCCGCAAAATGCGCTATGCACATGTCTGATATCCATGTTTTGCGGCTCCACAATTTGCGGACTGCAAAACATCCAATGGTCGTGTGCATGAGCCTTTATATCACTACTGAATGTTTGCTCTTTTTTTTTTAAGGACTGTGAACGAGGAACTGCACAATGTGTGGTATTTAGATGTCCACTATACAGCTTTGACCAGCAGGTGGTGCTCAACGTTCATGGACGGCTTTGGAATAGCAGCTTCTTAGAGGTGACTACATCTATTATTTCAGTATTACTTGAACCGTTGCAGCTTTCAGCCTTTTTCTAATCTTCTCATGTATTTTGTTATGTACAGGATTATCCATCTGGAAGTAACATAGAAGTGGTGATCAGGGCAAACATTACTGTCAAGTCTGGTATTAAGAACCTGGTACTAAGAGATGCTACAACACAGGTACGCCCTGATGTCTTCCTATTAATGGACAACCTGCAGCTCTGGGCCACATACGGCCCACAGTACCATTGTGTGCAGCCCCCAACCATCTGAGCAAACACATGCCTGTGTCTAGTGCTGGCTCACATGTATCCTGCTATTAGATGAGAGCCCTGGAGATGGAGCCACCATCTATCAGACATTCATGCTATATACGTTCAATATGCCGTCAATGTTTCACTTGGTAATAGTCCTTTAAGTTTTTGTTTTTTTTGGACCCTTAGGCCTCATGCACACGACCGTTGTTGTGGTCCGCGCCGCATATTTTACGGCTCGGGCGCGGACCCATTCACTTCAATGGGGCCGCAAAAGATGCTGACAGCACTCCGTGTGCTGTCCGCATCCGTTGCTCCATTCCGTGCCCCCGCAAAAAAATAGAGCATGTCCTATTCTTGTCCGTTTTGCGGACAAGAATAGGCATTTCTACAATGGGCCGCGTTCCGTTCCGCAAATTGCAGAACGGGACGCGGAACAGCTTCCGTGTTTTGCGGATCCGCAGTTTGCTGAGCTGAGACTCTAGGTGTAATGGCAACGCCCCTGTTGCTCCTAGAGGCTCATTTCTCATTTGCATACATTAAAACATCATTTTTCTCAGCAAGGCACATATGAACATGGGACCAACACAGATGCCTTCAGCTGCCAAGCGCACATTTAACAGGTCAGCCAGTGTCATAGGTACAAATCTGCTACAGATGCCCTTTAATTCCATATAATTAAGGTTACATACAAACATGAGGAAATGGACTGTTTTTTGTGGGAACCATGTAACTGATCCCTAATTTTGGACCTTTGCAGATTTCTATGATGCTGTATTCAGACCTCGATGTTGTGGTTCACAGTGGCATTCCCTGGTGGATTATCCTTATTGCAGTTCTGGCTGGCATTCTGCTCCTCTTACTGCTGGTTTTAATTCTCTGGAAGGTAAGATGATTTTTTCTCATCACGGGCATCTATGCTCCTTTTGATACAACCCATTATCTTATTGGCCTTGGCAGCAGCTGCCTGACACTGGTTTCTACAGCTTAGTTTGCTGTTCACTAAAATTTCTAAGTCCTTTTCCATATCAGTGTTACCCAGTGTTTTCCCATTTAGTATGTACGGGTGACTTGCATATTCCTTCCCATGTGCATAACCTCATCTGCCACTTCTCTGCCCAAGCCTCCAATCTATCCAGATCCCTCTGTAGCAGAAAACTGTCCTCTTCAGTGTTAATTACTTTACACAGTTTAGTGTCATCTGCAAAAAGTGATATTTTACTGTGCAAGCCTTCTACAAGATCATTAATAAATATATTGAAGAGAATAGGGCCCAATACTGACCCCTGAGGTACCCCACTAGTGACAGTGACCCAATCTGAGTGTGTACCATTAATAACCACCCCCTGTTTTCAATCATTGATCCAGTTACTTACCCACATACAGATATTCTCCCCCTGCACTATTACATTCAGTGAGGGGTAACATTGAGGTTCTTGTCATTTTGAGAGAAAGAATGACTTTGGATGCTGCACTATTCTTGATGTCAATAATTATGGAAACCCCATACGGAACCCTTGATATAATGTAATATTGCGGGTTATATCATAGCCTCAGGTCTATATTTCTCCTTTCTGAATATATTTTAGCATTGCTAATTTTTTACATTAGTGGCTTTACAGAGATATACTGTAGTTGAATATTCTGCATATATTCATTTTGAGGCATGGTCCATCAGCACTACAGTATACTCCATTTGACCCCATCATGTCTTCACGCTTGATGAGCCTTGACAATATATATCAACGTTTTTTTTCAAATGGTCCTTTCAGTGTGGCTTCTTCAAGAGGGAATCGGCAGAATCCAAGTTTACCACAAATTACTACCGAGCACGCCTGGGGGTGCAGCCCTCTGAGCTAGATAGGCAAGCCGAAGAAGAGGCTTAGCTGGTAACACCCGGCACGCACGTGTTATGAGTTTTTGCATAGTGCTCCATATTTCCAGTCTAATACTGTGATGTCTGACAACTAACCCAGTGTTGAATAAGCATTTACTGGTTAACTCTTTAATGACCAGTGGATTGGTTAGGCTAAATTGTACAAAAAGTAAAATATATATTTTATTATCATTTGTATTTTATGTTTTTTTTTGTTTTTTTTTTTAATTTTGATAATTCACTCTTGAAAAAAGTGTTAACATGGGTTCTTCATGTTCTTTTGGTTATTTGGTCATTCTGTTTTGGTATGGGCATGTTGTGGGTACAGTCTGACTTAGCACAGATGTTTTTTTTGTGTGTTTTTATGCTTGACGCATGCTGTATGTAAACTGTTTTTCTTCTGGTTAGAAGGTATCTACTATCCACAGCATTGGGGAAAACTGTTAGATAGGTGCAGGTCTGACTGCTGGGACCTCCACAGATCTCACGAACGTGGGTCCCATTCCCCCCATCCAAATGGAGCGGGAGATCTAGCATGTGCACTTCCACTCCATTCATTCTCTATAGCAGGTATGCTCAACCTGCGGCCCACCAGCTGTTGCAAAACTACAACTCCCAGCATGCCTGGACAGTCTACAGCTATTAGAGCATGCTGGAAATTGTAATTTCGCAATAGCTGGAGGCCCGCAGGTTGAGCATCTCTGCTCCATAGGACTGCCTGAGATACTGTAGTGAGTACAGCAATGATGTTAAGGCTACATGCACATGACCGTTGCCTGCCTCCGCGTCCGCTCCTCCTTGAAATGTTGTGTCAGTCAAAAAAAACGGATGACAGACCGTTTTTTTTGACGGATCCGATTTTTATGGCAGATCCATTGTAAAAATGCCTATCCTTGTCCGCAAACGTGAAAAAAATAGGACATGCACTATTTTTTTGACGGAATGAAATCACGGATGCGGATCAAAAACGGTTGACCATCCGCATTTTTTGACGGACCCATTGAAATGAATGGGGAAGCATCCTATCCGTGAAAAAAAACGGAACGGACGCGAAAACAAACAACGGTCGTGTGCATGGGGCCTAACGCTATTTCAAAAGGGTTTTTTGGGCAAATCATTTAATTTAAAAACAGTGTCATAGTGAGTTAAAAAAACAACAACAATCATTAATCCCCTTACTGATCCCTCGTGGCTGCTGTCTAGGTCCCTGCTCCTCCCTACTTCCTGGTCTGGGGCTGAACATGCAGGAAATAGAGTCGACTGCCTGTCAATCATTGGCAGGTCACCCTTAAGGCTCATGCACACGGCCGTTGCCTGGTCATGGTCACTTGAATGAGGAGAGGTGTGGTGCAGAACAGAGGCACGGATCGGAAGCCCACGGAAGCACAATGGAGTGCATGTACTACTTTTTTTCGTTGCGGACCATCGAATGCCCTTAAACTCATATCTTAAAGGATACCTATAATTTTCACAAACTTCTGACATTTTATACTGACATGTCTGAAGTTTTGATCAATGGGGATCTGGGTGCTGGGACCTCACTGATCACTAAAACAAGTAGGAAGAAGTGCTCAGTGTAGTACTGTTTCCGTGAATTGTCAATTTATGCCTACTCTTGGCTCCTGGACTAGATCGCTCTAAAACTTAACTTTTATTTCTCTACTAGCTATTAGCACTAACTCTATTAAAATTTCTGGCCGCCCACCTGGCTAATTTTCACTATCGCTAAATATTGCGGAGTTGTACTCCGCTATGATTGAAGGGGAGAGTCGCGCGTTCTATCTCCCCTACACTGATTTAGTGAAGACAGGTGTAGCGGTCACTGTATTAAAATCACTGCACACTACCCCTCGACATGTTTCGCCCGTGAAGGCGTCCTCAGGGCTAACAGGTAGCGTAGTACTGCACCTCATTATTTCTGTTTGCCACTGCCCTGATCTCCAAGCAGTTGTACGGATTCATAGATAAGCCATAGACTTTCAGTGAATTTGTACACTGCTTACTCCACTGTCTGAGGAGAGCAAAGCAATGTAAAAAAATAAAAATAAAGGGGCACAGTGCTGAGTTTTAGCTGGTCAGTAGGGATCTCAGCACCTGAATTCGCACTTGGCATGTCAGCAGTTTGTTAAAACGATAGGTTCCCTAACCCTGAGTTCAGACATGAGCGTTCTTGAAACGCCCGTTTTACGCGCGTTTTTGTCGCGCGTATTACAGCGCGTTTTTGCAAATAGGAAACGCGCGTTGTACGCGCATTCTTGTGATTGACTACTGTGGTGTCAATCACAATACGCACGACAAACGCCCCAAAAAAAGCTAAAGTACTTGTTTATGCGTAGGACGTTTTACAGCGCGTTCAAACGCGTTCAACGTTGTAAAACGCGAAAATGTGAACCAGTCCCATAGGGAAGCATTGGTTTTCATGTGTTGAGCGTTTTACAGCGCGTTTGAACGCGCTGTAAAACGCACAAGTGTGAACTTAGGGTAAAGTTTCTGTACAGCAACCGACAACACAGCTCCATTCAAGTGACTGGTGGAAAACCCTCTAATGTATTAAAAGACACCTAGCTCTGTCCTTCAAAAGAACATGCATATTACATTTCCCACAAGTTGCTTTATAACAGGTAGTCTTAGGCCTCTTTCACACGGGCGTCATGTTTGACGCCCGGATAAGATGCGGGTGCGTTGCGGGAATCGCCGCGATTTTTCCGCGCGTGTGCTAACGTTTGTAGTGCGTTAAGCACGCGCGTGAAAAAATCCGCATGCTTGGTACCCAGACCCGAAGTCAGACTTCATCACTGAAGTCTGGTTTCGGGATGAGTATTCTGTATGTGTAATTATTTTCCTTTATAACATAGTTATAAGGGAAAATAATCGCATTCTAATTACAGAATGCAATGTTCCCGGGCTTTAAAGGGTTAAAAATAATAAAGAGTTAACTTACCTTCTCCATTGTGCGCAGAGCCTCAGAACGTCTTCTCTCTTGATAGTTTGGATGCATGAGGACCTGTGGTGACGTCACAGGGTCACATGGTCCAATCATAGAAGCATTTGAGTGGACCATGTGACCCATGTGATCCTGTGACATCACGGCAGGTCCTTTATCCAACAGATCCTTGGATGAAGGACCTGCCGTGATGTCACAGGATCACATGGGTCACATGGTCCACTCAAATTCTTCTATGATTGGACCATGTGACCCTGTGACGTCACCACAGGTCCTCATGCATCCAAACTATCAAGAGAGAAGACGTCTGGGGCTCTTGCGTACAATGGGAGAAGGTAAGTTAACTTTTATTATTTTTAACCCTTAAAGCCCGAGGAACATTGCATTCTGTAATTAGAATGCGATTATTTTCCCTTATAACTATGTTATAAAGGAAAATAATTACGATCGGGTCCCCATCCCGATCGTATCCTAGCAACCATGCGGGAAAATCGCAACGCATCCGCACATGATTGCGGATGCTTGCGATTTTCCCGCATCCCCATTCACTTCTATGGGGCTTGCGTTGCGTGGAAAACGCAGAAACTGGAGCATGCTGCGATTTTCACGCAACGCAGAAGTGATGCGTGAAATACAACGCTCATGTGCACAGCCCCATAGAAATGAATGGGTCCGGATTCAGTGCGGGTGCAATGCGTCCTCCTCACGCATTGCACCCGCGCGGAAAACTCGCCCGTCTGAAAGAGGCCTAAGTCTACCCATCTTAAACCTTTAATATTACAAATAGATCCTGATTGGTTTGATATTGATATGTATCTTATGGCAGTGTGTTTCATTCTACTTTTGCTGTCTCTGTGGCAATTGTTCAGTTGGTGATGTGATGTATGGTGTGATTAGATGTCCATCTACCAACCTTGATCAGCAGTGATTCACATGTAGGTTCTAGGCCACTGATTTGGGCAACTAAAAGGAAGCAGCGTTCCTAGGAACTCTTGTTCCCGATAACTGTTGTGTCTAAAGGTGCAGTCGATCACCCGATGAACGAGCCAATGCTCATTCATCAGGTGGAGGCATTACCTAAATCATCATTTCTGGGCAGCAGATCATGCTGTATAAACATTGATCTACTGCCCAGAAACAATAAATGTGCATGAGGAGTGGAGGTGATTGCTGCATGTAAAAATTTAGCTTTCACCACCTGTAACGAACAGACAATTACCAAAAAACGAACAGTTTGTTCCCAGTAAGTCCCTGCTGCTGTGTGTTCTCTCTGTGGACAACTCAAATCAATATCTGCCCAAAACCCAGGGAGGATTTAGCCCTCCTCAACAGCTTCTTACCTGCAGGCTTCTGTCTACTACTACTTACAACTACTACCTACCTTATATTATCGCCATTCATCCCCACCCTTCAGTAGCCTCTCTAGGTTCAACTCTCAATAATGTGTATGGAGGCATGGTAATTGGTAACCATTCCTTCATAATGAATAAGAAAAATGGGCAGCATCAGATGTTTTTCCAAATGACTACTAACTATGGCCAAGGAAACCTCCATCCCACCCTTCTGAAATAATGTTTCTTTGTTTGTTTTTTTCTTAGTGTGGGTTTTTTAAGAGAAAGAATTACCAGGATGAGAAGCTCCCACAATACCATGCTGTGAAAATTCCCCGGGAAGAGCGACCCATGGTCCTAGAGGAGAAGACAGGGACCATTAAAAAGAAAGACTGGGTGACAAATTGGACTGAAGATGGGTCAATAAACAACGTTTCCTAACATTTTCTGCCATCTTTCTTCTGGGACCCTTCCTGTGAACTATTCATGTACTAGGAAGGCTGGATCCTTTAGTTTTGGGTGGTTTCTTATATATTTGGTTTTATGCTGTTTTGTATATAGAGAACCTATTTGGAGACATCTCTGCTGCTTAAATTGTTAAGCTCTGTCAGACAGTCACATCTGTGGCGTCAGCACATTACAGCCTATGGAGTGAAATCGAGGAAAATACGTCACATTGTAAAGCCACAGAAGAAAATGAAAAGTGCAGCCTTCTGAATATGAAGATCAGCGTGGATATAGTCTTTCCTGCAGTCATTGTCACTGATACTGTAGCATCACTGGTTGCCTACAAGTCTAAAGCCCTGGAGACTTTCGGGATTGTACAGATGAATAGCCGGACATTTATATAAAGGAGACTATAAAATACAATAAATACTTGACACTATGTATATATGTGAGAGAGTGAATATTAGCTTATACCACACCCAGCTTGTACAGCAACTTATATAGCATTTCACGTCCGAAAGAATTGACCCTAATGAAACCTCGCCAGCTGCAGAGACTGGTCACGGGAATGAGAGCTGGTATTACTGAGTGCCTTTAAGGATGGTTGCAAATTGGTAGCTCATATGACTTCGGGCAATATACTGTATCTGCTATCTATAATGGTACGATTGCTGGCCTAGTAAAAAAAAATATATAGGAGTAAGTTTATCAGATCTATGGTCTTCAGCCTGTGTATCTCCATTTGCTATGGAAGTTTACCTTCCAGCATGCCGTGACTGTCAGAGGCTGTCAGGACATGCTGGGTGTTATAGTACTACAACAGCTAGAGAGAAACAACTGATCTTTATCGTTTCTGAAATCCTACTTATTATTATTTATGGCAGCAGGAAATTTTTGCATTTTCAAAGTGTCTATATGGGAATATTACAAGAACGTTCTTTAAAAAGATATATCCTAATCACTGATTATTTAATATATCACTATTGCTGCATAATGTTTGATTTGATTGTATGTACTGCTATACTAAGGACCAACATTGATGGCTGACAGACTCTAGGACGTGTCTGTGGAGCAAAAGATCCACCTGCCAGCCATTGATGGAGTACAGTTCTGTGTATTAACATATTTCAGCTTGTTTCTGTTACTGTAGTAATGGACTCACATTTTATGTTTGCGCTGTCATGTGTCACAAAATAGCCTTTACTTCTCTATACTACACTTCCATCTCTTCTACAAATAGCATTCATTACAGCACGCCTTCATTAGAAGGGAGATACAGAGCTGTGGTGGTTTAAACAGTTTGGGGGAGATTTATCAAAACTGGTGTGAAGGAACACTGGCTTAGTTACCCAAAGTAACCAATCAGATTCCATCTTTCATTTTTAAAATCTTCTTTGGAAAATGAAAGGTGGAATCTGATTGGTTACTTTGGCTAACTAAGCCAGTTTTCCTTTATACAAGTTTTGATAAATCTCTTCCATTATGTGACATGGAGATGATAGCAGAAACTTATTGTTTTGTGCATTCAATAGGTTTATGTTATCACTGATGGAACATGCGCTCCTGTTATAGAGCCTAAGTTCTCCCCAAGAATAAATGATAACAGAATTTGTAGACAAATGGATGTCTGTATGATATGACACCATGCACAGTAAGGCCGCTTTCACACAGTCAATGTTTAGTCAGTGTTTGATCAGGGATTTCCATCATTTATAGTGAGCCAAAACCAGGCGAAGGGTCAAAAGCAAGGTCGGGAGCAAATCTTTTCATTATACATTATTTCTCCTAATTCTGTCTAACAATCGCTGATAGAAAGCACTGATCCAACACTGACCAAATACTGCTTATGCGAAAGTGTCCTGAAGATGAGGTGTATCATTTGTCCTAAGAATTGGGGTAATGAAATCATTTACAACACTCTTATATTACTGTTTTACTACTGTTTTATTGCAGCATTTTACCTCCTTATGGATTAAGGCCCATGTGTACTGCAGCTTGCTACAAACTGAGGCAGGCATCAGTCTAAACACTGGCAAGTGACAAGTTGTTCTAAATTCCAGAGAGTGCCCAGTGCCCATTTTAGAAAATGACCAGCAGTCCCTTAAAATTGTACCGAATTTAAATAGTAATATATGAATGCCGAACTGGATGCATGTGGGGACTGTTGAAAGGGTTTTCCAAAATGAAAAAAAAACAGGGAGCACAGAGTTGGTGGAGGTAAAAAATAAACGAAAAAAAAAACCCTTACCTATTAAAAGTCCTACCATTTTAGAACCAAAATTTTGGTCCTGGTTGCTTTGGTCCCCCCTGGTCCTGCAAAGGTGATGTCACATACATCATTCATGTGACCACTGCTGCCAGTCACTGGAATCAGCAGTCAGGTTCCATACGTGACTGCTGAGGCCAGTGATTGGCTGCAGTGGTCACGTAAACAATGTGGATGTGGCATCATCACTGCAGGATCAGTGGGGACTGGAGCACCTGGGATTGGCGTTTAAAGAGGGTTTTTTGTTTTGTTTTATATAGCCCATTTCAGTAGAAATCTCGAAAACATTGTAAGATGAGTAAGCACTATAGCGCATCAGGGTAGCAGCATGATGAGGAGCTATGGGCGTGTAGCTGCGTACATACAGCTCCTTGGAACAATATCCACTAGGAATACTAAGCTTTCCTGAAAGCACCTAGATCATCACAATGCGAGAGAGAACACGTAAGCAGGAAGCAAAGGATCAATCTGATCAGATACCTTTCTATACTGATATTATATTTGGTAGTAGAAGATCCCGACATCAGACAAGACCTTCCACCTGCGCAACTGCAAACGCCTACTGGAAATCAACTGTGCCTTGAATATAGCACTGAATGCATCCTTATGCTCATTGATGATCACTGTGGTCTCTTCTCATGTCCCAATGTAAATGTCATCTTAACAAGGTGCTGGTGCCTTTACACTGAATGTGATATATATGACCAGTGCATACTGTAATTTATATTCAATATTTTTGTCATGGCAAATGAGGCTAATGCAAGCTCTTAGAAAATGGTTACCTTAATAAATATATTTCTACAATAAGATTGGTGTTGCTTTGGTTTGACAATACACAAATGTCTACAAGTACAGTGTCAGGGGCGTAACTATAGGGGAAGCAGGAAGCAGCCTGACCCAGAAGGGGCCCATCCAAGAGGAGGAGAAGTACTAAAAGATTTTGTCAGGGCCCCTCAACATTATTACACAATGAAATGATATACAGTGGCAGTATAGACAGTGCAAAAAACGGATGGAACAGCTGCCGGGCCTGGTCTGAGAGAGCGATCTTTACTAGCCACAGGAAAGGGGGCGGCATGAAAGGAAGGGGTTGTGAAAAAATTACTGGGGGAGGGGGCCCCATTCAAAAATTTGCTGTGGGGCCCAGTCATTTCTAGTTAAGCCACTGTGCAGTGTTAATGACTGTATAGTCAGTTCTCCAAAATCAGCAGTATTACTGAGGGGGCTTCTGCAGTAAGAATTGCTCTTTCTGTGCACATGTTGCCCGTGTACTCTTGTAATCCATTTTCTGTAGTTTTTCTAGCTGCACAGGTTACCTACAGTATATGTGGCATGTTTTCTGTTGTTTACATGCCTTTAGGACCCTCACCTATCTGACATTGGTGGAGTAGCTTAGTGATAAGCCACCAATGTTTAAGGTGAGGCAACCCCTTTAAAGAGATATCGGTATAGAAATACGCAGAGGGATTGGATGCAGAAAATGATGCGGCTGACCCATTCATCTTAATGGGGCTGAGGAATTCATGTACTTGATGCCAAATCAACCCCATTCATATGAATAGAACTCAGTTTCAGTCACAGAAATTTGTGCAATAAGTTTGCAAGATGGGACATCTGCATTAAGGGTATGCTCACACATAGTGGCTGAGGTCAAAAAATGACCTATTGTTTACAGAGGACCTGTCACCCGTCAGTCTGAAAATGGCAGCACTGATTGGATAGAATCAGTCTGTGCAAGGACACACCCCCAACTGGTTACCACACCCCTTTGTACCCTTACTACAGACTGCTAGCAATTCATTCTTAACTTCTAGTTGAAATAATAAAGGAATGGTACAGCATAGAGCCATAAGAATTGATGCTCCAAAATTGTTACTACATGGGGAATACATGACACTATTAAAACAGGCAGGTCAGGAGAGGGGTGGTGACCGGTCCTCTTTAAATCTAGTTTGTATGTCTAAACATATTTAAAATAAGTTTTGGTGCTTATTCTTCATTTTCCATGTTACTATCTAGTTTTAAAAATAAATCCTAAAATCCTGCAGTTTTTGCACTGGCCACTAAGCCTAATAATAGTCGCCACTTCTTGGTCCGTACAGCACTTTCATCATTATCATCCTAGGCAGGATTACAATGACAAATATCACCTATTCAGATAACATAGGATCCAGAGGATAACAGAGCTTATCGATTCTTTACTTGTCCAATGACTTGTCCAATCACAGAGAATGCCTAGCAAAGCCTCCCATAGAAGTCAATGAGTCATCTTAAATCTGTTGTGTCTATGGCTCATGGTGGCTGCTATAAGGCAAGGGCTACAGCGACACTAGTTGCGTAACACCTGTTGCAGCCAGGATCGCTGAACAGCGGTGATCCCATAGAAATTAATGGGATCGCCGCAGCAGTCGCAAGAAATCCAGCCGTGTTAATTTTGTTGCGACTGCTGCGGCGATCCCATTAATTTCTATGGGGTCACCGCTGTTCAACGATCCTGGCCGCGACCAGTGTCACCGTGTAGCCCTTGCCTAAAACAGCTTATGCAAGATGACAGCCCCCATAATCAAGTTCAGGAAATAGAATGAAACCATCTATAATCAGAAAATAAAAACAGATTGGAAAAAAGGATGTGCGTCACTATTTGGTTTTAACGGTCAGAAATAAAATTACAGGTGACACATACCGCATGAAAACTGAGGAAAACGCAATGTTTTTTTTAAGTGGTTTTCAAAGTGTTTGCGGGTGAATCATATTTAGTAAATGTGTTTTACCTGTAAAAACACAACCACATACAAACGACATCACATTTTTTCTGTTGCAGTATTGATGCAGCTTTAACTTCACTTCAGCCTCTATGTGCAAAAATATCCTAAGGGCCGTCCACAAAGAGTTTTCTGCAGGCTGAACTTGGCACAGATACCACTCCAAAAAGCTGCCTGGTGGAATCACGGAAACTGCCTTCCATTGTTTTCAGCCTGGCTGCTATTCATATGGCCACGGTTTGGACATGTCCATTCTTGGAGCAGTCATGGTCATAAATCACAGCCTTCCATTGAAAACAATGGGAGGCGGTTCCAGCACGCCCGCCAGGCAGCTTTTTGGCTTGGTTCCTTGCCTTTGAACATTTTTTTAAACTTTGACAACCCCTATAACATTACCTATTAATGTTGGTGGTAAGTTTTAAAAATGTCATCCACTCTCATCATGCCTTAACTCTTCTTAGCCTGGACTGTGCTTTTTTCTGTGATTGTTAGAGCCACTAATTAGTGGTTCTGTGACCAGACACCTACGATATATTGCCAGTGTCGGTGTGAGCTGCATTGAATTCTTCATATAAAGTAAGTGCACACTGAATAGCACAAACACACACCCGTCTACAGGGCAATTAGAGATGAGCGAATTTCCTGTTATGAAATTTGTTCACGCTTGGTTTGGTGGTAAGAGCAGAATTGCGTTATGGATTCCGTCACCACGGACCATAACGCAATTCTATGACAGAATGCATAACAGAATGTCTTTAGAGGCATTACGTTATTCATTGAGTCATAATAGAAGTCTATGGCCTGCATAACGGATCCATCCAGTTTCCGCTATGCAAGCGAGGACTCCATAACGCAATTCTGCTTTTACCACCAAACGAAGCGTGAACGAATTTCAAAATATGTGCAATCTATGTACACAAGGCTATTACATGCACATATCTGTGGGTGACAAGTGATGTCTATGAAATGAAGAAACATAAGGCCTCTTTCTGTAAAACATAAAGCAGCACTTGGTAATGTCTTCTGTACCGTATCCTGGTGAAGCGCCAGTAGAAAATGTTCATGATGATGAAACAAAGATGCATTTTATCTCACAAAACACTTAACAGTGTCCATTTAGGTGACTTGACATCCAGTTTTATAGTACAAGACCATAATGAAGCCGAAGCAAGGGAAAGGACAACGAGCCAAAACATTTATTAAAAGTCATTTCTATCATTTTTTTCCAAACTCAAGAAATAAAACTGAAATCACTTTACATTTTGATCAAAACTGTCGTGTTCAAAATATTAACATTGTTTATTCCTAACAGCGAGACCACCCTCCACCCATCATGCAGGGCAAGGGTGGGTTCGCACTAGCATTATGGCATTCCATTATAGGTTCCATTTATAACGGAATATAATGGAATGAAAAACGGAAGTCTAATAGAAGTCTATGGGGAAGCATAATGGAACCGTCTGGTTTCCGAAAATGGTAAATGAGGCCCTGCCATGAGCAGGGAGAAGTCGCAGATTGCGGCACAACTAACCATTTCGCCGCATTCTGCACAGTGAATACACCTATTATAGGCGTATTTCAGCTTAATAAGTGACCCCCATAGTCTGATCCACATGCACAACAGTCCTTTATTTCCATGAAGCTTTGAGAGCTGACAGCGGAGGAATGGGGGACAGTTGGAAAATAAAAAATAGTGATCTGGACTCCTTATCTGCAGCACCACTCATGAAGTACTGCAGATAATAGTCTAAGATCCTGCGGACAGATTGTCTTTCATATAAAATATTTATTTCTGTATGCTCCATGCTGGAAAGCACAGTTCATTTCCAGGAAGCATTATATAACTGAAGGCCAGATACACATGGCAGTGTACTTTAAGTGAATTTTTGGGGGGGAGTTTCGTGCATTTGTTGCTGTAGGTTACTTGCAGATTTTGTCTGAGATTTTGGCGTGAATTTTCCTCGGATCTCAGCTTTTGGATTGCAAGGGGTGAAATCTGCATTGAAAATCCAATCCTCTTTGCTCCTTAAATGTCCCTCTTTTTGATCCGAGGGACAGATTTACCAATATAACATTTACAATATTAATTCAAAAAGAGTTTGCCTGGTTCCTATCTGTACATTAGAGCCGGCCTTCTATATTATTTCATTATCTGATGCAATTTGGATTTTAGAAATTTCTGTATTCAGAAAAATGTTTGCACTATTAAATACTATTGAAGTGAATAAATACTCAGGAAAAATGGATCCTTCACACAATGAACCCAACGTGTCCCTCATTGACTGTCCAAAAAGTTGGGAGGTATGCACTGTGCAAAATACTTTTTCTGCTTAACTGACACGTAATGTGCAGTTTTTATAAGGCCCTTATCCACACAGAATGTAAAGCGCATTTTAGGGACACATACAGCGACTCCACTAGAAAGATGCATGTCCAAAAAAGAAAAACAAAAAAACAGAAAGAAGAACAGCAGTACTGCACATACAAATAGCATGAATGCAATGTAACAGAGACACGGCGCGTCATATTTTTGCATAAATAATACATACAGCTCTCTAGTATTCACTGTACTGCATGTAAAATATAACAAAAATCCACATCCATCCAAAAATAGTGTTAGAAGCTGGTACTTGTTACATGCTATGACTACGGCTTCTTGACTCCTTCACTGTGCTTCATGGAAGGAGGTGTGACATGCTGATGTAACCATAGCAATTAGCGCAGCAAATTCACTAAAATCTATCTCCCGGTCGTGGTTTGCGTCCAAGTCTTTGAAAATAACATCGAGTGTGTCTGTGTCCTGGACTTGCTGTGAAATAAAAGAGACAAGAAAGTTAGTTATCGGAAGCTTAAATGGGTTTTCCAGGAGTTTTTTTACAGATGATCTATCTTCTGAGTAGTAATAGAAGAGTCGCAGCAGCATCTCCGGTTGTTCAGTTTATTGCGAAGACTTCACAGCGTGTATACAGATAAAATGCAACGTTTCGGCTGTTACCAGTATTTGTCAAGGCTGGTAACAGCCGAAACGTTGCATTTTATCTGTATACACGCTGTGAAGTCTTCGCAATAAACTGAACAACCGGAGATGCTGCTGCGACTCTTCTATTTCTACTATTTGGTGTGACCGCTGGGGATCCGCGGTTCGTTTGGCGGCTGTTGCATTCTGGTGACCCGGTGAAACCGTGTGTGCTGCTTTCATCCTTTACTACACTATCTTCTGGATAGGTCATCAGTATGTGATCAGTGGGGGTCCAACTCCTGGGTCCCTCAGCTGTTAGAGAAGGCGCTGGCGCTTGCAGTAGCTCCGCGGACTTCTCTCAGCAAACCAAGCAGAGCTCTGTAGAATGTATGGCACTTGTGCTTCGTATCGCAGCTCAGCCCCATGCCTAGGCCATGTGACTGGTATAGGGAAAGCTGCGACAAGGCAGAGGCGCTTACAGGAGGCTTCTCAAACAGCTGATCGGTGGGAGTCTCAGGTGTCGGACCCCCACCCATTAGGTACTTGACAATTGACATTTCAGGCGTCCTGCTCTGTGCTCTACTGGTTCTGTCTTAATACGCACATTGGGGACATTTACCAAACTGGTATAAAGTAGAACTGGCTTAGTTGCCCATAGCAACCAATCAGATTCCTCATTTCATTTTTCACAGCTCCTGTGGAAAATGAAAGGTGGAATCTGATTGGTTGCTATAGACAACTAAGCCAGTTCTACTTTACACCAGTTTGATAAATCTCCCCCATTATGTGTGTCCAGGTCATCATCCACATCAATATCTACACAGGGACAGTTCATCCTTGATTGCCTCGATTTTTGTTTGACTCATAACTATTTTTGGTATGACGGGGCTTATTACCTACAGTTGGTTGGGACGGCGATGGGGGCGAAATTCGCCCCCAGTTTCGCTAACATCTTTATGGGCTTTTGGGAGGAAAGGTACATTTACCCTCGGATTGATGTACCTTCTCCGGGGGGCACCCTCTCCCTCTGGAGAAGGTACATCGATGACTGCTTTTTGATCTGGGAAGGAGAGGAATCAGGCTTGCGAGGCTTTGTGGACACACTAAGCTCGGAAGAATGGAACCTCCGATTCACCGGGGAGATTAGCAATAAAAAAGTGGTCTTCCTGGATTTGAGTGTAGAATTAGACGGGGAGATGTTTGTAACTAAGACCCATTTTAAGAATACTGACGTCAACTCATATATTGATGTTAGTAGCTGTCATTTTCGTCCTTGGCTTTCCAACATCCCTGCTGGACAATTTAAAAGGATATCTAGAAATTGCATGATAGATCGAGATTTTGATGAACAATGTGCAATATTGAAAACCCGGTTTCTAGAAAAAGGGTATGATGACAAAGATCTTGAGAGTAATATCTCTAAAGTTAGAAACAATAGGATAGGAGAGAGTGAAAGGGATCAGAAACAGAAAGTAGGGAAAGACTTTAGATTCACGTTTATGACTGGTTTTAATGTTAAGGCTGGACCGTTGAAACAGATTATTAAAAAGAATTGGTCTCCTATCCTCTCGTTCCCATTTGTGTCATGGCGGTAGTGGATGGTGTAAGTGGTAGCACACACCCACTAATTTTTAGAGGACCTATTGGTGAGGAGATGTGACGTGGCTTGTTGAAGAAACGCCCCTTGTAGTGATAGGTGGATAAAAGCAGGTGACTTTTTTATGAATGGAAGGTCCTTAAGGGTTAGAGTAATAAGGTGATAATGAATACTGAATGAAAGGTCCTTGTTTAAAAGTTATGGCGGTACTACAAAAGAACATATAGGATATTGTGATTTGAACATATTATGAATTAATGATGGTGGTATTTATTTAAATATGAATTAAGTGAATTTTATCGGCTGTATGTATAATGAATGTATGTATTAATTGAAGGAGTTGTATAAAAGAGCGGGGCAACCCCGGTAGTGACGTGTTCCTGCCCCTGATGAAACTCAGGCCAGCGAAACCCGGGTCGGGCAAATACCGCTGAGACGGTTTTTATGATTGTATACACCGCGATTTTGTAAGTGTCATTAAAGACGCATAGTTGATTTTACAAAAGGTGGTGCACTATTTTGCTTTCTATTGCAGTATATCCGGCAAGGTAATTTATTTCTGATCCGGTTGGCTGCTTATACTGACCCACGGACATTGGAGCCTGTTTGGTCTGAACCTGTTTCCGCTTGGTGCAGCGCGGTTCCTAGAATTTATATACGGAATATCTACACTGTAACTGGCTTGAACGGTGTCGCGTATTATATAGACATTGATGTGGATTTAAATTTTAAAAAATCATAAGGTTTAACCACTAAGGCACAGTAGGTATTGCCACTGAACCTGTATTTTTTTCTGTTTTTACTAATAATAGAATAAGTTACAGGTCCAGTATCAATACCTACTCTGAAGATACTTGGAAGTGAAGCGGCGCATGTGCAGTCGCTGCTCCTGAAGCCGAATATGAGCTTCAGCGCCTGCGTTGCTACTTAGAGCAGCGTCTCAGGGCCCAGATTGTTAGGACCAGGCTACATGTCCAGTCATGTCAATCAACCATCACTTTGTCACCTGTAGGGACAGCCCCCCACAGATGAAGAATGAATGCTAAAGAGATCAATCTATTTGAATCAATTCACTTATCCCTAATTTTTATGTAAATATCCTGTATTATATCCATGATATACTTTATCAGTTGTGCTCTAGACTGTACCTGATTTTCTGAGGAAAATGTCTGTAGGGTCATTAGCTAGCATCCAATGGTACTCCTATATAGGATAGGATATCGTATCAAGACACATTTAGACCAAATTTGTGATTTAGATAAATTGTTCCTAACCAAGATCTTTCCTGCAAGATTGGAAAACCACACAATAACCACCTATGCGAAAATATAAATGTGGATTGGAGGTCGGCTGGTGCTCTTAGCATTCAGATAGGTCAATGGACCAGGGCATATTTCCCTTTGACTGGCCTGCCAGTATTCTTGCAAACAAATCAGGTTAGTCATTTTCATGATTACCAAAATCCCAGCATTTGGCGTGATCACTTCTTCTCGTTAAATTTACCGACTGTGGTAAAGCATGAGATGTCCTTCAACCAACTAAAAATGTCATATTTCATGATCAGCTGTCAGATTTGATTTGCATCCAAAATTCCATATTGAAAATGCCCTGATTGCCCTAAAAAAGTCATGTATGGCACTCTGGGGTCTCCTAGGACTGTATCCAAAAACTTGTAAACTTGGAAATTTATGAAGGTGGTCAGCCATTGAAACATAGCACCCGCTAATAAGCGGGCGCCATAGTCGCCAGGCGCCTGCTGTTTTAAACAGCAGGCACCAGGACTAATGTATGTGATCAACAATAAATTAACCCCTCAGATACAACGGAATCTGGGAAGTTAAAGACCAGGAGCACGCACTTCTGGCCAATCTCCGGCTTCCCCCGGAGCCGGATGTAGTGTGCCGCAGCCTCTGTACTCAGGAGTCGTACAGGGCTGCCGCACATTAGCTCCTATGGAGGCCCTGTCTGTGGCAGGGCTCCATACGAACTAGTGTGACTCTCAAAGATGCCAATGATTATGTATTGGAGTGTATGATAAAGCCAATCTAATGATTGCTTGTTATAGGGGAACTATTAAAAAGTGTAAAAAAAAAAAATGTTTTAAAAAAAATATATAAAAATTGAAATACCCAAAATTAAAATTAAAATACATAAATAATTTAAAAAATTGATATCATAGGCATCGATGCGAGTAAAAATGGCCATACTATTAAAATATAAAAATATTTATCCCATACGGCAAACAGCGAAATAGAAAAAAAGTAAAAATTGGCGATTTACTGTTTTTTGGTCAGTTCACCTCTCACAAATTTTTTTTATAAAAAGTGATCAAAAAGTCACGCACCCAAGAATATCAATGAAAAATTCAGATCGCCAAAACAGATCTCCATACACATAAAAATAAAAAGTTATGAGGGTCAGAATATGGCAATGCAAACACAAAATTATTTTAATATTTAAGTTTTATATTTTTTTCAGTATTAAAATGCAAGAAAGACTATACATATGTGGTATTTTGTACTGACCCAGAGAATAAAAATAATAGGTCAGTTTTACCGCATAGTAAACGGTGTAAAAAAAAAAATATAAAACTATGGCCGAATGCTGTTTTTTTTATAATTCAAGCCCATTTGGATTTTTTTTCCCTCTTCCCACCACATTGTATGCAACTGTAAATGGTGCCATTAGAAAGTGCATCTTGTCCCAAAAAAATATGCCCTCATACGGCTATGTGAATGAAAAAAAATAAAAAAGTTGTGACCTGCCACAGAGTTCAGTCTAGGGACACGAACTGATGATGCACCTAGTTTATGATGAGATGTGCATTGCAGGGGACAAATTTCCCTCCAGGTGTTAACGAAAGAAGCAAAGGCTTCTTAACAAGAAGCCCGAAAATGATCCCTTTTTGAGGGCTGATACCTGCTGGTGTTTACACATACACAGTAGTATCGGAAAACACAGTGGCTTGCTTTTAGCAAGCTGTCCAAAAATGATGCCTGCTGATGTTTCTACACACACAGCAGTATTGGAAGAAGCAAAGGTTTTCTGTTAACAAGCTGTTCAAAAATTATACCTTTATGGTGTTATTTAAAATATATATATACAGTATCTACATGTGCAGTGTGCCTAATCATCCTGGAAGGTGAAGAAACAATGGCTTTAAGTGGCGCTATTGGCAATTATATATATGCAAAGCAATGACGTCACTCACATCTGTATCAGCAGGCAGTGGCACACTATCAGCACCAAGCCAATTATTAATGTAGAGGATTAGTGATTGTGATTTGTGAATGATGTGATGAAGATTGGAGTGATTCTCATTAATAAGAAATTGAATTGTATAACTGGCAGCTGCAGCAACGCACACACAGCAATGGCTCCCAGCCTGCCTGACTAACACACTGACTGGCTGAGCCTGTCTGACTCTTATCTCTCTCTCACATCTATTATAGTATCTCTCTCTCTCTCTCTCTCTCTATATATATATATATATATATATATTCTATTCTCCTCGCTATAAACCATACTCGATGGCACTAAACTATCTATATTCTGTGTTTTACTATCTCTCATCCTCTGTCAGATGTGGAATGGATTAGCTCATCTCTAGTCAATACTCTGCTGGACATTGTGAATTGGGCAGGTGGGAAACAGCTTGATGAGAAGAATCTGCTGTCATTGTGAGCGGATAGGTCAGCATAAGGATTATTTACTGGTCCTCCCAGGTATTGTGTACTGGGAGGACTTTGTTGTAAAAACTATCAGACATATAGGCAGAGTTAGTAACCCTACATTGTCTCTATCACAGTACATCTTGAGGAAGCCTTTACTGATCATTCTGTATTTAAAGGGGTATTCCCATCACATACAATGGGGGCATATCGCTAGGATATGCCCCCATTGTCTGATAGGTGCAAGTCCCACCTCTGGGACCCGCACCTACAAGGAGAATGGAGCAGGAATAGCTGTTGCTGGAGGACCCTGGGTTTTCCGGGGTCCGTCCACCACCAAGCGCTGCTCCCATACAAGTGAATAGGAGTGAACCACGCACGCGTGGCCCCTGATCCCATTCATTTCTATGGGGCAGACGGAAATAGCCGAGCCAGTGCTCGGCTATTTTTGGCAGCCCCATTGAAATGAATGGAGGATGGCTGCGCATGCGCAGTGCGCCCTCCATTAATTTCCCTGCTCCGTTCTCGTTGTAGGTGTGGGTCCCAGAGGTGGGACCTGCACCTAAGAGACAATGGGGGCATATCCTAGCGATATGCCCCCCATTGTATGTGATGGCAAAACCCCTTTAAGGTGTAGCAGCCTGACAAAGGTGAATTTTGTCTTGTTAAGTCTTAGCCTTTATTTTTTTATAAATCTGATCTAGGTAGAAACCGCAGCGTTCCAGCCTACAGTCCATTTTGGTCACACATGCTTGAAAAAGGCTGAGTTAGGTCGAAACTTTGCATCACTAGATATGTGATCCAATTAAATCTTCATTTCATTTCTGGTAATCGACCCTTCATGTTGCCTCCTTCTTCGATGTGATTCTCTAAAAAGAAGTGAGCTGTGTTAAGTTTTGACCGATAGTCAGATAAAAGAATTTTCCCTTCGAAGAAAGATTATTTGTGGATAAAAAAACTTTAAAAATAGATATAAAAAGCTTAAAAAATAGAGTTCAGAGAAGAAAATACTTTGCCTATTCACTCAACGTGATTCATCTATAATTACCTGAAAATTCTAGCCTCTCTACGCGGTTCATGTAATTGATTGCCGTCACTATAAATTTTATTAATTGACGTCTCAAGGCATTTCACATCCAGTAGCCCATAAATGCTTGCCACCCTAGCCGCCACGTGCTGCTCTTATCGTGGCCGCCAGAGCTTGTGACCGTCAGATCAATCATTTCATGTCCCGTGAGTTGCCCGCAGGGGATACTGCAGGTGAAATGCAGCAAGACACCAATTAGTAACATGCATAAAGATGGCAATTAATTACATGAACAGAGTAGAGGATGAAGTAGTTAGTTTATTACAGCATTTCTCCTTTGTTGTGAGATCTTATATAGTACTGCTAACGTTTTAATGTGGGATAGGTTGCCTGCATAATGGATCAATTCACACAGTAGCCAGTGTAATGTTTCTAGAGTGGTGGATAACTTTAGTTCTTTTTTATCTTGTAGATTGTAAGCTCTCATAGGGCAGGGCCCTCTGTCCTTCTGTAACAGTCCGTAACACGTCTTGTTCATGCTTAGTGCAATTGTCTGTAATATGTATGTATTCCCTCTTTCATAGGTACAGCGCCATGGAATGAATGACGGCGTAATAATAAATAATAATAATAAATAATGTTGGAATCAGTGCCTTCAAGTGAGAACTACCTTTCTATTATATACTTACTAGACATTAGGCCCGTTACAATAACGGGCGCTAGAACATTAGTTCTGACACTGTTATGGGGGATCTGTGGATGGCACTGTTATGGGAGGATCTGTGGGTGACACTGTTATGGGGGATCTGTAGATGACACTGTTATGGGGGATCTGTGGATGACACTGTTATGGGATATCTGTGGATGGCACTGTTATGGGGGATTTGTGGCTGGCACTGCTATGGGGGATCTGTGGCTGGCACTGCTATGGGGGATCTGTGGCTGGCACTGTTATGGGGGATCTGTGGATGACACACTGTTATGGGGGGATCTGTAGATGATACTGTTATGGGGGATCTGTGGATGACACTGTTATGGGGGATCTGTGGATGACACTGTTATGGGGGATCTGTGGATGACACTGTTATGGGGGATCTGTGGATGACACTGTTATGGGGGATCTGTGGATGACACTGTTATGGGGGATCTGTGTCTGGCACTGTTATAGGAGATCTGTGGATGGCACTGTTATGGAGGGGATCTGTGGCTGACACTGTTATGGGAGGGATCTCTGGATGGCACTGGTATAGGAGATCTGTAGCTGGCACTGTTATGGAGGGGATCTGTGGATTGCAGTGTTATGGGGGATCTGTGGGTGACACTGTTATGGGGGATCTGTGGATTGCAGTGTTATGGGGGATCTGTGGGTGACACTGTTATGGGGGATTTGTGGCTGACACTGTTATGGGGGGGGGGTTGTGGCTGACACTGTTATGGAGGTCTGTGGCTGACACTGTTATCTGACACTGTTATGGGGGTCTGTGGTTGACACTGTTATGGGGGTCTGTGGTTGACACTGTTATGGGGGTCTGTGGTTAACACTGTTATGGGGGTCTGTGGCTGACACTGTTATGGGGGGTCTGTGGCTGACACTGTTATGGAGGGGGGGGGGGGGGTCTGTGGCTGACACTGTTATGGGGGATCTGTGAATGACACTGTTATCGGGGGGTCTGTGGCTGACACTGTTATGGGGGTCTGTGGATGACACTGTTATGGGGGTCTGTGGATGACACTGTTATGGGGGGATCTGTGGGTGACACTGTTATGGGGGATCTGTAGATGACACTGTTATGGGGGATCTGTGGATGACACTGTTATAGGATATCTGTGGATGGCACTGTTATGGGGGATCTGTGGCTGGCACTGCTATGGGGGATCTGTGGCTGGCACTGTTATGGGGGATCTGTGGCTGGTACTGTTATGGGGGGATCTGTGGATGACACACTGTTATGGGGGGATCTGTAAATGATACTGTTATGGGGGATCTGTGGATGACACTGTTATGGGGGATCTGTGGATGACACTGTTATGGGGGATCTGTGGATGACACACTGTTATGGGGGATCTGTGGATGACACTGTTATGGGGGATCTGTGGATGACACTGTTATGGGGGTCTGTGGCTGACACTGTTATGGGGGTCTGTGGCTGACACTGTTATGGGGGATCTGTGAATGACACTGTTATTGGGGGGTCTGTGGATGACACTGTTATGGGGGTCTGTGGCTGACACTGTTATGGGGATATGTGGCTGACACTGTTATGGGGGTCTGTGGCTGACACTGTTATGGGGGGTCTGTGGCTGACACTGTTATGGGGGTCTGTGGCTGACACTGTTATGGGGTTCTATGGCTTACACTGTTATGGGGGATCTGTGGCTGACACTGTTATGGGGGATCTGTGGCTGACACTGTTATGTGGGGGGTCAGTGGCTGTCACTGTTATGTGGGGGTCTGTGGCTGACACTGTTATGGGGGGGGGTCTGTGGCTGACACTGTTATGGGGGTCTGTGGCTGACACTACTATGGGGGTCTGTGGTTGACACTGTTATGTGGGTCTGTGGTTGACACTGTTATGGGGGTCTGTGGCTGACACTGTTATGGGGGTTCTGTGACTGACACTGTTATGGAGGGGGGGGTCTGTGGCTGACACTGTTATGGGGGTCTGTGGCTGACACTGTTATGGGGGATCTGTGAATGACACTGTTATTGGGGGGTCTGTGGATGACACTGTTATGGGGGGTCTGTGGCTGACACTGTTATGGGGGATATGTGGCTGACACTGTTATGGGGGGTCTGTGGCTGACACTGTTATGGGGGATATTTGGGTGACACTGTTATGGGGGGTCTGTGGCTGACACTGTTATGGGGGGTCTGTGGCTGACACTGTTATGGGGGTCTGTGGCTGACACTGTTATGGGGTTCTATGGCTTACACTGTTATGGGGGATCTGTGGCTGACACTGTTATGGGGGATCTGTGGCTGACACTGTTATGTGGGGGGTCAGTGGCTGTCACTGTTATGTGGGTGTCTGTGGCTGACACTGTTATGGGGGCGTCTGTGGCCACGGGCGTAGAAAGCGGGGGGGACAGGGGGGTCGGATCCCCCCCAGGAAATAATGCGGGGGGGGGGGGACAGGTATGCAAAAATCCCCCCCAGCAGCAGCAGGGCAATGTGTGCGGCGGTGGCGGGGCACAGGGAGATGAAAGCTTCCATTGTGGAAACGTTCATCTCCATAGTCATCTGTATCGCCGTCCCCAGGAC
The DNA here is from genome assembly GCA_033119425.1 of Bufotes viridis. Classification (NCBI taxonomy): domain Eukaryota; kingdom Metazoa; phylum Chordata; class Amphibia; order Anura; family Bufonidae; genus Bufotes; species Bufotes viridis. The sequence continues at coordinate 412,157,251 of CM065591.1, read as the reverse complement.
AGCGATACAGATGGCTGTGCTGCGTCTCCCTTCCCTGCTCCTCTGATAGGCTGCCGGCACTAGGCCTGCAGCCTATCAGATGTTGGTACAGGCGGCGCGATGACGTCATCGCGCCGTCTGTGAGCCGTACAGCGCGGGACACAGGCCGGAAGAGGCCTGCATCGCATCGCTGTGACTGATGGAGGTAAGTATAAGTGTCTTGTTTGGTGTGTTTTTTTTTTTTTTTTAAACCGGACCCACTGGCCCATAAGGGGGGGGGGAGAGATTTTGGCACTTGGGGGGGGGGGGGCGGAGAGATATGTGGGTGTGGCTTGAGGGTGGGCGGGGACACAGGGGCCCCATAAGTGCTGTCCCCCCCAAATTTTTGGGGCTTCCTACGCCCATGTCTTTGGCTGGCACTGTTATGGGGGTCTGTGGCTGACACTGTTATGGGGGGTCTGTGGCTGACACTGTTATGGGGGGGTCTGTGGCTGACACTGTTATGGGGGTCTGTGGCTGACATTGTTATGGGAGTATCTGTAGATGACACATAGATGACTGTTTATTGTGAATGTAATGGCAGCGGGGCCCGGTGCACTCACTGTATTGCACTCACTGAATAACTCCCCCCCCTATTAAAATCATTGGTGGCCAGTGTGCGGCCTCCCCTTCTCCCCCTCCCCACTATTGAAATCACTGGTGGCCAGTGCGGTAAGTGACAGTGTGTGCTATAAGCAATGCGCCGCACAGACCCGTCACTTACCAGCAGAAGGAGCGCCGGGCGGACACAGACAGCACAGGTAAGTATAACGCTACTACGTGACCACGGAAGCCAGGACTTCAGTAGCGTCCTGGCTGCCATGGTAACCGATCGGAGCCCCAGCGATTACACTGGGACTCCGATCGGAACTGATGCTCCGCTGCCACCAATGATGGGGGGGGGGGGGGTATGGGGGAGGCCGCACACTGGCCATAAATGATTTTAATACTGGGGAGGGAGGGGGGTCTGGCCCCCTGCTGCCTGGCAGCATCTGGTCTCTTACAGGGGGCTGTGATCCCCACAATTAACCCCTCAGGTGCGGCACATGAGGGGTTAATTGTCCAGATCACAGCCCCCTGTAAGAGGTCGGGTGCTGCCAGGTATATACATACTTCTCAGTATATTCTAACTTGAAGCGTCCCCATCACTATGGGAATGCCTCTGTGTTAGAATATACTGTGGGATCTGAGTTTTCACGATCGAACTCAGATCCGATGGTATATTCTAACATAGATGCGTTCCCAGGGTTATTATTAGTACAGTTATTCATAGTATTTCTACTCTGAGCGGGGCCCGGTGTAATATAGTGAGTGCACCGGGCCCCGCTGCCATTACAATAGGATGCCGCACATGTAGTGTGTGCCGAATGCTCTGTGCGCCGCGCATGCGCACTTGAGTATTCGGCACACACGCACGGACGGCAGGGACACAGGGCTTTTAGTATAGATGTTCTATGCGTTTAAACCTGAAATACTGTATAATAGAAATTTTTGTTTTATCTTAAATTGCATTGGACCGACCAACAGGAATTCTCATAGAAGCACTTGATAACCCCAAGAGGATATGCAGTATGCCTTTCTCTCTCTAAAAGGTTTTCCACTGCTTTTATAATGTGATCTAGGGATCAGAGGAGGTTGATATGAGTAAATGTCATTTATGGAAACCCCCCTTTAAAGGGAACGTTTCACCTATAATTTTTTCTGCCCGTGAAAGAGAGGTTTTCTAGTTTTCCATACTGATGACCTGTCCTCAGACAGGCGGGGGTCCGACTCCCAGCACCCCTGCCGATCAGCTGTTTGAAGTGACCGTTGGAATCTACAAAGCGATCGCGGTATTGCTTACCTTCACAAATGTTGACATCTGGTTGTTGATCAGTTCTTTCAGATTTTTCTTCCTCAGCTTGCAGTGTTCATTAGAATAAGAATGGAAGATCCGTATGATATTTACCATGGAGCTTTCCAGCTCTGTCAGCGCTTGTCTACAAGGTAGAGAGATAATTATATAAAATGCAGATAACATGTGTGACATCATCAGGACTGGAATCTTGCAGACACTTTGTGCAAACAGAAATCGGTTATGTTCTCACATAGAGGAACAATACTTTTACTGGTTACAGTCACTTGTAGTGGCACATAAGCATAATGGTTACAGTCTCTAGAAGAGGTACACAGTTCCTTTCACAGTTGGTGGGCATTGACGCTTTAACAATTGAACAGTTGCAGCACACTACAGTCTTCTGGTGAGGTCTAAAGGTCAGATTGCACCCAAGGTGGCTGACTGTTATTGCCCAAATTCTCTGCCATACATTTTTTATACGGCTGCATGCCCTGTTTGACATTTTTTACAGCCAATTGTATACAAAGCTCCAGCATCTCCATGGGTGTCTGTAAATGCTACTTTACTACTTGCTTCCAGAATCACCATGACCAACTTCATGTATGTAGAATACATGCCAATAACACTTTTCCATGGTGGTTCCTTTAGCACAGTTCCAGTCCACAGTTCACACAGTCCAAACAGGATTACTGCCTCTTGCAGAGAACCACTTTAACTTAAAACAGCAATTGACTCTTGAACCTTTCTCTACTTGCCGTAGGAGGGTAATTACTAACGCTGACTCTTTCCCAGTCTTGGGTTCTTACTAAGGCCTCCTTCACACAAGCGATATGGCTTGTGTCCAGGGGCAGACTGGGAACTTAAAGTGGCCCTGGAAAAAATACTCAGTGGCCCCATTTTGTAGTCGGGTCCAAATTGATGGAAGGCAAGGTTAGCAATACCATATTGTGGCACATTATACCACCCCAACAGCGCCAAATACCACAGTCCATCACAATATACTGCAGCAGCACAAAATGCATCCCCAAAAAGATCCACTGGCCGGCCGTGAGGAGGGCTCAGGCATCCCCATGGGCATCGGCCCACTGGGATATTTCCCTGTAAAGTCTATGGCCAATCCGCCCCTGCTTGTGTCAGAGTCTGTTCAGGGAAAAACTGATGGTTTTGCATGGAAGTTCAATCATTTTTGTCATGCGACTGTGTTCAACGTGTGCATTTTTTCTGCACAGACACAATCATTTTTTATGTTTTTCATGCACGTGAAGAAAAACTGTAGAATTAAAATCTACATCTCCTAGCATCCATCAGTAAAAAACAAATTGCATTCGGATGCCTTCCGGTTTTCGCGCAAGCGCCATTCACTTCTATGAAGCCATAATATAGAAGATGCTGTGATTTTATTTTTTTCCTGAATGCAAAGATGATGCGTGAAAAACATTGTGGCTTCGGGTTTACCAGTGCTAGCACAATACTCAACTTGTTGGGGCTTAAAGGGGTTGTCCAGTTTTCTTATATTGATGACCTATCCCCAGGATAGGTCATCAATATCAGACTGGTGGAGGTCTGACTCATGGCACCCCCACCAATCAGCAGTTTGCAGCTGTTGTAATTACACTGCTCCACTGCAGATATACAGGAGTGCTGCAGTCTCTTCAAACAGATGATCGGGAGTCGGACCCCCACCATTCTGATATTGATCATTATGAGAAAACCAGACGACGATCCAGACAATATGCAGCCACTTCCTCCTTTGCAACCATCTCTCAGACTTGCCACTATTCCACAATCTCCAAATGGCTGCTCTGATGGCTACCAGCTCTATGACTCGACACACACTCAAGTGTATACCATCCTCACACAGCAGTTCCATAGACCCCGCTCCTCCTCAGGCTTAAAGGCTATGTACACGCTTGGTGAGAATTTTTATTATTATTATTCAGGGGCGTAGCTAGAAATGACTGGGCCCCACAGCAAATTTTTGAATTGGTCCCCCCCCTACCCGCGCGTTTCGCTCCCCCTCTATAATGTGCCAGCCATATAGCCCCCCTATAATGTGCCAGTAGTCAGCCATATAGCCCCCCCAGCCCCCCTATAATGTGCCAGTAGCCAGCCATATAACCCCCCTATAATGTGCCAGTAGTCAGCCATATAACCCCCCCTATAATGTGCCAGTAGTCAGCCATATAAACCCACCCTATAATGTGCCAGTAGCCAGCCATATAGCACCAGATACCCCCATAGTGCTCCTCTCCCCATAGTGCCCCCTATAATGTGCCAATATCAAGTGCCTCTGTCTTCCCCCATCCCAATATCATAGTGCCATCCTCTCCCCCTGCCCCTAATGTGTGTGCCAATATGAAGTGCCTATCTCCACACCCCCCATTTGCCAATATCATAGTGCCAATAGCCCCTCCTCCCTGTGGCAGTAAAGTAAAAGTCCAGTATTTAAAAAAGTAAAAAAAAAATAAAAAAAACACATATACTTACCTCCATGTTAGGCAAGCCTCATTTATCCTGTCTTTCAGAAAAGTTTGTGAGGGGAATCAAACCTGTGACCATTAGGATGAAAGGCAAGACACTTATCCACAAGACTGTATCAGCTGCATAGCCAGGTAGCTAAAAAAAAAAAAATAAGACCTCTAGATGTGGAGAACTTTGATAGTGTATCTATACACATTACAGCTGCCCCAACACACCAAGCTCTGCTACATCCATATACAATGTGCTGGTGCAGCTGTAATGTGTATGGATACACTATCAAAGTTCTCCACATCTAGAGGTCATATATTTTTTTTAATCAATCTGGCTATGCAGCAGATATAGCCTTGTGGATAAGTATCTTGCCTTTGAACCTAATGGTCGCAGGTTTGATCCCCAGTGCAAGCTTTTCTGAAAGAAAAGAATAAATAATTTTTAAATAGACAAGGGCGAGAGGACAGTGTGATTCACTGTGTAATTAGCGATCGGGAGAGGAGTGAGGACACGTGCTGATTACCCAGGGGAGGAGAGGAGTGAGGACAACACGTGCTTGCCGGGCCCCCTGTAAGCCCGGGCCCCGAAGCAGCTGCTTCCCCTGCTTCCCCGGTAGTTACGCCCCTGTTATTATTGCATTGTACTCATTTTGAGCTAAAAATCTTTTTTTCAATTGGTCTTTATTAAAAATATTGAGCCATTTTCCTGCACAGATTTGAGTATATCTAGTAGCTGCTCTGTGCTCCGTCAGGTAGGGAGCTGATGGGCTCCTTATATCTTACCTTATAGACCCTCATTATAGCTCAATTCTTATCTTACTGATAATAATGTGGCTTAAATAAGTTTTATGACCTTTTAGTAATTTATAGATAAGGGTTATTAGATGACCGGCACAAAGTGAAAGTACCAGTCACACCAGTCAAAAACAGAAAGGCTCAATATTTTTAATAAAGACCAATTGAAAAAATGATTTTGCAATCATGCAATCATAAAAAATTGCCCTCAAAGGTGTACATAGCCTTTAAAATCACTCCTTTGGCCCATTTTTAAGACCCCACCAGTGCGTTCATTAGTGGCTATCTAGTCCTCCACCTGTCACTAAGGTGCCATTTACGCACAGTCATCATAGTCGCCATGTTTATAGTAATGCAATTTCCACTATCAAGTCTACACAGGGCCCCACATAATGGCCCCTTCTGACTGACACAATCCTCCTCATGTGGTATGGCCAACCAACATAGAAATGGGGTTATCCAAAATGGTATTTAATGGCCCAGCTGAAAGGAACCCTGGGAAGGTTGGGGTTATGATGTATACACCAATGAGGGATGGATGAGGAGAACATCTCTTAGGACCTAGCGACACAGAAAAGACGTAATAAAATCCGATTTTACACAGACAGAATCGCCACTAAGTTAAAAAAGTTTGGAGGGGGTTCAGAATTTGGGAATGTTCTAGAGGGGGGAGGGAATTGCTCGAAGATTAAACTGCAAACTCGATTTGATTAATAAAGGAAAAAAAAAATATCAGGATACCATAATGTACAGCTGTAACACATGATGCGATGTATCACTTCTATGCAAAATGTCTCTATCCATGCCATGTAGGCAATTGATTTGACTTTATCTCCTGTAATATGCATCCTGATAAATAAAAAACAGATGTTTAAAAAAAAAAAAAATGGGGTTATCTTAAATCAGTGGCTCACCAACACCTACTGCAACATGCCAGAGGCACATTTTTGGTAACAATGTAATACGGTATTTAAAAAATCACCATCACGTTAACCACTTAAACATATGTCACAATGCAAACAACAAACTTACTCTTGCAAGGGGTCTAGTGTGTTACTTACAGGTTAACCACCTCATATGCAAGCTACAAGTGAAAGAAAATCTATTTTAATCTGCAAGAAGCTAATATAAATCTGTGAATAACTAGGACTGGGCACAATTGTATATGTGATTTCAGACTTAGCAATACTGAGGTTATTTTAGTAGCTGGAGTGAGAATAAAATATATAAAAATCATACTATCCTAAAATCCTAAAAAGCACCTGTCTCACTTTTGTGCTTTACTTTCTGCTAATAGATGTAGTCATTTTAGATTTATGTATTTGTGCCAATTTATGTTCCGCATCAGTCATCTGTCTTCAAGACCAAATAAATGTAAACAGCTGAGGTTCTCCAGACCCCAAGGCTGCTGCCACACGTTCGGGCTTTTGCAATATAACAGGAGATAAAGTATTAAAGACAGATACAACTTCTCCACTTTTTTCAATCCACTTCTGGCTTCAAAAACTGCATAAAAAAACCTGAAAGTTGGGCAGCACCCTAACTCCAGGACATCCTTACTATAAACCGATGGATGTTCAGAGCTGAACTCCATATTCTAGATGATCCACAGCTACACCAGATCTCCTTCCACTAGTGACTTCGCCTAGCTGTACTCCCCATAGGACAGTCAGTTCATGCAGATTATCAGTATTTACGTGCATAACCTGTATATGTGGAAATGAATCGAAAAATGACACCGGCTTTAGCTTCTGGTCTCCGACATCTGCCAAGATCCAAAGATCCATAATTCAGTGATCAACATTAGAGAAGGCAAGGATTATGAAACGAGCAGCTACAACATCTAACACTGGCTGCTGTTTCTAAAAGGGGGTAACAAACATAATTTATGTCTTTGAAAGATTCAATTATCAATCATTGTAATAATTACCCATCTGGTAAACTTGGAAAACTTGAAGGGCAGGTACTTTCTGGCTTCAGTGAATCCATACTTGGAGCTCGTCTGTGGACCCTTCACCGTGCTCACCACACCTTGCACTGAGCAGAACGCTCACCCCGAACTGTTCATTATACGCTCTTTGCCTGATCAATAACCACTTAACTGTAATTCCTTCCTGTCAATAAACAGGCAGCAGGACCTCAGAGTGCATAATGGAAGGCTAATTTGTATTTTTATATATGGGAGATGCTTAGCATTAAAACTTTGTACACACTGAGCCGGGTGCTTGATACTTTCCCACAGCTGTATTATATAAATCATAGCAATTATGTTACTAGTGATATGCCATAAGTGTGCCAGATAGGAATACTCCTTAAGGTACAAACATTGGCCGATAAATCATTACAAGTTTTTTTTTCTTTAAATACAAGGTTTTCTCCAATCGAATTTTCAGTTCTGTTCATATTTGTTCTTATGCACTAAGAAAGTGCATCAGTGAATCCCACCGTCGGGATCAAATTCCCGTGATTTGTTCATCAGATTCAAGGTTCCATAATAAGTGGTTTAAATTACCAGTTTGAGCCAGGAAGTTTCATCGCACAAGCTAGGCAATCACCAGGTTGACTACACACCATGGCTCCTCCTGTGCATGCTCTTTATCTAGAGCTCCATGCTGGAGTAACACGATAAAGCCAGAAATACGTGTATATTGTATAGTTCAGCTCCCGGGCTGCAGGGGGGCGCGTGAGTGTGGGTGGCTGGATGGGTGCAGTCAGGGCCGGCGCTTCCATATAGGCAAGGGAGGCAATTGCCCCCGGGCCCCTAAGTCCTTAGGACCCCCAAGTCCGCCCACCGCCCGCTCGACACTGGGCTGGCCCGCAAGTAACTACAAAGTCTACAATATTAGGGGGCCCGCAGCCGCTCTGAGCTCCTCTGCCTTTTTAAGAGAGCAGTGGCTACTAGGGCTCGAAGCGTGCCGCCACACAGGCACGTCTTCACGTCTGTGACGTTGCCAGCTCCGCCCCCAGAGAAGAAGAAGGAGCGAGCACCAGCCAGCCACTGCCCTCCCTCACCGTGGCTGCCGCCTGCCGTTCAACTTCATTCTGCGGGGGTTCTGCCCACACACAGCACAGCCAAGGTAGGACCAAGGTACAAATAACAAGAGTGGGAGCAGAGATGTGTGTGCTGCTAGCCTGCTTGCTGCCACTGGTCTGGCCCATGGAGGGGGAGAAATGTGCCATTCGGCAGGGGGGGGGGAGTGGGGGTGAAAGGGGGGTACGTATGCTGCCATGGAGGGAGTTGAAGAGAAATAATGTGACGCAAAGGGGGTGATGTAAAAAGGAGGGGGTGATGAGGTGACATGGAGGGGGAAAAATGGGCCATTCGGGGGGGGGGGGGTGTAGGGTGGTAAGTATGCTACCATAGAGGGGGGGTGATGTAAAAAGAAGAGGGTGATGACGTGACATGGAGTTGGAGGGGCATTATTGTTTTTCGCCCCAGGGCCCCATTTCACTTAGAACCGGCCCTGGGTGTAGTAGTTGTACTCACGTTCTGAAGCTCCCTGGGCTCGCATCAAGTGAAGGGAAGGGCACACCGCTTCTTCCCTTCATGGCACCTTCTGGTTCTTAGGATCCTCCTACCTGATGGAAGTCGATGTGACTATTATGTTGATGGTTTTACGGTGTGAGGCAGTTATGGCTGTCAGAAAATGGTAATGGAAAGAAAATTTCGATTTTTTTTTCAAAGGTTTTTTTTTTGCAAATGTAATAAAATAAAAATTATACAAATATGGTATCGTCGTAATCATATTGATCAGTGATCAAAGCCCAAAAGACCTTGTAGGAATTGTTTTTTTTTTAATTTTACCCCACAAATAGTTTTTTCTTCATTTTCCAGTACAAGACATGGTGAATTGAATGGTGCCATTAAAAATGTAAAAAATAGGCCCTAATATGGTAATGTGAAAATGTAAAAAGTTATAGCTATTGGAATGCGGGGAGGTAAATAAAAAATGAGAATGGGCCCAGTCCTTAAGGGGTTAAAGGGGTACGCTAACTTTTTTCCTATCGCCTATCCACTGAGAAGGTCATCAATATCAGATTGTGGGGATCCAAAAGCCAGCACCCCCACTGATCAGCTGTTTCACAGCCACAGGAAACTAAACAGCGGACCGAGCTGGAAGCAAAAGGCTCCGTCCATGGAGTAGTGACCGTTCCAGCATACTGCAGCTCAGCTCCCATTCAAGTGACCCTCCTCAACCTGTGATTGACCCTCTTCAACTGGTGATTGACTCTCTGCCACCAGTGATTGGATGGGCCATTTTCTGTCGTGTCAGGACAGGAGCAAGAAATCCTGTGCACCAGTAGAATGGTAGCAGAGGGGGATAGCCCATGGCCAAACTTTTTATTCTGATGGAATACCCCTTTATCATACCAGTATCAATGCTTCGCATGATGTTAATAAGAGAAGGTTGTTCCCTCTCTGCCGTTACTGTGAACCTGCCAGTTACAGCATATTCTATACTGTAAGGATCAGCAACCTTTGGCACTCCAGTTGCTGTGAAACTACAACTCCCTGCATGCAAACATGCTCGGTTGTTCTTCTAACTCCTACAAAAGTGATTGAAGCATTCTGGGAGTAGTAGTTCCTGAACAGCCGGAGGTCCGGAGGTTGCAGATCCCCGCTATACTGTATATGTGCTAACAGGTGCCTGTACATATTATTATGTCTATCCACAGATGGAACATCTTAAAATGTCTTTATGGATAAAAGAAAGTATCTCATGGTCCAGCCTGGCATTACTGAAGACCTATCCTCAGGATCAGCTGGCGCTGGAAACTAAACAGTTAACATGGCCAGAAGAAGAAGACTCCCCCATTGTATAGTGCTTATGTTGGTGGACTGCATTCACTGGACGGACCTATTTATAAAGTAAGTGCACCAGAGATTTATCAAAACTGGTGTAAAGTAGAACTGGCTTAGTTGCCCATAGCAACCAATCAGATTCCACATTTCATTCTCCAAAGGAGGTGTGAAAAATGAAAGGTGGAATCTGATTGGTTGCTATGGGCAACTAAGCCAGTTTTCCTTTACAACAGTTTTGATAACTTCCCCCCATTGTGCCAAATTTTTGGTACAAGGTAAGCCAACCACTAGTTGGTGTAAAGTTAGACAACAGTTTCTAGCTGTGCACCATTTATCATATAGTAAAGGCTGTATTACACTGGCCCCTAATTGCTAACAAGTGTTCGCATGAGCGCTTGATAGCGATCATCTGGCAGTGTATTACTGCCGCTAATTGCCCGATGAACAATCGGGCAATTCTGATTTTCAAGCATACTTAAAAATTAGCTCCTTGCTGGCAGCAGATTGTGCCGTCTAGTAGTGATCTGCCACTGGAAAACCACTAGTATGGGGACAAGCAATTGCATAGCAATCGCTCCTCCCCATGCCGCAGAGGAAATAGCAGCGGTCTCCTCCGCTAGCTAGCAAGCAACTGCCAGGAGGCAACGCTTCCCTCCCGACAATCGCTTGCTAATCTGCCTGTCTAATACAGGCTTAAAGGGGTTGTCTCTCTTCAGAAAATGGCATTTATCACATAGACAAGTTAATACAAGGCACTTACTAATGTATTGTGATTGTCCATATTGTCTCCTTCGCTGGCTGGATTTATTTTTCCATCACATGGTGTCATATGAGCAATAACAACGCAATTCTAAAATGCTTATCTAAAATAAATACAAGTCAAAATATGGTAGTAAACGGCCGTGGTCCTTTATTAAGGGGTTACCTAATATTACATTTAACCCCTTAAGGACTCAGCCCTATTTCACCCTAAGGACCCGGCCATTTTTTGCAAATCTGACCAGTGTCACTTTATGTGGTGATAACTTTAAAATGCTTTTTCTTATCCAGGCCATTCTGAGATTGTTTTTTCGTCACATATTGTACTTCATAACAGTGGTAAAATAAAGTCGAAAAATTTCATTTTTTTATTTATAAAAAAATACAAAATTTACCAAAAATTTTGAAAAATTTGCAATTTTCCAAGTTTCAATTTCTCTACTTCTATAATACATAGTAATACCACCAAAAAAAGATATTGATTTACATTCCCCATATGTCTACTTCATGTATCGATCATTTTGGGGACGTTACAAGGCTTAGAAGTTTAGAAGCAAATCTTGAAATTTTTCAGAAATTTTCAAAAACCCACTTTTTAGGGACCAGTTCAGGTCTGAAGTCCCTTTATGAGGCTTACATAATAGAAACCACCCAAAAATTACCCCATTCTAGAAACTACACCCCTCAAGGTATTCAAAACTGATTTTACAAATGTAATTAACCCTTTAGGTTTTCCACAAGAGTTAATGGCAAATGGAGATAAAATTTCAGAATTTCGATTTTTTGGGAAATTTTCCATTTTAATCCATTTTTTCCAGTAACAAAGCCAGGGTTAACAGCCAAACAAATCTTAATATTTATTCCCCCGATTCTGTAGTTTGCACGAACACCCCATATGTGGTCGTAAACTGCTGTATGGCCAAACTGCAGGGCGCAGAAGGAAGGGAACGCCATATGGTTTTTGGAAGGTGGATTTTGCTGGACTGTTTTTTTGACACCATGTCCCATTTGAAGCCCCCCGATGCACCCCTAGAGTAGAAACTCCAAAAAGTGACTCCATCTAAGAAACTACACCCCTCAAGGTATTCAAAACCAGTTTTACAAACTTTAGTAACCCTTTAGGTGTTTCTCAAGAGTTATTGGCAAATGGAGAATTTCTATTTTTTGTTACCTTGTCTCAAAAAAAGTGTAATATAGAGCAACCAAAAATCATATTTACCCTAAAATAGTACCAACTAAACTGACACCTTATCCCGTAGTTTCCAAAATGGGGTCACTTTTTTGGAGTTTCTACTGTAGGGGTGCATCAGGGGGGCTTCAAATGGGACATAGTGTCAAAAAACCAGTCCAGCAAAATCTGCCTTCCAAAAACCATATGGCGTTCCCTTCCTTCTGTGCCCTGCCGTTTGGCCATACAGCAGTTTACGACCACATATGGGGTGTTTGTGCAAACAAGAGAATCAGGGCAATAAATATTGAGTTTTGTTTGGCTGTTAACCCTTGCTTTGTTACTGGAAAAATGGATTAAAATGGAAAATTTGCAAAAAAATTGCTGTTTTGGGACCGTTTTTATTTTTTGCTATTTACATTGTTGAACTGACAGGTTAGATTGTGTGCTATTTCTATAGAGCAGGTTGGAACGGACGCGACAATACCAAATATGACTACTTTTTAGGGGTTTTTGTTTCAGTTTTACATTAAAAAATAATTTTTTTCAAAAATGCTTTATTGTGTCTCCACATTCTGAAAGCCATAGTTTATTTTTTATTTTTTGGGCGACTGTCTTATGTAGGGGCTCAATTTTTGCGGGATGAGATGGCAGTTTGATTGGCACTATCTTGGGGTGCATATGACATTTTGGTCGCTTGCTATTACACTTTTTGTGATGTAAGGTGACAAAAATGGCTTTTGACACCGTATTTATTATTATTTTTTTGATGTGTTCAGCTGAGGGGTTAGGTCATGTGTTATTTTTATAGAGCAGGTTGTGACGGACGCGGCAATACCTAATATGTATACTTTTTATTTATTTATATAAGTTTTACACAATAATATAACTTTTTAAAACAAAAATAAATCATGTTTTAGTGTCTCCATAGTTTGAGAGCCATATATTTTTTTTTTTGGCGATTGTCCTATGTAGGGGCTCATTTTTGCGGGATGAGGTGACGGTTAGATTGGCACTATTTGGGGGTCATATGACTTTTTGATCGCTTGCTATTAAACTTTTGTGATGTAAGGTGACAAAAAAATGGCTTTTGACAAAGTTTTTATTTAATTTTTTACAGTTTTTACTTGAGGGGTTAGGTCAGGTGATATTTTTATAGAGCAGATTCTTACGGATGTGGAGATACCCATATGTCTACTTTTTAGTTTTTTTTTTTACATTTAACACTAAAAAGCATTTTTGAAACAAAAAAAATCATGTTTTAGTCTGAGAAGCATAGTTTTTTTTATTTTTTGGCCAATTGTTTTAGGTAGGGGCTAATTTTTTGCGGGATGAAATGGCGGTTTTATTGGTACTATTTTGGGAGGCATACGCTTTTTGATCGCTTTGTATTACACTTTTAGTGATGTAAGGTGCCAAAAAATGGCTTATTTACACCATTTTTGGGTTTTTTTTATGGCGTTCACCTGACGAGTTTAGTCATGTGATGTTTTTATAGAGCAGATTTTTACGGACGCGGCGATACCTAATATGTGTAGTGTATTTTTTTTTTTTTTTATTCAGTGATATGTGTTTTTTTCATTTTTACTTTTTTTCACTTTTTACATTTTTGACCCAGACCCACTTGGTTCTGAAAGATCCAGTGGATCTGGTGTCTGTATAATACAGTACAGTACACTATATAGTGCACTGTGCTGTATTTTGTACTTTACAAAGTCTAAATAGACCTTTAGCAGGTCTATTCAGACTTTCAGCACCATGGAGACAGGACGCTTCTGAAAGCGTCCTGTCTCCATGGCAACCATCACCAGCCGCCAGAACTGAGCAGGGGGTGATGGGGAGGGAGTGGAGCCCCCTCCCTCTGTGATCCCATCCTGTTGGGGGGCTGCAAAGGCACAGCAGCCCCCCGATGGGAGAGGGAGGGAGCTCCCTCCCTGGTAACCCTTCCATACTGCGATCCGTACGGACCGCGGTATGGAAGGGGTTAAACGGCTGGCATCTGATCATGTGCTGACACTCTGATAGATCCACTAGACACCAGGGAAACATTACAGAGGAGGCGGGCGGGGGATCGCAATCGCGATCCCGCCCGCCGCACCGCCCGCCTCCCGCACCGCCTCTAGCTGCCCGCAACCCCCATCCCTGCACCCCTGCAGCCACAATATGATTGGGGGCTGCAGGGGGGGTTAAAAATAAACACTTTGGGGGCATTAACCCTCTGATCCCCGTGGTGATCAGAGATCGCACAAAGCGCTGCAAACCGCAGGTCTGGTTTGCAGCGATCGCCGATATGGGGGGGGGGGGTCACAGGACCCCCCTGGGCATTGTAACAAGGTACCTGCTGAATGATTTCAGCAGGTACCTTGTTCCGATCACTGCCGGCTGAGCAGCAGTGATCGGAACTACTCATGACGTACAGATACGTCATGCGTCCTTAAGGGGTTAACAAACTTTTGAATAATTAATAAATTATTAAATAAATTCTGATAAATAATCAATTATTAAAACCATTGTCCCCCCAGCAGAGCCGGGTGACTAACCCCCCACTAATTCAGGACCACGACTTCACGGAGGGTGGTGGGAGGACGTCTTCTTTCTTCCAGGTCTCCACGGCAGACAACTCCGGACCTGCTGGGACCCTCCATAAATACCCCACTTTCCCGCCCTAGAATTACAGCAACCAATCAGCTTCTGGCAAACCACAGGTGCCTCAGCAACAGGTAGGCAACCAGAGACCAATCAGAATAAGCCCACAAATCACCTCACAGCTGTAATAGAAAATCCAAGTTAAATTCAAATCTGAAGTGAAATTTCCTCAAAAAATGACCAATTTACAAAAACACAGTACTACTACACCTATTCTGCTCCATGACACCATGGTGGGCCATACGCTTCTGCGCCCACTATCATTATACACAGCTCGTTTCTATGGTTATGACCACCCTGCAATCCAAAAGCGATGGCCATACTTGAACATATAGGAAACAGCGCCATCCTTATGTGCCCTCCCATGGTCCCGGCCACCAGAGAGGGCGGCGCTTTTTATCTACAGTGTGCAAGCACGGCCACGGTTGCTGGATAGCATGATGGTCATAACTATGGAAATGAGCAGTGTATAATGCATCCAGCCAGCAAAAGAAGCAATATGGACAATCACAATATATTAGTAAGTGCCTTGTAGTAACTTTCTCTACATGATGAATACCACTTGCTGAAGTGACACAACCCCTTTAAGAGCCACTAGGATACATTTGGGGCATCTTTAGGCTGGTCATGCTTACAATGTCTTCCTTCTTAACAGGATTAGTAAATCTGCCCCAAGAGCTGTAATCACTCCTGGTCATTAGAATAATGCATGGTCTTGGAGCTTTGCATTAATAATGATCCCATCCTGTTTTATCATGACTTATCTAATGCACTGTTCTGACTAATGTCTTTGCTGAATCATTTATTGTTTGTTGGAGATAGGAAATATCTGGTTTTAATACTTTTACTGGACATTCATATATTTGTGTTTAAAGGGGATGTCCAAGTGTTTAATATTTAGTATAGGTCATCAGTATCTGATCGGTGGGGGTCCGGCTTCCAGCACCCCTAAAAATCAGCTTTTTCAAGAAGCCATGACACTCCAGTGAGCCCCGCGGCCATTTTCTAGGCCAGTGACGTCACGTTTATCAGTCACATGGCCAAGGCGCAGCTCAGTCCTATTCAAGTGAATGGGGCTGAGCTGCAATACCAAGCACAGCCACTATACAATGGACGGCGCTGTGCTTGGTAAGCTGCAAGGAGGCACTGGTGTCTTCAAATAACTGATACGTAGGGTTGATATGTGTCAGATCCCCACCGATCAGTATTTAAGGGTTTTTCTGACTTTTTATCATCAGTATCTGATCAGTGGGGTCCAACAACATGGGACTGGATCTGTCTGCAGAATCCACACGAATGTTGCCCGTGTATTAAGGACCGCAAAAAGCGGTCCACAATGCACGGAACAGCCTAGCAATGGCCGTGTGCATGAGGCCTAAAAAAGTTATAAGGGATGGCTGTCTGACTGCCTTTTGGGAGCCACAGTACTAATTAGATACTTCTCAATCATGGAAGCCCAGAAGACACAGAAAACTACATTGTAGTTCAGCAGTGTCCCTATAATACTGTCATGCCTTCAGCAAGTTTATTGTTAATTTATTCATCGTTTTCATTCATAGTCGATTTGCTTTCTGTATAATTCTCTGTTGATTGTGTAACAGCACCATCTAGTGGCCGTTTTACATACAATTTCAGCTATTCATACTAGAAGTTTGGTCTACTTCAGCTTCCATACCTCAGTGACATTATCAGCCCTGCACATAGCAGCCATCTTCCTCATTTACAGCCATCTTTCCAGAGGTTAGCACATGGTCTGGAAGACTCTGGAGTCATCCTCCACATCTAAGCTCACGGTAGCATCGCTGGTATGTCACATAGCCACATTACAGCCTGTTTGCATTTACATTTGCATATCTTTTTCCTCTCTTTTATAGCAGCTTACAGTTAGTAGCTAGAGACCATGCATGTTATGCAGCTAGGATAGCATGCTCCTGTTTATATCTGTATACCCTCATGGATGTCTATCTGCATCTTTTGAATCTGTGTGTATTATATGCATTGCTATATGTCAGACCCCTTTAGTAAGTGCATTGTTTTTCTGTTCCCTAGTTTCACCACTTATATTTCCTTGCAATAAAGACAAGTTGGATGTTGCTCCGTTGTCAATCCTATGCTGGGAAAGGTTTAGCTGTCTGTCAAGCTATGTACCTTCACACATAAGGAGGACAGAACAGTGAAACAGCGGCTGCTTACCAGCTAGATACGAGGAACTGCGACTCCCTGGCTGCAGTGAAACAGTGGCTGCTTACGAGCTAGATACGAGGAACTGCGACTTCCAGGCCGCAGTAAAACGACAGCTTCTTACAAGCTAGATACTAGAAACTGTGATTCCTCAAACCCTGCGAGTCAACAACCTCTAACCGGCTGGACCGCATGGTACTGAACCCTGCAAGGTGCAGCATCGTCACCCACGACAAGTGTTTGCAATGTGCAAACCTGTTCACAGTGTCATTATGTAGTCAAGAGAATCCGAACTGTACGAGACAAGGTCTCGCATCTCGGCTAGCTCCATAAGCTCAAAGATATCGGTGAGCAGCTCCATTGCCCACGCAAAAGCTGAAGCCGCCAAAACCCGAGCGTCATTTGCCGAGCAAGGAAGACAGTTAAAAGTAGAGAAAGCATGCGTGGAAAAGGAAGCTGCAGCTGCTGTAGCAGAGGCAGAGGCCTTAGAAGAAGCAGCAAACTCCACAAGTGATAGACTCAGCAGCATAGTTGGGCCTGAACCTGATCATCACGATAACTCGCAACGCACTTCAGATTACATCATGCAGCATGCGGAGTCGGTTGACAGCCTAAATTCAAGTCCAAGAGCAACGTCAACCCCTGCTGAAGAACCCCAGCAGACTCCTTCAACACAAGTGACCTCGGTTAACCAAAAACCCTGCTTTGCACAAGACAACAGTTTCATAGGCCATCAGCCCTTAATGCAACCTGCATTCAAATCCTTTAAGAAGGAACAAGTAAATGATGACTACTACAGCAACGATCCACCAAACAAAGATCCAGGTATATCAGAGTTTCTAAAATTCCTTGCCCGACGTGAGTTAATAACCAAGGGGCTCTCCAAGTTTGATGACAGACCTGAAAGCTATAGGTCATGGTGATCATCATTCAGAAATACAATCAGAGACCTAGATCTGTCTGCATGAAATTGATCTTCTTGTCAAGTGGCTAGGAAATGAATCGGCAGAGCATGCAAAGCGGTTTAGAGCCATTAATATTAACTTCCCAAGCACTGGGTTAAACATGATATGGGAAAGACTTGAGGACTGTTACGGCTCACCAGAAGTGATAGAGAACGCAGTCTTCAAAAGAATTGAGGATTTCCCCAAGATCCAGAACAAAGGGTTCCAGAAGCTGAGAGAACTGAGTGACCTGCTGACAGAGCTCCAAGTTGCCAAAGCTGGAGGAGATTTACAAGGTCTGGCATTCTTAGATACTGCAAGTGATGTAAACCCCATAATACAAAAACTACCTTATAACCTGCAAGAGAAGTGGATTGTTCAAGGTTCCAGGTACAAGCAACAGCACAATGTCCTATTCCCTCCATTCTCATTCTTTGTGGACTTCGTGCACCAGCAAGCAAACACTAGGAATGATCCCAGCTTTGACTTCTCGATGTTTCTTACTTCCCAAACCAGGTAGGCCTGTCTCACTTCGTAACATGAAAGGTACACCTGTTGAAGTACACAAGACCAATGTATCTTCCAAAGACCCTTCAAACAAAACCTACAGTACCTCAGAGTCTGAAAAGATTTTAACCAAAGACCCATGCAGAGAATGTCCTCTACATAAGAAACCACACTCATTGCTGAAGTGCAGAGGATTTAGAGAAAAACTTCTCAGGGACTGCAAAACTTTTCTTAAGGAAAACCACATTTGTTACAGGTGTTGTGCATTAACCTCTCAACTTGCAAAAGACTGTACTGTAAACAGCAAATGCTCTGAATGCAAGAGTGAAGAGCACAATACAGCCTTACACCCCGGGCCAGCTCCATGGACTCTCACACCCTCAGAACAGGCTGTTAAGCACGGCGGGGAGGAGCGAGACACAGTACCTCCTGAAGTGACACCCCAGTGCACCGAAGTCTGCGGAGAAGGTCTTAGTAACAAATCTTGCTCCAAGATCTGTCTTGTCACAGTTTACCCCATTGGTCAAGAAAGCGGTAAGGTTGTATGCCATCCTTGATGATCAGAGTAATAGATGTCTTGCTAACTCGGCTTTCTTTGATATCTTCAATATTATAGGACATTGCTCCCCATATTCACTTAAAACTTGCACAGGTGTGAGTCAAGAAAAAGGCAGAAGAGCTACTGGCTTCCAAATCGAATCCATAAATGGTGAAGCATCCCTACCTTTACCTACCTTGATCGAATGCAATCGGATGCCAAACGATAGAGAAGAAATTCCTACGCCTGAGGCAGCATTACATCATGCACATCTAAAATCCATAGCACATCTCATACCTGCACTCGACCCAGAGGCCCAAATAATACTTCTGCTTGGAAGAGATATCATAAGAGTCCACAAGGTGAGAAAACAAATAAATGGTCCTCACAATTCTCCATATGCCCAGAAGCTTGACCTAGGGTGGGTCATTATAGGTGATGTCTGCCTAGGAAATGTTCACAAGCCTACCAAAGTGAATTCTCTTTACACAAGTACCTTGGAGAACGGACGTCCATCCCTCTTTCAGCCTTGTCCTATCAGGTTCCTTGTAAGAGAGAAGCCGGCAAGTGTACTATATCCTGACTTTTCAGAAATCGAGAACCATCCTTGTGGTGAAGACCAAGACCACTTGCGGTGCAAGGTGTTCCAGAGGACAAAGGAAGACCCCAAGATAGCTCCCTCTATTGAAGATGAGGCCTTCTTAAACATAATGGAGCAAGAATTCTTAAAGGATAAAACAAACACCTGGGTTGCACCACTGCCTTTCAAGACACAGAGACATCGTCTTTCCAACAACAGAAATCAAGTCTTTAAACGCTTCTGTTCACTTCAACGCAACTTTCATAAAAGACCAGAGATGATGGAACATTTCTTCTTGTTCATGAACAGTCATGCAGAAGTAGCTCCACCCCTAAAAGAAAAGGAATAATGCTGGTACCTACCAATCTATGGCGTTTACCACCCTAAGAAACCAGGACAAATCCGAGTGGTATTTGACTCTCGTTCACAATATGAGGGAGTCTCACTCAAAGATGTTCTTTTGACAGGACCAGACCTCAATAACACACTTCTCGGTGTCCTCATCAGATTCCGTAAATAATCCATTGCTATAGTTGCAGACATACAACAAATGTTTCATTGTTTACTAGTTAAAAGAAGAGCACAGGAATTTCTTGAGATTCTTTTGGTTCAAGGACAATGACCCTACCCAAGACATCATAGAATATCGCATGAAGGTGCATGTTTTTGGCAACAGCCCATCTCCTGCAGTCACTATTTATGGACTCAAATAAATGTGTTGATTGGCACTCTATATCTGTGTCACCAGAGAAAAGAGTCTAAAATGATGTGGAGAATATAAAACAACAAAATGTATTAATGTATCCCACAATGTGATAGGTATACAGTATATATAATATAGAAATAAAATAAAAATAAGATATCCACATAAAATATCAAGAGGGCCCTCTAAAGACAATAATCAATAATCATTAGTCCATAATCGATATCAAAGTAAAAAGTCTCAGTCCAATAAATTAATATTATCCTTCTTGAAATAAAATGTAGTGTCTTATTAATGCAGTGTTTCCCAACCAGTGTGCCTCCAGATGTTGCAAAACTACAACTCCCAGCATACTCCGGACAGCCTTTGGGATGCTGGGATGTTGTAGTTTTGCAGCAGCTGGAGGCACACTTGTTGGGAAACACTGTATTAATGATCCAATATATTATAGTGTGCTCCTTAGGGTAAAGTATAGCGCCTTAATTCATAATCCCATAGGTGACAAAGTTCATTATAGTCTACTCTATCTCTTAAACGCTAGAGACAGAATTGAGGAGTTAGAATCTATTGTCTGATATAAATCAATACAGCGGTAATAAGAAAAGTGGGAGATATGCCGGCAGTATGTAGTTGCGGTCTTTCATGAGAAGTAATGTGTTGTGGCTAATCCTTAGCGTACAGTAGCAGAGAACACAGGTTTACCCGATGTTGCGCTGGCTGGGTTGATCAACCTTCCGGTCCAGGCCGCGGCATCCCACGTGTCAGACCGTAGTGGGGAGGGATCTTACCTCTCGCCGCGTACTCTGCTGCAAGCCATGTACCAGGATGCTGATCTCTTCAGTCCCGCAGTCTCTCTCCTGCTACTCACTCGCCAAGCTCCCTTCAATCTTGCACTGTCTGTATATTCCAATTGGGCTGGTGATTCTCTAATGGTTCGAGCACTCAACTTCAATCATGCGTATGTTATATGGATCCAGGAACGGTTCCTTCAAGGTACAATGGGGGTCTTCCAGGCCAACCGCGTTTCGGGACTCTGGGCTGGTCCCTTCATCAGTGGTAGTATATTTATTTTCATGTTGGGGGAAACATTTTTGATTAGAGCACCTTATCTATCAGACAACTGGTGATGCCACCCCTCCATCTTTATTTATGGACTCAGACTCTCTGCCCAAGAAGTGGTTTTATTGTACTCACAAGAATATATCTTGAATAAAAACAAAATATCCCTCACTTGCATGAGTGACACATAATTAGGCATTAGTTTCGTTACCATATCTGATGCACACCAGTGAGTTATTATATGCTTAGTGATTGAGCTATGTGTTACTAGCATTTTGTTCACTCTGGTTAAATCCAGGAAGAGTAAAGACCTCAGCACCTTATCTATCAGACAACTGGTGATGCCACCCCTCCATCTTTATTTATGGACTCAGACTCTCTGCCCAAGAAGTGGTTTTATTGTACTCACAAGAATATATCTTGAATAAAAACACATCAAAGCCTCTCATAGTCTGTTATTTGATATCAAAGAACGAGCTTATGAGAGGCTTTTATGTGTTTTTATTCAAGATATATTCTTGCGAGTACAATAAAACCACTTTTTAACTGTATGGATCTGGCAGTACTTCACTATGGAGTTGCGTTTTTCCTCTGAATAGGAGTGTATTTCGTATTGGCTCTGCAAGTGTGAAGGACAAGCCAGCTCTCTGTGTTCAAATTTGAGGTTGATCCCCATCGCAACTGGAGTCTCTATATTTATTTATTTTCAAATTGTTTTTATTGGTTTCAGGTAAATTGTATACAGCTGTGAATACATACATAGGTATGAACAGAATATATATGAAAGTGCCATTATAAAGCTCATGAAGTATACATCAGTACTAAGCAATAATAACATCAAGTAAGAAACGGCTACCACTTGCCGAATAAATGAACATAATATAGAAAGGAGAATGTGGTATAGGAAAGTCTGAGGGGTAGAGGGGGAGGGTATTGTAGAGAGATATGAGATCTCAGTCAGGTGTTCCCTGCGATAGTAAATAGAGGCAAAATTTCCGCAAACTTTTCCAGTTCTGCCAATGCTGTAACGAGCCAGGGAACCTGAGCCACATTAGGAGCATATATGTTACTAAAAGTGTACAATTAGGGATCTATCGTTCCTTTAACATATATATAGCGACCATCCGCATCAGATAGTGTGGAAGTATGGATAAATGGAGCATTTGCTATACTCACACCTCTGGATGCAGTTTGCGGCGAGGTTTTGTGGTGCCACTGATTATACAGCATATGCGAAAGTTTGGGGACATGCTTGGTGCGAAAGTGAGTTTCTTGTAAGCATGCTACCTGAATCTTACGTTTATGCAAAAAGTGACATATTTGGGGAGCATTAAGGCCCTTCACATTGTAAGAACAGATTTGTAGACTAGCCATAGTTCAAAGACCTAGCTAGAGACCTAAAAACAGGTAGAACGGAGGAGGGATGGGGTGGTAAAGACAAGTAAGGAGAACAGCTGACCTATTTCCACAGATCAGAGCATATAACAACAGTAGACATTGAAATTGGTATGGGTAAATCTGAAAACAGACATTTAAAGTAGCAGACCAATAAACTGGTCATATAACCAGGGGAGGGGAGCTATACTGAGGGGTCGGCATCCTCCTGAGCTAGCTATTAATGGGTAAATTACAATTAAACTTCAAAAGTATAACATATAGATTGTAATTCTCCATAACCGACACTAGGTGTCATCACAGGATAAGGATACAGTTCCTTGAGGTAGACTTGGCAAGCTTTGAAACTTTAGCTTAGTTTGAAAAAGGAACTGAGTATGGTCAAGAAAATAGATAATTTTAGATCTCCAAGTAAGTAGGAACATGTAGACATAAAGGCTGCCAGTGCACAAAGCAATATCAGAGTACATAATACTGGACCCGTCTGGCGCTGTTCAGTGATCCGGCAGTCGCGCAGCATTCATGTCAGGTCTAGATGCTGGTTTTGCCTGCTGTTGCTTGCTTCTATGGCGTTTGGGAGAGCTCTCCTGCCACGTGTCGAATGCAGGTAAAGGTGGTAAGGAGGAGATATTCTGTGCAGGGCACCAGTCAGGGATATCCAGCTGAGGTATTCCAAGTGCGCCACAAATCCTAAGCAAGTCCGCATGAGATCTGTTGACCTGCTTTCTATTAGGCGGATTAATCAATAGCCCAAAAGGGTGCAACCACCGATATATAATTTTCTTCTGGTTCAGGACATCTAAAAGAGGCTTCAACTGTCTCCTTAGCGTCATGGAAGACAAGTCCTGGTATAAGGCCACAGGAGCTCCTTCAATCTCCGCAGACTGATTCGTACATGCTGCAATAATAAGTTGTTCTTTGACTGGGAAGTGCACAAGTCGACAAATAAGGTCCCTAGGGGGATCTTGGGGCTTAGGTAGCGACCGCAAAGCCCTATGCACCCTGTCCATCTCAAACTTTTCAGGCGGTAGATCAGGGAGCAGGCTCATGAAAAACCTCTGCACCTCTTGTGCCAGTATGTCAGTACTGACTGTCTCTGGGATTCCCTTCAGGCAGATGTTGTTGCACCTCTCCCTGTTGTCCTGGTCTCCAACCAGGAAATAGAGGTAGTTTACATGCGCTTGTGTGTTGTCTAGATTACCTGCTACTAGACCATGAAAATCCAGTGAGGCTTTCTGAACTGTTTCCAGGTCGTCCATCCGGACAGTAAGGTGATGCATGTCTTTCTTTATGTCTATCAGGTCACTGCGGATGGGCTCCAATGCTTCTGCCAGCAGGGATTTCATAAAGCTTCTAGACAAAGGTAAGTCCTCTTGTGATGTGAAGTCCTACCGTTCTCTATCTTCCTCAGCGTCTGAGTCTCCATCAGTGCCCGCCGGGAGAGATGTTTGGTGCACAGCAGCCATCTTGGTGTCATACCAGACCTCAGATTTCTTGACAAATTTGTCCAGATCTTCTTGACTTAGGGCTTGTTTTATCCTCCCTGGGGTATCTTTAGGCTTTTCTTTCACGGTTTTCCCCATTTTTGGCTACTTAAGTGCTGTTTTTAGCTCGGTTGTGCCCGGATTGCAGCAGAGCTCTTCAAAACGCCTGCATCCGACTCTGCTGCCAGGCTCCTCCTCCTGGAGTCTCTATATTAACAGATCAGCAGCACGGCCATCTGGACTAAAGCATTGACTTTCTGTGTGAATATAACCCACAGCACACTTTGGTCCCGACTCCCGAAAATACAGGCACAGTACTGGGACTTTTATTTCTTTATTTATATCTCTGCTCAAGAAGGTGAAAAAGACTATGGAGAAGACGTTAAGAAGTTTGTTGAAAGAGACTTCTATGTAGATGATGGCTTAAAGTCGCTTTCCTCACCTAAGGCCGCAATCAGTCTACTCAAAAGGATTCAAAGTATGCTTTCCTGTTCAAACCTCAGGCTGCATAAGATAGCTTCAAACAGCAAAGTTGTTATGGAGGCCTTTCCTTCTCAAGACCACGCCAGTGATTTGAGAGATCTAGACTTGGCCTCAGAACCGATACCCATGCAGCACAGCCTACGGCTCAACTGGGACCTCAAGTCTGACACTTTTACCTTTCAGGTCGACCAAGAACAGAAACCCTTCACACGACGAGGAGTCCTGTCCACCATTAACAGTCTATACGATCCACTTGGATTTGTAGCCCTTGTGATCATCCAAGGTAAGACTCTGCTCAGAGAGTTAACCACAGATACATGTGATTGGGATTCGCCACTTCCCTCAGAGAAAGAGGCCCTATGGGTACTGCAAAGGTTGGCATAACTGTCACAGGGCCCATACAGTGGATGAGCCCACACAGGCAAGAGAGGTTGTCATATGTTGTATCCAACAGGAGGTTTATGCTCAAGAACTTGAATTCCTCCAAAATCAAAAGGGAGTTCCTAAGGACAGTTCCCTCAAGAGACTTGACCACTTTATAAGAAATGACTGGCTTTTGGGACTGATAACCAAGGTGTTCCCAAGTGAAGATGGGAAGGTCAGAAAGGTGGAAGTAAAAAGTCTGCAGGCAACATGAGCCTAAACTCTTCCTCAGACCCGTTGCTGAACTGATTTTATTGCTCTCTCCAGAAGTGACTTCATGTGGTATCCTATAGATACCAGTCAGGGATTGTCATGCTTTCAGCAAGTTTATTGTTAATTTATTCATAGTTTTCATTCATAGTCGATTTGCTTTCTGTATAATCCTCTGTTGATTGTGTAACAGCACCCTCTAGTGGCCGTTTTACATACAATTTCAACTATTCATACTAGAAGTTTGGTCTACTTCAGCTTCCATACCTCAGTGACATCTTCAGCCCTGCACATAGCAGCCATCTTCCTCATTTACAGCCATCTTTCCAGAGGTTAGCACATGGTCTGGAAAACTCTGGAGTCATCCTCCACATCTAAGCTCACGGTAGCATCGCTGGTATGTCACATAGCCAGATTACAGCCTGTCTGCATATACATTTGCATATCTTTTTCCTCTCTTTTATAGCAGTTTACAGTTAGCAGCTAGGGACCATGCATGTTATACAGATAGGATAGCATGCTCCTGTTTATATCTGTATACCCTCATGGATGTCTATCTGCATCTTTTGAATCTGTGTGTATTATATGCATTGCTATATGTCAGACCCCTTTAGTAAGTGCATTGTTTTTCTGTTCCCCAGTTTCACCACTTATATATCCTTGCAATAAAGACAAGTTAGATGTTGCTCCGTTGTCAATCCTATGCTGGGAAAGGTTTAGCTGTCTGTCAAGCTATGTACCTTCACACATAAGGAGAACAGAAGAAATACATTATAGAAACTCCAGGGTCCTGCATTGCTCTTTACCAACCAGCAGATATGCACAAGTTGACATCTTTTCCTGCACCAGTCTTTAATCGACACTAGAGAAATTGATCTCACTCAGGACAGATACAGTATGCAGCATTTTAGACTCTGTCTTGCTGAATATACACCTGTTTCTCATAGTTTTGGGGACTATAGGTCCTGGTGGCCTGAGGTACATTTTAAAAAAGAAAACACCCAATATGCAGTTTTGCTGTGCCTTATATCACAGAGATGTATTGTTACATGAGTGTGCGATGCCGGGTGGAGCGGGTGTTAACTGCGGTTTCAGAGGGAAGGCGTTCCCTTTCTCCCCCCCTGAAGTGATTGCTGGGTACTGAGGGATTGCCATAGTAGCTGGAAAATAGGCCTGCACGATATATCGCCAAAGCAATCGTATCACGATAATCGACGATTGTAATATGGCGATTTGGCTGACCCAAAAATGCTGCGATTGCCGTATTTTTCGCCCTATCAGACGCACTTTCTCCCCCCCCCCAAAAAAGTGGGGGGAAAATAGCAGTGCGTCTTATGGGGCGAAAGCTGCCGCATTTACAATGACACACCGCGCCATGATGCCGCGCGGCAGTTGTTTCAGCTGAGAGCGAGGAGGGCTGGCATCTGGTTTTATAATGACAGTGGGGCCCGTGCAGTGACTGTATTCTACTACACGGACCCCGCTCACTGTATATAATCTTATCTATAATTGTAGGGGTTGTTAATATATAAAAATCCTGGGTAATCAGCGCCTGTAGGAGGCAGGCCGGGCGCTGGCAGCGTGAGTCACTATGTCATGCGCCCGCACCGCCTGCTTCATTCATAAAGAGGGCGGCGCAGGCACATGACTTTGTGAGTCACGCTGCCAGCGCCCGTCCTCCCTCCTCTCTGCTACCGAGCGCTTGTAATACAGGATTTTTATATATTAACAATCCCTACAATTATACAGTGACCGGGGCCCGTGTAGTAGAATACAGTCACTGTACGGGCCCCGCTATCGTTATAAAACCAGATGCGACCCCCACCCCCTGTATTGGGGGTCATTCACACTACAGGGACACTGTTATGGGGGGGATCTGTGGATGACACATAGCATAAGATGCTATATATGTGTCATCCACAGATCCCCCTTAGAGTGTCATCCAGAGATCCCCACGTTGTCACTGTGATTTTGTAGCAAAAAGGTCACAGAGAGACAAAGAGCATTATCAATCATGTTAATGCTCTGTGTCTCTACTGTCCGGAGCAGGGTTAGGCTCTCTTTCACGCAGCGGATTACCCGCACGGGATCCGCTCGTGTAAAAGAGCCCTAAGCATTATGTCAGTTTTCACAGTAACTGACATACACTGCAGTATAGAATTATTCCTGTGTATCATATCACTAATCAGAGGATGAACTGGGAAAAAATAAAAAGTCTGAAAAAGTGTTTGGAAAAGTAAAAACAATAAATAAAAATTAGCTTTTTTGCTTATGAAAGCCTTTATTTACGTAAAAATAAATATAAAATAATTGGTGTCGCTGCCTCTGTGATGATCACATTTTATCCTATAGGGTGAACATTGTAAAAAATCCGAAAAAACACTGGTGAAATAGCTGCGTTACTTCATACCATCACCCCTAAAAAATGTATCAATGGATAAGAGGTTCCCCAAAATGGTGCCACTAAAAATACAACCTGTACCACAAAACAACAATCCCTCGAAAGGATATAAACTCGGAAAAAATAAAAGTTACTCAAAGACGTTTGAAATGTGGAGCTAAAAAAAAAAGTCACATCCACAAATCCAAAATAGTCTAAGGGGTTAAACCTAAGGCCTCTCTCAAACGAGCGTCGCGGGTGAGGGCCGGATGCGATACGGGTGCAAAGCGGGAAACCCGAGTGAGTAGGCACGTAATTTCAGACAGTTTTGTCTGCGATTGCGTTCCGTTGTTCAGTTTTTTCCGCGTGAGTGCAATGCGTTTTGCACGCGTATGATAAAAAACTGAATGTGGTACCCAGACCCGAACTTGTTTAATGAGTTTCGGTGTTCTGTTGATTTTATTATTTTCCCTTATAACATGGTTATAAGGGAAAATAATAGCATTCGCAATACAGAATGCTTAGTACAATGTCCATTGAGGGTTAAAAAATAAACTCACCTTATCCACTTGATCGCGCAACCGGTATCGTCTTCTTCCTGCAGGACCTGCGCTGACGTAATGGCGCTCACCTGAGTGCGATTACGTCAGCACAGGTCTTGCAGGAAGAAGAAAGAAGAGGATGCCTGGCTGCGCGATCAAGTGGATAAGGTGAGTTTATTTTTTATTTTTTTTAACCCCTTTAATGGACATTATACTTACCATTCTGTATTAAGAATGCTATTATTTTCCCTTATAACCATGTTAGAAGGGAAAATAATACAGTGAATTTACTTTAATGGGGTCTACTCCTGCATAACGGAAACGGGACGGATCCGTTATGCAGGCCTTAGACTTCTATTATGACGGAATAAATAAAGGCATTCTGTTATGCATTCTGTCATAGAATTGCGTTATGGTCCGTGGTAACAGAATCCATTACGCAATTCTGCTTTACCACCAAATGAAGCGTGAACGAATTTCATAACATGAAATTCGCTCATCTCTAATCAGAACCTCTAACACTCCAGCTGTGATGAAACTACAACTCCCAGCCTGCACACTTGTTTGGCTATTCTTGAAACCCCATAGAAGTGAATGGAGTATACTGGGACTTGTAGTTTGGTAGCTGGTGTGCCTGAGGTTGCTGACCCCTGCTTCAGGTCTTTTGCGCAAGCGCATTACAAGATATGAGCGCCATTTTGCTGAAGACCAACAATGCCAGCTTCTGTAGAAAAAAGGGCTCCACGAATTAAGTAAAACTGCCGTTATACACGTCAGATGCAATACGGCAACGCTGTATGGCAGGCCAGACCGCACATCTAGCTCTAAAGCCCTCCAGACCCCTGACAATAGCGCATTACAAGCCGCGTACCCGTGGACAATGAATAATCCCCGCCCCTCAGCTGCATTTCCGGCCCGCCGGAAGTGACGTCATGGTCAGATGAGCAGATTCTATCGCAGGCCGGGAAGTGGTGCAGGATAATGGTGGATTAATCGGTAGACCGGTCACCGGATGTTCTGAGGAGAACAGCGGAGGGGATGGATTCCCTGCTCGCGTCCGCCAGCCGCTCTGAGGACGAGGACTCCTCCGCCGGACATAAGAGGAGCCTCTCGCAGGGGTCTGGCCTGATACCCAAGAGGAGGAGCTCCTCCAGGTGACGTAGAGCGCCGCTCGTGTTTCCTCATCGCATCTGCTTATTTACATAGTGTGAATGTGCCCTAGCGACTGCTGTGCGTTTAGAAGCCTCTGAATAAACTAGAGACATGGCTGGATCAGCTCAGCTCAGAGAACCTATTACCTTTTATCATACAGCCTCTGCCAGTGACAGCCGGCGTCCCCCTCCCTCTCTGTGCCGGTGACAGCCGGCGTCCCCCTCCCTCTCTGTGCCGGTGACAGCCGGCGTCCCCCTCCCTCTCTGTGCCGGTGACAGCCGGCGTCCCCCTCCCTCTCTGTGCCGGTGACAGCCGGCGTCCCCCTCCCTCTCTGTGCCGGTGACAGCCGGCGCCCCCCTCCCTCTCTGTGCCGGTGACAGCCGGCGCCCCCCTCCCTCTCTGTGCCGGTGACAGCCGGCGCCCCTCCCTCTCTGTGCCGGTGACAGCCGGCGCCCCTCCTCTCTGTGCCGGTGACAGCCGGCGACCCCCTCCCTCTCTGTGCCGGTGACAGCCGGCGACCCCCTCCCTCTCTGTGCCGCTGACAGCCGGTGCCCCCCTCTCTCTCTGTGCCGGTGACTCCAGTTTCCTTGTGGATTGTAAGCTCTGGTGAGCAGAGCCCTCACTCGAATTGTTGATTGGTTGGTTCTGTAGTGATTTGTCGGATCCTCCCTCTGATTGTAAACTGCTGCAGAGTACGTTGGCGCTGTATGATTACAGACTATTTATGTGGTGACGGGAACATATTCAGTATAATGGTTACCGTGTTTTGTATCTTGAATTGATAGATTTATCAAAAGGAAGAAATTTGATGACGAATTGGTTGAGAGCAGTCTTGCCAAATCCTCCAGTCGTCCACGAGGCCCCAGTGGAGGAGAGTCGGGGAGGTTATCTGGGAGCGAACCTTCGTCCAGCGAGAAAAAGAAGGTCAGAAAATGACTCCTGCTCCATCACCCTTTAGCTGGGTACATATCACCGTTTAGCTAACCGTTCTCCTGATCCAACAGAAAAACGGATCCGTTATCTTGGGCAGCAGTTTTCACAGGAGACAAAGTACCTGTCAAGAGTAACTGATCTCTGACAGAAGTGATGCAAACTGATGCTCAAAATAACGGATCCGTTTTTTTTTTTTCTATTCTTCTGACGGATCAGAAAAGTGGAAAGCTAAACGATGATGTGAACCCAGCCTTAAGTCTTAGGATTAATTAAATCTGCCCCACTGTATCAGGGTTAAAGTGGTCATTTGGCCATTTACCTTTTTTTAAAGGGTCTGAATGTCATAAAGTAGTGACCTCTCACTGGTCGCTCTCTTCTGAGGCTTCCCTGGTTCAGAATAGATAACATGGCGCTCCATGTATTCATGGTCCTCCAATAGGATCCCACTCCTTACAGACCATTCTGAAAAGACTATGGCAGTCCATACAGATAAATGTGTAACAATGCCAAAGAGAGAACTGCGTCCGCAGCGCTCTGCATCTGTATGGATGCCAGTAAGTAAGTTTGAATAAGCGGCAGATCTTCCGGCTCTTTCTTCACCCATAGGAAAGACCGATCCGCCATTCACTGGCTGCGGCGGCTCACCTTCTGCCTGTGATTGGCTGAGAGGTCTTTTACCGTGTGTTGAGGGTCCAGGAAGTAGAAACCAGCAGGAACCTAGAACGCATCAGACGAATAGTCAGGGATCGTTTGCCGTTTTGACCCTATTTAAGAAAAACTACCTTTCAAAGCTAAGAAGAAATATTTCAGTAAATGCACATGATAGTCTATGTGGCTTAGTTGAATTGTCTAGGTCAGAGATCAGCAACCTCCGGCACGCCAGCTGCCGTGAAACTACAACTCCCAGGACTTTGCTGTTCTTGTAACTGCCATAGAAGTGAAAGGAGGATTCTGGGAGTTGTAGTTTCCGAACAGCTGGAGTGCCGGGGGTGGCTGATCCCTGGCCTACGTGTGCAGCAGCCTTATTTGTATGTGATGGAACGCGGCAATGTGTGTTTTATTGTAGCAAGTCTGCAAAACGGTGCCTACGCCAGCGCCACCATCCCCTTCCCCGAGCCCCAGCATCACCAAAAGGATAAAGAAGAGTAAGCAGCCACTTCAGGTTACCAAGGACTTGGGGAGATGGAAACCGGCAGATGACTTGCTTCTTATCAACACAGTGCTACAGGTATGACTCCTTTGCGTTTTTTCCTGTCCTTCCCAAATTTAGTATGGTGTCCTGAGAGCCTGCATTATGTTGTTGCTTTAATCTTCAGACAAATGATCTGCAGGCTGTACACCTTGGTGTGAAGTTCAGCTGTCGTTTCACCCTCAATGAAATACAGGAGCGGTGGTATGCGCTTCTCTACGACCCTGTCATCTCCAAGTAAGCAACATTTTATTGGATGTTTCTATGTATCTAATTTATGTGTCTGACTTAATTTATCTATTGAAAAAGAATCAAACCTTAATGTCTGACCCCGTCTGTTCCAGCGCTGCTGCAGTGATCATGTGCCTGTATATCACACAGGACTGCTGCATTCAGTGACTACCCTCAGCATTATATGGCATGCGGCCAGCGATTGGTTGCCGCTACATGTGGTATATGCTCATGTCACCACTGCCGTCAGAAAAAAAAGGTTAGGTTACTTTCACACTAGCGTTTTTACTGGATCCGGCAGGGTTCAGCAAAAACACTTCCGTTACTGATGATACAACCGTCTGCATCCGCTATGAACGGATCTGGTTGTATTATCTTTAACAGCCAAGACGGATCCGTCATGAACGCCACTGAAAGTCAATGGAGGACGGATCCGTTTTCTATTGTTTCAGAGATCCATCCCCATTGACTTGCATTGGGGGTCATGACGGATCCGTCTTGCTCCGCATCCCAGGACGGAAAGCAAACTACAACATGCTGTGGTTTGCTCTCCGGTATGGGAACGCAACTAAACAGAACAGAATGCATTTTGGAGCGTTCTGTTCAGTTCAGTTTTGTCCCCATTGACAACGAATAGGGACAAAACTGAAGCGTTTTTTACCGGTATTGAGCCCCTATGACGGATCTCAATACCGGAAAAATAAAACGTTAGTGTAAAAGTATCCGTAGCAGCACTAGAATAGAGGGAGTTTGGGAAAAAAGCGTACCTTTTCAAAATGAATTTGATAGGATCCATACTGTTGTTTCTTTATAAAGACAAACTTCTTAACAGTGACTGTTAGGGATGAGCGAATCGACTTCGATGAAACATCCGAAGTCAATTCGCATAAAACTTTGTTTCAATACTGTACAGAGCGAGTGCTTCGTACAGTATTAGAATGTATTGGCTCCGATGAGCCAAAGTTATTACTTTGCAAAGTCTTGCGAGACTTTGCATAATAACTTTAGAAATTGATTTATTCCGTAAAAAACAATTTCCCGAACTCCGATTCGGTTCCAAGGTCTCGCGAGACTTCGCAAAGTAATAACTTCGGCTCATTGGAGCCAATACATTCAAATACTGTACGGAGCCCTCGCTCCATACAGTATTGAAATTAAGTTTTATGCGAATCGACTTCGGATGTTTCATCCGAAGTCGATTTGCTCATCCCCAGTGACTGTATTTGTGAGTTATAACCTCCATTCTGATCCTCAGCTGTGTCATGTGACCATCACTCTGACTCTCCAAATAACACAGCATCTTATGTGTGGACAGGAAACCAGTGTCATAGAAATGAATAGAGAAGTAACTCACTCACTGTCCTGTGTCAGTTGGAGATCAGAAGGGAGGATATAACTCACAAGTACAGTCACGGATGAGAAGATTACCCTCACTGCAGTTTATATCATGGATCTTTCTAACAGGTCGGAGAATAAACATTTTTGTGGGAGTGCTACTTTAAGGTTTTTATATTTAATTTAGCATCAGAGGAATGTAGGATGGGCAAAATGACTCAAGAAATGTATGCTTTTCGGTAGGCTAGCATGCCAGGCAATCCGACAGCTACATCCTGAGGCCATCGCTGCGATCCAAAGCAAGGTGCTGTTCAGTAAAGCGGAGGAACAGTTGCTCAGTACAATCAGCTCGGTAAGTAAGAGCCAACCTGACAAAACACATTTTTATTCTTTCATTTTCAAGTGATCAAGCACATGCATCATAATACCATGGCATACAGGGACTTTTTTTCTCGTTAATGTCATTGGGGAACATGACACCATGGGTATATGCCCAGATACCACTAGGTAATCCCACTCTAGTGCGAGTTTACCAAAGGGGTGACCCTGCGGCGCCCGGATACGCCAGATAGTGAGAGGGCTCCCTACCCTAGTTAGGGACTCCTTTCCTCCCGTCCATCCATACTCTATCAGGGTCCCTTCCTCCCTGGCCGTCCTTCCCTTTCTCGGCCTCCTAATTACTCTAGTCCCGGGCTTGTGCCTGGACTAGGCCGCGTCAGTTCCCGCCTTTTTCCTGGCATCCATGATCTCTGTGTGGCTCATTTTCTCTCTACATGGGGGTTGCTATGACCCCCCCCCCCCTTCCTTCCCTCCCCCCTCAGGGCATTCCTTCCTCCCCAGGTCCCATGGTGTCCGCCCGCTTAGGGTGCTTCATTTTCGGCTGCGGCATCTACTTTAGTCCCCTGCTCCGGCTGTGACAAGGCCGCATCTGTTTTCCGATTTTCCCTGCCATCCAGGGGTTCTATTGGGTCATTTTTTTCACCAGTGTGGGTCACTTTGACCCCTTTCTGTGCCTACCCTTTTTTGTAGCCTTTTGGAACTTTTTTTCTGCTTCCCAGCACCCTGCAGGATCAGTCTGCTGGGGGTGCCTCATTTTTGGCTACACTATCTACTCTAGCCCCCTAGGCCAAACTCTTTCCTGCCATTTTTTTGGCTTCCTATTTTTTCTAGGGGTGTTGCCTCCCTCATGGCCTTTTAGAAGTCTCTGCATGGAATTTCCGGTGGTAGGACGAGATGTCCTTCTTCCCAGAGGGTGCTTTCCCCATCTTCACAGTGTCCCCCGCCCTCATGTAGTGTCATTGGTGGCACGTATTATCTTGGACCCCTGTTTGGTGGTTCATGTTGTGGCAGGTCCCCTTGCCCTCCATCTCTCCCCCTGGGTTGCATCTGCTCTTGCGGTGGCTGGGGGATGCTGTGCTATCGGCCTGGCTGGCCTGCATGCGGTGACTGGATCCTGGGCTCAGTCGGGTTACCCTAAACTTTGTTCAGGGGTCAAATTCTCCCCAAATGGGTCCGTCACCTCCACTGTAGCCTGCGCCCATTCTCAGCTATGATGATATTATGGCGCTCTTCCCTGCCCTTATGTGGCAGCATTGGCCGTCCCGCTCATCCCCTGCATCCTGGTTTCCTCCAAGAACGGGAAACGCCTCAGGTTTCTTCTGCCTCATTGGGGGTCTCCTCTGCACTGATTCTGAATCGGAACAGAGCATTAGGCGGTCTTCCACTATACAGAATCTCTCTGGGTGGTCAAAGACAAATGTCTACTGAGGAACTTTTCCTCTCCAGGGTTGGTATCCCCTTTAGTGGATTTTCAGATGGTACTCCCCTGGTTGCACAGCTAATTATCCAAACAGGTAAGTCAGCTTGCCGCCTCTTCAGTAGGTGGTGCTTTACCCGCCACCATATTTGGCATGCCGACACACCTATGTGGTGTCCCAGGTACGTACGCCCTCCCTTCACAAGGGGGTACTTGTACCACTGCCAAATGTATCTCCTTTTCAGCTGGAGTAATTTAACTATTACTATGGGCTATATTCAACACACCCTCCTAGTCGGAGAGTGTTCCAGGCCACCGTATTACTTCTCCAGATGCTGTAGCCAATACATCCTGGTGCTAGTGTGCACCGCGTAACCATATTACTCCCTTATTAAGCGGAGTACCTGTACCATCATTAGATGCTATAGTCATTTCACCTGTCTGGTTCTAATACTCCTCATGCACTATATTACTCCATTATTGGGTGGAGTACCTGTACCATCTCCAGAGGCTGTAGCCGTTATACCTGTCTGGTTCTAGTGTGCACCATGTTGCCGTATTTCTCCCTTATCAGGCGAAGTACAGATGCCATCTTCAGATGCTGTAGCCATTGCACCTGTCTGGTTCTAGTGTGCACCATGCAGCCACATTGCTCCTTTCTTAGGTGGAGTACCTGTACCATCACCATCTCCAAATGCTGTAGCCATTACACCTGTCTGGTTCTAGTGTGCATCACGCAGTCATATTACTTCTTTATCAAGCGGAGTACCTATACCATTTCCAGATGCTGTAGCCATGTCTCCACTCTCATTATAGTGCGCACCATGCAGCCAGATTACGCCTATTCTCAGGCGGAGTATCTGTAGTATCTCCAAGTGCTATGCCCTATTGGTGCAATCTGTGGCCCATACGGCTCCTGCATTGCCCTTTCCTGGCTCTAACGTGTGCTAGGCAATCATGTGGCCCCTCTTCATGCGGAGTGATGGTACCATTCCCAGACACTGTATTCATCACTCCTTTCTTGTTCTAGTATGCATCTGGCACCCCATTACCGTCATCCTCGGCAGTGTACTTGTACTATCTCAAGGCGCTGTATCCCACAAACCATCCTGGTTGTAGTATGTACCTGGTAACCATACGTTCCCCCCCATACGATCCTGGCGGTCTCCCACAATTGTTTTCTTTGGACTCTTCGCCTCTTGGCTCACTTCCTTAGTTTTCTATCTACCATTTTATGCTATGGCCTCTCCTGGTCCTGTTGGGTCACATGGTTCTCCTGCACCTGTGTGCCCAACTTTTTGCATGAGATTTCCTTCCCACCCTCGGGGACTGCTTTGGGACATCCCATGGTGCTTTCCCTTAATGACATTAACGAGAAAATTGGATTTTTGTATTTACCGTAAAATCCCTTTCTTGCTCAATTCATTGGGGGACATAGATCCCACCCTTTATTTTCATTTCTCCTTACCGGGCTGCTGCTGTGCTTCTTTCCTTCCCAGGTCCAGGACATGTTGGTTCTTTGCTTTTGTTCCTCTCTCCTACTGCTATTGGTACAAACTGATTAGCCTAGTGTCTGTGGAGAGGGTATAGCCCACCTGGGCAGAGCCAACCTTTTTCATATCTAGTGTCACCTGCTAGTGGTAGCTGGGCATATACCCATAATACTGTCCCCCCGCATTAAATTGAACGAGAAAAGAATTTTACGGTAAGTACAAAAATCCAATTTTCTTGAAATTGATTTTTGGTGGTTGTACCATTTGATCCATGTCTACAGCTTAAGGTGCCAAATATTTTTACTGTGACACAATCTTCTTTAGAAAGTTGTAAAATAGGGCTCGCTTTGTACTTACTTGCGTAAAAAGTTTGCGACTTTTTGCTCTTCTACGACTTCCCTCTAGTTTTGAAAAGCAGGTGGAAAGGTGGACGTAGTTCTCTATGAATGAGTTTTACGCCAGATTTATGAATTGGACTTTTTATTTTTATTTTTTTAAGTCGCCAAAAAAGTTCCAGAGCCAGTCCAGTAGAGGGGTGATGCTGAAAACTGGAGTAGCATATTAGCACAGTAGCATAGTAAATAATTGCCGGTGCTATTGGAATTTCTTTACAGAGCTCTCAGCCTACACTGGAGACTTTTCAAGATCTACTCAGCAAACATCCCGAGGTTTTCTATTTGTCCCGCACAGCCAAGTCTCTTCAGGTGCATTGGCAGCTTATGAAGCAGTACTATCTTCTGGACGACCAAACAGGTATCTAGCTCATGGCCTTCACTTTTGTATTGCACACATACAGTTACCGTTATTGCTGACTCATGAATAATCCTTTTTTTTTTTTTTTGTCAATAATTTAGTTCAGCCATTACCCAAAGGGGATCAAGTCCTAAACTTCTCTGATGCGGAGGACATGCTTGATGACACCAAACTTAGGTAAGGAATTGGTTGTAAAGACTAATAGTTTGATGTGTAGGGTTTGAGCTTCAGTGTATTTGGATGAAGGAAGTGGGAAAGTAACTGGAGGATACTGAATTATATATATTGCTGTCTCGACTTACAATATTGAGCGGTTCCCGGACGGCCGTTGTAAGTCTAACAAACTGTAACCTGAGACCACAGCTCAATGCTATGAAACCAGTAATTGGTTCTAAAGCTTCCAAACTTTCAACGCAAAGAACATTAAAGGGATCCAGATGTTAATACTGATGGCCCAAGGATAGGTCATCAGTGTCTGGTTGGTAGGGGTCTGCCTGCCTGTGATCATCTGTTTCTTAGGAAATCCGGTACCGAAAGTAGGCACTGGGACTACATAGCTCTGGTCACTGTGCAGTGGATGGAGCCGGTTACTGCAGTGATTCTCCCATTCAATTCAGCCAGCTCCACACACACATGTTCCCGTAGGAACTACCCCACTACTGAATACTATGGAGTAGTGGCAGCATTCACACTGCTCGGTCTAAACGATGTTGTGAATTTAACAAGGGGACAGCATATAGTAGCGCTATATAAGTGTGTAAAATAAATACATAAATTAGAATATCTGATTATTTTTGTAGGGACTCTCGCGATGAAGTTCTGGAGCACGGTACGTTAACATGTGCAAACATGTATATTTCTGGTATTTTCCATGTGACCTTCTTGGTGCATATTTTGATCAAATTGTTGTGTATTTAAGTAGCTTTGATGCTTATCCTGAAAAATCACCCCACTATGTATATTTATAACATTCCTCTTACAGAGCTTACTGTTGCTGACCGTCGGCAAAAACGTGAGATCCGTCAACTAGAGCAGGAGCTGCATCGTTGGCAAGTGCTGGTGGACAGTATAACGGGTTAGTATTTTATGTATTCCTCATCAGCCCTGTCACCAGTATGTATGTATTTTTATATATAATGTTAGTGAAGTGATAATCTGTTTGCAGTTATGAATATTGCAGCAGGCAGTGCAGTTAATTTTCTGCAGTGTTTTTCATGAGATTCTGTGACATTTATACATAAGACCTCAGCATTAGGTGTATGGAGTAGTCTGGCTAGTCAATGTATCAGTCAAACAGAAGCATTACTCTTGTATTTACATCGAGAATGCTGAGGCTTAGTCTGTGTTCACACAGCATCATTTTGAGACTGAAAAAAAAAACTGATATCAAAAGAAATAATCAACTGAAATTCAGGTGTATTTGATGTATTCCTTTTTTGAGCTGCGTAAACTCCTGCAAACAGATACCAAATGAGCATATTTTGGTAAAATTTCCTCCTCGGGGCTCATGCACACGGCCGTATTTTTGTCTGCATCCAATCTGCATTTTTTGTGGTTCGGATGCAGACCCATTTATTTCAATGTGTGCTGTCAGCATCCACACGTCCATTTCGCAGCCCCGCAAAAAACAAACAAACAGTAGAACATGTCCAATTGTCATTTTTGCGGACAGGGATAAGACATGTCTACAGAAGTAAAAAAAGAAATTGTGGCATGCACTTGGCCACGATCTGTGTTTTGCGGATCCGTGATTTGCGGACCACAAAATGGATGCGGTCGTGTGCATGAGCCCTCAAAGGGGTTGGCCACTTTCTGGTTATTGTTGAGCAATGTGTTTGTGAGATGATTATATGACGCATACTAATATAGCCTTTGTGGAAATTCTGCACCATTTTCTATATTAAATAAGGGTTGCTCCCTTGTGTACAAAGTCTTTTGTGCTGTCCACACAGAGGTCCTGTCCATAAGATGGCTGCTGATGGAGGGTCAGGTGAGGGTCAGGTGACCAGGACAATCACCTTCATGTGA
The DNA here is from genome assembly GCA_033119425.1 of Bufotes viridis. Taxonomy (NCBI): domain Eukaryota; kingdom Metazoa; phylum Chordata; class Amphibia; order Anura; family Bufonidae; genus Bufotes; species Bufotes viridis. The sequence continues at coordinate 412,118,454 of CM065591.1, read as the reverse complement.
GGTCTCCTCCATTCAGATACACTGCACTGGCACCAAACTCCCAATAGAACAAATACAGATGGCAGGTGCATTGTATTTGAATGGAGGAGGCATCACACGGAGGTAATTTACCTGGTCACATGACTCTCCATCAGTGGCCATCTTATGGACAGGACCTGTGTGGACAGTAGGGCTGCAGCTATCGATTATTTTAGTAATTAAGTATTCTGTCTAATAAGAAATAAGAAAAAATTAATTAAAACTAATCAGACAACCCTCCCCCTCTTGTCATCAGCGTCAGGTTATAGTACGCACTTACGTGCACTATGTCCTGATAATGTGTCAGGTTCCAGTGCGGTGTGGGCCGGTGAGTAATGGCAAGCGATTCACTCCCGCTCCGTGGTCACATGACACAATCGAATCCTCAATGCAAAAAATTTTCATCAAGGATTTTTTTTTTGTTAACCAGTTCCCGACCGCCGTACGCAGGATTGCGTCCTGCGGGCGGCCGGGATCTTCTGTTTGGACGCGCCGGGGCGTCATCTCGCGAGACGCGAGAGTTCCTGTGAACGCGCGCGCGTGCGTTCACAGTGAAGCGCGGCTCGAGAGTTGGACTACAGCCTGCCAGCGATGATCAATCGCTGGCAGGCTGTAAATGCGATATAAATCGCATCAAACAGCTATATCAGACGCTGTTTTATGAACAGCGTCTGATATAGCTGCTACCTGATCCTCTGGTGGTCCCATTTTCTGGGATCGACCACCAGAGGACCAGGCTAACTACAATAAAAGTTGCACCAAACACTACACTAACCCCCACCCCACCCCTCACCTATTAACCCCTTGATCACTCCATCTAGACCCCTGATCACCCCCTGTCATTGATCACACCCCTTGTAAGGCTCCATTCGGACGTCCATATGTGTTTTGCGGATCCGTGGATTCACGGATCCGTGGATTCACGGATCAGCGGATCCGATCCGCGAGATCCGATCCGCGGATCCGATCCGCGATCCTCAAAACACGGACACCGGCAATGTGCTTTCCGCATTTTGCAGATCCGCACATTGCCAGAACTATATAGAAAATGCTTTTTCTTGTCCGCAGTGCGGACAAGAATAGGACATGTTCTATATTTTTGCGAACGGAAGTGCAGACCCGGAGCGCGGATCCGTAATTCCGGATCCGAGCGGGACAAAGTCTGTCCCCATAGAAATGAATGGGTCCGCAATTCCGTTCCGCAAACAGAATTTCGGACGTATGAATGGGGCATAAGGGTCCCTTATCACCGCCAGTTAGTTAGCTACTTGTTAGGTAGCTACCGCCCAGCCCACCGCACCGCAGTCACTGATTTTGGCAGAGATTTTTTCATCCACATTGATCGATGCGAATGAAAAAATCTGTGCCGTTCATTTTTTTTTCAGCGCAGAGGCTGAACGGAAAAAAATCTCATTACCCGTATGCTCAATATACGGAGAATCGCAGAAACTCCTAATGCTGGCCATACGTGTAATGACTGCGGAGACCCTCAAATGCCAGGGCAGTACAAAAACCCCACATGTGACCCCATTTTAGAAAGAAGACACCCCAAGGTATTCTGTGAGGGGCATGGCGAGTTCATGGAAAATTTTATTTTTGTCACAAGTTAGTGGAATATGAGACTGTAAAAAAAAAAAAAAAAAACAATTTCCGCTAACTTGTGCCAAATTTTTTTTCTGTGAACTCGCCATGCCCCTCACAGAATACCTTGGGGTGTCTTCTTTCCACAATGGGGTCACTTGTGGGGTATTTATACTGCCCTGGCATTTTAGGGGTCCTAAAGCGTGAGAATCCAAATGCGTAAAAATGCCCTGTGAAATCCTAAAGGTACTCATTGGTTTTAGGGCCCCTTTGCGCATCTTGGCTGCAAAAAGTGTCACTCATGTGGTATCGCCGTACTCAGGAGAAGTAGGGCAATGTGGTTTTGGGGTGTATTTTTACATATACCCATACTGGAGTGTGAGAAATATCGCTGTAAGCGACAACTTTTTACATTTTTTATTCAAAGTTGTCAATATACAGAGATATTTCTCTCACTCAGCATGAGTATATGTAAAATACACCCCAAACTACATCGCCCTACTTCTCCTGAATCTGGCTACCACATGAGTGACACTTTGCAGGCAAATGCGCAAAGGGCAAATTCAATGAGTACCTTTAGGAAGGGCATTTTTACGCATTTTTCTTCTCACGCTTTAGGGCCCCTAAAATGCCAGGGCAGTATAAATACCCCACATGTGACCCCATTTTGGAAAGAAGACACCCCAAGGTATTCGCTGAGGGGCATAATGAGTTCATGAAAAATTAAACTTTTTGTCAAAAGTTAGCGGAAAGGGAGACTTTGTGAGAAAAACAATAAAAAATCAATTTCCACTAACTTGTGCCAAAAAAAAAATATTCTATGAACTCGCCATGCCCCTCATGGAATACCTTAGGGTGTCTTCTTTCAAAAATGGGGTCACACGTGGGGTATTTCTACTGCCCTGGCATTTTAGGAGCCCTAAAGCGTGAGAAGAAAAATGCGTAAAATGCCCTCCTAAAAGGTACTCATTGGAATTTGGGCCCCTTGCGCATCTTGCCTGCAAAAAAGTGTCACTCATGTGGTATCGCCGTACTCAGGAGAAGTAGGGCAATGTGTTTTAGGGTGTATTTTTACATATACCCATGCTGGGTGAGAGAAATATCTCTGTATATTGACAACTTTGAATAAAAAATGTAAAAAGTTGTCATTTACAGAGATATTTCTCTCATAGCATGGGTATATATAAAAATACACCCCAAACCACATTGCCCACTTCTCCTGATGCGGCATGACCACATGAGTGCCACTTTGCAGCCAAACGCAAAGGGACCTAAACCAATGAGTACCTTTAGGATTTCTGAGGCCATTTTATGCATTTGGATTCTCACACTTTAGGAGCCCCTAAAATGCCAGGTGAGTATAAATACCCCACATGTGACCCCATTTTGGAAAGAAGACACCCCAAGGTATTCCGTGAGGGGCATGGTGAGTCCACAGAATTTTTATTTTTGGCACAAGTCAGCGGAAATTGTTTTTTTTTTTTTTTAATTTTGTTTTTACAAAGTCTCATATTCCACTAACTTGTGACAAAAAATAAAATTTTGCATGAACTCACCATACCCCTCACAGAATACCTTGGGGTGTCTTCTTTCCAAAATGGGGTCACATGTGGGTATTTATACTGTCCTGGCATTTTAGGGAGCCCTAAAGGGTGAGAAGAAGTCTGGAATCCAAATGCGTAAAAATGCCCTGTGAAATCCTAAAGGTACTCTTTGGTTTTAGGGCCCTTTGCGCACCCAGGCTGCAAAAAGTGGCACACATGTGGTATCGCCGTACTCAGGAGAAGTAGGGCAATGTGTTTTAGGGTGTATTTTTATATATACCCATACTTTGTGTGAAAAATATCTCTGTAAGCGACAACTTTTAAAATTTTTTATACAAAGTTGACAATTTACAGAGATATTTCTCTCACCCAACATGGGTATATGTAAAAATACACCCCAAAACACATTGCCCTACTTCTCCTGAGTACGGCGATACCACATAAGTGCCGCTTTTTGCAGCCTGAGTGTGCAAAGAACCCAAATTCAACGAGTACCTTTAGGTTTACATGGCGACTCACAATTTAGCCCGCCCAAAATGCCAGAACAGTAAACACACCCCACAAATGACTCCATTTCGGAAAGTAGACACCCCAAGGTATTCACTGAGGGGCATAGTGAGTCCGTCTGAGATTTTTTTTTTTTTTTGCCAGAAGTTATCAGAAATTGAAACTTTTTTTTTTTTTTTCTCAGAAAGTGTCAATTTCCGCTAACTTGTGAAAAAAATGAAATGATACATGAACTCACCAAGCCCCTCCGCGAATACTTTGGGGTGTCTTCTTTCTAAAATGGTGTAATTTGGGGATATTTATACTATCCTGGCATTCTAGCACCTGAAGAAACATGACAGGCGCTCAGAAAGTCAGAGCTGCTTCAAAATGCCGAAATTCACTTTTTGCACCATAGTTTGTAAACGCTATAACTTTTACCCAAACCAATAAATATACACTTATTGGATTTTTTTATCAAAGACATGTAGAACAATAAATTTAGAGAAAAATTTATATAGAAATGTAGTTTTTTGAAAAATTTTACAACAGAAAGTGAAAAATGTCATTTTTGCAAAAATTTCGGTAATTTTTGATTAATAGCAAAAAAAGTAAAAATGTCAGCAGCAATGAAATACCACCAAATGAAAGCTCTATTAGTGAGAAGAAAAGGAGGTAAAATTCATTTGGGTGGTAAGTTGCATGAAGGAGCAATAAACGGTGAAAGTAGTGTAGTGCGGAATTGTAAAAAGTGGCCTGGTCATTAAGGGTGTTTAAGCTAGGGGGGCTGAAGCGGTTAAGTTACTCGAATTAATCGAGTAATCGTTTCAGCCCTAGTGGACAGCACAAAAGACTTTGTAAACAAGGCGAAATACCTTATGAAATATAGAAAATGGTGCCGACTTTCAACAAAGGCTATATTAGTACGTGTCATATAATCATCTCACAAACACACTGGTCAACAGTAACCAGAAAGTGGCCAACCCCTTTTAAAGTAGGTTCGCCGAAAATTATTTAAAATGTCCGCCAGCAACCTGTCCTAGAATTTGAGCAGGACTGGTTACCTTCACTTGCAGAGATGCCTAGGGGGCCTCACTACACAGTACACTCTGACACTTGAATATACTACATATTGGTGAGTTTTCTGATCAGGCTGCTCAGCCATGATGACATGTCATGGGCAGGATCACATCATTACTATCTAGGCAGCTTCTCACTAGTCCTGCTCACATTCTAGGACAGGGTGCTGGTGGCCATGTTTAAATGCATTTAAACACTTCAGACAGTTATTTGAAAGCAGCCTTGTAAAACTATGCACTTGTGTGAATTACTGTGAAAGCTTTTTTGAAATGTAATAAAATGTGCTGCATATTAGGGCTGCGTTAAACGATTATTTTTGAAATAGAGTATTCTATTGATTATTTTTTACGATTAATCGAGTAATCTAATAAGAAAAAATGAATTAATAGACTGTTTTCCTTTATAAAAACTCATTAGACCCCCTGCGATCAGTCCCCAACACCCTTTGTTCCCCCCTGTGCAATCAGCCCAGGTGCATCAGTTCCCCCCAGTGCCATCAGCTTGCCCCCCCCAGTGCCACCATGTCCCCAGCGACAGTACTTACCTTTCCTGTAGGGGCGCCGCTCCACAGCTCCTTCATCTTTTTCTCTGCGCGCTGCACTCCTGACGTCACACAGCGTCGGGTCATAGTGCTAGCTTACGTGCAGTATGACCTGGCGATGTGCAGCGCAATGTGGGCTGGCGGGTGACCACAGAACCGTAAGTTATAGCAAGCGCTTCACTCCCGCTCCGTGGTCACATGACACAAACGAATCCCCGATGCAAAAAATTCAATCGACTCAATCGACTAATCGTTTCAGCCCTACTGCATATCTTACCCTGTGAACATGGCCTTATACTGTTGGCAAAATTTGGGTACGAAACCTCTACAGCACTGAGCATTGTCCATAAACAAGATCCTTGCGATCTTCACAAACATCTCTTCATAGTACATGAATACTGTGTTGGTGCCAGAGCACAGGTTAGAACTATCCATGAATTGCAAGATTAGTAAATGTTCACGTGGGTGACATAGGTGCAGGACCAGGAGATGGGAAAATAGAAGCACCCTGTTACCTGGCGGAATACTATGGTATTCGTCAGAGCATGTTCGGCTGACCATGGTTACCCAGCCTAGATTACCACTGATACACTGTCGGTTTATACCTGCAGGGTACTATTATTTTGATTTGATTTGCCTTGTTTTGTGATGGTCTTCACCCTCAGAAAATGATCTGTATTAGGGCTCATTCAGACGACCGTGTGCTGTCCGCAAAAATGCGGATCCGTTTTTTTTTGCAGACAACATACGGTCGTGTGAATGGAGCCTTAAACTAAGTGTTTCCAGACTAGATCTCCTCCTTGTGGTAGAAATGTCCCCATGAGAAAGCAGTGCTACCAATAGATTGAATAGACCTCTGTGTGCTCTTCGTTTCTCCATGACTGCTGTGTGCTTTCTCTTGTATAGGAATGAGCTCTCCAGATTTTGATACACAGACGTTGGCGGTTTTACGTGGGCGCATGGTACGATATCTGATGAGGTCCCGAGAGGTAATATAATGAATGAGTGCAGAAATATGGCTTTTATTGTTGTGTGCATGTTCTCTGAATAGGAGCATGTTTTCCTTTATCTCAGATAACACTAGGTAGAGCCACTAAGGACAACCAGATTGACGTGGACCTGTCGCTAGAGGGCCCAGCATGGAAGATTTCTCGCAAACAAGGTCATTTATGGTCTGATAATATTACTAGGTCATCCGCATGGATTTTGTAGAATGCCTTTAAAAGATGGTATGTCTCAGGTGATGAATTTTGCTATCTTGCTGTGGCTACATGGCCATTGCAAAGCACACAATGTTATGGCAGTCTCTCTGTCTACTAAAAACATGCTGGGCCGTATTTATCAAAACTGTCCAACAGGAAAACTGTCTTAGTTTCCCATACCAACCAATCAGAGCTCACCTTTCATAAAAGGTGAGCTCTGATTGAGTGCTATATGCAACAAAGGCAGTTTTCCTGTTAGACAGCTTGGATAAATGAGGTCGGTTGAAAAGGACTGAAAGGACATGTCCTGAATATACACATGGTGATTGCATGTTCCACGGTTCCGGCAGATGTCCCAGTAGACCAGTGAGAGGTTATTGCCCTAAACGTAGGCAGAACTGAGGCGCGGATAGCCACTACTTGTATTCTTTAAGTGCATATTGAACCATATATTTTAGATGTACTCTACTGCTTTTTGTAGTTTCTAAAGGAAAAGCTTCTCAACATGGCAGTCCACCTCACATTGAATCTGTTTTGTTTTTCTGCAATGAAGGCGTTATAAAGCTGAAGAACAATGGTGACTTTTTCATTGCGAATGAGGGAAGAAGAGCGCTTTATATTGATGGTCGGCCTGTATTGCCAGGGAGCAAGTGGAAGCTAAGTCACAACTCTGTCGTGGAGGTAAGTAAGCATATGCTTTTGTATTGATTGGATTTCAGACAATTTATATTGTAAAGCTGTAAAATAAGAGATCTCACTGGATGTATGCATGGTCATAAAAAAATTAAATGATTTTTTCAGTCCCCCCCCCCCCCCCCCAATGTCACTGCCTATATTTTACAATAAAATTCTGAAATTGCCTCTCACAGACTGGATGTCTATGAAAGGTATCGCCTCTGTATAGAGGACATTGGATCCACCATTGACATTAGGTGATTGTCCCCCTCTCTGCACAGTGACCTCTGTACAGGTCATAAAGAATGTCTAGAACATTCCCATAAAAGTTACAGTCCTCTCCGCAGTATCGGTCCCTATGGTCCATGGAGTTGCAGTGTGGCATATTTCTGGATGTTAAAAGAGTTTTCTGGGATTTAAATTTTGATGATCTATCCTCAGGACAGGTCATCAATATCAGATAGGCAGGGGTCCAACACCCGACACCCCTGCTGATCAGCTGGTTGAGGAGAAGGCTGTGCTCGGTGTGAGAGAAGCCTTCCCTTCATTGTTTACCTGCTCACCGTCGACATCGCATTACAAGAAGCCGTCCCATTCACTGAGGATAGGTCATCCATTTTAAAATCCCAGAAAACCCCTTTAACAGAGCAGCATCTCGGGCAAGATGGCCACTCCCGTAATCATGCACAGAAAATAGAATAGAAATGTCCACAATTGGGGAAAATAAAATCAGATTAGAAAATGTCAGGAAATTATTTTAGTAAAAAAAAAAAAAAATGGATATATTCCCTTTAAAGGGGTTGTGTAGTAGAGTAATATCAGCTAGCTGTCCTCAGGATAGGGCATCGATATCAGATCGTTGGGAGTCCAACTCCCAGCACCCCTGCCGATCAGCTGCTTTAAGGGGCCATGTTAATCGTGCGAGCGCTGCATTCTCAACTCATACGGCAGTGTAGTGTACTCGCAACTGCTCGTCCTATTCTCTTGAGTCGGGAGGTCCGACCCCCTGCCAATCTGTTATTTAAGACCTAATCTGAAGATGGGTCATAAATATCACCCTGCACCTCCCTTTTAAAGGGTGTTTTCTATGTATATTTAAAGTTTAGTTTGTGTCCAGACCCAGACTTTTTTTTTTTTTTAAACAGTAGATTGATATAGTTTCATTAGAGCTGCTATTAAACTATTAGAGAGGAGGATGTGCACAACTTCTATCCGCCTACAAATTCCCAATCTCCGCTTTTGAAAGCGAGTGTGTATGGGTTAATCTTAGCCTTTTTATGGGGAGCAACAACCATTCACAATTCCTGTCTCCCCTTTTTTCCTCAGATTTCCGGCCTTCGCTTTGTGTTCCTTATCAATCAGGATCTCATAGCCCTCATTAAAGCAGAAGCTGCCAAGATGATTCAGTCTTGAAGAAAGGCGCTTTATGAACTGTTTCAGGAGTTTGTACATAACTTTGTGTCCTCTTACACTGTGCCCCAAGCCCTTCTGTGAATACTCTTCAGGTAGATCCTCAACTATTGTCTGTGCCAACTAAGTGGGCAACCAGAGGCAGACTGTTACTGAGGCCTGGACTCCACCCCATCCTTCATTCTTTGTTACGTAGTGTAGGGGTTTTCTGTTCATATTTTTGGATGTTTTTGTTATAAATTTTTTTTAAAAATGAAGTTGCACTCGTATATTAAATGATATGTGCTTTGTAAGGAAAAGTGTGTTTTAATGTATTCTCTCAAGGGTAAATAACCAACAAGAAATTTTTATTTATCAAACTTTGCTGTTAAAGATTTTCATAAAATATGTCTTGGCCATAGGCAGTAATAAAAAAAAATCCAATGTCATGCAGTAGACTTTAAGATTTACACAGTGAATTTTTATACAGGTGAGTAACTCTGCAACCTGACATGATTTCTAGATATGCATAATATTGGGTCATTTAAAGGTAGTGATGTCCCTAGTTCCTTATATATGTATGTAGTATGAACGCTGGCTCTATATGCTGCCCATGTAGTATTCATAACTAGAACATATAAGTATTTAGTATAGATATAAAGTATCCTACTAGGAATAGATAGTTAACAGTAGTGCAGACAGAGCGAGGACCATTAGTTTTATATATACGGACTGCGCAGACAAATATTCTCCTGGAGGTTAGTCTGAGGAACAGACTCTGGATCCTCTTAAGCCAAGCGTACGTCGCCTCGTCCTGTGTGCGATGTTCTATATGGATCATAAAGACACATACATAGTGAAGTACCGCCGGGTAGCTCACCAGCTTATACTTATAATACGCTCACAGAATTCACTGATTTAATAGGCACATCAAGAGATCGTTCACACACTGGCGATGTTCCTTTCTCTTCTCTCCTATGCATGGGTTAAATTCCTCCAATACTGACGAAGCTGCTGTGGAGCGAAACCCGGGTCGGGCAGATTGAGTTGTTTTATTGCGGATTTTTATAGAATTGTTTGTGAGTATAATAAACCCAAAATACTTTAATGGTGTGTTGCAGTACTCACTATTTGGAGGAATTTAACCCATGCATAGGAGAGAAGAGAAAGGAACATCGCCAGTGTGTAAATGATCCATTGATGTGCCTATTAAATCAGTGAATCCTGTGAGCGTATTATAAGTATAAGCTGGTGAGCTACCCGGCGGTACTTCACTATGTATGTGTCTTTATGATCCATATAGAACAGCGCACACAGGACAAGGCGACGTACGCTTGGCTGAAGGGGATCCAGAGTCTGTTCCTCAGACTAACCTCCAGGAGAATATTTGTCTGCGCAGTCCGTATATATAAAACTGAACAATTACGTGAGAAGATCACCCACCTCATAAGAAGGACTCGCTGCGACCTATAAGGACAGGCTACGTATACGGAAAACTTTTTTTATACACAGAGTGAGGACCATTAGCCCCTAGCCATTTAGCTCCATTCTTGCACTTTCTAGCTCAGGGATCAGCAACCTCCGGCACTCCAGGTGTTCTGACACTACAACTCCCAGAATGCTCCATTCACTTTTATAGGACTTAGAAGGACAGCTGAGCATTTTTGCATGCTGGGAGTTGTAGTTTCACAGCAGCTGGAGTGTCAAAGGTCGCTGATCCCTGTTCTAGACTGTGCAGGACTGAATTAACTCCTACAACAAGCAAGGTAATGGCAAAGGGTGATACTGATCTTTCTCCCTGTTAAGGCCTCTTTCACACGAGCGTGACGGATTAGGTCCGGATGCGTTCAGTGAAAATCTCACCATTTTGCAAGCAAATTAAGTCAGTTTTGTCTGCAATTGCGTTCAGTTGTTACATTTTTTTCCGCGCGAGTGCAATGCGTTTTGATGCATTTTTCACGCGCGTGATAAAAATACTGAAGGTTTACAAACAACATCTCCTAGCAACCATCAGTGAAAAAGGCATTGCACCCGCACTTGCTTCCAGATGCAATGCATTTTTCACTGAAGTCCTATTCACTTCTATGGGGTCAGGGCTGCATGAAAAACGTAGAATATAGAACATGCTGCATTTTTCAGGCAATGCAGAACTGATACGTGAAAAAAAAAAAACGCTCATTTACACAGACCCATTGAAATGAATGGGTTAGGATTCAGTGCGGGTGCTATGCTTGCACGTCACACATTGCACCCGCGTGGAAAACTCGCTCATGTGAAAGACGCCTTACAGATAATATGAATACAAAATTTCCACTAAATGGTTTGTGCAACAATGGGTTTTTCACACCTTATATACATTGGACCTGATTTCCTAGGTTTTTGAAATGGAAAAGGGGAGAGGCATCACAGGAAGGACAGTAAAAACAAGGGAGTAGTATCTGGTTATATTTGCTAAAATGGAAAGGCTATGCACAGAGCATAACAACTCTTAGAGCGGAATAGAATGATCCAAGCTGCTGCCCTGACCGGACTCGGAGGAGGCAGAAGAAACGCAGGGTGCAAGGAGATCTCCGGGGACCCAAATGACCCTGCTACACAGGGATTATTCCTCAGAAAGTCAACTAAAATTCCTTTAATGTGCAGGGTTACAAATAACTGTACACAATAAGGGTAAGGCTACATAGAGTGTTTTGGACAAGTTTTTTGAGGCAAATCCGCTCAACACTACTTGTGATCCCCAAAACATGATATCCAGGTCCTTCTCAAAAATTTAGCATATTGTGATAAAGTTCATTATTTTCTGTAATGTACTGATAAACATTAGACTTTCATATATTTTAGATTCATTACACACAACTGAAGTAGTTCAAGCCTTTTATTGTTTTAATATTGATGATTTTGGCATACAGCTCATGACAACCCCAAATTCCTATATCAAAAGATTAGCATATTTCATCCGACCAATAAAAGAAGTGTTTTTAATACAAAAAAAGTCAACCTTCAAATAATTATGTTCAGTTATGCACTCAATACTTGGTCGGGAATCCTTTTGCAGAAATGACTGCTTCAATGCGGCATGGCATGGAGGCAACCAGCCTGTGGCACTGCTGAGGTGTTATGGAGGCCCAGGATGCTGCGATAGCGGCCTTAAGCTCATCCAGAGTGTTGGGTCTTGTGTCTCTCAACTTTCTCTTCCCAATATCCCACAGATTCTCTATGGGGTTCAGGTCAGGAGAGTTGGCAGGCCAATTGAGCACAGTAATACCATGGTCAGTAAACCATTTACCAGTGGTTTTGGCACTGTGAGCTGGTGCCAGGTCGTGCTGAAAAATGAAATCTTCATCTCCATAAAGCTTTTCAGCAGATGGAAGCATGAAGTGTTCCAAAATCTCCTGATAGCTAGCTGCATTGACCCTGCCCTTGATAAAACACAGTGGACCAACACCAGCAGCAGACCATCACTGACTGTGGGTACTTGACACTGGACTTCAGGCATTTTGGCATTTCCCTCTCCCCAGTCTTCCTCCAGACTCTGGCACCTTGATTTCCGAATGACATGCAAAATTTGCTTTCATCTGAAAAAAGTACTTTGGACCACTGAGCAACAGTCCAGTGCTGCTTCTCTGTAGCCCAGGTCAGGCGCTTCTGCCGCTGTTTCTGGTTCAAAAGTGGCTTGACCTGGGGAATGCGGCACCTGTAGCCCATTTCCTGCACACGCCTGTACACGGTGGCTCTGGATGTTTCTACTCCAGACTTGGTCCACTGCTTCCGCAGGTCCCCCAAGGTCTGGAATCGGTCCTTCTCCACAATCTTCCTCAGGGTCCGGTCACCTCTTCTCGTTGTGCAGCGTTTTCTGCCACACTTTTTCCTTCCCACAGACTTCCCACTGAGGTGCCTTGATACAGCACTCTGGGAACAGCCTATTCGTTCAGAAATTTCTTTCTGTGTCTTACCCTCTTGCTTGAGGGTGTCAATGATGGCCTTCTGGACAGCAGTCAGGTCGGCAGTCTTACCCATGATTGCGGTTTTGAGTAATGAACCAGGCTGGGAGTTTTTAAAAGCCTCAGGAATCTTTTGCAGGTGTTTAGAGTTAATTAGTTGATTCAGATGATTAGGTTAATAGCTCGTTTAGAGAACCTCTTCATGATATGCTAATTTTTTGAGATAGGAATTTTGGGTTTTCATGAGCTGTATGCCAAAATCATCAATATTAAAACAATAAAAGGCTTGAACTACTTCAGTTGTGTGTAATGAATCTAAAATATATGAAAGTCTAATGTTTATGAGTACATTGCAGAAAATAATGAACTTTATCACAATATGCTAATTTTTTGAGAAGGACCTGTATATGTTAAAATGCCCATGTGGTAAGGCATACGTTGGATAGAGCAGTTGTGCAGTGAGGATTAGGCTCAATGAGCATGGATCGGTCACTTGCACATTTACAGAGAAACTAAAGAAGAGACAGTAAAACCAACAAAAAGTAAGAGATGAGAAATATCAAATAGCGGAAGATTTGTGAGACTGCTGTAGCCAAGCACTTTCTATTTTGAAGCGTAATGTAAGAGGTAGAAGGGTCTGCTCCAAAAAACTTACTAAGCAAATTCTCCAGAGAGAAGTGTATTGGATTCATGCGATGGGCTCTGTACCAGCGGTTGCGGATGGCTGGTGTTCGCCTACTCACCACTGCAGTCCCAGTCTCTTTGCTCGGGCAAGCACTGCTCTTCTTGGCCACCTTCGTCTTTGCCCGCGTCTAACGGCATTGCAGGGCAGGTAGCATCGGTGATCTGCTGCCGGTGTTTCTTCATGCACTGCTCCGGTCCTGGACTCTGCCTGCAGATGATGTACCTTCTGGAATCCACTCCACAGGTTCCTTTCTGCCCTAGACACAGCATGCCTTCTAGCCTGTTTCCTGTAGCACCTTGGTAAGGGCCGGTGTGCATCACTTCCTGTGATATAAGGGTTTTGCACATGTGACCGACCCCAGTCATCCTGCACCTATTTTAGTGGTCTAGCCCGCTTCCCAGGTGCCTGAGCGTCAAAGGTCCTTGTGTCCAGCAAAGGTTGCTGTTACCTGTGCTTGTGTTACTGTATACCTGACCTGTGCTTGTGTTTCTGGACTCCGCTACCTGTTAAATCCCTGCCTACTTTGCTTCGACTCTCCTGCTGCTGACGTGGATTGCCTAACCTGTACCTGTACTGCCTGCCCTGACGCATTGCTTGTTTGACTTCCCCTTTGCCTCATCCTTCGGTCCTGCACTGTTGCTCCTGGTTATGACTCGGCCTGCTGACTATGTCTTGTACCTCTGGGTTCGTCTGGACCAGCTGCCTCGTGTGCCAATCTTCCTCAAGAGGTAGCGACCTGGTGCTCCTCTCGGGAAAGTCTATCCCCACCATCAGGGGTTCACTTAGACAACGCCCTTAGAGAAGGTTGGTCACATGGCACGGTGGGTTCACACCTGCTGGTTCATGACAGGCTCCTTGAGTCCTAAGCTGATTAACCCCTTAAGGACACGGCCCTATTTCACCTTAAGGACCAGGCCATTTTTTCAAAATCTGACCATTGTCACTTTATGTGGTGATAACTTTAAAACAGTTTTTCTTATCCAGGCCATTCTGAGATTGTTTTTTCGTCACATATTGTACTTCATGACACTGGTAAAATGAAGTCGAAAAATTTCATTTTTATTTATAAAAATACCAAATTTACCAAAAATTTTGAAAAATTTGCAATTTTCCAAGTATCAATTACTCTACTTCTATAATACATAGTAATACTGCCAAAAAAAGTTATTGATTTACATTCCCCATATGTCTACTTCATGTATCGATCATTTTGGGAATGCCATTTTATTTTTTGGGGGCGTTAAAAGGCTTAGAAGTTTAGAAGCAAATCTTGAAATTTTTCAGAAATTTTCAAAAACCCACTTTTTAGGGACCAGTTCAGGTCTGAATTCACTTTGTGAGGCTTACATAATAAAACCACCCAAAAATGACCCCATTCTAGAAACTACACCCCTCAAGGTATTCAAAACTGATTTTACAAATGTCATTAACCCTTTAGGTTTTCCACAAGAGTTAATGGCAAATGGAGATAAAATTTCAGAATTTCAATTTTTTGTAAAATTTTCCATTTTAATCCATTTTTTCCAGTAACAAAGCAAGGGTTGATAGCCAAACAAAACTTAATATTTATTCCCCCGATTCTGCAGTTTTCACGAACACCAAATATGTGGTCGTAAACTGCTGTATGGCCAAACTGCAGGGTGCAGAAGGAAAGGAACGCCATATGGTTTTTGGAAGGCAGATTTTGCTGGACTGGATTTTTGACACCATGTCCCATTTGAAGCCCCCCGATGCCCCCCTAGAGTAGAAACTCCATAAAAGTGACTCCATCTAAGAAACTACACCCCTCAAGGTATTCAAAACCAGTTTTACAAACTTTGTTAACCCTTTAGGTGTTCCACAAGAGTTATTGGCAAATGGAGATGAAATTTCGAATTTCTATTTTTGTTACCTTGTCTCAAAAAAGTGTAATATAGAGCAACCAAAAATCATGTTTACCCTAGAATAGTACCAACAAAACTGACACCTTATCCCGTAGTTTCCAAAATGGGGTCACTTTTTTGGAGTTTCTACTGTAGGGGTGCATCAGGAGGGCTTCAAATGGGACATAGTGTCAAAAAACCAGTACAGTCAAAATCTGCCTTCCAAAACCATATGGCGTTCCCTTCCTTCTGTGCCCTGCCGTTTGGCCATACAGCAGTTTACGACCACATATGGGGTGTTTGTGCAAACAAGAGAATCAGGGCAATAAATATTGAGTTTTGTTTGGCTGTTAACCCTTGCTTTGTTACTGGAAAAATGGATTAAAATGGAAAATTTGCAAAAAATAGCTGTTTTGGGACCGTTTTTATTTTTGTTATTTACATAGTTGAACTGACAGGTTAGATTGTGTGCTATTTCTATAGAGCAGGTTGTTACGGACGCGACAATACCAAATATGACTACTTTTTGGGGTTTTTGTTTCAGTTTTACATAATAAAGCATTTTTGAAAAAAATTATTTTTAGTGTCTCCACATTCTGAAAGCCATAGTTTTATTTTATTTTTTTGGGCGACTGTCTTATGTAGGGGCTCATTTTTGCGGGATGAGATGGCGGTTTGATTGGCACTATCTTGGGTGCATATGACATTTTGGTCGCTTGCTATTACACTTTTGTGATGTAAGGTGACAAAAATGGCTTTTGACACCGTATTCTTTTTTTTGCTGTGTTCAGCTGAGGGGTTAGGTCATGTGTTATTTTTATAGATCAGGTTGTGACGGACGCGCGATACATAATATGTATACTTTTATTTATTTATATAAGTTTTACACAATAATATCATTTTTAAAACAAAAAAATCATGTTTTAGTGTCTCCATAGTTTGAGAGCCATATTTTTTTTTTTTTGGGCGATTGTCCTATGTAGGGGCTCATTTTTGCGGGATGAGATGGCGGTTCGAATGGTACTATCTTGGGGTGCATATGACTTTTTGATAGCTTACTATTACACTTTTTGTGATGTAAGGTGACAAAAAAATTGCTTGTTTGACAACGTTTTTATTTTTTATGTTTACGGCGTTCATCTGAGGGGTTAGGTCATGTTATATTTTTATAGAGCAGGTCCTTACGGACGCGGTGATACATAATATGTATACCTTTTTTATTTATTTTGGTTTTACACAATAATATCCTTTTGAATAAAAAAAAACATGTTTTAGTATCTCCATAGTCTGAGAGCCATATATTTTTCAGTTTTTAGGCAATTGTCTCAGGTTGGGTATAATTTTTGCGGGATGAGGTGGCTGTTAGATTAGCACTATTTGGGGGGTCATATGACTTTTTGATCGCTTGCTATTACACTTTTTCTGATGTAAGGTGGCTTTTTGACAAAGTTTTTATAATTTTTTTTTTACAGTGTTCACTTGAGGGGTTAGGTCATGTGATATTTTTATAGAGCAGATTCTTACGGACGTGGAGATACCCAATATGTCTACTTTTTAATTTTTTTCCCACTAATAAGCATTTTTGAAACAAAAAAAATCATGTTTTAGTCTGAGAGGCATAGTTTTTTTATTTTTTGGCCAATTGTTTTAGGTAGGGGCTCATTTTTTGCAGGATGGGATGGCGGTTTGATTGGTACTATTTTGGGAGGCAAACGCCTTTTTGATCGCTTTGTATTACAATTTTAGTGGTGTAAGGTGCCAAAAAATGGCTTATTTACACCATTTTTGGGGGGGGGTTTTATGGCGTTCACCTGAGGAGTTCAGTCATGTGATATTTTTATAGAGCAGGTTTTTACAGACGCGGCGATACCTAATATGTGTAGTGTATTTTATTTTTTTAAAATTTTATTCAGTGATATGTGTTTTTTTCATTTTTACTTTTTTTCACTTTTTTACTTTTTTTTTTTTTGACCCAGACCCACTTGGTTCTGAAAGATCCAGTGGATCTGGTGTCTGCATAATACAGTACAGTACACTATATAGTGCACTGTGCTGTATTTTGTACTTTACAAAGTCTGAATAGACCTTTAGCAGGTCTATTCAGACTTTCAGCACCATGGAGAGCAGGAAGCTTCTGAAAGCGTCCTGTCTCCATGGCAACCATCACCCGCAGCCATCAGAAAGCAGCGGGTGAGGGAGTGTAGCCCCCTCCCTCTGTGATCCCATTCTGTTGGGGGGCTGCAAAGGCACAGCAGCCCCCCAATGGGAGAGGGAGGGAGCTCCCTCCCTGTTAACCCTTCCACCCTTCCGTAAGGACCGCGGTATAGAAGGGGTTAAACGGCTGGCATCTGATCAAGCACAGATGCCAGCCGTTTCTATCAGAGTGTCAGCAATGTGCTGACACTCTGATAGATGCACTAGACACCAGGGAAACATTACAGAGGAGGCACCGCCCGCCTCCCGCACCCCTCCCGCCGCCCGCAACCACCCCCTCTGCACCCCGCCGCCATAATATGATTGGGGGCTGCAGTGGGGGTTAAAGATCAAGTCTTTGGGGGGATAAGAGATCGCACAAAGCGCTGCAAACCGCAGGTCTGAATTGACCTGCGGTTTGCAGCGATCGCCCATATGGGGGGGGGTCACAGGAACCCCCTGGGCATTGTAACAAGGTACCTGCTGAATGATTTCAGCAGGTACCTTGTTCCGATCACTGCCAGCTGAGCAGCAGTGATCGGAACAACTCATGACGTACCGGTACGTCATGTGTCCCTAAGGACTCGGGAAACATGCCGTACCGGTACGTCATGTGTCCTAAAAGGGTTAAAGGGAACATGTCATCAGAAAATTACCTATTGTTTTAATCAAGTATTTATGTTGTTTTGAAGGCAATATTGAAAGTTCCATGTCACTTTCTTTGGTAAAAAAAAAAGAAACTTAAAATAGGTGCCACTTCTTGGTCTGTACAGATCACTTTTCAGCAGTCATCTCATTATAACAGTTATCACATACCACACACAATGTTTGAAATCTTTGCAAATTTATTGAAAAGTTAAAACGAAAATCTTGGGTTGACATAAGTATTCAGATCCTTTACTCTGGACTTAGTTGAATCACCGTTGGCAGTGGTTATAGCTTTCAGTCTTCTGGGGTATGATGCACACCCGCATTTGGGGATTTTCTGCCATTCTTCTCTGCAGATCCTCACAAGCTCTGTCAGGCTGGATGAACATCTCTGGACATCTCTGGAGAGACCTTTAGCAGGTCTATTCAGACTTTCAGCACCATGGAGAGCAGGAAGCTTCTGAAAGCGTCCTGTCTCCATGGCAACCATCACCCGCAGCCATCAGAAAGCAGCGGATGAGGGAGTGTAGCCCCCTCCCTCTGTGATCCCATTCTGTTGGGGGGCTGCAAAGGCACAGCAGCCCCCCGATGGGAGAGGGAGGGAGCTCCCTCCCTGTTAACCCTTCCACCCTTCCGTAAGGACCGCGGTATAGAAGGGGTTAAACGGCTGGCATCTGATCAAGCACAGATGCCAGCCGTTTCTATCAGTGTGTCAGCAATGTGCTGACACTCTGATAGATGCACTAGACACCAGGGAAACATTACAGAGGAGGCACCGCCCGCCTCCCGCACCCCTCCCGCCGCCCGCAACCACCCCCTCTGCACCCCCGCCGCCATAATATGATTGGGGGCTGCAGTGGGGGTTAAAGATCAAGTCTTTGGGGGGATAAGAGATCGCACAAAGCGCTGCAAACCGCAGGTCTGAATTGACCTGCGGTTTGCAGCGATCGCCCATATGGGGGGTCACAGGACCCCTGGGCATTGTAACAAGGTACCTGCTGAATGATTTCAGCAGGTACCTTGTTCCGATCACTGCCAGCTGAGCAGCAGTGATCGGAACAGCTCATGACGTACCGGTACGTCATGTGTCCTTAAGGACTCGGGAAACATGCCGTACCGGTACGTCATGTGTCCTAAAGGGGTTAAAGGGAACATGTCATCAGAAAATTACCTATTGTTTTAATCAAGTATTTATGTTGTTTTGAAGGCAATATTGAAAGTTCCATGTCACTTTCTTTGGTAAAAAAAAAAAGAAACTTAAAATAGGTGCCACTTCTTGGTCTGTACAGATCACTTTTCAGCAGTCATCTCATTATAACAGTTATCACATACCACACACAATGTTTGAAATCTTTGCAAATTTATTGAAAAGTTAAAACGAAAATCTTGGGTTGACATAAGTATTCAGATCCTTTACTCTGGACTTAGTTGAATCACCGTTGGCAGTGGTAATAGCTTTCAGTCTTCTGGGGTATGATGCACACCCGGATTTGGGGATTTTCTGCCATTCTTCTCTGCAGATCCTCACAAGCTCTGTCAGGCTGGATGAACATCTCTGGACATCTCTGGAGAGACCTGGAAATGGCTGTCTACTGATGTCCCATCAGTAGACAGCCATTTCCAGGTCTCTCCAGAGATGTTCGATTGGGTCAGAGCTCTGGCTGGGACACCCAAAGGCATTCACAGAGTTGTCCCCAAGCCACTACTGTGTTGTCTTGGCTGTGTGCTTAGGGACATTGTCTTGTTGGAAGGTCAACCTTTCCAGTGAATGAGACCACCACCAAACCTTAAAGGGCATCTCAGCAGATCTGTACCTATGACACTGGCTGACCTGTTACATGTGCGCTTGGCAGCTGAAGACATCTGTGTTGGTCCCATGTTCATATGTGTCCGCATTGCTGAGAAAAATGAAGTTTTAATATATGCAAATGAGCCTCTAGGAGCTACGGGGGCGGTGCCTTACACCTAGAAGCTCTGCTCTCTCTGCAACTGTCATTTTGATTGACTGAACCGGACAGTGAAAATGTGATCACGTCGGACCCTGACTTCTACAGACACCATCACTTTAGTTTGCAGTGGTGTTGTGATCAAGATAGAACTAATCCAGGTTCTGTTTGGGATCCCGCTTCAATCCTGCCTTTGCTGTTGAGTGACAAACTGCTTCAACTGCTAGTGTGATGATCAGGGGAGCCATCGCATACAAAAGTAGTGATACAAGGGAGACTAACAGCTCAGCCATATGTGCAGGACATCCTGCAGCCACGTGTTACCTTTCATGGCAGGGGTTCCACGTGGCATTTTTTAGCAGGATAATGTTAGGCTACACAGAGGCTTCTCAGGAATGTCTCCAACAGATTACAGCAATTCCTTGGCCTACCCAGTCACCAGATTTATCATTAATCGAACATTTTTCCAACCAACTGGAACTCAGCTTCTGCAACCTACGAGTGCAGAGCAAACATGGACCCATTCATTTCTATGGGACCGTAAAAAACTGCAGACAGCACACGGAAGTCATCCAAATGCTGTCCGCATCTCTGTGGCCGAGCCGCAAATTATAGGACATGTCGAATTTTTGTGCGTTTTTCAGGCAAGGATAGGCATTTTTTCAATGGGGTCCATTGAAAAAGGTTTGCGATATACAAGGACTGCATATCTGTATTTTGCAGATATGGTCATGTGAATGCCCCCTTAAGGTATTTTCTGAGATTCTGACCTTGATCTTTCCTCTGGATATGCCATCATCAGATTGGTGGGAGTCTGACACCTGACGATCAGCTATCTGAGGAGGCTGCAGCCCTCCAGTGAGCGCTAGAAATTCCTCACAGCATACCAAGAATGGATCTAAGCTGCACCCTGGCCACGGGATCAATGAACGTGATGTCACTGGCCTGGGAAAAGGTTGCAGCGCATAATCTGTATAATCTCATCTGTAGTGATACCTGCAATTTGCAAATGGGATTATACACGGCAGACCTCTCGGCACACATGGCAACTTAGTCCTCCCCCACGGAGACTTATCTCAGGCCTGAGTCAGACTTGGCGGGGCATTGTGGCTGCTGCAGTGCTCAGGCTTAAATTCTTGCTTAGTCAGGGACCATGGGCAGGAGGTGACGGTGGTGTTCACAGGCGGGCGGGCCAGTAGTCACAGAACTCCTGCTTGATCTTAGGCATTGAGCAGATTGGTGGAGTAGTAGTTCCTGCTCACTGCTGCTCCTCCAATCATCTTATCACTTAGCACCGCAGTCAAGGAGACCATTTTCATATCCCCTAAAAGGAGGACATCACACCCGGGACAGTGGGTGACTATACAATACACAGAATGGAAACCATAATCTATGTAACAGCGTTGGAGGACATTACAAGGAGGAAGTATAAGAACTCCCAGCATGCGCCCAAGCTGATATTATTGAATATCAGAGGAAGGGAGGGGTGTAGAGAGAACTACAACTCCTAGCATGTTCAGGCTGATATTATGTGATATCAGAGGAAGGGAGATGGTGTAATAGGAGAGTACTACAACTCTCAGCATGTCCATTATTACGGGATATCAGAGGACTTTTTAGAGGCGGCATGAGGAGAAAACTACAACTGTTATTATGGGGTATCAGGGAATATTAAAAGATGAGGTATAGGAGGAGTGAATGAGAACTACAACTCCCAGAATATCCAGGCCATTTTTATGGGATATCAGAGCATATTTCAGGGAGATTGTATAAGAGGAGAGGACTACAACTCCCAGCATGCCCAGGCCGTTATTATGGGACAGAGGATATTACAAGGAGGGTGTATAAGAGGGGAGGACTATTTTTACAATCTTTTCTTTGGCTCACCACTAGGTAATGAGCGAATCGACTTCGGATGGTACATCTGAAGTTGATTCACTAAGAACTTCGTAGAGTATTAAAATATAGTGGCTCTGATGAACCGAAATTAATACTTTGTGAATTTGTGCGAGACTTCGTGTAATAACTTCAACTTCATGAATTAATTATTATTGTAAAAAACCTTGGAACCAAGATCTACGTACAGTATTAAAACTAAGTTTTTAGTGAATGGACTTTGGATGTACCCCCTCCTTCACTTCCACTTCTCTTCACTGATGAACTCTGGCCCCTTCTACATTGATCACATGACGGTGTGTTGCAAATAGAGAACATAAAGTCTTATCGAAAGCCCTCATAGAGACCCTCGGGATATAATAATCAATAAACTAAACGGTCAGAAGACCTGGACAAAATCCCTTTAGGGGTCTCTAACTAACAGTGTCTTAATATAAAAATATATCTTTATTAATTCTTGTTTAAAACTGAAAAGTGAAAAAGAAAAAAATGTATCTAAAAATATCAGTAACAGTGAGACCAATTTAATTAGTAGCTACTACTGGTTGCTAGCGGCAACTAAGGGACTTGGGAGGTTACATAGTGTCAATGATTGGCACACTACTGCAATTTACAGGGGCATGTTAGATACTACCGTGTGCTGCAGCCTGAATTAGGTGTCTGTGGGAGTTGGGTGTTATCTTTATCATTGTGAAAGGTGCCACATCCTTTAACAGTCTATGTGTGGCCTGCAATTTGGTTACAGGTCACACACATGTATCGACTGTTTCAAAATGCCTGGCGTGTGTTGTGAACCAGTAGGGGTCAAATTTAACCTCCTTTGCATGCAGCTTTAAATAACAGTCTGTTTGTTTGTGACCTATTTAATTTTCAGGTCACACGCTTGTATCAGCCGCCCTGGAAATTTCTCACATTGTTACACACGCTGCAGCTCAGTTGAAAACTAAGTGGCTATTATACACTGAAACTGTGTATCCCTTTTTCCCTCTCCACACACTCAAGCTCAGGCATACCAATCACACATTCAAAGCTGGTTGCCAATCATACACTTGTAACAATTTTTCCCTCAGATAGCCCTTGTGCTACACTTATATTGCTCACTGTTAAACTGCCTAAAACGTTAATCGCTACACTATCTTACAACCGTCCCGACATGCTTCGCCACTGTGTGACTTCATCAGTGGTCTCACTGTTACTCATATTTGTAGATACATTTTTTTCTTTTTCACTTTTCAGTTTTAAACAAGAAATAATAAAGATATATTTTTATATTAAGACACTGTTAGTTAGAGACCCCTAAAGGGATTTTGTCCAGGTCTTCTGACTGTTTAGTTTATTGGCAAATAGAGAACTAATCCTGGTCAGTATTTTATTCTGATGGGTCTTTGCAGAGCACCAGAGCCCCCCTCCCCCCAGTTGACAAGGAGAAAAGGGGAAGTAAAAAAAATATAAAAACTCTTTCTGGCTCCGGCCCCAGCCTAGGCTCGTGACTTCGTTGAATAACTTCGGTAATTGATTCTTAAAGAGAAAAACTACTTTAAAACTTGAAACCGTAGTTGGCTTCGGTTCCGAGGTACTAGTTGGAACTGAAGCCGAGTTGATTTTCAAGTTTTAAAGTTCCCGTGACTTCGTGAATAACTAACTTCGGCTCATCGGAGCCCATACATTGTAATACTGTACGGAGACTGATCTCAATACAGTATTATTCTGAAGTTTTTAACGAAGCGACTTCGGATGAAGCATCCGAAGCTTGCTTCACTTAATACTAATTATGGGATCCATGCAGCGACTTTGAGAAGGTGGGTCCCTGGGTAAAAAGGATACTGGCTGACCTGCCTTTGTACCTAGAAGTCATCACAGCGACCTGATGCATATATAAGAATAACCCGAGTAGTTTGTTAAATAATCTACCCATTTTATTATATGAACATAGACTGGCTTAGATGCTGTGTGCTCTGAATGTGTTGCAGTCAGTCTTATGTACCATGTGCCACTTGTGCAGGGGTTTGGCAACTAGGGGCCGACAGGCGAATTCACCTGTTAACCTGTGTGCCAGTCTGAGCCTAATCCTTCAAGAAACTAATATTCTTCTGCATGAACAACCAGCCAGCTATTCTTTTTGTAAAAAAGTTTCTACAGTTCATAGGTGTATTGACAGCACCCCTATAGCATACACTCTGCTGCAAACAGTGTGGAATTGGTCCTTTAGTTTTTCTTAAAAAAAAGTTTCTATTTACCATTTGTAATTGGACGTTTCAGTGCATTATACAAGTGTTATTGAATGTGTTGTATATTATGGTAAAATACTAATTGGTATTACAGCAAGAGTATTTTACTGTAGTAATGCAATTATTATACCCGTTTTATTGAACACGTATATTGCTGCAAGATGCCATTCAGTGTTCTAGCAAATGCATTTTTCTGCAAGAACATCATTGTTATACCCATGTTTTTGAATGCGTTGGATACTGCTGCAAGTTACTGTTCAGTGGTGTAGCAAAAGCATTTTACTGCAATAACGTCATTATTATTGAACGCTTTGTGTATTACTGCAAGATACTGTGCGGTCTTATAGCACACACATTTTACTGCAATAATGGCATTATACCCATGTTATTGAATGCATTGTATATTACTGCAACATACCGTTCAGTTGTAAAGCAAACACCGTTTACTACAAAAATAGCATTATTATACCCGTTTCAGTGAACTATTACTGCAAGATAACCATGCCTTATCATCCGAGATTCAGAATGTGGGTAGTAATGCAAACAGCAGCACCAGCCATACGGTCAATAGTAGTAGAAGTAGGCCACAATTCTCCCTGGCTTCAGTTCAGCACCACATGATTATTTAGGACAAAGAGGATGAGATGTTTTCTGCGGTAGCGGCAACACAGCACCCCAGCAACAAGGCCAAGCTCTATTGACACCTATTTGTTTGTCTCGGTTACCAGGGCCTTATCCGCCTCCTCCACGTTTTCCTCCATGGACATCCTCCTGTCTCCAACAGAAGCAGGGAAGAAGGTTGCCTTCCCTCCCTCCTATTATATGTGCAGGGTTGGAGCTATAGGCACATGGGCCCTGGTGCAAGAGTTCAATTTGGGCCCCCCCCCAACCACCTGTTTGGCAGTTCTGTTCTCCACATAACTGAGCCGAATGGAGCCTAAGGATCCCATAGACCAGTTTTCCCAACCAGTGTGCCTCCAGCTGTTGCAAAACTACATCTCCGGATAGCCTTCTGCTGTGCGGGCATGCCGGGAGTTGTAGTTTTGCAACAGCTGGAGGCACACTGGTTGGGAAACACTGCCATAGACCAGGCATGCTCAACTAGCGGCCCTCCAGCTGTTGTAAAACTACAACTCCCACAATGCCCTTCTGCAGGATGATAGCTGTAAGCTGTCTGGGAATGATGGGAGTTGTAGTTTTGGAACAGCTGGAGGGCCGCAGGTTGAGCATGCCTGCCATAGACTATAATGGCGTCCGTTAGGTGTCCGCTCCAAGGATGATTTTGGAGCGGAGACAAAAGTTGTGCATGCAGTACTTTTGACTCAGCTCCAAAATAATCTTCGAAGCGGACACCTAACGCCGTGTTTCCCAACCAGTGTGCCTCCAGATGTTGCAAAACTACAACTCCCAGCATGCCCGGACAGCCTTTGGCTGTTCAGGCATGCTGGGAGTTGTAGTTTTGCAACAGCTGGAGGCACACTGGTTGGAAAACACTGACCTAACGAACACTGTTAGGCTGGGTTCACACGAGCGTGTCCGGATTAGGTCCGGATGCGTTGCGGATGCGTTCAGTGAAAACTGTACGATTTCACAGGCAAAGCCATTCAGTTTTGCCTGCGATTGCGTTCAGTTGTTCAGTTTTTTCCGCGCGGGTGCAATGCGTTTTGATGCGTTTTTCACGCGCGTGATAAAAAACTGAAGGTTTACAAACAACATCTCCTAGCAACCATCAGTGAAAAACGCAACGCACCCGCACTTGCTTGCGGATGCAATGCGTTTTTCACGCAGCCCCATTCACTTCTATGGGGCCAGGACTGCGTGAAAAACGCATAAGATAGAACATGCTGCGATTTACACGCGTTGCAGAAGTGATGCGTGAAAAAAAACGCTCATGTACAAAGCCCCATAGAAATTAATGGGTCAGGATTCAGTGCGGGTGCAATGCGTTCAAATCACGCATTGCACCCGCGCGGAAATCACGCTCGTGTGAATGCAGCCTTATAGTTGCGGGAAATAACACATGCTTCCTGCATGGCACATGTGATGAATTTAATCATGCAACGTTTTTTTTTTTTTAAAGAAAGGTCGCTTGCAGAGCATGCCAACCATGTCCAGGAGACTGACCTCTCATTTCAGCTGCTCTCATGTGACAAGGAACTTCCTCCTGCACTTAAAGTTAGAGAATGGTCTGCTATTGCACCACTTGATCCTCCACATTCAACATTTCAACTTGTGGGAATTCCACATTGCATATGCTAGAGCATTTGTACGAGTAGCATAAAGCAGTGAATGATTTTGTCATGCACCAGACCAAAGCGTGTGTTGTTCTGAAGCCAGGCAGTGGCAGCTCATCAGAGACACCTGGAGGAGGAAGTCAAGGATGAGGAGCTACTACCGGAGGAGGACACTGGACATGATGACCAATCATCTGATTGAGGGCGGTGCCAGAAAGAACTTGGTACCTAGGCACGCTGGCGAGCATGGCAAGCTGTTTGCTTGCTTACGTACTGACAGGCATATCCTTACCATCAAGCTATCGGGTGATTACTGGATAGCCATCCTTTTCGACCCTCTCTAAGGGTAAAATTAGGGAATGTTTTCCTGTTGCTAAAAGGGAGGTCAAATTGTTTTATTACCAGGATACACTGTGTACGCAGCTTGCCTCAATTTGCCACCCGCATGTATGACCTTGAGTCCCCTCTGGTCCCTACTATAACCCTTACACAGTCTCCACTACTACTATTCCAATCACAGCTGCACACACATCTATAGTACTTACTGCCTTGTGTGTTTCATAATGTGCTGCTACCGCTGGTGTTACTATTACTGCCACTATTACCCCTACACACCTTACCCTTTCTACATCCACAATATACTGCTGCTGCTGCTCTCAGAGCGTGCATTTAGGTTTCAAAATCCAAATCCTAACTCAAGTTTGTTACTGATTCTTGTGCAAGCCACAAACCAGAGTTCTGTTTTTGAAACCTAAATGCATGCACAAAAGTAAGGAAGTCTTGCGTTACTTGGGCCGATAGCAAGAAAGCCTCATAAGAGACCATACATTTTAGACTACTATGGCGCAGTAATTTATGAATGAAGGTATGCAACTAACCAGGTTTGGACAGAGCTATCTGAACACGGCTTGCTCATCTTTAATATTGACGTGTATGTGTGCATAAACAGGGGCAGTGATCTGCCCCCAATTAAAGTATAATTTTTGGATGCTTAGTCCCAACAAAACGTTTTTTTTCCCGATAACACTGCATGTGTTTAAACATCATCTGTCTTCAAAAAAGGTTTCTAATAATAAAAAGCATAACAAATCTGAAGGTGCAGTCTGTTTTTAAAAATGCCGTTTGTTATAACTTCAAACATGCATTTACCCCTACCTATACATGTCAGTGTTACTCTGACATTATTTGCAATTACTGTCATCATGTTAAAGGACTTAAAAAAAGGGGGTGGAGCAAAAGAGATAATGAAGAGATATTCAAATATGCGTCCTAGTCGACCTCGGAGTGTTGTATATCAATTTAAGCATATTTGATTTGCGCGGAATTGAGTCAGACAAAAATCTATTTTTTAGAAAAATTGGACACAAAACAAATGGCAAGAAAATACACATAGACATCAATGAGGTCAACTCCTGACTCTGGTGACTGCTGTTATCAGCAGCTCAAGCAAAATGACATCCCCCATAATCATGTTCAGGAAATAGAATTAAGGGGGGTTCAACTCTGAACCCGGACATATCCCCTTCTTCCCCCCAGGTAGCCCCTCTGAGTGGAGCATCGGAGCAGTTCATGCTCCAATGCTCTTCTTTGCACTGTGCTGTATTGCGCATGGCAAGGGCTGTTTGTTTACAGTATATTTTTACACGGCTAGGCCGAGGCTTCCACCTAGCAATATTCCTGGTGACGTCACCGGCACTAATGGGCTGGCTTTAGCGCTGCCCTAGCCAGTTTCAAAGCCAGCCCATTAGTGCCTGTGACATCACCGGGCTCACTGCTAGGCGGAGGCTTCCACCTAGCATACCCATAACGAAACCCGGTACGTCCCTGGATTATCTAAAAAAAAAACTTGTCCTGAGCGATTCAGTGCAGGGCAAGGGAGAGCATCGGAGCATGCCCCTATGCTCCACTTGGAGGGACTGCCTGGGTGGAGAAGGGGATATGTCCTGGTTCAGCTCTGAACCTGGAAAAACCCTTTAAGAAATCTACAATCTAAAAATAAAATGAAATTAGAAAAAAAAGGATATATGTTAGATATGTGTCAGTTTTCAACTGGCACAAAAAAAATGACAGGTGACACATTCTTTTTGATGATCATTGTCATTTTTAGTGTATTTCTATAGGGTATTTTTTAAGTCTCTTCAAACAGCTGATCAGTGGCGGTGCCAGGAGTTGGACCCCCGCTGGGACAAGCCTACCGTCACCCGTGGTGCTAGAGAGACTCATCTCTGTCCCCGCCTGCCATTAGCTGCTCCGCCCCGACATCGGATGTTTTCATCCGTGTACAGGGAGAAGCAGCAGCGGCGGTGCAGGGTCCAGGAGCCGCGCCAGGAGCGGGGTTAGTATATTCCTACAGAGGGGCCCAGCACATGGGGGGGATGTTGTAGATACTGGATAACCCCTTTAGAGAACCAGAACAGGAAGTAATATAAATGAAGTGACTTAGATCCAGAAAAACATATTTTTTTATTTAAAAAATTACATATTTTTTAATTAAAAAACTACATAGAATATTTACATAGGTTCTTAATATGTGACAAAAATTTGATGGAAGTGTCCCTTTAAGTCTCCCTGGCAATACCAATACCAAAAAGAGAATAAAAGCTTCACTAGTGATGCAGCCTTTTGCTAATTGACCATTAAAGAGGTTTTCTGGGAGATTGATAAAATATATTTAGTGTTGAGCGAGTTCAGGTTCTAGTTATCGAAGAATCCCGTTTTGGATTCCGCTACCACAACAGAATTTGGAATCGATAACAAGATTCTTTGATAACCCGAACCCGAACTTTGGACGCAGAACTTAAAAAACAAGTTCGCTCAACACTAAATATATTGTTTTTAAATTACTTTGCAGAGCCCCTGTGTCCCATATACTGCAGCCAATCACTAGCAATGTACGGCACAAGACACCGGAGGTCAGTGATTGGCTTCAGCAGTATATAGGACATCACCGCTGCAGACAATACTTCACAGCGAAGTGGACAGAGTGGCAGCGCTAGCTTGGAGAGAACTTGGGAAGGCATGGTAATTTTTTTATTTTATTTGATTTTTAATTTATATGTCTCCTGGCAATCTTCTAGAATAAAAAAAGCAACCAATTTTATTAAAATTTAAGTGACTAGGTCTGAAATAATGCCCTGTGTGACAAGGGCCGATGTGCAATACCAGTCACCGCCCATGGTCAAGAGATATAGAAATAGAAGATATAGAAAACCTTTACATTAAAAAAATCATCCCTGTGACATTGCTGATATTGTTTTTTGATTTCCTACACAGGAAGATACTTGGAAAAGAATTTGAACAAAATATACTACGTTTTGGCTCATATATAAATAACTATAAAACCAGATTGTACCTGAGCTGCAGCACTACACCTAGTACAAGTAATTCCTCATTCTTCCTGAACAGAATACAGATCCCATGAAGATCCTTCTCTTGCAAATCTTGACATACTGCACAACCCTGTATCTTACTGCCCTAATACTGTTCTGCTTCATCCTCACACTCCTGTCCCTTCCTCCCTGGACCAGCTTTCTGGATCTGTGTTGCTTCCCCTCTGTGGAAGGATAAATTGCATTTCTACAGACTGTGGGTCAGAGGCGGTGTGCGGCTCCCCAACTGCACCTGGCTGGATCACGTCCCTCTGTTCAAATCCTGAGCAGTGCAGCCACATTGGGGTAGGGGGAGCCCAGAGCCAAGATAAATGTCCCTCTGAGCAGGTTGGGGAAGCACTGTGTATGTAGCAGACCTGAGATGGTTTTTCTACTCGATTAGGATGAAAAAGTGAAGGGCATGTACTTGTTGCCTCCCCAGATGAATGCAACCCTCCTCCACAGTGTGAATGGAAGTCTCCTCCATGGCGGCAGGATGATGGACTACATGTCAGTAGGGATACGTGAACTGCATGACGGAGAGACTGGAGGCCTTCTCTCAGCTCCTGCACTTGGCATGACAGATCAGATACCTGGGGGGAAAGAGCAGTTAATGATGCAGTTGTAATTATGCCCTTCTTCTGTGTGATAAATACAGAAACCGTAGGACTGCATTACAATAGATATCATTTGAAAAGTGCACTAGCCACTTACCGCTTGACTGAGACGATCCATACTCTCCGTAGCTCTTGGTTCTGATGGCAACAATAAATGATCTGTAAAGAGAATAAAGCTGGAAAGTTCTCTTCTTCTATTTACAGGCGGGATATAAAAAAATCATTGGAAAAAATTTCCTTTGAGATTGGCTAAATTTAATCTAAGTAAAATATTTCAGATTCTCTTAGGCAGCAATCTCACAGATTTATCATCCAGCCTGAGCCACTGTGATACTTTAAGTCTGCTGCAGGACTAGACAGCCTGTGTAAGCTTATGCCATCTTTAGGATTAGTAAATCTGGGCAAATGAGGCTTTAGAGAATCTATCAGCTCTCCTGACATGTCTATGATAGCAAATCCTTGTCTTCATCAAATAAATTTAGATCTGTGGTCCGTGCCCACTGCCCACCTGGTTGTTCCCTGTGGGAGCAGACACCTTGCCACTTACCATGCCATTCAGCGTCCTGGTCGCCGACTTTCTGTCCATGCTGCTGCCTCCATGCTCCTGCTTAATTCTCCTCTAGCCTCTTAATGGACCTAAGGGTCCCTGGGTATTTAAGGTACTCTCTCCAGCTAGAGGGTGCCTGAGCTTTAGGTTCCTTGGTGATCAGCAAAGGTGTTCTCATAGTCTAGTGCTATTGTGACTTTCCTATATTTATCTTACATTATCTCCTGTCTGTATTCCTGCCATGTGTGCCATCCTACCTGTGCGCCCATGCACTTTCAAGTCCAAGTTTAGTTCATGTCAAAGTTAACCCAGTTTGTCTACCCTGTCTGTGTTTCAGCCTAGTCCCCAGCCTGTCTACCTTGTGTTTGCCTCATCACTATTCTGCCCCTCAAGTCTTTCTTGTGTCTGCATTAACAGTGCACTGCTTGGATCTAAAGAAAACAGCATTTTAGTCTTGGTGATTGTGCAGACTATATCTGCAATTTTCCTGCATTTTTGGTGCATTTTCTGTATACTGGGATCCTGGTGCTTGCACCAGTGTCCCTGACCATAGTGGTTCAACTGACAACTACATCAGGACTATTCCAGGAGGTAGTAGTCTGGTTGTTTCCCTGCAACAAAGTTCAGATCCCTCGGAAAATATTCAGTAAAAATTTTAATTCATACATTTATCTTTGTTTTTGCCACTTCCTGTGAAGTACTGTCGGTACAGGAGGGAGGGTAACCCCTCCTTACCATACCGGGCTGCAAAAAAAACCAAGAAAATATATCCGGATCCATTTTGAATTACATTGAAAGTCAATGGGGAACGGATCCGTGTTCAAATGCACCATATTGTGTCATTGAAAACGGATCCTTCCCCATTGACTTACATTGTAATTCAAAACGGATCCGTTAGGCTCCGCCTCTTCAGACGGACACCAAAATGCTGCATGCTGCGTTTTGGTGTCCGTCTCCAAAACGGAATAGAGGCGGAACGTAGCCGAACTGATGCATTCTGAACGGATCCTTATCCATTCAGAATGCATTGGGGCTGAACTGATCTGTTTTGGACCGTTTGTGAGAGTCCAAAACGCTAGTGTGAAAGTACCCTAAAACGTGAATACCAGGGGAGCGCTGGAATAATACCCTTAGAGTTTAGTCTAAAGCTAAACCGGTTAGTTGAAACAATAGGTACACACTGATCCGTAACAATTACAGTTCTGGAGATCTTTTCTTTTGGTTGTGCTGTTCCTCTTATTCCTTTTTTCCTGGTGAATGGGTGTGTCCCTATAGAGTCAACACAGATTGGGCAGTGTCAGAGTATGTAGGGACACACCCTCCAACTAGTAATGCCTAGTTGTCATTGTATTCATACATTTGTAATGGGAATAACAGAGGAATAGCACAACATAGTTTTAAGAAAAGACAATACAGAATTGTTATATAATTAATTACTAAAAGAGACATGTCAGAAATAATGACAGGTTCTTTATACAGTTATATGTATAGTGACATGGTGATACCAGGTTTTTATTACCTGGGGTGTTTTGAAGGTTGCTGCAGTCTGAAAATGTGAATTTCTGCTGGACTAACCCAGTTGTTCCTTCTTTACCATCCACAAACCTGTAGAAAAGACCGAAGAATATATGTGATCACATGTGATTATGATAAACTTGGGAACCCATCAAAGACCCATTGTTACCTGGATCATACAGGCAATCTCTTTATTGAGTCAGGGCATTACATTCACTAACAAAGCTTCTTGTGAGCGGCTTAGATATCAAAGTGAACTGGTATACCCAGTCCCTTTGCAAGGGTTAATATATGTTGGGACATTAGATTTAAAGGCAGGTCAGGACAATAGGGTTCTGTTTAAAGATACATTTGTTGGCTGGAAAAATATTAAGAGAATGGTGAACCTTGCCATATGCAGCGAGCTCCTAAAGAGCCAGAGCGGAGGATGAGAGTAGTGGCTGGGGCTTCAGAAAGTCTATCACTGTGGCTTTTCTCACACTGTTGCTCCCTAGGGCCAGAGCAGTGAAAGGAGGTCACACCCTTTCTTTCTTCGGGGCACGCCAGGGTGTTAGGGCTCCTGCCTGATGGTAGTTGGGGACGCCTTGGTGTTAACATTTGCATGGGTGCAAGGCAAAGCGTGTAGGGTGTGCAACTGGTGTAGAGTGTAAGAGTCAGTAACCAGGCCTGAGGTAGAAGAATTAACATCTCTCTTTACTGCGAAAAAAGGATCAAGGATTTGCGGGACAAAATAAAAACCTCACAGGATTCCCTGAAAATATTTATTAATAATCCCACTTTCGTGGACATGGATAAGAATCTGAATGAAAAGCTGGCAAAATTGGAGGAGGAATTGATACAGTTTAAACAACGTAAATACAATCGTGATTTATTGGACTATAAGGACAATAAAGTTTACCACTGGGCGGAAGATAAGGCTCATGCTCCACGCTCAATCTTAAGGAAGTCCGTAATAGCAAGAACAAACCGCACGTCGGGTGTCTTTTAGTTCTACAGATATGACTCGGCTGAATCAACCTCAGGGGACAACATGACAGCTTCTAGACGTGATACGAGAATCCAAACCTGCTCCTGTTAAGCACAATGATGCCAAAGATACAAAAACGAAGAGCGGGTAGAAAGCATAAGAGGAGAAATGCAGCGCTATCCGACTCGTCACAAGAAAAAATAGAGGATATCCAAGTGATTAATATGTCGGCCTCCATCCTTACCCAGGGGAGATCGATGTTTTGAGTAAGGTTTAATGTTCTGCCCAACACACCATTTTAATCTTTATAAAACCATTTTGGATGTAAATAGGTTGGCCAGAACATTAACCCTGAAAAAGCATTTTTCGAATAGTTTGGATGAGGAGGAGATTAGCCCAGCCGTCTTGATTACTAACACACAGGAGGCCACGCCCGACCCTATGCTGACCCCAGTTCTTAGCTCTTTTCTGAGCTCCGCAGCACGGCGGAGCTCCAAGATCTAAGAGCAGAATGTGTCACTGGGGAGAAGGTTGGCCGCTCCTGCACATTTAAGCCTTCCAATAGGGATTTTTACCCCTTACAATCCCGTTCACCAGCCCTTGACAGATTTCAGGAGCTGGTAGAAATGGATTTATGCAAACTCCATGAAAGAAAAACGGGTATAGAAGGAGGCTTCATATCCCCAAATCTCACTAAGGGGAACAATGTGCGTTAACAGCTTTAAAATGCAGAGAGGATATCATAGTCAAGCAAGCTGACAAGGGGGGAGCGGTTGTCGTCCTGGACAAAGGTATATACAAATCTCAGATATTAAACATGTTGAATGATAATTCAGTGTATAAAGTCCTAGGCGGCAACCCTCTCCCTTTGTTTCAGAAAAACTGCAGGATCTTTTAGTACTGGGAGTTAACTCAGGTTGTCTTTTGCAAAAGGATATGGATTATATTTATGTGGACAGCCCGATTATTGCTATATTTCATGCGTTACCCAAAGTGCATAAGGATGTTTTTCCGCCGCCACTTCGACCTATTGTGGCAGGAATTGGCAGTTTTTCTGAACGCCTGTCTGAATGGGTTGACTCACTTCTCCAGCCCCTGATTCCTCTTATTCCAGGATATATTAAGGACACCATGTCAGTTTTGGGATCCATGCGTTCCTTCCAATGGCAGGAGGGTTACGTCTGGATTACGGCTGACGTGGTGTCCTTGTATACCAACATACCACATGATTTGGCTCTGATGTCATTGCGGTGGTTCTTGCGAACTTACAGCAATTACACTGAGTCTCTCAGAGAATTTCTGGAGTTGGCTGTTGATTTTTTGCTACGACATAATTTTTTCATGTTTGATGAAAATTATTATTTGCAGTTGTCGGGGTGTCGATGGGGGCCAGGTTCTCCCCTCCATAGCTAATATTTTTATGGCATGGTGGGAGAGGACCTTTCTCCTCATCGACACCCTTCCATTTGGGGGTCACCTGCAGTGGTATGGTCGTTATATCGACGACCTGCTCTTGGTTTGGTCGGGCGATGTGGCGGCCATACCGCTGTTCGGTGGATACCTTAATTCATGTGTCTCTTCCATAGCCTTTTCTTTGTGTTACAACAGGGATTGGATTGTGTTCCTGGATTTGAAATTACAGGGCAATGTCCCTAAAACATGTGTTGAAACTACAATACACAGGAAGGATCTGGCTGGTAATACCACATTATATGCCACATCATGTCATCCAAAACATGTAGTAGGAAACATTCCCAGGGGGAGCTGTTGCGCATCAGACGTAACTGTTCAGACCCTGCGGTATTTGATCAGGAGAGTAATGAACTCATGAAAAGATTGACAGCCAGGTCCTATGTGAAACGTCATATGCAGATACACAAAGATCAGGTGGCAAGGTTAGATCGAGATTCTCTAATCACTCAAGCTGATCAAAAATTGGATATAGGAGAAAAAGAATAGTAAGCAAAAATGCCGGTTACCTTTGTCACACAATATAGTGTTGAATATGGAGAAATCTGTAAAATTATTCAGAAACACTTGCCAGTTTTGAAATACGAAAATGAATGGTTTAATATTATTGATGATGGGATCAGGTGTGCAGCCAGAAGGGCTCCGACTATAGGTAACATGGTCAGTCCCAGTCTGTTTAGTGAGGGGTAAAAACTATACCAACCTGGCTAGCCACCAAGGGTTGCTATAAATGTGGCCATCATATATGTCTTTGCTGTGATTACCTGCATGTGGCTAAAGTGGTTGTCTCTTGTGCAGATGGCCAAGAGCACACAATAAATAGTTACATTAATTGTAACACAAGAAATGTGATTTATGTCATCATGTGCAATCTCTGTAACCTACAGTATGTGGGCTGCACGTCCAACCCCCTGAAGGTTCGCATAAGAAAGCACATATCTGATGTGCCGCACTATCGCACCCGGAATGTTTCAGCCGCCAGTGCACATTTTGCGGTTGTGCATGGCGGCGACACCAGCAAACTTAGAGTACAGGGTATTGAAAGGGTATTCGTGCCAACCAGAGGAGGGGATATGAGGAGAAAATTATTGAACCGGGAATCCTACTGGATGTTTAAATTAAAAACACGCATCCCGCAAGGCTTAAATAGGAAATATGATCTGATATTACAGTATTGAGAGAGCATGTCATTTTCCTTTGATTTTATATGGTATATATTTTATCTATACCTTTGTGTACTTTAGAGCACCCTGCTCCTCCCTTTTTCCTGATTTAGTCGGCACAGGTGTTTGCACCATGTGACCTGGCAATCAGGAACTCAGGTGTGAGCTGGGCTTTTAAGATGTCTCTTTTGTATGTTGCACCAGTCATGATGAAGGGCCCATATCTGTAAGAGGCCCGAAACGCGTAACAGTGTCGTATGTCTGTCCCTATGTTTTGGAATTTTTTATGAACTTCAATAAAGAATCGCTTGGATTTTGGTGAGCTGGAGTTTTTTTCGCATTACTTTGATGTGTCCACCAGAGGACCTTTCCGTGCTCCCACTCAGCGGTCATCAGGGGTGAGCTGCCTTTGCTTTGCTGCAAATTACCTTTCTACCTATCTCTCTTTACTGTAGTGCAAAATGAGGGTTGTAGTACAGTACATTCAACAGTCTCAGAACATGGTTCCAACAACATACAATGCAAATCTTCCCCCAGATGGTTTTGTATGGGTATAGGCCTTCACTCTTCCTCTACAGAATCTGGTGCTAGCAATAACACATTAGATAAGACAGCTGGGGCCTACAGATTCAGGGGAACGACTGACCAGGTTGTGTCTAAGTGTGGATGGTGTCTTAGCAGTGTTCCACTCCCAGCAGTAATGTCTATAGCTCACGGGTGCACCACTAATGAGGCCAGGTGAGGCGATCGCCTCAGGCAGTACCAGGTAGGGGCAAGAGGGAGGCAGTGGAAGGGCCATGGGCAATGAGCGCTTTCATTGTGGAAAAGGGGTTAGGTTAAGAAATTGGCATGGCGTTTAGTTTTCGCCTCAGGCAGCAGAAAGGCTTGTTGCACCCCTACTATAGCTTTTGATAGCAGGTTACCTTACTGACTCCATTTTCTTGGCCATTACAGATTCTAGAATTTCCTTTTTGTCCCTCTCCAGGAGTATTTCAATGTAAAGATGGTTCTCTCTTGGCAGATCATGCAGAGATGGCTGGTCTCTGTAGCTTGAGGCCTAGTACTAAGGAGTGGAGCACATGGACTTTGTCTCCTATCTCCTTCCCTTTAACATGCTAACACTAGACTCTCTAGACTGAGCCGGGGGTGGGGCTAACAGTCTACACCTCAGCTTCTCTAGGGGCCCTGCCAGAGTTGGTTAACTCATCACTTCTATACATTACCACACTGGAGATACAAAGCATAACATAATATAAATTAACAAAATGTTTTGCAAGTACCATGTCATAGCGCCGGATAGCGCACCCTACAGTGCAGAACTTTGTATTAACAAACAGTTATTTATGTAAATTGCTCCTGATGAAGCGTGGTAACCCCCACGCAGAAATGCGTAGAGCATGTACTAACACCGAATGTGTGTAGGATTGTCAGGCAGGGTCATAGGCAATTGTGCTCTTTATCTGTGGCACATTGCTTTTTTTTTTTTTTTTGTCCTGGCTCCCATTTACCCAGGTGGACCATACTAATAGATTGGGGTGTATGAAATAAATTAGAGAGGTTGGTAACACCAATTAGACCTGCCTGGCCTTTTTTGCGGGCTGTTTCGTTCATACCTGTGGGTGACTAATACTCACTGTGCAAATATTAGAAACAAGAGTGAGTGTTTTGTTATATAGTCACCGCAGGTCTCATTAGGCTACCACACAGGTTAATGGCTATATCTGAGTCCCTCTCAACCTGCTAGGTACCCTGTTTGGCCTGTTTTAAACTGAAGAAGGTGTATTGTCCACCCTATTTCTAAACCGTTTATTTTCAAAAAAAGATTTATTATTTTGTTATTAATTAGCGTTCTTTCAGGCTTTCTATTCGATTTTTAACGTATACCTTCAATATCACCTGAGACGTATCTATTGAATTGTCCCAAGTGTAGCAAGGGAGGATTGATATATGACATGTTTTGTGGTTATGCCTGATGTGGAAGCATGTTAAGAAATTAGCTTTGTGTATTACACTCTGATTTTATTAATCATGATGAAAAGAAGCGCGGTTTTATGGGCAATTTATACATTCTGTATTGCTTGCAGCAAAAAAGCCAATAATAGATTATTGGATATATACTATACCGAATAATTAACAGAAAAACTGTCATAGAAGGTATACGTCCCTAAATAAAAGGTATACGTCCCTTGAATAAAAGTATATTTTAACGTTCCCTTTACACAGTGATCCCCTATATACTATACCGCCCTCATACATATCTCGGAAGTCTATCCTTATGCGAATGATTTTGTTGCAAGTTAGAGGAAATAGAAATCCAATTAAAGATATGAAACAATTTGAAAGAGTAATAAAGACAGTCGCAAAAGGGATGCTTGACAATTAGTTTTTGGGAAAATGTATCATATTCTCTGCAAATACTGTAATGTAATGATATATAGGAATATATATATATATATATATATATATATATACGGTATATATATTGTGAAATGTTTTTCTTTACGTATGTAAGAATATGATAAAGTTAATAAAAAATAAAATAAAAATAAAGGTAAACGATAGGGATGTAAAATTATTCTTAGGCTTTGTCACGCTGTTGTCAGTGGTTCTGTTGGTGGTGCTACACTCAGCTGCTAAGCCACATAGATAGTCTTTGTCTTGGTTTTTCAATTTCATGGCTGCTGACCCATTACATGGAGCTAAACTGCAAGCAGACTTCCACCTCAGTATCCCTGGTGTCCACCGCAGTAACTGCGCTAGGAATGGATATGTTCATTATGGCGCAGTCTGGAACACAGCACATAAAAAATAAATCTTCAGCCTTGTGAACTGTGGCATGGACTCCCATAGAAAACAAGGGGAGGCGGACACCACAAGCAAGACGGTCTCCAAAATTTTGGTGCAGAGTCTGGGCAACAATTTTGTCCGCAAAATCCGCTGTGTGAACATACCCTTAACTAGAAAGGATCACAGCACTCCAATCCCAAACAATCTTATTGACGTGAACTTGTTTTAACCCAGTTTGACCGGCTTGTCTTGGTTTTAGCCTTCAGCGATGAAAGTTGTAAATAGAGAATTGAGCTACTTACCTTGGGCTTAGATCTGGTGGCCTAGTACAAGGCATAAGTGGTATTTGTAGTTCAGCAGCACAACTCTTCCGAGGTGTGTGAGTAGGTGTCACTTCCTGAGACCGATTTTCACTGTAATTCGAAAACCGAGATGGGGAGAGACGAAGCCTGGGAGATGACTTGGGGGTGAGCAGAGAAGTGTGTACAGTTGATGACACATCTTCTGGTAAACCATCTTTCATAGAAGACTGCTGCACATGGATTTGACTCTAGAGCATAGAGATCACCATAGAAATGTTACGCTACACACAGGAGGTTAATACTAAACAAAGCATGACACAGTACATGCATTTTAAAGGAGAACCCATCAGCTTACCCAACAAAGCTGAAGCTCCTTTTCTTAAAACTCTGGCATGTTCTGTCACTGTTATTTCATTTGAAAATGTATTAATAAATTGAGAACTGGGTGTTACCATTCCCTTTTTTCGATGTAGTATGTCCCAACACACTTTTAGGGCAAATTCACACAACCGTGTTCAGTCCTGGAAACATGGCACTTGTGTGTCTGTGGCTCCCCTGACCCGAACTGACTGTATCATAGTGTTTTTTGGTGCACCTAGTTCCTGACTGATTGGGGGTCCAATTTACTGTGCTTACATCATTATTAGACCCCCGATCCGATAGGAACTGACTATATCTTAAAACACTATGATGCAGTCAGTTCGGGTCAGGGGGGCAGAGGTTGGTTTGAGAGATGCAGCCCACACAAGAATCATATTTCCCAGACCAAGCACGGTTGTGTGAATTAGCCCAACCGGCCATACATGAGAGACAACGGTCAGCTGACCGAGCAACGCCCGACAGCTATCTCTTCTGATTGCACGTTCATGCTCGCACACATGCATTGTTAAAAGGTAGAGGGGAGAAAGCTGTTGCCAGACACCTCAGGTGGGCGGTTTATCTCCCCAACACAAAAGTATTGGACATGTTGAAATCCATTCTCTCCCTTGACATCGTAAGATAATCAGGAGGCCCCAATTCATGGTCTACTGATCCTGCCAACATCCAATGTGTATGGCCAGCTTTGTAATGCCAGTGAACCGTGGCTGCTGGCATCTCTCCTCTGCCGGCAGCCACTCACCTCTCCCTGCACCTCAATTCGAGTCACTTGCGGCCGCCCCCGCCTCCTTTTTCCTGCTTTTATGCACTTCTGCCAACTCTTAAAGATCCAGTTGTGCACAAGCTTATCTATCCTTAGCCTATTACAGCAGTTTACTGGGATATATATGGATACTTTCTGCTGTGGGAGAGTGCTTGAGCAATAAGGTCCTTAGCTTGTCTATTTCTTGTGAAGGTATTCAACTTCTGTGTATTCTGACCTCCTATGTCCTGACCTCTGTCTGATAATCATATAGATCCTGAGCGGCTTGTCCTGACCTACTGTGTGTTTTACCATGTTGCATGAACTATGTCTGTCTTGCCATCTGACCATGCATCTGCCTTTCTGCGGATGCCAATGTTGCCCTGGTCTTTGTCTATCGAAACCAAGGACTGTATATGTATTACTCTTGGTGCTGGGCTTCAAGCCAAAACGCGGTACATGTATGGTGCGGGATGAAAGCTCCTGCTATCTAACAGGGGAAAGTCAGGTCCCTGGCTGTCACTGACAGCTGGGGACCCCAAGTAGACGACAAAAGCAATTTGTTACCACTCTGCCTTCTCCTTTCCTTGGTGCATAGTGCTGAATGAGCAATATGTAGTGAGCAGAGAAAGTGTCTATGCCCCTTCCTCTATTGGACCTGGTGATCATGTGATCACCGGGTGTCTCAGGTGCGGAGCAGAGCTGCAGGGTCTTAGCAGGCCCTGATTAGCTCCGCCTGTGCACAATGCTCTCCCCTCACAGCACGCTGTTTTCCTTTGTAACTTGGATTTTGGATGCCCCAGTTACAGTGGAAAAGTGCAAAAAGTGTTAGTGTGCCCCAGAGGTCTTTTAATGACCTCTTGGTGGACATATTATATGCCAATTATAAAACAAACAAAGTAAAAAAATAAATACATGAAAAAATCTATAAAAATACAAAACAAAACCGTTGCTGTGTTCATGCAAAACTATACATAACATATATCAAAATCACCAACACAAAATAGGGAACCCATTTTAATCATTTATTTTAGTGTCAGTTTGCATATTTTAAAAAATAAAGATCTACAGTTTAAAAAAGGTTTATTTTTAATTGTTTGCCATTTTTTCAAAATAAAACTAAAAAGAAAAATAATATCTAAAATACATAATAAAAAGACCTCAGTATCACATAAAAAAAACTGCAAAAATTATTTTGACAGTCCAACAAATAAAAAATGTTAAGACTACTAACCACCACATGCATGCGCTAAATCACAGAAAAATTTCAGCCTGGTCATTACGGAGTTTAAGCTTTCCAAAGCACATAAATACGTAAAATAATATACTCACCACTTAATCCCCTTCCGTATCCAGCGCTACCACTCCATGCCTCACCTCCAGTTTGCTTTTACAGGCTGCGGCACATGACTGATGCAGCTAACTACTGACCTCAGCAGTGACTAGCTACCTCACCGCTGCAGCCTGTAAACAGAAACTGGAGGTGAGGATGAGCTCCAGAGCTGGAAATAGCGGGTCATTAAAGGGGTTATATGAGATATATTAAGTTAATCCAAACGTCTTTATCGATATATATAAAACATTTTTGTAATTGACTTACTTTAAAAATAACGCACCGTTTACAGTCTGCAGAATGTTGTCATTTGTCCACTGACGTCACCCTGCTTGAGGATTTTGTGCCCACCCCTTCTGCCTCTCCGTCTTCATTCAGCACGGCTCCGGAAAGGATCGCACATGCGCGATCCTTACCAGAGTCGCGCTAATAGAGCAGAGACCAAGAAGGGGCGGGCTTCCAAAGCCTGAACGCTGTGGAATCTGTCAGCACAGCTCTGGCATGCGCAATCCTTTCCAGAGCCGTGCTGAATGAAGACGGAGAGGCAGAAGGGGCGGGCACAAAATCCTCAAGCAGGGTGACGTCAGTGGACAAATGACAACATTCTGCAGACTGTAAACGGTGCATTATTTTTAAAGTAAGTCAATTACAAAAATGTTTTATATATATCGATGAAGAAGTTTGGATTAACTTAATATATCTCGGATAACCCCTTTAAGTGGTGATTATATGTCCATTTATTATATTAACAAATTTTGGGGCTTTAGGGAGGTTTTATTATAATTTGGACAAGCCCATTAATAATTTTCCTTGGTGGTTCTACACCGATTTTATAAACATTTTAAGACTATTTGCAATCAGCTGAACTATCCTCCATGTGTCATAACATGAAGTCCACTTTAGATGTTGCTATCATTTTGTTTGCTATGCTGCCTGGTGTCACTTACCTCAGGCTCACATCTGCTGCTTCCCAAGTTGTAACTGAGCTGTTGTGTGATCTGACTTGTGAATTTATAAGCATATTCTGGATAGAGTGATAGCGTGTCACGAAGTCCCTTCAGACTGATCCCCTGCAGGTCACAATATGTCAAGCCTTTGACATCCGCATTTGCTTTAATTACTGTGTCTTCAGAAGAGACCTCACAGCCAATCAGGTCACCTTTGCCTACAGTTAAAGATACAGTCAATACATGTTATCATTACAGTACCACATACGCTAGAAGATGTGGTCACTGAGCTAATATGTAAGTCATTCATAGCAGAGGCATTTTCTGCAACTCCAGCAGAAATGCTCCCGTAGTGTATTGGTGCAAACATGCATGACCACTATCCATCCATCAGTGTAGAAGCACACTGCATTAGAAAATGTAAAAAGTCTTCTGAATCCATTGAGACCATCTGTGCATGAATGTTTTTTATATGTAATGTTTCAAATATTTAAATTAAAAAATGAACATATGGATGTAGAAATCCTCGTCCTGATTCTTACCGCGTTAAGTAAACAGTGGCAAGAAACTTTGAATTTACTTTTTCAATGGCTTTCGAGACGTAATATCACAGTGACCTTATATCACACTCAAGTTTAGAACTGTTACATCTGTATATAAAAGCCATCCCTAATAGGAATGTGTGATTTTCCATTTTTGCGTTAGGGTCACAAACTGCATTCACATGACTGAAGTCACCATGTAGGTGGTGCAGTCTTGGTTCACATGGTCACATCTAGCTGTAGCTAATGCTCAGAAAACATGTTCATTTTTACTGAAAAAAAGGGAATATTTGATTCATACTTTATTGTTGTTTGGCTAAAAAGTCTATTGCTAATGAAAGCAGTTTTTAAGTGTTGAACACTTAGAAATGAAACATAAAACATTTCACATACAAACAAGTAGATATTTTCTGATGTAAAATAAAAAAATAAAACAAGATAAAGGGCTGCATAAATGTGATATATTTTTATGACACTGTCAATACCTACCCAATATCGCCAACACAATTCCATCCTTCAGGACTTCCATGGATCCTGAACACACACAGTACAGGGCTTCCAGCGCATCCCCCTGTCGGATGAGATACTCGCCAGGAGTGCAGAAAGAAGGCCTAATGTTAAGTGATAGGGAGCGTAGACAACCCCTGCTTGCA
The DNA here is from genome assembly GCA_033119425.1 of Bufotes viridis. Taxonomy (NCBI): domain Eukaryota; kingdom Metazoa; phylum Chordata; class Amphibia; order Anura; family Bufonidae; genus Bufotes; species Bufotes viridis. Next base: position 412,074,974 of record CM065591.1, on the reverse strand, counting down.
AGAGAAAACAGTGGCATTTGGAGAAGTTCCTTGTTGAGGTGCATGGCAATATCAGCTCGTAGTTCATCTGGAAGACTGTGCAAGAGCTGCAAAGCATAAAAGAAGATTGTATTAATTAGACCAACATGTAGACCTTAAAGGGTAAACTTTAGACAACTGAGGGACACTCAGGACCACCCAAAGTGTGTGCCATTCTCTCTCTCTGGAGGATCTTGATTGTCCGTGTACTACACCACTGCTGAAAAAGAAATGACCACCAAATTACCCATATATGTACTATGGGAGATATTTACTAAGACCGTTGTATTACACACTAGTCTTAATCTACCCTCTGCTGGAAAAAAACGTGCTACAATTAAGATTTGCCCTCTTCCTAATATTTGCAATGCATCTGTGTAAGTCTATGTGCTGAAGTGGAATCTATACCAGAAAGAGTGCAAGTGTAGATTTCAGCTACAGATGATGGTTTCCTGGCGTAGATTAACCACTTAAATAACCCACAAAAACCTCACCATCCCATTAATCAATATCAAAAAGCCCATGGAACATCACCACACACACATCCAAAAAGAGGCCAATGGAACTCAAAAATGTATAAAAGTATCTTAGACTTTATTAGTACATATAAAAAAATAATCAAAAGAAAAGAGAGTAGCATGATGGATGTATCATTTCCATCGTGCTACTTTCTTTTTTTTTTGATTATTTATTTATATGTACTAATAAAGTCTAAGATACTTCTATACATTTTTGAGTCCCATTGGCACCTTTTTGGATGTGTGTGTAGATTAACCACTTCACCTAACACTGCACAACTTTGTATGTCAGCGCGGTAGGCAGCTAACTGTAACCCGCCGGGTTACATTAAGATCTGACAGCGCCCATTGGCACTGCAGATGATTGTGACCACACTATCATTAGACAGCTGTGGTCACAGTGAAGATGCCTAAGACCAACAAAAGTGGTCTCCAGGCATCTGATCATTGTGACAAGTGTGAAGTAAAAGTATATAAAGCCGGCAGGGGCACATTCAGCTATGTCAGAGAGAGACCTGCTGTATGTAAAGTGAACTGTGATCCTGTTGTCTGTGAATTAACCCCTTACTGCCCTGACTTTCTTTCCACCATAATAAAATAAAAAAAACTAAATAAAACATACTAAAATAAAACTACTATCACTTACTGATAATACAACCATCAGCATCTGTTATGAACGGATCCGGCTGTATTTTCTTTAAAATAGCCAAGACGGATCCGTAATGAACTCCATTGAAAGTCAATGGGGGACTGATCAGTTTTCTATTGTGTCAGATAGTGTCAGAGAAAACGGATCTGTCCCCATTGACTTGCATTGTGGGGCATGCTGCGGTTTGCTCTCTGGGGTGAGAACAGAACGGAATGCATTTTGGAGCACTCCGTTCTGTTCAGTTACGTTTTGTCCCCATTGACAATGAAAGGGGACAAAACTGAAGCGTTTTTTTCTGGTATTGGGACCCTATGACGGATCTCAATGCCGGAAAATATTAACGCTAGTGTGAAAGTAGCCTTAGTAGGGTAGGGGTTTTTGTGTGTAAAATATACAAACATGCATTATTTTTCATAAAAAAAAAAAAAAAAAAAGCTCGCTTAAAATACCCAAATTCCCCTAAGATGAATACCTTATGGCAGTGATGGTGAGCCTTTTAAAGACCAAGTCCCCAAACTGCAACCCAAAACCCACTTATTTATCTCAAAGTGCCAATACAGCAATTTAACCTAAATAGCAATATAGTATATCTTCCATGTACTTTATCATTTAGCTATAATAGCCTGTGTACATTCAGTGACTGCCTGTACTGTTCATGGTGCGCCCTGCACTGATGAATGGCAGGAGAAGTCTGAGGCATATTGGTACACCATAAACTTTTCCAGGATATGGGTGCCTACAGAGAGGTCTCTGAGTGCTGCCTCTGGCACCCGTAACATAGGTTCACCACCACTGCCTTTGGGGGTCAGCATAAAAAAAAAAAATAGTAACTTTGAAGGAGTTTCTAATGGCACAGTACAACATGTGTACTGGCAGTATGGTGCCAAAATCTAAAATGTGCTCCAGTCCTTTGAAATCTTGCTGTGAGCCCAGCCAGTAGATAAATTACACAAGTAACATTCATTTTGGCAGTACAACCATACCATAATGGCATTATAACTGTTTTGTCTTGAAGTCTTTTGTAATAGACAAGAAAAATATATTTTTTTTATCATTTCCTCAATTTTTCCTTCAATATTTTTAATGTATTATATATGTCATCTAATGGTACAAAAGAAAGGTCCAATGTGTCCTGTGCAAAATAATATTAAATACATGTAGGTTGGCTCACAAATTAAATAGTTATTTGCAATTAGAAAGGGGCATTGCTAAAACTGAAAAATTGGCCAGGAAATGAAGGGGGGTAAACACTCTTGTAATGCAGAGATTAACAAATTTAACTGTGCTGCCCACTTATTGGAAAAGTGGCGATTGGGACCAAAATCCCCAAAAAGTTTCAAAATTCTATGTAAGCATGGTGTGTTCCAAAGTTTGCAACTTGTTGCCGCCAGTTTTCTGGTACAGAGGAGATAATAAATTCCTCCTCTATGTTGAGTAATTCTGAGGTGAATTTTGCCAATCGAAATATATGTTTACTGCTTCTATCTTTTTAACCAGTATCATTTAGGCCTCTTTCAGACGGGCGTTGCGGGTGCACTCCGTCAAACAGTGCGGGTGCGTTGCGGGAATTGCCGCGATTTTTCCCTGCGAGTGCAAAGCGCTGTCATGCGTTTTGCACGCGCGGGAGAAAAATCGGCACTTTTGGTACCCAGACCTGAACCTGCACTTCTTCACAGAAGTGCATGTTTGGGTCAGAAATTGTCCCGCTGGTATTATTTCACATTATAACATAGTTATAATGTAAAATAATACCCTTGGCCATCTCCCTAATGTTGAACCCGGTGCAGAATGGGTTAAAAATAATAAACTAATCATAACTTACCTGGTCCATTTGATCGCTGAGCCCGGCCTCCTCTCCGTTAGCTTGAAAGATGTAAAGGACCTGTAATGATGTCACAGCATCACATGGCTCAATCACCTGCTCCATCACTATGGTGATGGAGCATGTGATTGGTCCATGTGACCACGTGACATCATCCAAGGTCCTAAGCACTATCCACAGCCTGAGGATAGTAATTAGGACCTTGGATGATGTCACATGGTCACATGGACCAATCACATGCTCCATCACCATAGTGATGGAGCAGGTGATTGGGCCATGTGATGTGACGTCATCACAGGTCCTTTAGATCATAGATGCTGCAGGAAAGAGAGGACAGATCGCGACTACGCGATCAAGTGGCTAAGGTAAGTTAACTTTATTATTTTTAACCCCTTCCTCATCATTTAATAATGCATTCTTTATTAAGAATGCTATTATTTCCCTTATAACCATGTTATAAGGGAAATAATAGAGATTGGGTCCCGTTGCTAAGCAACAATGCGGGAAAATCGCAACGCATCCGCACTTGGTTGCGGATGCTTGCGATTTTCCCGCATCCCCATTCACTTCTATGGGGCCTGCGTTGCGTGAAAAACGCAGAATATAGAACATGCTGCGATTTTCACGCAACGCAGAAGTGATGCGTGAAAATCACCGCTCATGTGCACAGCCCCATAGAAATGAATGGGTCCGGATTCAGTGCGGGTGCAATGCGTCCTCCTCACGCATTGCACCCGCGCGGAAAACTCGCCCGTGTGAAAGGGGCCTTAGGCCACTTTCATAAGTCAATGAATCACAAATGTGTGCTGGTCTCCATTGCCTTCAATGTGTGTATTGACACATCAGCAGTTTTTAGGCGGACCGTGGATCCTTGGTGACATCACGGAAGCTTGCCCTAGGGATTCCATCCATACAGTATTTGTCTGTGATTTTCATGGATCATTAGTAGAATATGATTTAGAATACGGATGACACACCGACCACACATGAATCCTTCATGGACATCTTCATGAATGAACCACTGACCATATTGTCAGGAATGTCATCACAGATGTGTGAAAGAGGCATAACAGCCAGGGAAACTACACGAATATGTCAATAAGTGTACACTAGACCCAGTAAAACATAATTTAGCATTTTCAAGGGGAAATTACATACATCAAATAACATTGGAGAGAAAAGTCAAAAATAACCCAGAAGACCATTCTCTTACCTCATTAGTATCAATGCCATTGTTTACTGCCCATGTTGTCTGGACATATTCTAACATGCGTTGTTTCAGCGGCTTTGGGATCCCATGGATACGAATGTAATCTCGTAAATCCCGTGTACGGCTGTGGTACAGGAATCTCCTTGCGTAGAGACGCTGGATGATTGCTGTGACGTTTCCAAAAACCAGTGCGTGCATCAAGGCTGTTGAAAAAGAAGTGAACAGAAAACATTGTCATAGGGCAACCATATAGTCATGACTGAAGTAATGAAAATGGATCTAAATATTGTATTGACGGGTATTAAACGCAGCACATCAAATTTGCACAATAAACCTCTCCATTGCCATGAATTTAGTAGGTTATTCCTCAATAATTCTATAAAGACAAGGTTACTAAGTTAGTTGACTTCTAGTCAAATTGACCTCAGTGTTTGCATGAGCTTCAGATAGAGAAATTAGATTCTGAGCCAGGTGAGAGTGCTGTGAAATATATAATGCCCAATTCACACCATGACATTGGGGCAAATTTAGCATGCATTCTGGGTAATCTATTGCTATATATGCTGACATGTCTGTACACCTTTAAAGCTTTTTGACATACGTTTGGCTGGGGTTTGTCAGGACTGCATTGTCAACTGTATTGAAAAGCACAGTCAACTACACTTTTCAATACAAAACCCCCCCCCAAGCAATATACATTTTTATGGCATTCAATGGCAGATAAATGCTAATGTATAGGCATACAGCTGCATATGTCTGAGACAGTTTCAAACTATTCTGCTAAATGCTATATATCCTAGTGTGATATAAATACTGTGTAATGAACACATCATAGTAAAAAATTTACTAGGCCTTGATCTACAGATATTAGACTAATAGGTTACTAAAAGTTTTGACAGTAGATGTAGAATCACTTTGTTAACCAATGGATTTGGCTTGGGGTTAATTCTAATGGTGTTATTCCCTGGTATTCACCCTATACAGGGACCTGGACTCCACCAGGTTCCTTCTCCTGGAGTAGTCTCCTTGTGGTTAACAGTTGACCTATGGGGGTCAGAGACACTGGTGCAGGGGGTTGGGTAGGATACGTAGTCAAGGACAGGCCAGGGTCAGGGTTGGCAGAGAGCATGCAATATGGGAAATGGTCCGAGGTCAGCGCAGTCAGTAAAAAATCTGAATGGAGGTCAGGTCACAGTACGGTAAACAGGAAGAGGTCGATACACAAGCAGATAACAGCACACCTTCTCAGGAACCTAGCAAGCTAAGGAACCTATTGCTTAGGTACTTGCCTACTGGGAAAGGTGCCTAAAGTGCGCCAGGGTTGCCAGCCATTGGCTGGTGAAGATTAAGGTGCGCGCTGGCCCTGTAAGAGCCAGAGGAAGCACATTCACCCTATAAGCAGAGAAAGGAGAGGCCGCAACCTACATGGAGTGATAGAGCAGGACAGTGTCTTGGCCTGCCAGGAAGATGTGAACAGGAGGCAGGTCCGCACCACTAGGTGTGTAAAGCAGAACAGCAGCAGCTCACAGCCACCCTTGTAACAATAGTGTTACTTCAATAGTCAAGAAATCCTATCACAACAGCACCTCAAAAGGAAACCACTTATCACCTATCCACAGAATAAGGGATGTGTCCGTGATGGAGAACTGATTGCTGGGGTTCCCCGCCAATCACTAAAATGAATGCTGTGTTCCCCCCGTTTCAATGGCATTCTTTGAATTAGAAGTTCTTCAGTGGAAGCTCCACTCAAAGTATTCAGTATGGCATTTAGTAAGTTTGTTAACTCTTTAGGAGCATGGATTTGGCTGAAATTATTTTATAAGAGCCATAACGTTTATATTTTTTCTGGACTCTGGCTTCTGGACTGGGCTGTGTGAGGGCTTGTTTTTTTGTGGGACTAGTTGTAGTTTTACTTGAATGGGACTGAGCTGCACAATGTCACTGATGGACATGATGTTACAAGCTAAGCATTGCAGCCAACAGCTGACTGAGGGGGATGCTGGGATTTGGACCCCACAATCAGATATAGATAACCCATCCCAAGCATATCAAAATTTAAGTCTTGTAAGATCCAGTTTATGGTATGAATGGCCATTTACATCGAATGTTATAATAGTGCACCATTTCCATTTCCTTGTATCTAATTTGAGTCATAGCCCGGCTTTTCTTCCCATGACAAGACTTAGTTAGCAGGTAGACAGTCTGAATAGCGCACCTTCACTGGGTAAACTAGTAGGCTAGGAACCTAAAGCTTGGTCAAACTCTCACTAAGGAAGTGGCTTATGTATCAGGGACAGCCAGCCATAGGTTGGGGAAGAATTTGGACATGCTTGCCTGAGAGCAAGCAAGCGCATGTGCCCTAGAGGACAGATTTGGAAGGGGAGTGCAGGGGAGAGGGACATCAGCGGGCACATGAAGCACTAGCAGACAGACCTACTGCAGGGGGCAAAAGAGAACGTGCAGGTCTGGACAACCACTAACGCATGATGCAGGGCCTGGTAAAAACACACTGTGCCCATTCCTGCACAGGAGAGCGGGGCAGTGGGGGGCACAGACTGCCATTGTACCAGTCTTTCTGATATCTAAAACCAATTTTACAATATTACTAAAAGGTAGAACTATACTATATGACCAAAAGTATGTGGACGACCCTCCTAATTGTTGAGTTCAGATGTTTCAGCCACACTTATTGCAAACAGATGTATAAAATCAAGTGAATAGTCATGTAATCCCCCATAGACAAACACTGGTTTCCTACTCTTACTGAAAATCTCAGGAACTTTAAAGCTCCTATAACAGGACAGTCAGTTCATGAAATTTCTGATAAGCTAGATCTTCCCTAATCTATTGAAAGTGCTATTATTGTGAAGTAGAGGCATCTAGAGGTCACAACAGCTCAGCCTCTAAGTGGTAGAGCAGAAAAAAGCAGAGTGAGGATGCTAAGTTCTGAAGTGCGTGGAGCACAAAAATCAGTTATCCTTTGTTGCATTACTCATTCCAGGAGCTTCACAATGGTCAATCAGCAGCACACAAGCCCAAGATCACTATACACAATGTAAAGTGTCAGCTACGGCAAGGAAAAACACAATGTCACTCAGTGTCTGACTGGGATGCCTAGGGCCCACCAGTAAAATTCATTTTGGCGGCCCACTGTAAAGCTACATGCATATACTAGCTGTCCACACTACCCAGTTTTTTATATGGACATAGACAATGTACTGTATAGCATCTCAGCCAACCTAGCTATATGTCAGTCTACTGTGCCATGTGCCACTTGAGCAGGGGGTAGAGGATTAGGGGCCCACCTTGCTCAGGGACCCTCCGGGGATTCACCTGTTCCCCTGTGGGCCAGTCCGAGCCTAGTGCCACTGGATTCTGGATCAATGGAAACATGCTCTCTGAAGTGATGAATCACGCTTTACTATCTGACAGTCTGACAGTAGAATCCATGTTTGGCTGGTGTCTAAATATTACTACTAAATGCATAGTGCTTGCTGTAAAATTTGGTGAAAGAGGGATATTGGTACGAAGCAATTTTTTTCAAGGTTTGGGCTAGGTTCCTAATTTCCAGTGATGATATTTTAAATTATTGTATTGTCATTGTAGAATTTTTGTATGATCCCTAGACAAGGGATCTAACCATTTTATCTGCAATGCTCCAAATCTTAAAATTCCCCTAGGAAAACCCTCTAGATGAGCGGCCAATTGTTGGGAAGGAAGCGTCCATACAATGATCTCCTTCACTGTATGAGGACGAGGGATCACTATTGTGGGAAAGCAAAGAGATTCTTTTGTCTAGACACACGAGCAGACTACATACAGTTTAAACCAGATATTGCAGACTAAGAATATGTGATTACAAAGAGTATATAATTCAGAAATCTACAGAACAACAGTGTCTAAGGGAGATGAAAAACAATATTTGAAAGTATGATTAACCCTTATAGTTCCTCCCATATCAGTATGCTCACAATTTTGTGCTTTCTTGTTTCATTGTGACTCTGCCCTGGTGACATACTTTGACCAGTTTGGTATGGAAGAACCTGAATGATCTGAACATAGACCTGACCTTACCCCATCAAACATCTTTGCCATTATTTTGGGCCTCTCTCCCAGCTTACAATAAGTGGACTGAAATAGAAAAAAATATGGATGGCTCAGGTCCACCTGAACATGCTTTTGTGGCACCACTCTCCTATCTCCTCTAATTGCCCGCTCCTTGGCCCAATGGGATTTTTGGGATACTTTTCACAGACGATTTCATCTGGCCCCTCCGCTCTCCTCTATGATTTCTTTTCTATTCAATCCGAGCATCCCCTCTAGTCTCACATCCTCCATGGTCAAGGCCTGGTCATCTGTGGGTTTGCTCAGAGTAGGAGACATTGTAGATGTCTCTATGCTGTCAAAATTGTAGACCAATTAAGTTCTCAGTTTAATCTCCCTGTGAACGAACGGTTTCACTGTTATCAAGTGTGCCATTATATTTCCTTTCTTTTTGAGTCCCCCAGGTGTCTCTCCCTTCCCAGTTTGAGCGCCTGTATCGGACAGGTACGTCAGAGAAGGGGCTTATTTCTTCAATTTACTGGACTTTGGTCTCCTCTGTGGATAGAAGGGTCCCTTATCGTAAGAACATGGCCAAATGGGAAGAGGTCCTGGTGTCTCCCCTGCCTCTCAGAGATTAGCAAATAATTTGGAATAGGGATGCTCAATCCTCTTGCTATACCACGTATTGGGAAACTCAATATAAGCCGCTCATGCACTGGTATCATACTCCTGCTCTTTTACATTCACTTAACCCATCCATTCCATCTATGTGCTGGCACTGTCTTGAGGCCCTGGGCACCTTGTATCACATTTTCTGGATATCCCCTTGTGTTGCCCCATTCTGGAGGGACACATAGGTCAATGCCCAATCCCTTTTCCTTCCGATGATACCGTTAAACCCTAATGAATACTTACTGAATCTACCCCAGAAGGGCCTTGGGAGGCATTGCTCCAGGCTGTTCCTATATCTGTGTACATCAAGTCCCTTGATGCCAAGTCCTGGAAAAGCACCTCTCTTCCTTCTAAGTCAATGCTTCTTTCTAGAATGTGGGATATCTGCTCCCTGGAGTCACTCACTGCCCCTCTTCATAACTCGGTAAATCGGTTGTAGACTACTTGGGCTGCATGGGACTCCTATTGCATCACAGGGGAGTCCTCTAGTGGACCTGTGCCCCTCTGCTCCCCTCTCTTCCTCTGTGCTTGTGTCCTTGTCGCTGGTTGTTTGTGTCTTCCATGTCCTCATGCTGAGTACTACGGGCCTTTGCCCCTGCTCCCATACTGATGCCTGCAATTAGCCTATCTTGGACCATGGGAGTTTTTTTTTTTTTTGTTAGACCCATGTCCTGCCATTTACACCCACATATCATCCGTGTGCTTTTATGCCTATACTTTTTATGCTCTGCCAGCAGGGCTGGATGAGGGCAATTGATATCTTCTATGTTTATACATTTTTTTGTACTCTTTAGTACTTCAAATTACCAAAAAATTATAGTTAAAAACAAAACATCCTTGGAATTAGTTTGAACATATATTTCAAGCCAAACCTCATCTAACATCAGTGTCTGACCTGACAAATGCTATATTTTCTGAAAGGACACAATTTCACACAAATACTCTGCAAAAGCTGAAGAACAAGTGGAGCCTGTTATAGTCAAAACGGGGTCCAACTCCATATTAATGGCCATGGTTTTAGAATATGATGTCCAACAAGCTCATATAATTGTATAATTGTCAGGTGTTCACATAATTTTGCCATTTAGCATTCACTCTTCAGATGTTAATGACCAACACATGACACAGATTCATTTGTTAACTCGGCAATGTACTATTATATTTGAAATTATTACATATTAAATTACTAGCACCATTTCTTTTTTTGCAGATGACACTAAGCTACGTAGTACTGTGCAGTCTATAGAAGATGTCCATAAAATACAAGCTGACTTGGATACTCTGAGAGATTGGGCATTAATTTGGCAAATGAGGTTCAATGTGGATAAATGTAAAGTTATGCATCTGGGTAGTAATAATCTCTGTGCTTCATATGTCCTAGGGGAAGTAACACTGGGAGAGTCCCTGTAGATATTAGCATATACAGGTTACAAAACATTGAAATCACATATTAGCCCAGATATAATATGGGGCACTATAGAAGACCCTAATCAAAACCTACTCAGTATACAATAAATAGACCTACACAAGACAGACTGAGACTAAACAGGCTTCAAATCAAAAAATATATATACTTTATTGAACACACATATGACATAGATAAAAAGAGACATGATACACCAAATGTAAAGTGCAGACTATTACTGAGGAGATTGTGTCAGAGTACATATATGATTAAGATAACGGATCATGTAGATGCTATATCCTAAGGAGGACCCAAAATTGATTGAGAGTAATACACCAAATCATATGAATTCATATATAAAGAAAGCATAAATGCATGGGCCCCAATGTGGTAATAATATTAAAGTGCATGTGTAAATATACAAACAAGTCATTCCGTCATATAAAGTGACACACAGGTATCACATACCCATAATGGGGAAATACATATGTGAGGGAAACAGCAAGAATCCTATAGAAACACAATCCCACAAAGGAACCCTAATTGGAAATGTAACTAACTAAATAATATGAATTCATATATAGAGGAGCATGAATACAAAGTCCCAAACATAGTAATGATATTAAAGCGCATGTGCAAATACATAACTAAATTATTTCCTCATATAAAGTCACACATAAATATCACATACCCATAATAGGGAGATTCACCTCAGGAGAGCAGCACACCCCGACACGCGTTTCGGCAATGCCTTCCTCTGGGGGCGTGGCTCTCCTTGCAAGTGTGCTCCTTTATAAAACACCCAGCTCACCTGATGAAAATCATGAAATTTGAAAAAATGCGTGTTCACTCGCGCACCCTGTGAGGATAGTCATTCCCAGACTCGGACTGGCCCACAGGGGTACAGGGGAATCCCCCGGTGGGCCCTTGAGCAAAGTGGGCCCCTAGTCTCCCGCCCCCTGCACAAGTGGCACATAAGGCTGCTTTCACACTAGCATTTTGGCTTTCCGTTTGTGAGATCCATTCAGGGCTCTCACAAGCGGTCCAAAACGGATCAGTTTGAGTTCTAATGCATTCTGAATGGAAAAGGATCCGCTCAGAATGCATCAGTTTGCATCAGTTCAGTCTCCATTCCGCTTTGGAGACGGACACCAAAACGCTGCTTGCAGCGTTTTGGTGTCCGTCTGATGAAACTGAGCCAAACGTTTTCGGTTTTCACTGACACAATCTGGCACAATAGAAAACGAATCCGTCCTCCATTGACTTTCAATGGTGTTCAAGATGGATCCGTCATGGCTATGTTAAAGATAATACAAACGGATCTGTTCTGAACAGATGCAGACGGTTGTATTATTTGAACGAATCCGTCCATGATGGATCCGCACAGAACCCGAGTGTGAAAGTAGCCTAACACAGTAGACTTACTGCACTACATACATATTTTCAATGTACAGCACCTCAACCAGCCTATCTTCATATAAAAAAACTTGTTAAAATATTTATTATATTTGAATTTATCCGTATGGTGGGCCCGCAAAAATAAATTTTACTGGTGGGCCCTAGGTACCCCAGTACGACACTGATTATCCCTATGTGGGCTGGAGGCATGCAACAAACACCCGATGGCCAGTCAGGTGATCGCGCACATGACTCTGCCCACGTGACGTGTGCAGACTCGTGATGGCCAGTCACGTTCCCGGCCGTGTCACGATCAGTTGACCATCCCCACAGGCAGGTCCATAAATCTAAGTACAATGCTATGCGATCAGCACTAAAAGACTAGTCACATGACCAGACCCATCTGATCGCAATAGCAAAGAAAATGAGAAAATACAATTTTTTTTTTACATCCATATGGCAGAAGAATCAGGAAGAATATATGGGACATTAAGATAGATTTAAAATAAATATAATAGCATGGCATATACACATAAAGAATACAGAATATATACAGGTGAGTGATGCACATAAATAGTGACGTGATTAGACAAATAATAAAAAGTTCACACAATCAGCAACCCATAATTAACTTTAACATAGTAATAAATAAATATTACATTATAAAGTGCAAGTGCAAGGAGTGTATTAAATAATACTAAATACATATGTATTAAAAATGTGTGATGGTGAGATAAGTGAGTGCAAAAAATGACAGAAGTAAAAAAAATAACATAATATATGTGAAATAAATACGTTAAGTGAAAAAAAAAATAATTTAATATTCTTTATGTAATAGAAATAAATAAAAAAATCTGCCAGAGCAAGCCAAATGTATCTTTCAAAAGATCTTCTTTCTTCCTAAATTCATGCCAGAAGTACACCAAAAGGCGGAATCACAGAGATGTAAGTATGAGATAGGTGAACTAGGAGATATAATAAAACAAATGTAAATAATCATGAAATATAATAAAAGAACACAAAAACAAAGACAACGTGCATAACATAAAAAATAAAATATAAAATATACAAGGATATATTGTAATAATACTCAAAAAAAAGGAGCAAAACTCAGAACATCATTAAAACCCTTGGGTTGCATTTTATCCAGGGTCCAAATCCATCTTGTTTCACGTTGTGCTAATAACTTCATAATGTTCCCTCCTCGCATGCCTAAATCAACATGATCAATTCCACGTACTCGTAGGAGGGAGGAATCTCCCCCATGGTAGTTTTTAAAGTGTTTGGGAATCGGTTTTAAATTCATCAAGTCATCATCATCCCTAGCCTTCACTATGTCACGGAGGTGTTCCCTAACTCACACTTTTAATGCCCTGGTGGTAAGGCCAACTTAAATTTTTGGGCATGGACAAGTCGCATAGTAGACCACAGCTTTTGTGGTACAGGATATACTATGTGTAATCCGATAAGTTTTGGTCTGAGTAGAATGAGCGAAATCAATACCTTTTTCTACATTCGAACCAGGGCTGGGAAGGGCATCAGAAATTCTCTAGGGTAGGGTCCGTTCTTAAAATCGGCCAGAATCTTTTTAACAAATCACGCATGTTCTCCCATTGCGAATGAAAGTTGGGAATGTATTTCACCGTTTCCTCCGATCGTTGGTTTAGAATGGACCAAACTCTCCTGTGTCATGTTTTTAGCCCTATTATAGGCCTTCTTGATAAATCTCTTACTATATCCTCTTTCAAGGAACTGATTCCTTAAAATGTCCGCTTGATGTTTAAAAATCATCCTTATTTGAACAGATCCTTCTTTTCCTGATGAATTGGCCAGTTGTCTCTTTTTATGTATGTCACATGTGTATTCAATAAAGTATATATATTTTTGATTTGAAGCCTGTTTAGTCTCAGTCTGTCTTGTGTAGGTCTTTTTATTGTATACGGAGTAGGTTTTGATTAGGGTCTTCTATAGTGCCCTGTATTATATCTGGGCTAATATTCGATTTCAATGTTTTGTAACCTGTATATGCTAATGA